>JANJGN010000027.1:23202864-23824543 GCA_026770705.1 Isurus oxyrinchus
AGGAGATTGGGGTTGTCTTCATTCTCCTGCTGTGTGAAAGAAGATTGGGTTTGTCTTCATTCTCCTGCTGTGTGAAAGGAGATTGGGTTTGTCTTCTTTCTCCTGCTGTCTGATAGGAGATTGTGTTCATCTTCATTCTCCTGCTGTGTGAAAGGAGATTGGGTTTGCCTTCATTCTCCTGCTGTAGGCAAGGAGATTGGGATTGTCTTCATTCTCCTTTTGTGTGTAATCAGATTGCGTTTGTCTTCATTCTCCTGTTATGTGAAAGGAGATTGGGTTTGTGTTCATTCTCCTGCTGTGTGTAATGAGATTGGGTTTGTCTTTATTCTGCTGCTGTCTGTAATGAGATTGGGTTTGTCATCATTTTCCTGCTGTGTGAAATTAGATTGGGTTTGTCTTGATTCTCCTGCTGTGTGAAATTAGATTGGATGTGTCTTCATTCCCCTGCTTTGTGAACGGAGTTTGGGTTTATCGTCATTCTCCTGCTGTGTGTAATGAATTTGGGTTTGTCTTCATTCTTCTGATGTTGGAATGGAGATTGGGTTTTCTTCATTCTCCTGCCATGTGAAACGAGATTGGGTTTGTCTTCATTCTCCCGCTGTGCGACAGGTAATTGGGTTTGACTTCTTTTTCTTGCTGTGTGAAAGGAGATTGGGTTTGTCTTCATTCTCCGCAGTGTGAAAGGAGATTGAGTTTTCTTCATTCTCCTGCTGTGTGAAAGGAGACTGGGTTTAACTTCATTCTCCTGCTGTGTGAAAGGACATTGGGTTTGTCTTCATTCTCCTGCTATGTGCAATAAGATTGCGTTTGTCTTCATTCTCCTGCTGTGTGAAAGGAGATTGGGTCATTTTCATTCTCATGCTGTGTGAAAGGAGGTTGGGTTTGTCTTCATTCTCCTGCTCTATGAAAGGAGATTGGGTTTGTCTTCATTGTCCTGCTGTGTGCAATAAGATTGGGTTTGTCTTCATTCTCCTGCTGTGTGAAAGGAGATTAGGTTTGTCTTCATTCTCCTGCTGTGTGATTGGAGATTGGGTTCATCTTCATTCTCTTGCGGAGTGAAAGGAGATTAGATTTGTTTTCATTCTCCTGCTGTGTAAAAGGAGATTGGGTTGGTCTTCATTCTCCTGCTGTGTGAAAGGAGATTGGGTTTGTCTTCATTCCCCTGCTGTGTGTAATGAAATTGGGTTTGTCTTGATTCTCCTGCTGTGTGTAATGAGATTGGGTTTGTCTTGATTCTCCTGCTGTGTGTCATGAGATTGGGTTTGTCTTCATTCATCTGTTGGGTGAAAGGAGATTGGGTTTGTCTTCATTCCTCTGCTGTGTTAAAGGAGATTTAGTTGTCTTCATTCTCCTGCTGTGTGAACGGAGATAGGTTTGTCTTCATTCTGCTGATGTGTGAAAGGAGATTGGGGTTGTCTTCATTCTCCTGCTGTGTGAAAGGAGATTGGGTTTGTCTTCATTCTCCTGCTGTGTGAAAGGAGACTGTGTTTGTCTTTATTCTCCTGCCGTGTGAAATTAGATTGGGTGTGTCTTCATTCCCCTGCTGTGTTAACGGAGTTTGGGTTTATCGTCATTCTCCTGCTGTGTGTAATGAATTTGGGTTTGTCTTCATTCTTCTGAAGTTGGAATGGAGATTGGGTTTTCTTCATTCTCCTGCCATGTGAAACGAGATGGGTTTGTCTTCATTCTCCCGCTGTGCGAAAGGAGATTGGGTTGGTCTTCTTTCTCTTGCTGTGTGAAAGGAGATTGTGTTTGTCTTCATTCTCTGCAGTGTGAAAGGAGATTGTGTTTGTCTTCATTGTCCTTCTGTGTGAAAGGAGATTGGGTTTTCTTCATTCTCCTGCTGTGTGAAAGGAGATTGGGTTTGTCTTCATTCTGCTGCGGTTTGAAAGGGGATCGGGTTTGTCTTCATTCTCCTGCTATGTGCAATAAGATTGCGTTTGTCTTCATTCGCCTGCTGTGTGAAAGGAGATTGGGTTCATCTTCAGTCTCATGCTGTGTGAAAGGAGTTTGTGTTTGTCTTCATTCTCCTGCTCTATGAAAGGAGATTGGGTTTGTCTTCATTGTCCTGCTGTGTGCAATAAGATTGGGTTTGTCTTCATTCTCCTGCTGTGTGAAAGTTGATTGGGTTTATCCTCATTCTCCTGCTGTGTGAAAGGAGATTAGGTTTGTCTTCATTCTCCTGCTGTGTGATAGGAGATTGGGTTCATCTTCATTCTCTTGCGGTGTGAAAGGAGATTAGGTTTGTTTTCATTCTCCTGCTGTGTGAAAGGAGATTGGGTTTGTCTTCATTCTCATGCTGTTTGAAAGGAGATTGGGTTTAACTTCATTCTCCTGCTGTGTGAAAGGACATTGGGTTTCTGTTCATTCTCCTGCTGTATGCAAGGAGATTGAGATTGTCTTCATTCTCCTGCTGTGTGAAAGGAGATTGGGTCTGCCCTCATTCTCCTGCTGTGAGAAAGGAGATTGGGTTTGTCTTCATTCTGCTGCTGTTTGAAAGGGGATCAGGTTTGTCTTCATTCTCCTGCTAAGTGCAATAAGATTGCGTTTGTCTTCATTCTCCTGCTGTGTGAAAGGAGATTGGGTTCATCTTCAGTCTCATGCTGTGTGAAAGGAGTTTGGGTTTGTCTTCATTCTCCTGCTCTGTGAAAGGAGATTGGGTTTGTCTTCATTGTCCTGCTGTGTGCAATAAGATTGGGTTTGTCTTCATTCTCCTGCTGTGTGAAAGGAGATTGGTTTTGTCTTCATTCTCCTGTTGTGTGTAATCTTATTGGGTTTCTCTTCATTCTCCTGCTGTTTGAAGGGAGATTGGGTTTGTCTTCATTCTCCTGTTGTGTGAAAGGAGATTGTGTTTGTCTTCCTTCTCCTGTTATGTAAAAGGAGATTAGGTTTGTGTTCATTCTCCTGCTGTGTGTAATGAGATTGGGTTTGTCTTCATTCTGCTGCTGTGTGTAATGAGATTGGGTTTGTCTTGATTCTCCTGCTGTGTGTAATGAGATTGGGTTTGTCTTCATTCACCTGCTGTGTGAAAGGAGATTGGTTTTGTCTTCAATCTCCTGTTGTATGCACTCAGATTGTGTTTCTCTTCATTCTCCTGCTGTGTGAAGTGCGATTGGTTTTGCCTTCATTCTCCTGCTGTGTGAAAGGAGATTGGGTTTGTCTTCATTCTCCTGTTGTGTGAAAGGAGATTGGGTTTGCATTCATTCTCCTGCTGTGTGTCATGAGATTGGGTTAGACTTCATTCTCCTGCTGTGTGTAATGAGATTTGGTTTGACTTCATTCTTCTGCTGTCTTTTAGGAGATTTAGTTTGTCTTCATTCGCCTGCAGTGCGAAAGGAGATAGTTTTGTCATCACTCTCCTGCTGTGCAAAAGGAGATTGGGTTTGTCTTCATTCTCCTGCTGTGTGAAAGGAGATTGGGTTTAGCTTCATTTTCCTGCTGTGTGAAAGGAGATTGGATGTGTCTTCATTCTCCTGCTGTGTGAAAGGAGGTTGAGTTTGTCATCATTCTCCTGCTGAGTGTAATGAGATTGGGATTGTCTTCCTTCTCCTGCTGTGTGAAAGGAGACGGGTTTGTCCTCATTCTCCTGCTGTGTATAAGGAGATGGGTTTTGTCTTCATTCTCTTGTTGTGTGCACTCATATTGCGTTTCTCTTCATTCTCCTGCCGTGTTAAAGGAGATAAAGCTTGTCTTTTTTCTCCTGCTGTGTGAAAGGAGATTGGTTTGTCTTATTTCTGCTGATGTGTGAAAGGAGATTGTGGTTGTCTTCATTCCCCGGCTGAGTGATAGGAGATTGGCTATGTCTTCATTCTCCTGCTGTGTGAAATAAGATTGGGTTTGCTTTCATTCTCCTGCTGTGTGAAAGGAGATTGGGTTCGTCTTCATTCTCCTGTTGTGTGAAAGGAGATTGGGTTTGTCTTCATTCTCCTGCTGTGTGTAATGAGATTGGGTTTGTCTTCATTCTCCTGCTGTGTTAAAGGAGATTTAGTTGTCTTCATTCTCCTGCTGTGTGAACGGAGATAGGTTTGTCTTCATTCTGCTGATGTGTGAAAGGAGATTGGGGTTGTCTTCATTCTCCTGCTGTGTGAAAGGAGATTGGGTTTGTCTTCATTCTCCTGCTGTGTGAAAGGAGACTGTGTTTGTCTTTATTCTCCTGCCGTGTGAAATTAGATTGGGTGTGTCTTCATTCCCCTGCTGTGTTAACGGAGTTTGGGTTTATCGTCATTCTCCTGCTGTGTGTAATGAATTTGGGTTTGTCTTCATTCTTCTGAAGTTGGAATGGAGATTGGGTTTTCTTCATTCTCCTGCCATGTGAAACGAGATTGGGTTTGTCTTCATTCTCCCGCTGTGCGAAAGGAGATTGGGTTGGTCTTCTTTCTCTTGCTGTGTGAAAGGAGATTGTGTTTGTCTTCATTCTCTGCAGTGTGAAAGGAGATTGTGTTTGTCTTCATTGTCCTTCTGTGTGAAAGGAGATTGGGTTTTCTTCATTCTCCTGCTGTCAGAAAGGAGATTGGGTTTGTCGTCATTCTCCTGCTGTGTGAAAGGAGATTGGGTTTTTTTTCATTCTCCTGATGTGTGAAAGGAGATTGGGTTTATCTTCATTCTCCTGCTGTGTGAAAGGAGATTGGACGTTTCTTCATTCTCCTGCATGTGTGAAAGGAGATTGGACGTGTCTTCATTCTCCTGCTGTGTGAAAGGAGATTGGACGTGTATTCATTCTACTGCTGTGTGATAGGTGGTTGAGTTTGTCTTCATTCTCCTGCTGTGTGAAAGGAGATTTGGCTTGTCTTCATTCTCCTGCTGAGTGAAAGGAGATTGTGTTTGTCTTCATTGTCCTTCTGTGTGAAAGGAGATTGGGTTTTCTTCATTCTCCTGCTGTCTGAAAGGAGATTGGGTTTGTCTTCATTCTCCTGCTATGTGCAATAAGATTGCGTTTGTCTTCATTCTCCTGCTGTGTGAAAGGAGATTGGGTTCATCTTCAGTCTCATGCTGTGTGAAAGGAGTTTGTGTTTGTTTTCATTCTCCTGCTCTATGAAAGGAGATTGGGTTTGTCTTCATTGTCCTGCTGTGTGCAATAAGATTGGGTTTGTCTTCATTCTCCTGCTGTGTGAAAGGAGATTAGGTTTGTCTTCATTCTCCTGCTGTGTGATAGGAGATTGGGTTCATCTTCATTCTCTTGCGGTGTGAAAGGAGATTAGGTTTGTTTTCATTCTCCTGCTGTGTGAAAGGAGATTGGGTTTGTCTTCATTCTCATGCTGTTTGAAAGGAGATTGGGTTTAACTTCATTCTCCTGCTGTGTGAAAGGACATTGGGTTTGTCTTCATTCTCCTGCTGTATGCAAGGAGATTGAGATTGTCTTCATTCTCCTGCTGTGTGAAAGGAGATTGGGTCTGCCCTCATTCTCCTGCTGTGAGAAAGGAGATTGGGTTTGTCTTCATTCTGCTGCTGTTTGAAAGGGGATCAGGTTTGTCTTCATTCTCCTGCTAAGTGCAATAAGATTGCGTTTGTCTTCATTCTCCTACTGTGTGAAAGGAGATTGGGTTCATCTTCAGTCTCATGCTGTGTGAAAGGAGTTTGGGTTTGTCTTCATTCTCCTGCTCTGTGAAAGGAGATTGGGTTTGTCTTCATTGTCCTGCTGTGTGCAATAAGATTGGGTTTGTCTTCATTCTCCTGCTGTGTGAAAGGAGATTGGTTTTGTCTTCATTCTCCTGTTGTGTGTAATCTTATTGGGTTTCTCTTCATTCTCCTGCTGTTTGAAGGGAGATTGGGTTTGTCTTCATTCTCCTGTTGTGTGTAATCAGATTGGGTTTGTCTTCATTCTCCTGCTGTGTGAAAGGAGATTGTGTTTGTCTTCCTTCTCCTGTTATGTAAAAGGAGATTAGGTTTGTGTTCATTCTCCTGCTGTGTGTAATGAGATTGGGTTTGTCTTCATTCTGCTGCTGTGTGTAATGAGATTGGGTTTGTCTTGATTCTCCTGCTGTGTGTAATGAGATTGGGTTTGTCTTCATTCATCTGCTGTGTGAAAGGAGATTGGTTTTGTCTTCAATCTCCTGTTGTATGCACTCAGATTGTGTTTCTCTTCATTCTCCTGCTGTGTGAAGTGCGATTGGTTTTGCCTTCCTTCTCCTGCTGTGTGAAAGGAGATTGGGTTTGTCTTCATTCTCCTGTTGTGTGAAAGGAGATTGGGTTTGTATTCATTCTCCTGCTGTGTGTCATGAGATTGGGTTAGACTTCATTCTCCTGCTGTGTGTAATGAGATTTGGTTTGACTTCATTCTTCTGCTGTCTTTTAGGAGATTTAGTTTGTCTTCATTCGCCTGCAGTGCGAAAGGAGATAGTTTTGTCATCACTCTCCTGCTGTGCAAAAGGAGATTGGGTTTGTCTTCATTCTCCTGCTGTGTGAAAGGAGATTGGGTTTAGCTTCATTTTCCTGCTGTGTGAAAGGAGATTGGACGTGTCTTCATTCTCCTGCTGTGTGAAAGGAGGTTGAGTTTGTCATCATTCTCCTGCTGAGTGTAATGAGATTGGGATTGTCTTCCTTCTCCTGCTGTGTGAAAGGAGACGGGTTTGTCCTCATTCTCCTGCTGTGTATAAGGAGATGGGTTTTGTCTTCATTCTCTTGTTGTGTGCACTCATATTGCGTTTCTCTTCATTCTCCTGCCGTGTTAAAGGAGATAAAGCTTGTCTTTTTTCTCCTGCTGTGTGAAAGGAGATTGGTTTGTCTTATTTCTGCTGATGTGTGAAAGGAGATTGTGGTTGTCTTCATTCCCCGGCTGAGTGATAGGAGATTGGCTATGTCTTCATTCTCCTGCTGTGTGAAATAAGATTGGGTTTGCTTTCATTCTCCTGCTGTGTGAAAGGAGATTGGGTTCGTCTTCATTCTCCTGTTGTGTGAAAGGAGATTGGGTTTGTCTTCATTCTCCTGCTGTGTGTAATGAGATTGGGTTTGTCTTCATTCTCCTGCTGTGTGTAATGAGATTGGGTTTGTCTTCATTCTCCTGCCTTGTCAAAGGAGATTTGGTTTGTTGTCATTCTCCTGCTGTGTGAAAGGAGATTGGGTTTTTTTTCATTCTCCTGATGTGTGAAAGGAGATTGGGTTTATCTTCATTCTCCTGCTGTGTGAAAGGAGATTGGACGTGTCTTCATTCTCCTGCATGTGTGAAAGGAGATTGGACGTGTCTTCATTCTCCTGCTGTGTGAAAGGAGATTGGACGTGTATTCATTCTACTGCTGTGTGATAGGTGGTTGAGTTTGTCTTCATTCTCCTGCTGTGTGAAAGGAGATTTGGCTTGTCTTCATTCTCCTGCTGAGTGAAAGGAGATTGGGTTTGTCTTCATTCTCCTGCTGTGTGAAAGGAGATTGGGTTGGACTTACTTCTCCTGCATTCTGAAAGGAGATTTGATTTATCTTCATTTTCCTGCTGTGTGTAATGAGATTGGGTTTGCCTTCATTCTCCTGCTTTGTGAAAGGAGATTGGGTTTGCCTTCATTCTCCTGCTGTGTGAAAGGAGATTGGGTTCATCTTCAGTCTCATGCTGTGTGAAAGGAGTTTGGGTTTGTCTTCATTCTCCTGCTCTGTGAAAGGAGATTGGGTTTGTCTTCATTGTCCTGCTGTGTGCAATAAGATTGGGTTTGTCTTCATTCTCCTGCTGTGTGAAAGGAGATTGGTTTTGTCTTCATTCTCCTGTTGTGTGTAATCTTATTGGGTTTCTCTTCATTCTCCTGCTGTTTGAAGGGAGATTGGGTTTGTCTTCATTCTCCTGTTGTGTGAAAGGAGATTGTGTTTGTCTTCCTTCTCCTGTTATGTAAAAGGAGATTAGGTTTGTGTTCATTCTCCTGCTGTGTGTAATGAGATTGGGTTTGTCTTCATTCTGCTGCTGTGTGTAATGAGATTGGGTTTGTCTTGATTCTCCTGCTGTGTGTAATGAGATTGGGTTTGTCTTCATTCACCTGCTGTGTGAAAGGAGATTGGTTTTGTCTTCAATCTCCTGTTGTATGCACTCAGATTGTGTTTCTCTTCATTCTCCTGCTGTGTGAAGTGCGATTGGTTTTGCCTTCATTCTCCTGCTGTGTGAAAGGAGATTGGGTTTGTCTTCATTCTCCTGTTGTGTGAAAGGAGATTGGGTTTGCATTCATTCTCCTGCTGTGTGTCATGAGATTGGGTTAGACTTCATTCTCCTGCTGTGTGTAATGAGATTTGGTTTGACTTCATTCTTCTGCTGTCTTTTAGGAGATTTAGTTTGTCTTCATTCGCCTGCAGTGCGAAAGGAGATAGTTTTGTCATCACTCTCCTGCTGTGCAAAAGGAGATTGGGTTTGTCTTCATTCTCCTGCTGTGTGAAAGGAGATTGGGTTTAGCTTCATTTTCCTGCTGTGTGAAAGGAGATTGGATGTGTCTTCATTCTCCTGCTGTGTGAAAGGAGGTTGAGTTTGTCATCATTCTCCTGCTGAGTGTAATGAGATTGGGATTGTCTTCCTTCTCCTGCTGTGTGAAAGGAGACGGGTTTGTCCTCATTCTCCTGCTGTGTATAAGGAGATGGGTTTTGTCTTCATTCTCTTGTTGTGTGCACTCATATTGCGTTTCTCTTCATTCTCCTGCCGTGTTAAAGGAGATAAAGCTTGTCTTTTTTCTCCTGCTGTGTGAAAGGAGATTGGTTTGCCTTATTTCTGCTGATGTGTGAAAGGAGATTGTGGTTGTCTTCATTCCCCGGCTGAGTGATAGGAGATTGGCTATGTCTTCATTCTCCTGCTGTGTGAAATAAGATTGGGTTTGCTTTCATTCTCCTGCTGTGTGAAAGGAGATTGGGTTCGTCTTCATTCTCCTGTTGTGTGAAAGGAGATTGGGTTTGTCTTCATTCTCCTGCTGTGTGTAATGAGATTGGGTTTGTCTTCATTCTCCTGCTGTGTTAAAGGAGATTTAGTTGTCTTCATTCTCCTGCTGTGTGAACGGAGATAGGTTTGTCTTCATTCTGCTGATGTGTGAAAGGAGATTGGGGTTGTCTTCATTCTCCTGCTGTGTGAAAGGAGATTGGGTTTGTCTTCATTCTCCTGCTGTGTGAAAGGAGACTGTGTTTGTCTTTATTCTCCTGCCGTGTGAAATTAGATTGGGTGTGTCTTCATTCCCCTGCTGTGTTAACGGAGTTTGGGTTTATCGTCATTCTCCTGCTGTGTGTAATGAATTTGGGTTTGTCTTCATTCTTCTGAAGTTGGAATGGAGATTGGGTTTTCTTCATTCTCCTGCCATGTGAAACGAGATTGGGTTTGTCTTCATTCTCCCGCTGTGCGAAAGGAGATTGGGTTGGTCTTCTTTCTCTTGCTGTGTGAAAGGAGATTGTGTTTGTCTTCATTCTCTGCAGTGTGAAAGGAGATTGTGTTTGTCTTCATTGTCCTTCTGTGTGAAAGGAGATTGGGTTTTCTTCATTCTCCTGCTGTCTGAAAGGAGATTGGGTTTGTCGTCATTCTCCTGCTGTGTGAAAGGAGATTGGGTTTTTTTTCATTCTCCTGATGTGTGAAAGGAGATTGGGTTTATCTTCATTCTCCTGCTGTGTGAAAGGAGATTGGACGTTTCTTCATTCTCCTGCATGTGTGAAAGGAGATTGGACGTGTCTTCATTCTCCTGCTGTGTGAAAGGAGATTGGACGTGTATTCATTCTACTGCTGTGTGATAGGTGGTTGAGTTTGTCTTCATTCTCCTGCTGTGTGAAAGGAGATTTGGCTTGTCTTCATTCTCCTGCTGAGTGAAAGGAGATTGTGTTTGTCTTCATTGTCCTTCTGTGTGAAAGGAGATTGGGTTTTCTTCATTCTCCTGCTGTCTGAAAGGAGATTGGGTTTGTCTTCATTCTCCTGCTATGTGCAATAAGATTGCGTTTGTCTTCATTCTCCTGCTGTGTGAAAGGAGATTGGGTTCATCTTCAGTCTCATGCTGTGTGAAAGGAGTTTGTGTTTGTCTTCATTCTCCTGCTCTATGAAAGGAGATTGGGTTTGTCTTCATTGTCCTGCTGTGTGCAATAAGATTGGGTTTGTCTTCATTCTCCTGCTGTGTGAAAGGAGATTAGGTTTGTCTTCATTCTCCTGCTGTGTGATAGGAGATTGGGTTCATCTTCATTCTCTTGCGGTGTGAAAGGAGATTAGGTTTGTTTTCATTCTCCTGCTGTGTGAAAGGAGATTGGGTTTGTCTTCATTCTCATGCTGTTTGAAAGGAGATTGGGTTTAACTTCATTCTCCTGCTGTGTGAAAGGACATTGGGTTTGTCTTCATTCTCCTGCTGTATGCAAGGAGATTGAGATTGTCTTCATTCTCCTGCTGTGTGAAAGGAGATTGGGTCTGCCCTCATTCTCCTGCTGTGAGAAAGGAGATTGGGTTTGTCTTCATTCTGCTGCTGTTTGAAAGGGGATCAGGTTTGTCTTCATTCTCCTGCTAAGTGCAATAAGATTGCGTTTGTCTTCATTCTCCTACTGTGTGAAAGGAGATTGGGTTCATCTTCAGTCTCATGCTGTGTGAAAGGAGTTTGGGTTTGTCTTCATTCTCCTGCTCTGTGAAAGGAGATTGGGTTTGTCTTCATTGTCCTGCTGTGTGCAATAAGATTGGGTTTGTCTTCATTCTCCTGCTGTGTGAAAGGAGATTGGTTTTGTCTTCATTCTCCTGTTGTGTGTAATCTTATTGGGTTTCTCTTCATTCTCCTGCTGTTTGAAGGGAGATTGGGTTTGTCTTCATTCTCCTGTTGTGTGTAATCAGATTGGGTTTGTCTTCATTCTCCTGCTGTGTGAAAGGAGATTGTGTTTGTCTTCCTTCTCCTCTTATGTAAAAGGAGATTAGGTTTGTGTTCATTCTCCTGCTGTGTGTAATGAGATTGGGTTTGTCTTCATTCTGCTGCTGTGTGTAATGAGATTGGGTTTGTCTTGATTCTCCTGCTGTGTGTAATGAGATTGGGTTTGTCTTCATTCATCTGCTGTGTGAAAGGAGATTGGTTTTGTCTTCAATCTCCTGTTGTATGCACTCAGATTGTGTTTCTCTTCATTCTCCTGCTGTGTGAAGTGCGATTGGTTTTGCCTTCCTTCTCCTGCTGTGTGAAAGGAGATTGGGTTTGTCTTCATTCTCCTGTTGTGTGAAAGGAGATTGGGTTTGTATTCATTCTCCTGCTGTGTGTCATGAGATTGGGTTAGACTTCATTCTCCTGCTGTGTGTAATGAGATTTGGTTTGACTTCATTCTTCTGCTGTCTTTTAGGAGATTTAGTTTGTCTTCATTCGCCTGCAGTGCGAAAGGAGATAGTTTTGTCATCACTCTCCTGCTGTGCAAAAGGAGATTGGGTTTGTCTTCATTCTCCTGCTGTGTGAAAGGAGATTGGGTTTAGCTTCATTTTCCTGCTGTGTGAAAGGAGATTGGACGTGTCTTCATTCTCCTGCTGTGTGAAAGGAGGTTGAGTTTGTCATCATTCTCCTGCTGAGTGTAATGAGATTGGGATTGTCTTCCTTCTCCTGCTGTGTGAAAGGAGACGGGTTTGTCCTCATTCTCCTGCTGTGTATAAGGAGATGGGTTTTGTCTTCATTCTCTTGTTGTGTGCACTCATATTGCGTTTCTCTTCATTCTCCTGCCGTGTTAAAGGAGATAAAGCTTGTCTTTTTTCTCCTGCTGTGTGAAAGGAGATTGGTTTGTCTTATTTCTGCTGATGTGTGAAAGGAGATTGTGGTTGTCTTCATTCCCCGGCTGAGTGATAGGAGATTGGCTATGTCTTCATTCTCCTGCTGTGTGAAATAAGATTGGGTTTGCTTTCATTCTCCTGCTGTGTGAAAGGAGATTGGGTTCGTCTTCATTCTCCTGTTGTGTGAAAGGAGATTGGGTTTGTCTTCATTCTCCTGCTGTGTGTAATGAGATTGGGTTTGACTTCATTCTCCTGCCTTGTCAAAGGAGATTTGGTTTGTCGTCATTCTCCTGCTGTGTGAAAGGAGATTGGGTTTTTTTTCATTCTCCTGATGTGTGAAAGGAGATTGGGTTTATCTTCATTCTCCTGCTGTGTGAAAGAAGATTGGACGTGTCTTCATTCTCCTGCTGTGTGAAAGGAGATTGGACGTGTATTCATTCTACTGCTGTGTGATAGGTGGTTGAGTTTGTCTTCATTCTCCTGCTGTGTGAAAGGAGATTTGGCTTGTCTTCATTCTCCTGCTGTGTGAAATGAGATTGGGTTTGTCATCATTCTCCTGCTGTGTGAAATGAGATTGGGTTTGTCTTCATTCTCCTGCTTTGTGAAAAGAGATTGTGTTTGTCTTCATCCTCCTGCTGTGTGTAAGGAAATTGGGTTTGTCTTCATTCTCATCTGGTTGAAAGTAGATTGAGGTTTGACTTCATTCTCCTGCAGTGTTGAAGGAGATTGTGTTTGTCTTCATTCTCCTGCTGTGTTACAGGAGATTGGGTTTGTCTTCATTCTCCTGCTGGTTGAAAGGAGATTGAGGTTTGACTTCATTCTCCTGCTGTGTGAAAAGAGATTTGGTTTGTCTTCATTCTCCTGCAGTGTGAAAGGAGATGGGGTTTGTCCTCATTCTCCTGCTGTGAGAAAGGAGATTGGCATGGTCTTCATTCTCCTGCTGTCTTAAAGGAGATTGGGTTTTTCTTCATTCTCCTACTGTGTGAAGGGAGATTGTGTTGGTCTTTACTCTCCTGTTGCTTCAAACGAGATTGGGTTTATCTTCATTCTCCTGCTGTGTGAAAGGAGATTGGTTTTAGCTTCATTTTCCTGCTCTGTGTGATGAGATTGGGTTTGCCTTCATTGTTCTGCTGTGTGAAAGGAGATTGGGTTTGTCTAAGTCTCCTGCTGTGTGAAAGGAGATTGGGTTTCTCTTTATTCTCCTGCAGTTTGATAGGAGATTGGGTTTGTCTTTATTCTGCTGCTGTGTGGAATGAGATTGGGTTTGTCTTCATTCTCCTGCTTTGTAAAAGGAGATTGGGTTTGTCTTCATTCTCCAGCTTTGTGTAATGAGATTGGGTTTGTGTTCATTCTCCTTTTGTGTGAAAGGAGATTGGCATGGTCTTCTTTCTCCTGCTGTGTGAAAGGAGATTGGGTTTGTCTTCATTCTCCTGCTGTGTGATAGTAGATTGGGTTCATCTTCATTCTCTTGCGGTGTGAAGGGAGATTAGGTTTGTCTTCATTCTCCTTCTATGTGAAAGGAGATTGGGTTTGTCATCATTCTCCTGCTGTGCAAAAGGAGATTGGGTTTATCTTCATTCTCCTGCTGTGTGAAAGGAGATTGGACGTGTCTTCATTCTCCTGCTGTGTGAAAGGAGATAGGACGTGTCTTCATTCTCCTGCTGTGTGAAAGGTGGTTGAGTTTGTCGTCATTCTCCTGCTGTGTGTAATGAGATTGGGTTTGTCTTCATTCTCCTGCTGTGTGAAAGGAGATTTGGCTTGTCTTCATTCTCCTGCTGAGTGAAAGGAGATTGGGTTTGTCTTAATTCTCCTGCTGTGTGAAAGGAGATTGGGTTGGACTTACTTCTCCTGCATTCTGAAAGGAGATTTGATTTATCTTCATTTTCCTGCTGTGTGTAATGAGATTGGGTTTGACTTCATTCTCCTGCTGTGTGAAGGGAGATTGGGTTTGTCATCATTCTCCTGCTGTGTGAAAGGGGATCGGGTTTGTCTTCATTCTCCTGCTATGTGCAATAAGATTGCGTTTGTCTTCATTCTCCTGCTGTGTGAAAGGAGATTGGGTTCACCTTCATTCTCATGCTGTGTGAAAGGAGGTTGGGTTTGTCTTCATTCTCCTGCTCTATGAAAGGAGATTGGGTTTGTCTTCATTGTCCTGCTGTGTGCAATAAGATTGGGTTTGTTTTCATTCTCCAGCTGTGTGAAAGGAGATTAGGTTTGTCTTCATTCTCCTGCTGTGTGATAGGAGATTGGGTTCATCTTCATTCTCTTGCGGTGTGAAAGGAGATTAGGTTTGTTTTCATTCTCCTGCTGTGTGAAAGGAGATTGGGTTTGTCTTCATTCTCCTGTTGTTTGTAATCAGATTGGGTTTGACTTCATTCTCCTGCTGTGTGAAAGGAGATTGTGTTTGTCTTCATTCTCCTGTTATGTGAAAGGAGATTGGGTTTGTGTTCATTCTCCTGCTGTGTGTAATGAGATTGGGTTTGTCTTCATTCTGCTGCTGTGTGTAATGAGATTGGGTTTGTCTTGATTCTCCAGCTGTGTGTAATGAGATTGGGTTTGTCTTCATTCATCTGCTGGGTGAAAGGAGACTGGGTTTGTCTTCATTCTCCTGTTGTGTGAAAGGAGATTGGGTTTGTCTTCATTCTCCTGCTTTGTTTAAGGAGATTGGGTTTGCCTTCATTCTCCTGCTGTGTGAAAGGAGATTGACTTGTCTTCATTCTCCTGCTTTTGGAAAGGAAACTGGGTTTGTCTTTATTCTCCTGCTTTGTGAAAGGTGATTGGGTTTGTCTTCATTCCCCTGCTGTGTGATATGAGATTGGGTTTGTCTTCATTCTCCTGCTTTGTGAAAGGAGTGTGGGTTTGTCTTCTTTCACTTGTTATATGAAAGGAGATTGGGTTTGTCCTCATTCTGCTGCTGTGTGAAAGGAGATTGGTTTTGTCTTCAATCTCCTGTTGTGTGTAATCAGTCTGGGTTTCTGTTCATTGTCTTGCTGTGTGAAGGGTGATTGGGTTTGTCTTCATTCTCCTGTTGTGTGTAATGTGATTGCGTTTGCCTTCATTCACTTGTTGTATGAAAGGAGATTGGGTTTGTGTTCATTCTCCTGCTGTGTGAATGGAGATTGGTCTTGTCTTCATTCTCCTGTTGTGTGAAAGGAGATTGGGTTTCTCTTCATTCTCCTGCTGTGTGAAAGGAGATTGGGTTTGTCTTCATTCCCCTGCTGTGTTAAAGGAGATTTAGGTTGACTTCATTCTCCTGCTGTGTGAAAGGAGATTGGGTTCGTCATCATTCTCCTGCTGTGTGAAAGGAGATTGGGTTTGTCTTAATTCTCCTGCTGTGTGAAAGGAGATTGGGTTGGACTTACTTCTCCTGCATTCTGAAAGGAGATTTGATTTATCTTCATTTTCCTGCTGTGTGTAATGAGATTGGGTTTGCCTTCATTCTCCTGCTGTGTGAAAGGAGATTGGGTTTGTCATCATTCTCCTGCTGTGTGAAAGGGGATCGGGTTTGTCTTCATTCTCCTGCTATGTGCAATAAGATTGCGTTTGTCTTCATTCTCCTGCTGTGTGAAAGGAGATTGCGTTCATCTTCATTCTCATGCTGTGTGAAAGGAGGTTGGGTTTGTCTTCATTCTCCTGCTCTATGAGAGGAGATTGGGTTTGTCTTCATTGTCCTGCTGTGTGCAATAAGATTGGGTTTGTCTTCATTCTCCTGCTTTGTGAAAGGAGATTAGGTTTGTCTTCATTCTCCTGCTGTATGATAGGAGATTGGGTTCATCTTCATTCTCTTGCGGTGTGAAAGGAGATTAGGTTTGTTTTCATTCTCCTGCTGTGTGAAAGGAGATTGGGTTTGTCTTCATTCTCCTGCTGTGTGAAGGGAGATTGCATTTGTCTTCATTCTCCTGCTGTGTGTAATCAGATTAGGGTTGACTTCATTCTCCTGCTGTGTGAAAGGAGATTGTGTTTGTCTTCATTCTCCTGTTATGTGAAAGGAAATTGGGTTTGTGTTCATTCTCCTGCTGTGTGTAATGAGATTGGGTTTGTCTTCATTCTGCTGCTGTGTGTAATGAGATTGGGTTTGTCTTCATTCTGCTGCTGTGTGTAATGAGATTGGGTTTGTCTTGATTCTCCAGCTGTGTGTAATGAGATTGGGTTTGTCTTCATTCATCTGCTGGGTGAAAGGAGATTGGGTTTGTCTTCATTCTCCTGCTTTGTGTAAGGAGATTTGGTTTGCCTTCATTCTCCTGCTGTGTGAAAGGAGATTGACTAGTCTTCATTCTCCTGCTTTTAGAAAGGAAACTGGGTTTGTCTTCATTCTCCTGCTTTGTGAAAGGTGATTGGGTTTGTCTTCATTCCCCTGCTGTGTGATATGAGATTGGGTTTGCCTTCATTCTCCTGCTGTGTGAAAGGAGATTGGGTTTGTCCTCATTCTGGTGCTGTGTGTAATGAGATTGGGTTTGTCTTCATTCTCCTGTTTTGTGAAAGGAGTGTGGGTTTGTCTTCATTCACTTGTTATATGAAAGGAGATTGGGTTTGTCCTCATTCTGCTGCTGTGTGAAAGGAGATTGGTTTTGTCTTCATTCTCCTGTTGTGTGTAATCAGTCTGGGTTTCTGTTCATTGTCTTGCTGTGTGAAGGGTGATTGGGCTTGTCTTCATTCTCCTGTTGTGTGTAATGTGATTGCGTTTGCCTTCATTCACTTGTTGTATGAAAGGAGATTGGGTTTGTGTTCATTCTCCTCCTGTGTGAATGGAGATTGGTCTTGTCTTCATTCTCCTGTTGTGTGCAGTCAGATTGGGTTTCTCTTCATTCTCCTGCTGTGTGAAAGGCGATTGGGTTTGTCTTCATTCTCCTGCTGTGTGTAATGAGATTGGGTTTGACTTCATTCTCCTGCTGTGTTAAAGGAGATTTAGTTGTCTTCATTCTGCTGATGTGTGAAAGGAGATTGGGTTTGTCTTCATTCTCCTGCTGTGTTAACGGAGTTTGGGTTTATCGTCATTCTCCTGTTGTGTGTAATGAATTTGGGTTTGTCTTCATTCTTCTGATGTTGGAATGGAGATGGGGTTTGTCCTCATTCTCCTGCTGTGAGAAAGGAGATTGGCATGGTCTTCATTTTCTGCAGTGTGAAAGGAGATTGTGTTTGTCTTCATTGTTCTTCTGTGTGAAAGGAGATTGGGTTTTCTTCATTCTCCTGCTGTCTGAAAGGAGATTGGGTTTGTCTTCATTCTGCTGCTGTTTGAAAGGGGATCGGGTTTGTCTTCATTCTCCTGCTATGTGCAATAAGATTGCGTTTGTCTTCATTCTCCTGCTGTCTGAAAGGAGATTGGGTTCATCTTCAGTCTCATGCTGTGTGAAAGGAGTTTGGGTTTGTCATCTTTCTCCTGCTCTATGAAAGGAGATTGGGTTTGTCTTCATTCTCCTGCTGTGTGAAAGGAGATTAGGTTTGTCTTCATTCTCCTGCTGTGTGAAAGGAGATTGGGTTTTTCTAATTCTCCTGCTGTGTGAAAGGAGATTGGGTTTGTCTTCATTCTCCAGCTTTGTGTAATGAGATTGGGCTTATCCTCATTCTCCTGCTGTGTGAAAGGAGATTAGTTTTGTCTTCATTCTCCTGCTGTGTGATAGTAAATTGGGTTCATCTTCATTCTCTTGCAGCGTGAAAGGAGATTAGGTTTGTCTTCATTCTCCTGCTGTGTGAAAAGAGATTGGGTTTGTCATCATTCTCCTGCTGTGCAAAAGGAGATTGGATTTATCGTCTTTCTCCTGCTGTGTGAAAGGAGATTGGACGTGTCTTCATTCTGCTGCTGTGTGAAAGGAGATTGGACGTGTCTTCATTCTCCTGCTGTGTGAAAGGAGATTGGACGTGTCTTCATTCTCCTGCTGTGTGAAAGGTGGTGGAGTTTGTCGTCATTCTCCTGCTGTGTGTAATGAGATTGGGTTTGTGTTCCTTCTCCTGCTTTGTGTAATGAGATAGAGTTTGTCTTCATTCTCCTGCTGTGTGAAAGGAGATTTGGCTTGTCTTCATTCTCCTGCTGTGTGAAAGGAGATTGGGTTTGTCTTACTTCTCCTGCATTCTGAAAGGAGATTTGATTTATCTTCAATTTCCTGCTGTGTGTAATGAGATTGGGTTTGCCTTCATTCTCCTGCTGTGTGAAAGGAGATTGGGTTTGTCATCATTCTCCTGCTGTGTGAAAGGAGATTGTGTTTGTCTTCATCCTCCTGCTGTGTGTAAGGAGATTGGGTTTGTCTTCATTCTCATGCTGGTTGAACGGAGATTGAGGTTTGACTTCATCCTCCTGCTGTGTTACAGGAGATTGGGTTTGTCTTCATTCTCCTGCTGGTTGAAAGGATATTGGTTTTGTCTTCATTCTCCTGCTGTGTGTAATCAGGTTGGGTTTGTCATCATTCTCCTGCAGTGTTGAAGGAGATTGTGTTTGTCTCATTCTCCTGCTGTGTTAAAGGAGATTGGCTTTGTCTTCATTCTCCTGCTGGTTGAAAGGAGATTGAGGTTTGACTTCATTCTCCTGCTGTGTGAAAAGAGATTCGGTTTGTCTTCATTCTCCTGCTGTGAAAGGAGATGGGGTTTGTCCTCATTCTCCTGCTGTGAGAAAGGAGTCTGGCATGGTCTTCATTCTCCTGCTGTCTTAAAGGAGATTGGGTTTTTCTTCATTCTCCTACTGTGTGAAGGGAGATTGTGTTGGTCTTTACTCTCCTGTTGCTTGAAACGAGATTGGGTTTATCTTCATTCTCCTGCTGTGTGAAAGGAGATTGGGTTTGTCCTCATTCTGCTGCTCTGTGTAATGAGATTGGGTTTGTCTTCATTCTCCTGCTTTGTGAGAGGAGTGTGGGTTTGTCTTCATTCACTTGTTGTATGAAAGGAGATTGGTTTTGTCCTCATTCTCCTGCTGTGTGTAAGGAGATTGGTTTTGTCTTCATTCTCCTGTTGTGTGAAAGGAGATTGGGTTTTTATTCATTCTCCTGCTGTGTGTAATGAGATTGGGTTTGACTTCATTCTCCTGCTGTGTTTTAGGAGATTTAGTTTGTCTTCATTCGTCTGCAGTGCGAAAGGAGATAGGTTTGTCTTCATTCTGCTGATGTGTGAAAGGAGACTGGGGTTGTCTTCATTCCCCTGCTGAGTGATAGGAGATCGGGTTTGTCTTCATTCTCATGCGGTCTGAAATGAAATTGGGTTTGCCTTCATTCTCCTGCTGTGTGAAAGGAGATTGGGTTTGTCTTTATTCTCCTGTTGTATGTAATGAGATTGGGTTTGTCATCATTCTCCTGCCTTGTCAAAGGAGATTGTGGTTGTCTTCATTCCCCGGCTGAGTGTTAGGAGATGGCTATGTCTTCATTCCCTGCTGTGTGAAATGAGATTGGGTTTGCTTTCATTCTCCTGCTGTGTGAAAGGAGATTGGGTTTGTCTTCATTCTCCTGTTGTGTGTAATGAGATTGGGATTGTCTTCGTTCTCCTGCATTGTGTAATGAGATAGAGTTTGTCTTCATTCTCCTGCTGTGTGAAAGGAGACGGCTTTGTCCTCATTCTCCAGCTGTGTATAAGGAGATGGGTTTTTTCTTCATTCTCTTGTTGTGTGCACTCAGATTGCGTTTCTCTTCATTCTCCTGTTGTGTGTAATGAGATTGGGTTTGTCTTCATTCTCCTGCCGTGTTAAAGGAGATTGTGGTTGTCTTCATTCCCCGGCTGAGTGATAGGAGATGGCTATGTCTTCATTCCCTGCTGTGTGAAATGAGATTGGGTTTGCTTTCATTCTCCTGCTGTGTGAAAGGAGATTGGGTTTGTCTTCATTCTCCTGTTGTGTGAAAGGAGATTGGGTTTGTCTTCATTCTCCTGCTGTGTGTAATGAGTTTGGGTTTGTCTTCATTCTCCTGCTGTGTTAAAGGAGATTGGGTTTTTTTTCATTCTCCTGCTGTGTGAAAGGAGATTGGGTTTATCTTCATTCTCCTGCTGTGTGAAAGGAGCTTGGACGTGTCTTCATTCTCCTGCTGTGTGAAAGGAGATTGGACGTGTCTTCATTCTCCTGCTGTGTGAAAGGAGATTGGACGTGTCTTCATTCTCCTGCTGTGTGAAAGGTGGTTGAGTTTGTCTTCATTCTCCTGCTGTGTGAAAGGGGATTGGGTTTGTCTTCATTCTCCTGTTGTGTGAAAGGAGATTGGGTTTGTCCTCATTCTGCTGCTTTGTGTAATGAGATTGGGTTTGTCTTCATTCTCCTGCTTTGTGAAAGGAGTGTGGGTTTGTCTTCATTCACTTGTTATATGAAAGGAGATTGGGTTTGTCCTCATTCTGCTGCTGTGTGAAAGGAGATTGGTTTTGTCTTCATTCTCCTGTTGTGTGTAATCAGACTGGGTTTCTCTTCATTGTCTTGCTGTGTGAAGGGTGATTGGGTTTGTCTTCATTCTCCTGTTGTGTGTAATGTGATTGCGTTTGCCTTCATTCACTTGTTGTATGAAAGGAGATTGGGTTTGTGTTCATTCTCCTGCTGTGTGAATGGAGATTGGTCTTGTCTTCATTCTCCTGTTGTGTGCAGTCAGATTGGGTTTCTCTTCATTCTCCTGCTGTGTGAAAGGAGATTGGGTTCGTCATCATTCTCCTGCTGTGTGAAAGGAGATTGGGTTTGTCTTCATTCTCCTGTTGTGTGAAAGGAGATTCGGTTTGTCTTCATTCTCCTGCTGTGTGTAATGAGATTGGGTTTGACTTCATTCTCCTGCTGTGTTAAAGGAGATTTAGTTGTCTTCATTCTCCTGCTGTGTGAAAGGAGATCGGTTTGTCTTCATTCTGCTGATGTGTGAAAGGAGATTGGGGTTGTCTTCATTCTCCTGCTGTGTGAAAGGAGATTGGGTTTGTCTTCATTCTCCTGCTGTGTGAAAGGAGATTGGGTTTGTCTTTATTCTCCTGCCGCGTGAAATTCAATTGGGTGTGTCTTCATTCCCCTGCTGTGTTAACGGAATTTGGGTTTATCGTCATTCTCCTGCTGTGTGTAATGAATTTGGGTTTGTCTTCATTCTTCTGATGTTGGAATGGAGATTGGGTGTTCTTCATTCTCGTGCCATGTGAAATGAGATTGGGTTTGTCTTCATTCTCCCGCTGTGTGAAAGGAGATTGGGTTGGTCTTCTTTCTCTTGCTGTGTGAAAGGAGATTGGGTTTGTCTTCATTCTCCGCAGTGTGAAAGGAGATTGTGTTTGTCTTCATTGTCCTTCTGTGTGAAAGGTGATTGGGTTTTCTTCATTCTCCTGCTGTGTGAAAGGAGATTGGGTTTGTCTTCATTCTGCTGCTGTTTGAAAGGGGATCGGGTTTGTCTTCATTCTCCTGCTATGTGCAATAAGATTGCGTTTGTCTTCATTCTCCTGCTGTGTGAAAGGAGATTGGGTTCATCTTCAGTCTCATGCTGTGTGAAAGGAGTTTGGGTTTGTCTTCATTCTCCTGCTCTATGAAAGGAGATTGGGTTTGTCTTCATTGTGCTGCTGTGTGCATTAAGATTGGGTTTGTCTTCATTCTCCTGCTGTGTGAAAGGAGATTAGGTTTGTCTTCATTCTCCTGCTGTGTGATAGGAGATTGGGTTCATCTTCATTCTCTTGCGGTGTGAGAGGAGATTAGGTTTCTTTTCATTCTCCTGCTGTATGAAAGGAGATTAGGTTTGTTTTCATTCTCCTGCTGTATGCAAGGAGATTGGGATTGTCTTCATTCTCCTGCTGTGTGAAAGGACATTGGGTTCATCTTCATTCTCATGCTGTGTGAAAGGGGGTTGGGTTTGTCTTCATTCTCCTGCTCTATGAAAGGAGATTGGGTTTGTCTTCATTGTCCTGCTGTGTGCAATAAGATTGGGTTTGTCTTCATTCTCCTGCTGTGTGAAAGGAGATTGGGTTTGTCTTCATTCTCCTGTTGTGTGTAATGAGATTGGGATTGTCTTCGTTCTCCTGCATTGTGTAATGAGATAGAGTTTGTCTTCATTCTCCTGCTGTGTGAAAGGAGACGGCTTTGTCCTCATTCTCCAGCTGTGTATAAGGAGATGGGTTTTTTCTTCATTCTCTTGTTGTGTGCACTCAGATTGCGTTTCTCTTCATTCTCCTGTTGTGTGTAATGAGATTGGGTTTGTCTTCATTCTCCTGCCGTGTTAAAGGAGATTGTGGTTGTCTTCATTCCCCGGCTGAGTGATAGGAGATGGCTATGTCTTCATTCCCTGCTGTGTGAAATGAGATTGGGTTTGCTTTCATTCTCCTGCTGTGTGAAAGGAGATTGGGTTTGTCTTCATTCTCCTGTTGTGTGAAAGGAGATTGGGTTTGTCTTCATTCTCCTGCTGTGTGTAATGAGTTTGGGTTTGTCTTCATTCTCCTGCTGTGTTAAAGGAGATTGGGTTTTTTTTCATTCTCCTGCTGTGTGAAAGGAGATTGGGTTTATCTTCATTCTCCTGCTGTGTGAAAGGAGCTTGGACGTGTCTTCATTCTCCTGCTGTGTGAAAGGAGATTGGACGTGTCTTCATTCTCCTGCTGTGTGAAAGGAGATTGGACGTGTCTTCATTCTCCTGCTGTGTGAAAGGTGGTTGAGTTTGTCTTCATTCTCCTGCTGTGTGAAAGGGGATTGGGTTTGTCTTCATTCTCCTGTTGTGTGAAAGGAGATTGGGTTTGTCCTCATTCTGCTGCTTTGTGTAATGAGATTGGGTTTGTCTTCATTCTCCTGCTTTGTGAAAGGAGTGTGGGTTTGTCTTCATTCACTTGTTATATGAAAGGAGATTGGGTTTGTCCTCATTCTGCTGCTGTGTGAAAGGAGATTGGTTTTGTCTTCATTCTCCTGTTGTGTGTAATCAGACTGGGTTTCTCTTCATTGTCTTGCTGTGTGAAGGGTGATTGGGTTTGTCTTCATTCTCCTGTTGTGTGTAATGTGATTGCGTTTGCCTTCATTCACTTGTTGTATGAAAGGAGATTGGGTTTGTGTTCATTCTCCTGCTGTGTGAATGGAGATTGGTCTTGTCTTCATTCTCCTGTTGTGTGCAGTCAGATTGGGTTTCTCTTCATTCTCCTGCTGTGTGAAAGGAGATTGGGTTCGTCATCATTCTCCTGCTGTGTGAAAGGAGATTGGGTTTGTCTTCATTCTCCTGTTGTGTGAAAGGAGATTCGGTTTGTCTTCATTCTCCTGCTGTGTGTAATGAGATTGGGTTTGACTTCATTCTCCTGCTGTGTTAAAGGAGATTTAGTTGTCTTCATTCTCCTGCTGTGTGAAAGGAGATCGGTTTGTCTTCATTCTGCTGATGTGTGAAAGGAGATTGGGGTTGTCTTCATTCTCCTGCTGTGTGAAAGGAGATTGGGTTTGTCTTCATTCTCCTGCTGTGTGAAAGGAGATTGGGTTTGTCTTTATTCTCCTGCCGCGTGAAATTCGATTGGGTGTGTCTTCATTCCCCTGCTGTGTTAACGGAATTTGGGTTTATCGTCATTCTCCTGCTGTGTGTAATGAATTTGGGTTTGTCTTCATTCTTCTGATGTTGGAATGGAGATTGGGTGTTCTTCATTCTCGTGCCATGTGAAATGAGATTGGGTTTGTCTTCATTCTCCCGCTGTGTGAAAGGAGATTGGGTTGGTCTTCTTTCTCTTGCTGTGTGAAAGGAGATTGGGTTTGTCTTCATTCTCCGCAGTGTGAAAGGAGATTGTGTTTGTCTTCATTGTCCTTCTGTGTGAAAGGTGATTGGGTTTTCTTCATTCTCCTGCTGTGTGAAAGGAGATTGGGTTTGTCTTCATTCTGCTGCTGTTTGAAAGGGGATCGGGTTTGTCTTCATTCTCCTGCTATGTGCAATAAGATTGCGTTTGTCTTCATTCTCCTGCTGTGTGAAAGGAGATTGGGTTCATCTTCAGTCTCATGCTGTGTGAAAGGAGTTTGGGTTTGTCTTCATTCTCCTGCTCTATGAAAGGAGATTGGGTTTGTCTTCATTGTGCTGCTGTGTGCATTAAGATTGGGTTTGTCTTCATTCTCCTGCTGTGTGAAAGGAGATTAGGTTTGTCTTCATTCTCCTGCTGTGTGATAGGAGATTGGGTTCATCTTCATTCTCTTGCGGTGTGAGAGGAGATTAGGTTTCTTTTCATTCTCCTGCTGTATGAAAGGAGATTAGGTTTGTTTTCATTCTCCTGCTGTATGCAAGGAGATTGGGATTGTCTTCATTCTCCTGCTGTGTGAAAGGACATTGGGTTCATCTTCATTCTCATGCTGTGTGAAAGGGGGTTGGGTTTGTCTTCATTCTCCTGCTCTATGAAAGGAGATTGGGTTTGTCTTCATTGTCCTGCTGTGTGCAATAAGATTGGGTTTGTCTTCATTCTCCTGCTGTGTGAAAGGAGATTGGGTTTGTCTTCATTCTCCTGTTGTGTGTAATGAGATTGGGATTGTCTTCGTTCTCCTGCATTGTGTAATGAGATAGAGTTTGTCTTCATTCTCCTGCTGTGTGAAAGGAGACGGCTTTGTCCTCATTCTCCAGCTGTGTATAAGGAGATGGGTTTTTTCTTCATTCTCTTGTTGTGTGCACTCAGATTGCGTTTCTCTTCATTCTCCTGTTGTGTGTAATGAGATTGGGTTTGTCTTCATTCTCCTGCCGTGTTAAAGGAGATTGTGGTTGTCTTCATTCCCCGGCTGAGTGATAGGAGATGGCTATGTCTTCATTCCCTGCTGTGTGAAATGAGATTGGGTTTGCTTTCATTCTCCTGCTGTGTGAAAGGAGATTGGGTTTGTCTTCATTCTCCTGTTGTGTGAAAGGAGATTGGGTTTGTCTTCATTCTCCTGCTGTGTGTAATGAGTTTGGGTTTGTCTTCATTCTCCTGCTGTGTTAAAGGAGATTGGGTTTTTTTTCATTCTCCTGCTGTGTGAAAGGAGATTGGGTTTATCTTCATTCTCCTGCTGTGTGAAAGGAGCTTGGACGTGTCTTCATTCTCCTGCTGTGTGAAAGGAGATTGGACGTGTCTTCATTCTCCTGCTGTGTGAAAGGAGATTGGACGTGTCTTCATTCTCCTGCTGTGTGAAAGGTGGTTGAGTTTGTCTTCATTCTCCTGCTGTGTGAAAGGGGATTGGGTTTGTCTTCATTCTCCTGTTGTGTGAAAGGAGATTGGGTTTGTCCTCATTCTGCTGCTTTGTGTAATGAGATTGGGTTTGTCTTCATTCTCCTGCTTTGTGAAAGGAGTGTGGGTTTGTCTTCATTCACTTGTTATATGAAAGGAGATTGGGTTTGTCCTCATTCTGCTGCTGTGTGAAAGGAGATTGGTTTTGTCTTCATTCTCCTGTTGTGTGTAATCAGACTGGGTTTCTCTTCATTGTCTTGCTGTGTGAAGGGTGATTGGGTTTGTCTTCATTCTCCTGTTGTGTGTAATGTGATTGCGTTTGCCTTCATTCACTTGTTGTATGAAAGGAGATTGGGTTTGTGTTCATTCTCCTGCTGTGTGAATGGAGATTGGTCTTGTCTTCATTCTCCTGTTGTGTGCAGTCAGATTGGGTTTCTCTTCATTCTCCTGCTGTGTGAAAGGAGATTGGGTTCGTCATCATTCTCCTGCTGTGTGAAAGGAGATTGGGTTTGTCTTCATTCTCCTGTTGTGTGAAAGGAGATTCGGTTTGTCTTCATTCTCCTGCTGTGTGTAATGAGATTGGGTTTGACTTCATTCTCCTGCTGTGTTAAAGGAGATTTAGTTGTCTTCATTCTCCTGCTGTGTGAAAGGAGATCGGTTTGTCTTCATTCTGCTGATGTGTGAAAGGAGATTGGGGTTGTCTTCATTCTCCTGCTGTGTGAAAGGAGATTGGGTTTGTCTTCATTCTCCTGCTGTGTGAAAGGAGATTGGGTTTGTCTTTATTCTCCTGCCGCGTGAAATTCGATTGGGTGTGTCTTCATTCCCCTGCTGTGTTAACGGAATTTGGGTTTATCGTCATTCTCCTGCTGTGTGTAATGAATTTGGGTTTGTCTTCATTCTTCTGATGTTGGAATGGAGATTGGGTGTTCTTCATTCTCGTGCCATGTGAAATGAGATTGGGTTTGTCTTCATTCTCCCGCTGTGTGAAAGGAGATTGGGTTGGTCTTCTTTCTCTTGCTGTGTGAAAGGAGATTGGGTTTGTCTTCATTCTCCGCAGTGTGAAAGGAGATTGTGTTTGTCTTCATTGTCCTTCTGTGTGAAAGGTGATTGGGTTTTCTTCATTCTCCTGCTGTGTGAAAGGAGATTGGGTTTGTCTTCATTCTGCTGCTGTTTGAAAGGGGATCGGGTTTGTCTTCATTCTCCTGCTATGTGCAATAAGATTGCGTTTGTCTTCATTCTCCTGCTGTGTGAAAGGAGATTGGGTTCATCTTCAGTCTCATGCTGTGTGAAAGGAGTTTGGGTTTGTCTTCATTCTCCTGCTCTATGAAAGGAGATTGGGTTTGTCTTCATTGTGCTGCTGTGTGCATTAAGATTGGGTTTGTCTTCATTCTCCTGCTGTGTGAAAGGAGATTAGGTTTGTCTTCATTCTCCTGCTGTGTGATAGGAGATTGGGTTCATCTTCATTCTCTTGCGGTGTGAGAGGAGATTAGGTTTCTTTTCATTCTCCTGCTGTATGAAAGGAGATTAGGTTTGTTTTCATTCTCCTGCTGTATGCAAGGAGATTGGGATTGTCTTCATTCTCCTGCTGTATGAAAGGACATTGGGTTCATCTTCATTCTCATGCTGTGTGAAAGGGGGTTGGGTTTGTCTTCATTCTCCTGCTCTATGAAAGGAGATTGGGTTTGTCTTCATTGTCCTGCTGTGTGCAATAAGATTGGGTTTGTCTTCATTCTCCTGTTGTGTTTAATCTTATTGGGTTTCTCTTCATTCTCCTGCTGTGTGAAGGGAGATTGGGTTTGTCTTCATTCTGCTGCTGTGTGCAATCAGATTGGGTTTGTCTTCATTCTCCTGCTGTGTGAAAGGAGATTGTGTTTGTCTTCATTCTCCTGTTATGTGAAAGGAGATTGGGTTTGTGTTCATTCTCCTGCTGTGTGTAATGAGATTGGGTTTGTCTTCATTCTGCTGCTGTGTGTAATGAGATTGGGTTTGTCTTGATTCTCCTGCTGTGTGTAATGAGATTGGGTTTGTCTTCATTCATCTGCTGGGTGAAAGGAGATTGGGTTTGTCTTCATTCTCCTGTTGTGTGAAAGGAGATTGGGTTTGTCTTCATTCTCCTGCTTTGTGTAAGGAGATTGGGTTTGTCTTCATTCTCCTGCTGTGTGTAATGAGATTGGGTTTGTCTTCATTCTCCTGTTGTGTGAAAGGAGATTGGGTTTGTCTTCATTCTCCTGCTGTGTGTAATGAGACTGGGTTTGTCTTCATTCTCCTGCTGTGTGAAAGGAGATAGGTTTGTCTTCATTCTGCTGATGTGTGAAAGGAGATTCGGCTTGTCTTCATTCTCCTGCTGTGTAAAAGGTGATTGGGTTTGTCTTCATTCTCCTGCTGTGTGAAAGGAGATTGGCTTTGTCTTTATTCTCCTGCCGCGTGAAATTAGATTGGGTGTGTCTTCATTCCCCTGCTGTGTTAACGGAGTTTGGGTTTATCGTCATTCTCCTGCTGTGTGTAATGAATTTGGGTTTGTCTTCATTCTTCTGACGTTGGAATGGAGATTGGGTGTTCTTAATTCTCGTACCATGTGAAACGAGATTGGGTTTGTCTTCATTCTCCCGCTGTGCGAAAGGAGAATGGGTTGGTCTTCTTTCTCTTGCTGTGTGAAAGGAGATTGGGTTTGTCTTCATTCTCCGCAGTGTGAAAGGAGATTGGGTTTGTCTTCATTGTCCTTCTGTGTCAAAGGAGATTGGGTTTTCTTCATTCTCCTGCTGTCTGAAAGGAGATTGGGTTTGTCTTCATTCTGCTGCTGTTTGAAAGGGGATCGGGTTTGTCTTCATTCTCCTGCTATGTGCAATAAGATTGCGTTTGTCTTCATTCTCCTGCTGTGTGAAAGGAGATTGGGTTCATCTTCAGTCTCATGCTGTGTGAAAGGAGTTTGGGTTTGTCTTCATTCTCCTGCTCTATGAAAGGAGATTGGGTTTGTCTTCATTGTCCTGCTGTGTGCATTAAGATTGGGTTTGTCTTCATTCTCCTGCTGTGTGAAAGGAGATTAAGTTTGTCTTCCTTCTCCTGCTGTGTGAAAGGAGATTGGGTTCATCTTCATTCTCCTGCTGTGTGAAAGGTGGTTGAGTTTGTCATCATTCTCCTGCTGTGTGTAATGAGATTGGGTTTGTCTTCCTTCTCCTGCTTTGTGTAATGAGATAGAGTTTGTCTTCATTCTCCTGCTGTGTGAAAGGAGATTTGGCTTGTCTTCATTCTCCTGCTGAGTGAAAGGAGATTGGGTTTGTCTTCATTCTCCTGCTGTATGACAGGAGATTGGGTTGGACGTACTTCTCCTGCATTCTGAAAGGGGATTTGATTTATCTTCATTTTCCTGCTGTGTGTATTGAGATTGGGTTTGCCTTCATTGTCCTGCTCTGTGAAAGGAGATTGGGTTTGTCATCATTCTCCTGCTGTGTGAAATGAGATTGGGTTTGTCTTCATTCTTCTGCTTTGTGAAAGGACATTGTGTTTGTCTTCATCCTCCTCCTGTGTGTAAGGAGATTGGGCTTGTCTTGATTCTCCTGCTGTGTGTAATGAGATTGTGTTTGCCTTCATTCTCCTGCTGTGTTAAAGGAGAATTAGTTGTCTTCATTCTCCTGCTGTGTGAAAGGTGATAGGTTTGTCTTCATTCTGCTGATGTGTGAAAGGAGATTGGGGTTGTCTTCATTCTCCTGCTGTGTGAAAGAAGATTGGGTTTGTCTTCATTCTCCTGCTGTGTGAAAGGAAATTGGGTCTGCCCTCATTCTCCTGCTGTGTGAAAGGAGATTGGTTTTGTCTTCATTCTCCTGTTGTGTGTGTCATCTTATTGGGTTTCTCTTCATTCTCCTGCTGTGTGAAGGGAGATTGGGTTTGTCTTCATTCTCCTGTTGTGTGTAATCAGATTGGGTTTGTCTTCATTCTCCTGCTGTGTGAAAGGATGTTGGGTTTCTTTTCATTCTCCTGCTTTGTGAAAGGAGATTGGATTTAGCTTCATTTTCCTGCTTTGTGTGATGAGATTGGGTTTGCCTTCATTCTCCTGCTGTGTGAAAGGAGATTGGGTTTGTCTAATTCTCCTGCTGTGTGAAAGGAGATTGGGTTTGTCTTCATTCTCCTGCTTTGTGAAAGGAGATTGGGTTTGTCTTCATTCTCCAGCTTTGTGTAATGAGATTGGGTTTGTGTTCATTCTTGTTTTGTGTGAAAGGAGATTGGCATGGTCTTCTTTCTTCTGCTGTGTGAACGGTGATTGGGTTTGTCTTCATTCTCCTGCTGTGTGAAAGTAGATTGGGTTTGTCTTCATTCTCCTGCTGTCTGAAAGGAGATTGGATGTGTCTTCATTCTCCTGCTGTGTGAAAGGAGATTAGGTTTGTCTTCATTCTCCTTCTATGTGAAAGGAGATTGGGTTTGTCATCTTTCTCCTGCTGTGCAAAAGGAGATTGGGTTTATCTTCATTCTCCTGCTGTGTGAAAGGAGATTGGTTGTGTCTTCATTCTCCTGCTGTGTGAAAGGAGATTGGACATGTCTTCCTTCTCCTGCTGTGTGAAAGGAGATTGGACGTGTCTTCATTCTCCTGCTGTGTGAAAGGTGGTTGAGTTTGTCGTCATTCTCCTGCTGTGTGTAATGAGATTGGGTTTGTCTTCCTTCTCCTGTTTTGTGTAATGAGATAGTGTTTGTCTTCATTCTCCTGCTGTGTGAAAGGAGATTTGGCTTGTCTTCATTCTCCTGCTGAGTGAAAGGAGATTGGGTTTGTCTTAATTCTCCTGCTGTGTGAAAGGAGATTGGGTTGGACTTACTTCTCCTGCATTCTGAAAGGAGATTTGATTTATCTTCATTTTCCTGCTGTGTGTAATGAGATTGGATTTGCCTTCATTCTCCTGCTCTGTGAAAGGAGATTGGGTTTGTCATCATTCTCCTGCTGTGTGAAATGAGATTGGGTTTGTCTTCATTCTCCTGCTATGTGCAATAAGATTGCGTTTGTCTTCATTCTCCTGCTGTGTGAAAGGAGATTGGGTTCATCTTCATTCTCATACTGTGTGTAATGAGATTGTGTTTGACTTCATTCTCCTGCTGTGTCAAAGGAGAATTAGTTGTCTTCATTCTCCTGCTGTGTGAAAGGTGATAGGTTTGTCTTCATTCTGCTGATGTGTGAAAGGAGATTGGGGTTGTCTTCATTCTCCTGCTGTGTGAAAGAAGATTGGGTTTGTCTTCATTCTCCTGCTGTGTGAAAGGAGATTGGGTGTGTCTTCATTCCCCTGCTGTGTGAACGGAGTTTGGGTTTATTGTCGTTCTCCTGCTGTGTGTAATGAATTTGGGTTTGTCTTCATTCTTCTGATGTTGGAATGGAGATTGGGTTTTCTTCATTCTCGTGCCATGTGAAACGAGATTGGGTTTGTCTTCATTCTCCCGCTGTGCGAAAGGAGATTGGGTTGGTCTTCTTTCTCTTGCTGTGTGAAAGGAGATTGGGTTTGTCTTCATTCTCCGCAGTGTGAAAGGAGATTGTGTTTGTCTTCATTGTCCTTTTGTGTGAAAGGAGATTGGGTTTTCTTCATTCTCCTGCTGTCTGAAAGGGGATTGGGTTTGTCTTCATTCTGCTGCTGTTTGAAAGGGGATCGGGTTTGTCTTCATTCTCCTGCGATGTGCAATAAGATTGCATTTGTCTTCATTCTCCTGCTGTCTGAAAGGAGATTGGGTTCATCTTCATTCTCATGCTGTGTGAAAGGAGGTTGGGTTTGTCTTCATTCTCCTGCTCTATGAAAGGAGATTGGGTTTGTCTTCATTGTCCTGCTGTGTGCAATAAGATTGGGTTTGTCTTCATTCTCCTGTTGTGTGTAATCAGATTGGGTTTGTCTTCATTCTCCTGCTGTGTGAAAGGAGACTGGGTTTGTCTTCATTCTCCTGTTATGTGAAAGGAGATTGGGTTTGTGTTCATTCTCCTGCTGTGTGTAATGAGATTGGGTTTGTCTTCATTCTGCTGCTGTGTGTAATGAGATTGGGTTTGTCTTGATTCTCCTGCTGTGTGTAATGAGATTGGGTTTGTCTTCATTCATCTGCTGGTGAAAGGAGATTGGGTTTGTCTTCATTCTCCTGTTGTGTGAAAGGAGATTGGGTTTGACTTCATTCTCCTGCTTTGTGTAAGGAGTTTGGTTTGCCTTCATTCTCCTGCTTTGTGAAAGGAGATTGAGTTGTCTTCATTCTCCTGCTTTGTGAAAAGTGATTGGGTTTGTCTTCAATCCCCTGCTGTGTGATATGAGATTGGGTTTGTCTTCATTCTCCTGCTGTGTGAAAGGAGATTGGCTTTGTCCTCATTCTGCTGCTGTGTGTAATGAGATTGGGTTTGTCTTCATTCTCCTGCTTTGTGAAAGGAGTGTGGGTTTGTCTTCATTCACTTGTTATATGAAAGGAGATTGGGTTTGTCCTCATTCTGCTGCTGTGTGAAAGGAGATTGGTTTTGTCTTCATTCTCCTGTTGTGTGTAATCAGACTGGGTTTCTCTTCATTGTCTTGCTGTGTGAAGGGTGATTGGGTTTGTCTTCATTCTCCTGTTGTGTGTAATGTGATTGCGTTTGCCTTCATTCACTTGTTGTATGAAAGGAGATTGGGTTTGTGTTCATTCTCCTGCTGTGTGAATGGAGATTGGTCTTGTCTTCATTCTCCTGTTGTGTGCAGTCAGATTGGGTTTCTCTTCATTCTCCAGCTGTGTGAAAGCAGATTGGGCTCGTCATCATTCTCCTGCTGTGTGAAAGGAGATTGGGTTTGTCTTCATTCTCCTGTTGTGTGAAAGGAGATTCGGTTTGTCTTCATTCTCCTGTTGTGTGAAAGGAGATTCGGTTTGTCTTCATTCTCCTGTTGTGTGAAAGGAGATTCGGTTTGTCTTCATTCTCCTGCTGTGTGTAATGAGATTGGGTTTGACTTCATTCTCCTGCTGTGTTAAAGGAGATTTAGTTGTCTTCATTCTCCTGCTGTGTGAAAGGAGATCGGTTTGTCTTCATTCTGCTGATGTGTGAAAGGAGATTGGGGTTGTCTTCATTCTCCTGCTGTGTGAAAGGAGATTGGGTTTGTCTTCATTCTCCTGCTGTGTGAAAGGAGATTGGGTTTGTCTTTATTCTCCTGCCGCGTGAAATTCGATTGGGTGTGTCTTCATTCCCCTGCTGTGTTAACGGAATTTGGGTTTATCGTCATTCTCCTGCTGTGTGTAATGAATTTGGGTTTGTCTTCATTCTTCTGATGTTGGAATGGAGATTGGGTGTTCTTCATTCTCGTGCCATGTGAAATGAGATTGGGTTTGTCTTCATTCTCCCGCTGTGTGAAAGGAGATTGGGTTGGTCTTCTTTCTCTTGCTGTGTGAAAGGAGATTGTGTTTGCCTTCATTGTCCTTCTGTGTGAAAGGTGATTGGGTTTTCTTCATTCTCCTGCTGTGTGAAAGGAGATTGGGTTTGTCTTCATTCTGCTGCTGTTTGAAAGGGGATCGGGTTTGTCTTCATTCTCCTGCTATGTGCAATAAGATTGCGTTTGTCTTCATTCTCCTGCTGTGTGAAAGGAGATTGGGTTCATCTTCAGTCTCATGCTGTGTGAAAGGAGTTTGGGTTTGTCTTCATTCTCCTGCTCTATGAAAGGAGATTGGGTTTGTCTTCATTGTGCTGCTGTGTGCATTAAGATTGGGTTTGTCTTCATTCTCCTGCTGTGTGAAAGGAGATTAGGTTTGTCTTCATTCTCCTGCTGTGTGATAGGAGATTGGGTTCATCTTCATTCTCTTGCGGTGTGAGAGGAGATTAGGTTTCTTTTCATTCTCCTGCTGTATGAAAGGAGATTAGGTTTGTTTTCATTCTCCTGCTGGATGCAAGGAGATTGGGATTGTCTTCATTCTCCTGCTGTGTGAAAGGACATTGGGTTCATCTTCATTCTCATGCTGTGTGAAAGGGGGTTGGGTTTGTCTTCATTCTCCTGCTCTATGAAAGGAGATTGGGTTTGTCTTCATTGTCCTGCTGTGTGCAATAAGATTGGGTTTGTCTTCATTCTCCTGTTGTGTTTAATCTTATTGGGTTTCTCTTCATTCTCCTGCTGTGTGAAGGGAGATTGTGTTTGTCTTCATTCTGCTGCTGTGTGCAATCAGATTGGGTTTGTCTTCATTCTCCTGCTGTGTGAAAGGAGATTGTGTTTGTCTTCATTCTCCTGTTATGTGAAAGGAGATTGGGTTTGTGTTCATTCTCCTGCTGTGTGTAATGAGATTGGGTTTGTCTTCATTCTGCTGCTGTGTGTAATGAGATTGGGTTTGTCTTGATTCTCCTGCTGTGTGTAATGAGATTGGGTTTGTCTTCATTCATCTGCTGGGTGAAAGGAGATTGGGTTTGTCTTCATTCTCCTGTTGTGTGAAAGGAGATTGGGTTTGTCTTCATTCTCCTGCTTTGTGTAAGGAGATTGGGTTTGTCTTCATTCTCCTGCTGTGTGTAATGAGATTGGATTTGTCTTCATTCTCCTGTTGTGTGAAAGGAGATTGGGTTTGTCTTCATTCTCCTGCTGTGTGTAATGAGACTGGGTTTGTCTTCATTCTCCTGCTGTGTGAAAGGAGATAGGTTTGTCTTCATTCTGCTGATGTGTGAAAGGAGATTCGGCTTGTCTTCATTCTCCTGCTGTGTAAAAGGTGATTGGGTTTGTCTTCATTCTCCTGCTGTGTGAAGGGAGATTGGGTTTGTCTTTATTCTCCTGCCGCGTGAAATTAGATTGGGTGTGTCTTCATTCCCCTGCTGTGTTAACGGAGTTTGGGTTTATCGTCATTCTCCTGCTGTGTGTAATGAATTTGGGTTTGTCTTCATTCTTCTGATGTTGGAATGGAGATTGGGTGTTCTTAATTCTCGTGCCATGTGAAACGAGATTGGGTTTGTCTTCATTCTCCCGCTGTGCGAAAGGAGATTGGGTTGGTCTTCTTTCTCTTGCTGTGTGAAAGGAGATTGGGTTTGTCTTCATTCTCCGCAGTGTGAAAGGAGATTGGGTTTGTCTTCATTGTCCTTCTGTGTCAAAGGAGATTGGGTTTTCTTCATTCTCCTGCTGTGAGAAAGGAGATTGGGTTTGTCTTCATTCTGCTGCTTTTGAAAGGGGATCGGGTTTGTCTTCATTCTCCTGCTATGTGCAATAAGATTGCGTTTGTCTTCATTCTCCTGCTGTGTGAAAGGAGATTGGGTTCATCTTCAGTCTCATGCTGTGTGAAAGGAGTTTGGGTTTGTCTTCATTCTCCTGCTCTATGAAAGGAGATTGGGTTTGTCTTCATTGTCCTGCTGTGTGCATTAAGATTGGGTTTGTCTTCATTCTCCTGCTGTGTGAAAGGAGATTAGGTTTGTCTTCCTTCTCCTGCTGTGTGAAAGGAGATTGGGTTCATCTTCATTCTCCTGCTGTGTGAAAGGTGGTTGAGTTTGTCGTCATTCTCCTGCTGTGTGTAATGAGATTGGGTTTGTCTTCCTTCTCCTGCTTTGTGTAATGAGATAGAGTTTGTCTTCATTCTCCTGCTGTGTGAAAGGAGATTTGGCTTGTCTTCATTCTCCTGCTGAGTGAAAGGAGATTGGGTTTGTCTTAATTCTCCTGCTGTGTGACAGGAGATTGGGTTGGACGTACTTCTCCTGCATTCTGAAAGGAGATTTGATTTATCTTCATTTTCCTGCTGTGTGTATTGAGATTGGGTTTGCCTTCATTCTCCTGCTCTGTGAAAGGAGATTGGGTTTGTCATCATTCTCCTGCTGTGTGTAATGAGATTGTGTTTGCCTTCATTCTCCTGCTGTGTTAAAGGCGAATTAGTTGTCTTCATTCTCCTGCTGTGTGAAAGGTGATAGGTTTGTCTTCATTCTGCTGATGTGTGAAAGGAGATTGGGGTTGTCTTCATTCTCCTGCTGTGTGAAAGAAGATTGGGTTTGTCTTCATTCTCCTGCAGAGTGAAAGGAGATTGGTTTTGTCTTCATTCTCCTGTTGTGTGTGTCATCTTATTGGGTTTCTCTTCATTCTCCTGCTGTGTGAAGGGAGATTGGGTTTGTCTTCATTCTCCTGTTGTGTTTAATCAGATTGGGTTTGTCTTCATTCTCCTGCTGTGTGAAAGGAGATTGTGTTTGTCTTCATTCTCCTGTTATGTGAAAGGAGATTAGGTTTGTGTTCATTCTCCTGCTGTGTGTAATGAGATTGGGTTTGTCTTCATTCTGCTGCTGTGTGTAATGAGATTGGGTTTGTCTTGATTCTCCTGCTGTGTGTAATGAGATTGGGTTTGTCTTCATTCATCTGCTGTGTGAAAGGAGATTGGGTTCATCTTCATTCTCCTGCTGTGTGAAAGGTGGTTGAGTTTGTCGTCATTCTCCTGCTGTGTGTAATGAGATTGGGTTTGTCTTCCTTCTCCTGCTTTGTGTAATGAGATAGAGTTTGTCTTCATTCTCCTGCTGTGTGAAAGGAGATTTGGCTTGTCTTCATTCTCCTGCTGAGTGAAAGGAGATTGGGTTTGTCTTAATTCTCCTGCTGTGTGACAGGAGATTGGGTTGGACGTACTTCCCCTGCATTCTGAAAGGAGATTTGATTTATCTTCATTTTCCTGCTGTGTGTATTGAGATTGGGTTTGCCTTCACTCTCCTGCTCTGTGAAAGGAGATTGGGTTTGTCATCATTCTCCTGCTGTGTGAAATGAGATTGGGTTTGTCTTCATTCTTCTGCTTTGTGAAAGGTCATTGTGTTTGTCTTCATCCTCCTCCTGTGTGTAAGGAGATTGGGCTTGTCTTCATTCTCCTGCTGTGTGTAATGAGATTGTGTTTGCCTTCATTCTCCTGCTGTGTTAAAGGAGAATTAGTTGTCTTCATTCTCCTGCTGTGTGAAAGGTGATAGGTTTGTCTTCATTCTGCTGATGTGTGAAAGGAGATTGGGGTTGTCTTCATTCTCCTGCTGTGTGAAAGAAGATTGGGTTTGTCTTCATTCTCCTGCTGTGTGAAAGGAGATTGGTTTTGTCTTCATTCTCCTGTTGTGTGTGTCATCTTATTGGGTTTCTCTTCATTCTCCTGCTGTGTGAAGGGAGATTGGGTTTGTCTTCATTCTCCTGTTGTGTGAAAGGAGATTGGGTTTGTCTTCATTCTCCTGCTGTGTGAAAGGAGATTGTGTTTGTCTTCATTCTCCTGTTATGTGAAAGGAGATTAGGTTTGTGTTCATTCTCCTGCTGTGTGTAATGAGATTGGGTTTGTCTTCATTCTGCTGCTGTGTGTAATGAGATTGGGTTTGTCTTGATTCTCCTGCTGTGTGTAATGAGATTGGGTTTGTCTTCATTCATCTGTTGGGTGAAAGAAGATTGGGTTTGTCTTCATTCTCCTGTTGTGTGAAAGGAGATTGGGTTTGTCTTCATTCTCCTGCTTTGTGTAAGGAGATTGGGTCTGCCCTCATTCTCCTGCTGTGTGAAAGGAGATTGGTTTTGTCTTCATTCTCCTGTTGTGTGTGTCATCTTATTGGGTTTCTCTTCATTCTCCTGCTGTGTGAAGGGAGATTGGGTTTGTCTTCATTCTCCTGTTGTGTGTAATCAGATTGGGTTTGTCTTCATTCTCCTGCTGTGTGAAAGGAGATTGTGTTTGTCTTCATTCTCCTGTTATGTGAAAGGAGATTAGGTTTGTGTTCATTCTCCTGCTGTGTGTAATGAGATTGGGTTTGTCTTCATTCTGCTGCTGTGTGTAATGAGATTGGGTTTGTCTTGATTCTCCTGCTGTGTGTAATGAGATTGGGTTTGTCTTCATTCATCTGCTGGGTGAAAGAAGATTGGGTTTGTCTTCATTCTCCTGTTGTGTGAAAGGAGATTGGGTTTGTCTTCATTCTCCTGCTTTGTGTAAGGAGATTGGGTCTGCCCTCATTCTCCTGCTGTGTGAAAGGAGATTGGTTTTGTCTTCATTCTCCTGTTTTGTGTGTGTCATCTTATTGGGTTTCTCTTCATTCTCCTGCTGTGTGAAGGGAGATTGGGTTTGTCTTCATTCTCCTGTTGTGTGTAATCAGATTGGGTTTGTCTTCATTCTCCTGCTGTGTGAAAGGAGATTGTGTTTGTCTTCATTCTCCTGTTATGTGAAAGGAGATTAGGTTTGTGTTCATTCTCCTGCTGTGTGTAATGAGATTGGGTTTGTCTTCATTCTCCTGCTGTGTGTAATGAGATTGGGTTTGTCTTCATTCATCTGCTGGGTGAAAGAAGATTGGGTTTGTATTCATTCTCCTGCTGTGTTTTAGGAGATTTAGTTTGTCTTCATTCGCCTGCAGTGCGAAAGGAGATAGGTTTGTCTTCATTCTGCTGATGTGTGAAAGGAGACTGGGGTTGTCTTCATTCTCCTGCTGTGTGTAATCAGTTTGGGTTTGTCTTCATTCTCCTGCCATGTCAAAGGAGATTTGGTTTGTCTTCATTCTGCTGTGTGAAAGCAGATTGGATTTGTCATCATTCTCCTGCTGTGCAAAAGGAGATTGGGTTTGTCTTCATTCTCCTGCTGTGTGAAAGGAGGTTGAGTTTGTCGTCATTCTCCTGCTGTGTGTAATGATATTGTGATTGTCTTCCTTCTCCTGCATTGTGTAATGCGATAGAGTTTGTCTTCATTCTCCTGCTGTGTGAAAGGAGACGGGTTTGTCCTCATTCTCCTGCTGTGCATAAGGAGATGGGTTTTGTCTTCATTCTCTTGTTCTGTGCACTCAGATTGCATTTCTCTTCATTCTCCTGCTGTGTGTAATGAGATTGGGTTTGTCTTCATTCTCCTGCCGTGTTAAAGGAGATAAAATTTGTCTTTATTCTCCTGCTGTGTGAAAGGAGATTGTGGTTGTCTTCATTCCGCGGCTGAGTGATAGGAGATTGGCTATGTCTTCATTCTGCTGCTGTGTGAAATGAGATTGGGTTTGCTTTCATTCTCCTGCTGTGTGAAAGGAGATTGGGTTTGTCTTCCTTCTCCTGTTGTCTGAAAGGAGATTGGGTTTGTCTTCATTCTCCTGCTGTGTGTAATCAGTTTGGGTTTGTCTTCATTCTCCTGCCATGTCAAAGGAGATTTGGTTTGTCTTCATTCTGCTGTGTGAAAGCAGATTGGATTTGTCATCATTCTCCTGCTGTGCAAAAGTAGATTGTTTTTTTTTCATTCTCCTGCTGTGTGATAGGAGATTGGGTTTATCTTCTTTCTCCTGCTGTGTTAAAGGAGATTGGACGTGTCTTCATTCTCCTGCTGTGTGAAAGGAGATTGGACGTGTCTTCATTCTCTTGCTGTGTGAAAGGAGTTTGGATGTGTCTTCATTCTCCTGCTGTGTGAAAGGTGGTTGCGTTTGTCGTCATTCTCCTGCTGTGTGTAATGAGATTGGGTTTGTCTTCCTTCTCCTGCTTTGTGTAATGAGATAGAGTTTGTCTTCATTCTCCTGCTGTGTGAAAGGAGATTTGGCTTGTCTTCATTCTCCTGCTGAGTGAAAGGAGATTGGGTTTGTCTTAATTCTCCTGCTGTGTGAAAGGAGATTGGGTTGGACTTTCTTCTCCTGCATTCTGAAAGGAGATTTGATTTATCTTCATTTTCCTGCTGTGAGTAATGAGATGGAGTTTGTCTTCATTCTCCTGCTGTGTGAAAGGAGATTTGGCTTGTCTTCATTCTCCTGCTTTGTGAAAGGAGATTGTGTTTGTCTTCATCCTCCTGCTGTGTGTAAGTAGATTGGGTTTGTCTTCATTCTCATGCTGGTTGAAAGGAGATTGATGTTTGACTTTATTCTCCTGCTGTGTTAAAGGAGATTCGGTTTGTCTTCATTCTCCTGCTGGTTGAAAGGAGATTGAGGTTTGACTTCATTCTCCTGCTGTGTGTAATGGGGTTGGGTTTGTCTTCATTCTCCTGCAGTGTTGAAGGAGATTGTGTTTGTCTTCATTCTCCTGCAGTGTTAAAGGAGATTGGCTTTGTCTTCATTCTCCTGCTGGTTGGAAGGAGATTGAGGTTTGACTTCATTCTCCTGCTGTGTGAAAAGAGATTCGGTTTGTCTTCATTCTCCTGCTGTGTGAAAGGAGATGGGGTTTGTCCTCATTCTCCTGCTGTGAGAAAGGAGATTGGCATGGTCTTCATTTTCCTGCTGTCTTAAAGGAGAGTGGGTTTTTCTTCATTCTCCTACTGTGTGAAGGGAGATTGTGTTGGTCTTTACTCTCCTGTTGCTTGAAACGAGATTGGGTTTATCTTCATTCTCCTGCTGTGTGAAAGGATGTTGGGTTTGTCTAATTCTCCTGCTGTGTGAAAGGAGATTGGGTTTGTCTTCATTCTCCTGCTTTGTGAAAGGAGATTGGGTTTGTCTTCATTCTCATGCTGTGTGAAAGGAGATTGCGTTTGCCTTCATTCACTTGTTGTATGAAAGGAGATTGGGTTTGTGTTCATTCTCCTGCTGTGTGAATGGAGATTGGTCTTGTCTTCATTCTCCTGTTGTGTGCAGTCAGATTGGGTTTCTCTTCATTCTCCTGCTGTGTGAAAGGAGATTGGGTTCGTCATCATTCTCCTGCTGTGTGAAAGGAGATTGGGTTTGTCTTCATTCTCCTGTTGTGTGAAAGGAGATTCGGTTTGTCTTCATTCTCCTGCTGTGTGTAATGAGATTGGGTTTGACTTCATTCTCCTGCTGTGTTAAAGGAGATTTAGTTGTCTTCATTCTCCTGCTGTGTGAAAGGAGATAGGTTTGTCTTCATTCTGCTGATGTGTGAAAGGAGATTGGGGTTGTCTTCATTCTCCTGCTGTGTGAAAGGAGATTGGGTTTGTCTTCATTCTCCTGCTGTGTGAAAGGAGATTTGGTTTGTCTTTATTCTCCTGCCGTGTGAAATTAGATTGGGTGTGTCTTCATTCCCCTGCTGTGTTAATGGAGTTTGGGTTTATCGTCATTCTCCTGCTGTGTGTAATGAATTTGGGTTTGACTTCATTCTTCTGACGTTGGAATGGAGATTGCGTGTTCTTAATTCTCGTGCCATCTGAAACGAGATTGGGTTTGTCTTCATTCTCCCGCTGTGCGAAAGGAGATTGGGTTGGTCTTCTTTCTCTTGCTGTGTGAAAGGAGATTGGGTTTGTCTTCATTCTCCGCAGTGTGAAAGGAGATTGTGTTTGTCTTCATTGTCCTTCTGTGTGAAAGGAGATTGGGTTTTCTTCATACTCCTGCTGTGTGAAAGGAGATTGGGTTTGTCTTCATTCTGCTGCTGTTTGAAAGGGGATCGGGTTTGTCTTCATTCTCCTGCTATGTGCAATAAGATTGCGTTTGTCTTCATTCTCCTGCTGTGTGAAAGGAGATTGGGTTCATCTTCAGTCTCATGCTGTGTGAAAGGAGTTTGGGTTTGTCTTCATTCTCCTGCTCTATGAAAGGAGATTGGGTTTGTCTTCATTGTCCTGCTGTGTGCAATAAGATTGGGTTTGTCTTCATTCTCCTGCTGTGTGAAAGGAGATTAGGTTTGTCTTATTTCTCCTGCTGTGTGATAGGAGATTGGCTTCATCTTCATTCTCTTGCGGTGTGAGAGGAGATTAGGTTTGTTTTCATTCTCCTACTGTGTGAAAGGAGATTGAGTTTGTCTTCATTCTCCTGCTGTGTGAAAGGAGATTGGGTTTAACTTCATTCTCCTGCTGTGTGAAAGGACATTGGGTTTCTGTTCATTCTCCTGCTGTATGCAAGGAGATTGAGATTGTCTTCATTCTCCTGCTGTGTGAAGGGAGATTGGGTTTGTCTTCATTCTCCTGTTGTGTGTAATCAGATTGGGTTTGTCTTCATTCTCCTGCTGTGTGAAAGGAGATTGTGTTTGTCTTCATTCTCCTGTTATGTGAAAGGAGATTAGGTTTGTGTTCATTCTCCTGCTGTGTGTAATGAGATTGGGTTTGTCTTCATTCTGCTGCGGTGTGTAATGAGATTGGGTTTGTCTTGATTCTCCTGCTGTGTGTAATGAGATTGGGTTTGTCTTCATTCATCTGCTGGGTGAAAGAAGATTGGGTTTGTCTTCATTCTCCTGTTGTGTGAAAGGAGATTGTGTTTGTCTTCATTCTCCTGCTTTGTGTAAGGAGATTGGGTTTGTCTTCATTCTCCTGCTGTGTGTAATGAAATTGGGTTTGTCTTCATTCATCTGCTGGGTTAAAGGAGATTGGGTTTGTTTTCATTCTCCTGTTGTGTGAAAAGAGATTGGGTTTGACTTCATTCTCCTGCTTTGTGCAAGGGTATTGGGTTTGCCTTCATTCTCCTGCTGGGTGAAAGGAGATTGAGTTGTCTTCATTCTCCTGCTTTTAGAAAGGAAACTGGGTTTGTCTTCATTCTCCTGCTTTGTGAAAGGTGATTGGGTTTGTCTTCTTTCCCCTGCTGTGTGATATGAGATTGGGTTTGTCTTCATTCTCCTGCTGTGTGAAAGGAGATTGGGTTTGTCCTCATTCTGCTGCTGTGTGTAATGAGATTGGGTTTGTCCTCATTCTGCTGCTGTGTGAAAGGAGATTGGTTTTGTCTTCATTCTCCTGTTATGTGTAATCAGACTGGGTTTCTCTTCATTGTCTTGCTGTGTGAAGGGTGATTGGGTTTGTCTTCATTCTCCTGTTGTGTGTAATGTGATTGCGTTTGTCTTCATTCACTTGTTGTATGAAAGGAGATTGGGTGTGTCTTCATTCTCCTGCTGTGTTAAAGGAGATTTAGTTGTCTTCATTCTCCTGCTGTGCGAAAGGAGATTGCGTTTGTCTTCATTCTGCTGATGTGTGAAAGGAGATTGGGGTTGTCTTCATTCTCCTGCTGTGTGAAAGGAGATTGCGTTTGTCTTCATTCTCCTGCTGTGTGAAAGGAGATTGGGTTTGTCTTCATTTTCCTGCAGTGTGAAAGGAGATTGGGTTTGTCTTCATTCTCCTGCTGTGTGAAAGGAGATTTGGTTTGTCTTCATTCTCCTGCTGTGTGAAATTAGATTGGGTGTGTCTTCATTCCCCTGCTGTGTTAACGGAGTTTGGGTTTATCGTCATTCTCCTGCTGTGTGTAATGAATTTGGGTTTGTCTTCATTCTTCTGATGTTGGAATGGAGATTGGGTGTTCTTCATTCTCGTGCCATGTGAAACGAGATTGGGTTTGTCTTCATTCTCCCGCTGTGCGAAAGGAGATTGGGTTGGTCTTCTTTCTCTTGCTGTGTGAAAGGAAAATGGGTTTGTCTTCATTCTCCGCAGTGTGAAAGGAGATTGTGTTTGTCTTCATTGTCCTTCTGTGTGAAAGGAGATTGGGTTTGTCTTCATTCTGCTGCTTTTTGAAAGTGGATCGGGTTTGTCTTCATTCTCCTGCTATGTGCAATAAGATTGCGTTTGTCTTCATTCTCCTGCTGTGTGAAAGGAGATTGGGTACATCTTCAGTCTCATGCTGTGTGAAAGGAGTTTGGGTTTGTCTTCATTCTCCTGCTCTATGAAAGGAGATTGGGTTTGTCTTCATTGTCCTGCTGTGTGCAATAAGATTGGGTTTGTCTTCATTCTCCTGCTGTGTGAAAGGAGATTAGGTTTGTCTTCATTCTCCTGCTGTGTGAAAGGAGATTTGGTTTGTCTTCATTCTCCTGCTGTGTGAAAGGAGATTGAGTTTGTCTTCATTCTCCTGCTGTGTGAAAGGACATTGGGTTTCTGTTCATTCTCTTGCTGTATGCAAGTAGATTGAGATTGTCTTCATTCTCCTGCTGTGTGAAAGGAGATTTGGTTTGTCTTCATTCTCCTGCTGTGTGAAAGGAGATTGAGTTTCTCTTCATTCTCCTGCTGTGTGAAGGGAGATTGGGTTTGTCTTCATTCTCCTGTTGTGTGTCATCAGATTGGGTTTGTCTTCATTCTCCTGCTGTGTGAAAGGAGATTGTGTTTGTCTTCATTCTCCTGTTATGTGAAAGGAGATTTGGTTTGTGTTCGTTCTCCTGCTGTGTGTAATGAGATTGGGTTTGACTTGATTCTCCTGCTGTGTGTAATGAGATTGGGATTTTCTTCATTCATCTGCTGGGTGAAAGAAGATTGGGTTTGTCTTCATTCTCCTGTTGTGTGAAAGGAGATTGGGTTTGACTTCATTCTCCTGCTTTGTGTAAGGAGATTGGGTTTGCCTTCATTCTCCTGCTGGGTGAAAGGAGATTGAGTTGTCTTCATTCTCCTGCTTTTAGAAAGGAAACTGGGTTTGACTTCATTCTCCTGCTTTTAGAAAGGAAACTGGGTTTGTCTTCATTCCCCTGCTGTGTGATATGTGATTGGGTTTGTATTCATTCTCCTGCTGTGTGAAAGGAGATTGGACGTGTCTTCATTCTCCTGCTGTGTGAAAGGAGATTGGACGTGTCTTCATTCTCCTGCTGTGTGAAAGGAGATTGGACGTGTCTTCATTCTCCTGCTGTGTGAAAGGTGGTTGCGTTTGTCGTCATTCTCCTGCTGTGTGTAATGAGATTGGGTTTGTCTTCCTTCTCCTGCTGTGTGTAATGAGATAGAGTTTGTCTTCATTCTCCTGCTGTGTGAAAGGAGATTTGGCTTGTCTTCATTCTCCTGCTGAGTGAAAGGAGATTGGGTTTGTCTTCATTCTTCTGCTGTGTGAAAGGAGATTGGGTTGGACTTTCTTCTCCTGCATTCTGAAAGGAGATTTGATTTATCTTCATTTTCCTGCTGTGTATAATGAGATTGGGTTTGTCATCATTCTCCTGCTGTGTGAAATGAGATAGAGTTTGTCTTCATTCTCCTGCTTTGTGAATGGAGATTGTGTTTGTCTTCATCCTCCTGCTGTGTGAAAGGAGATTGGGTTTGTCTTCATTCTCCTGCTTTGTGAAAGGAGTGTGGGTTTGTCTTCATTCACTTGTTGTATGAAAGGAGATTGGTTTTGTCCTCATTCTGCTGCTGTGTGAAAGGAGATTGGTTTTGTCTTCATTCTCCTGTTGTGTGTAATCAGACTGGGTGTCTCTTAATTGTCTTGCTGTATGAAGGGTGATTGGGTTAGTCTTCATTCTCCTGTTGTGTGTAATGTGATTGGGTTTGGCTTCATTCACTTGTTGTATGAAAGGAGATTGGGTTTGTGTTCATTCTCCTGCTGTGTGTCATGAGATTGGGTTTGACTTCATTCTCCTGCTGTGTGAAAGGAGATTTAGTTTGTCTTCATTCGCCTGCAGTGCGAAAGGAGATAGGTTTGTCTTCATTCTGCTGATGTGTGAAAGGAGACTGGGGTTGTCTTCATTCTCCTGCCTTGTCAAAGGAGATTGGGTTTGTCTTCATTCTCCTGCTGTGCAAAAGGAGATTGGGTTTGTCTTCATTCTCCTGCTGTGTGAAAGGATATTGGGTTTAGCTTCATTTTCCTGCTGTGTGAAAGGAGATTGGACGTGTGTTCATTCTCCTGCTGTGTGAAAGGAGGTTGAGTTTGTCGTCATTCTCCTGCTGTGTGAAAGGAGACGGGTTTGTCCTCATTCTCCTGCTGTGCATAAGGAGATGGGTTTTGTCTTCATTCTCTTGGTATGTGCACTCAGATTGCATTTCTCTTCATTCTCCTGCTGTGTGTAATGAGATTGGGTTTGTCTTCATTCTCCTGCTGTGTGAAAGGAGATAGGATTGTCTTAATTCTGCTGATGTGTGAAAGGAGATTGTGGTTGTCTTCATTCCGCGGCTGAGTGATAGGAGATTGGCTATGTCTTCATTCTGCTGCTGTGTGAAATGAGATTGGGTTTGCTTTCATTCTCCTGCTGTGTGAAAGGAGATTGGGTTTGTCTTCATTCTCCTGTTGTGTGAAAGGAGACTGGGTTTGTCTTCATTCTCCTGCTGTGTGTAATGAGATTGGGTTTGTCTTCATTCTCCTGCCATGTCAAAGGAGATTTGGTTTGTCTTCATTCTGCTGTGTGAAAGGAGATTGGATTTGTCATCATTCTCCTGCTGTGCAAAAGCAGATTGGGTTTTTTTTCATTCTCCTGCTGTGTGAAAGGAGATTGGGTTTATCTTCATTCTCCTGCTGTGTTAAAGGAGATTGGACGTGTCTTCATTCTCCTGCTGTGTGAAAGGAGATTGGACGTGTCTTCATTCTCCTGCTGTGTGAAAGGAGATTGGACGTGTCTTCATTCTCCTGCTGTGTGAAAGGAGATTGGACGTGTCTTCATTCTCCTGCTGTGTGAAAGGTGGTTGCGTTTGTCGTCATTCTCCTGCTGTGTGTAATGAGATTGGGTTTGTCTTCCTTCTCCTGCTTTGTGTAATGAGATAGAGTTTGTCTTCATTCTCCTGCTGTGTGAAAGGAGATTTGGCTTGTCTTCATTCTCCTGCTGAGTGAAAGGAGATTGGGTTTGTCTTCATTCTCCTGCTGTGTGAAAGGAGATTGGGTTGGACTTTCTTCTCCTGCATTCTGAAAGGAGATTTGATTTATCTTCATTTTCCTGCTGTGTGTAATGAGATTGGGTTTGTCATCATTCTCCTGCTGTGTGAAATGAGATTGGGCTTGTCTTCATTCTCCTGCTTTGTGAATGGAGATTGTGTTTGTCTTCATCCTCCTGCTGTGTGTAAGGAGATTGGGTTTGTCTTCATTCTCATGCTGATTGAAAGGAGATTGATGTTTGACTTCATTCTCCTGCTGTGTTAAAGGAGATTCGGTTTGTCTTCATTCTCCTGCTGGTTGAAAGGAGATTGAGGTTTGACTTCATTCTCCTGCTGTGTGTAATGAGGTTGGGTTTGTCTTCATTCTCCTGCAGTGTTGAAGGAGATTGTGTTTGTCTTCATTCTCCTGCAGTGTTAAAGGAGATTGGCTTTGTCTTCATTCTCCTGCTAGTTGAAAGGAGATTGAGGTTTGACTTCATTCTCCTGCTGTGTGAAAAGAGATTTGGTTTGTCTTCATTCTCCTGCTGTGTGAATAGTGATTCGGTTTGTCTTCATTCTCCTGCTGTGTGAAAAGAGATTCGGTTTGTCTTCATTCTCCTGCTGTGTGAAAGGACATGGGGTTTGTCCTCATTCTCCTGCTGTGAGAAAGGAGATTGGCATGGTCTTCATTTTCCTGCTGTCTTAAAGGTGATTGGGTTTTTCTTCATTCTCCTACTGTGTGAAGGGAGATTGTGTTGGTCTTTACTCTCCTGTTGCTTGAAACGAGATTGGGTTTGCCTTCATTGTCCTGCTGTGTCAAAGGAGATTGGGATTGTCTAATTCTCCTGCTGTGTGAAAATAGATTGGGTTTGTCTTCATTCTCCTGCTTTGTGAAAGGAGATTGGGTTTGTCTTCATCCTCCTGCTGTGTGTAAGGAGATTGGGTTTGTCTTCATTCTCATGCTGGTTGATAGGATTTTGAGGTTTGACTTCATTCTCCTGCTGTGTTAAAGGAGATTGGGTTTGTCTTCATTCTCCTGCTGGTTGAAAGGAGATTGTGTTTGTCTTCATCCTCCTGCTGTGTGTAAGGAGATTGGGTTTGTCTTCATTCTCATGCTGGTTGAAAGGAGATTGAGGTTTGACTTCATTCTCCTGCTGTGTTAAAGGAGATTGGGTTTGTCTTCATTCTCCTGCTGGTTGAAAGGAGATTGGGTTTGTCTTCATTCTCCTGCTGCGTGTAATCAGGTTGGGTTTGTCTTCAATCTCCTGCAGTGTTGAAGGAAATTGTATTTGTATTCATTCTCCTGCTGGGTGAAAGTAGATTGCGTTTAACTTCATTCTCCTGCTGTGTGAAATGAGATTGGGTTTATCCTCATTCTCCAGCTGTGTGAAAGGAGATTGGGTTTGTCTTTATTCCCCTGCAGTGTGAAATTAGATTGGGTGTGTCTTCATTCCCCTGCTGTGTGAACGGAGTTTGGGTTTACCCTCATTCTCCTGCTGGGTGTAATGAATTTGGGTTTGTCTTCATTCTTCTGATGTTGGAATGGAGATTGGGTTTTCTTCATTCTCGTGCCATGTGAAACGAGATTGGGTTTGTCTTCATTCTCCCGCTGTGCGAAAGGAGATTGGGTTTGTCTTCATTGTCCTTCTGTGTGAAAGGAGATTGGGTTTTCTTCATTCTCCTGCTGTGTGAAAGGAGATTGGGTTTGTCTTCATTCTGCTGCTGTTTGAAAGGGGATCGGGTTTGTCTTCATTCTCCTGCTATGTGCAATAAGATTGCGTTTGTCTTCATTCTCCTGCTGTGTGAAAGGAGATTGGGTTCATCTTCAGTCTCATGCTGTGTGAAAGGAGTTTGGGTTTGTCTTCATGCTCCTGCTCTATGAAAGGAGATTGGGTTTGTCTTCATTGTCCTGCTGTGTGCAAAAAGATTGGGTTTGTCTTCATTCTCCTGATGTGTGAAAGGAGATTAGGTTTGTCTTCATTCTCCTGCTGTGTGATAGGAGATTGGGTTCATCTTCATTCTCTTGCGGTGTGAAAGGAGATTAGGTTTGTTTTCATTCTCCTGTTGTGTGATAGGAGATTGGGTTTGTCTTCATTCTCCTGCTGTGTGAAAGGAGATTGGGTTTAACTTCATTCTCCTGCTGTGTGAAAGGACATTGGGTTTCTGTTCGTTCTCCTGCTGTATGCAAGGAGATTGAGATTGTCTTCATTCTCCTGCTGTGTGAAAGGAGATTGGGTCTGCCCTCATTCTCCTGCTGTGTGAAAGCAGATTGGTTTTGTCTTCATTCTCCTGTTGTGTGTAATCTTATTGGGTTTCTCTTCATCTCCTGCTGTGTGAAGGGAGATTGGGTTTGTCTTCATTCTCTTGTTGTGTGTAATCAGATTGGGTTTGTCTTCATTCTCCTGCTGTGTGAAAGGAGATTGTGTTTGTCTTCATTCTCCTGTTGTGTGTAAGGAGATTTGATTTGCGTTCATTCTCCTGCTGTGTGTAATGAGATTGGGTTTGTCTTCATTCTGCTGCTGTGTGTAATGAGATTGGGTTTGTCTTGATTCTCCTGCTGTGTGTAATGAGATTGGGTTTGTCTTCATTCATCTGCTGGGTGAAAGGAGATTGGGTTTGTCTTCATTCTCCTGTTGTGTGAAAGGAGATTGGGTTTGTCTTCATTCTCCTGCTTTGTGTAAGGAGATTGGGTTTGTCTTCATTCTGCTGCGATGTGTAATGAGATTGGGTTTGTCTTCATTCATCTGCTGGGTGAAAGGAGATTGGGTTTGTCTTCATTCTCCTGTTGTGTGAAAGGAAGTTGGGTTTGACTTCATTCTCCTGCTTTGTGTAAGGAGATTGGGTTTGCCTTCATTCTCCTGCTGGGTGAAAGGAGATTGAGTTGTCTTCATTCTCCTGCTTTTAGAAAGGAAACTGGGTTTGTCTTCATTCCCCTGCTGTGTGAAAGGAGATTGGGTTTGTCTTCATTCTCCTGCTGTGTGAAAGGAGTTTGGGTTTGTCCTCATTCTGCTGCTGTGTGTAATGAGATTGGGTTTGTCTTCATTCTCCTGCTTTGTGAAAGGAGTGTGGGTTTGTCTTCATTCACTTGTATGAAAGGAGATTGGTTTTGTCCTCATTCTGCTGCTGTGTGAAGGGTGATTGGGTTTGTCTTCATTCTCCTGTTGTGTGTAATGTGATTAGGTTTGGCTTCATTCACTTGTTGTATGAAAGGAGATTGGGTTTGTGTTCATTCTCCTGCTGTGTGAAGTGCGATTGGTTTTGCCTTCATTCTCCTGCTGTGTGAAAGGAGATTGGGTTTGTCTTCATTCTCCTGCTGTGTGTCATGAGATTGGGCTTGACTTCATTCTCCTGCTGTGTTTTAGGAGATTTAGTTTGTCTTCATTCGCCTGCAGTGCAAAAGGAGATAGGTTTGTCTTCATTCTGCTGATGTGTGAAAGGAGACTGGGGTTATCTTCATTCTCCTGCCTTGTCAAAGGAGATTTGGTTTGTCTTCATTCTCCTGCTGTGTGAAAGGAGATTGGTTTTGTCATCACTCTCCTGCTGTGCAAAAGGAGATTGGGTTTGTCTTCATTCTCCTGCTGTGTGAAAGGAGATTGGGTTTAGCTTCATTTTCCTGCTGTGTGAAAGGAGATTGGACGTGTCTTCATTCTCCTGCTGTATGAAAGGAGGTTGAGTTTGTCGTCATTCTCCTGCTGTGTGTAATGATATTGGGATTGTCTGCCTTCTCCTGCATTGTGTGATGAGATAGAGTTTGTCTTCATTCTCCTGCTGTGTGAAAGGAGACGGGTTTGTCCTCATTCTCCTGCTGTGTATAAGGAGATGGGTTTTGTCTTAATTCTCTTGTTGTGTGCACTCAGATTGCGTTTCTCTTCATTCTCCTGCCGTGTTGAAGGAGATATAGTTGTCTTTATTCTCCTGCTGTGTGAAAGGAGATTGGGTTTGTCTTCCTTCTCCTGCTTTGTGTAATGAGATAGAGTTTGTCTTCATTCTCCTGCTGAGTGAAAGGAGATTGAGTTTGTCTTCATTCTCCTGCTGTGTGAAAGGAGATTGGGTTGGACTTACTTCCCCTGCATTCTGAAAGGAGATTTAATTTATCTTCATTATCCTGCTGTGTGTAATGAGATTGGGTTTGTCATCATTCTCCTGCTGTGTGAAATGAGATTGGGCTTGTCTTCATTCTCCTGCTTTGCGAAAGGAGATTGTGTTTGTCTTCATCCTCCTGCTGTGTGTAAGGAGATTGGGCTTGTCTTCATTCTCATGCTGGTTGAAAGGAGATTGAGGTTTGACTTCATTCTCCTGCTGTGTTAAAGGAGATTCGGTTTGTCTTCATTCACCTGCTGGTTGAAAGGAGATTGAGGTTTGACTTCATTCTCCTGCTGTGTGTAATGAGGTTGGGTTTGTCTTCCATCTCCTGCAGTGTTGAAGGAAATTGTGTTTGTCTTCATTCTCCTGCTGTGTTAAAGGAGATTGGCTTTGTCTTCATTCTCCTGCTGGTTGAAAGGAGATTGAGGTTTGACTTCATTCTCCTGCTGTGTGAAAAGAGTTTCGGTTTTTCTAATTCTCCTGCTGTGTGAAAGGAGATTGGGTTTGTCTTCATTCACCTGCTTTGTGAAAGGAGATTGGGTTTGTCTTCATTCTCATGCTGTGTGAAAGGAGATTGGGTTTGTCTTCATTCTCCAGCTTTGTGTAACGAGATTGGGTTTGTCTTCATTCACCTGCTGGGTGAAAGGAGATTCGGTTTATCCTCATTCTCCTGCTGTGTGAAAGGAGATTAGGTTTGTCTTCATTCTCCTGCTGTGTGATAGTAAATTGGGTTCATCTTCATTCTCTTGTGGTGTGAAAGGAGATTAGGTTTGTCTTCATTCTCCTGCTGTGTGAAAGCAGATTTGGTTTGTCATCATTCTCCTGCTGTGCAAAAGGAGATTGGGTTTATCTTCATTCTCCTGCTGTGTGAAAGGAGATTGGACATGTCTTCATTCTGCTGCTGTGTGAAAGGAGATTGGACGTGTCTTCATTCTCCTGCTGTGTGAAAGGAGATTGGACGTGTCTTCATTCTCCTGCTGTGAGAAAGGTGGTTGAGTTTGTCGTCATTCTCCTGCAGTGTGTAATGAGATTGGGTTTGTCTTCCTTCTCTCGCTTTGTGTAATCAGATAGAGTTTGTCTTCCTTCTCATGCTGTGTGAAAGGAGATTTGGCTTGTCTTCATTCTCCTGCTGTGTGAAAGGAGATTGGGTTTGTCATCATTCTCCTGCTGTGTGAAATGAGATTGGGTTTGTCATCATTCTCCTGCTGTGTGAAATGAGATTGGGTTTGTCTTCATTCTCCTGCTTTGTGAAAGGAGATTGTGTTTGTCTTCATCCTCCTGCTGTGTGAAGGGAGATTGTGTTGGTCTTTACTCTCCTGTTGCTTGAAACGAGATTGGGTTTATCTTCATTCTCCTGCTGTGTGAAAGGATGTTGGGTTTGTTTTCATTCTCCTGCTTTGTGAAAGGATATTGGATTTAGCTTCATTTTCCTGCTGTGTGTGATGAGATTGTGTTTGCCTTCATTGTCCTGCTGTGTGAAAGGAGATTGGGTTTGTCGAATTCTCCTGCTGTGTGAAAGGAGATTGGGTTTGTCTTCATTCTCCTGCTTTGTGAAAGGAGATTGGGTTTGTCTTCATTCTCCTGCTGTGTGAAAGGAGATTGGGTTTGTCTTCATTCTCCTGCTATGTGAAAGGAGATTGGGTTTGTCTTCATTCTCCTGCTTTGTGAAAGGAGATTGGGTTTGTCTTCATTCTCCTGCTGTGTGAAAGGAGATTGGGTTTGTCTTCATTCTCCTGCTGGGTGAAAGTAGATTGGGTTTATCCTCATTCTCCTGCTGTGTGAAAGGAGATTGGGTTCATCTTCATTCTCTTGCGGTGTGAAAGGAGATTAGGTTTGTCTTCATTCTCCTGCTGTGTGAAAGGAGATTGGGTTTTTCTTCAATCTCCTGCTGTGTGAAAGGAGATTGGGTTTATCTTCTTTCTCCTGCTGTGTGAAAGGAGATTGTGTTTGTCTTCATTCTCCTGCTGTGTGAAAGGAGATTGGACGTGTCTTCATTCTCCTGCTGTGAGAAAGGTGGTTGAGTTTGTCGTCATTCTCCTGCAGTGTGTAATGAGATTGGGTTTGTCTTCCTTCTCTCGCTTTGTGTAATCAGATAGAGTTTGTCTTCCTTCTCATGCTGTGTGAAAGGAGATTTGGCTTGTCTTCATTCTCCTGCTGTGTGAAAGGAGATTGGGTTTGTCATCATTCTCCTGCTGTGTGAAATGAGATTGGGTTTGTCATCATTCTCCTGCTGTGTGAAATGAGATTGGGTTTGTCTTCATTCTCCTGCTTTGTGAAAGGAGATTGTGTTTGTCTTCATCCTCCTGCTGTGTGTAAGGAGATTGGGTTTGTCTTCCTTCTCATGCTGGTTGAAAGGAGATTGAGGTTTGACTTCATTCTCCTGCTGTGTTAAAGGAGATTGGGTTTGTCTTTATTCTCCTGCTGGTTGAAAGGAGATTGAGGTTTGCCTTCATTCTCCTGCTGTGTGAAAAGAGATGCGGTTTGTCTTCATTCTCCTGCTGTCTTAAAGGAGATTGGGTTTTTCGTCATGCTCCTGCTTGAGAATGGAGATTGGCATGGTCTTCATTCTCCTGCTGTGTGAAATTAGATTGGGTTTTTCTTCATTCTCCTGCTGTGTGAAAGGAGATTGGGTTTGTCTTCATTCTCCTGTTGTCTGAAAGGAGATTGGGTTTGTCTTTATTCTCCTGCTGTGTGTAATGAGATTGGGTTTGTCTTCATTCTCCTGCCTTGTGAAAGGAGATTTGGTTTGTCTTCATTCTCCTGCTGTGTGAAAGGAGATTGTGTTTGTCTTCATTCTCCTGCTGTGTGAAAAGAGATTCAGTTTGTCTTCATTCTCCTGCAGTGTGAAAGGAGATGGGGTTTGTCCTCATTCTCCAGCTGTGAGAAAGGAGATTGGCATGGTCTTCATTCTCCTGCTGTCTTAAAGGAGATTGTTTTTTCTTCATTCTCCTACTGTGTGAAGGGAGATTGTGTTGGTCTTTACTCTCCTGTTGCTTGAAGCGAGATTGGGTTTATCTTCATTCTCTTGCTTTGTGAAAGGAGATTGGATTTAGCTTCATTTTCCTGCTGTGTGTGATGAGATTGGGTTTGCCTTCATTCTCCTGCTGTGTGAAAGGAGATTGGGTTTGTCTTCATTCTCATGCTGGTTGAAAGGAGATTGATGTTTGACTTCATTCACCTGCTGGTTGAAAGGAGATTGGGTTTGTCTTCATTCTCCTGCTGTGTGTAATGAGGTTGGGTTTGTCTTCATTCTCCTGCAGTGTTGAAGGAGATTGTGTTTGTCTTCATTCTCCTGCTGTGTTAAAGGAGATTGGCTTTGTCTTCATTCTCCTGCTGGTTGAAAGGAGATTGAGGTTTGACTTCATTCTCCTGCTGTGTGAAAAGAGATTTGGTTTGTCTTCATTCTCCTGCTTTGTGAAAGGAGATGGGGTTTGTCCTCATTCTCCTGCATTGAGAAAGGAGATTGGCATGGTCTTCATTCTCCTGCTGTCTTAAAGGAGATTGGGTTTTTCTTCATTCTCCTACTGTGTGAAGGGAGATTGTGTTGGTCTTTACTCTCCTGTTGCTGGAAACGAGATTGGGTTTATCTTCATTCTCCTGCTGTGTGAAAGGATGTAGGGTTTGTTTTCATTCTCCTGCTTTGTGAAAGGAGATTGGATTTAGCTTCATTTTCCTGCTGTGTGTGATGAGATTGTGTTTGCCTTCATTGTCCTGCTGTGTGAAAGGAGATTGGGTTTGTCGAATTCTCCTGCTGTGTGAAAGGAGATTGGGTTTGTCTTCATTCTCCTGCTTTGTGAAAGGAGATTGGGTTTGTCTTCATTCTCCTGCTGTGTGAAAGGAGATTGGGTTTGTCTTCATTCTCCTGCTTTGTGAAAGGAGATTGGGTTTGTCTTCATTCTCATGCTATGTGAAAGGAGATTGGGTTTGTCTTCATTCTCCAGGTTTGTGTAATGAGATTGGGTTTGTGTTCATTCTCCTGCTGTGTGAAAGGAGATTGGGTTTGTCTTCATTCTCCTGCTTTGTGAAAGGAGATTGGGTTTGTCTTCATTCTCCTGCTTTGTGAAAGGAGATTGGGTTTGTCTTCATTCTCCTGCTGTGTGAAAGGAGATTGGGTTTGTCTTCATTCTCCTGCTGGGTGAAAGTAGATTGGGTTTATCCTCATTCTCCTGCTGTGTGAAAGGAGATTGGGTTTGTCTTCATTCTCTTGCGGTGTGAAAGGAGATTAGGTTTGTCTTCATTCTCCTGCTGTGTGAAAGGAGATTGGGTTTTTCTTCAATCTCCTGCTGTGTGAAAGGAGATTGGGTTTATCTTCTTTCTCCTGCTGTGTGAAAGGAGATTGGACGTGTCTTCATTCTCCTGCTGTGTGAAAGGAGATTGGACGTGTCTTCATTCTCCTGCTGTGAGAAAGGTGGTTGAGTTTGTCGTCATTCTCCTGCAGTGTGTAATGAGATTGGGTTTGTCTTCCTTCTCTCGCTTTGTGTAATCAGATAGAGTTTGTCTTCCTTCTCATGCTGTGTGAAAGGAGATTTGGCTTGTCTTCATTCTCCTGCTGTGTGAAAGGAGATTGGGTTTGTCATCATTCTCCTGCTGTGTGAAATGAGATTGGGTTTGTCATCATTCTCCTGCTGTGTGAAATGAGATTGGGTTTGTCTTCATTCTCCTGCTTTGTGAAAGGAGATTGTGTTTGTCTTCATCCTCCTGCTGTGTGTAAGGAGATTGGGTTTGTCTTCCTTCTCATGCTGGTTGAAAGGAGATTGAGGTTTGACTTCATTCTCCTGCTGTGTTAAAGGAGATTGGGTTTGTCTTTATTCTCCTGCTGGTTGAAAGGAGATTGAGGTTTGCCTTCATTCTCCTGCTGTGTGAAAAGAGATGCGGTTTGTCTTCATTCTCCTGCTGTCTTAAAGGAGATTGGGTTTTTCGTCATGCTCCTGCTTGAGAATGGAGATTGGCATGGTCTTCATTCTCCTGCTGTGTGAAATTAGATTGGGTTTTTCTTCATTCTCCTGCTGTGTGAAAGGAGATTGGGTTTGTCTTCATTCTCCTGTTGTCTGAAAGGAGATTGGGTTTGTCTTTATTCTCCTGCTGTGTGTAATGAGATTGGGTTTGTCTTCATTCTCCTGCCTTGTGAAAGGAGATTTGGTTTGTCTTCATTCTCCTGCTGTGTGAAAGGAGATTGTGTTTGTCTTCATTCTCATGCTTTGTGAAAAGAGATTGTGTTTGTCTTCATCCTCCTGCTGTGTGTAAGGAGATTGGGTTTGTCATCATTCTCATGCTGGTTGAAAGGAGATTGAGGTTTGACTTCATTCCCCTGTTGTGTGAAAGTAGATTGGGTTTGTCTTCATTCTCCAGCTGTGTGCAATGAGATTCGTTTTGTCTTCATTCTGCTGCTGTGCAAAAGGAGATTGGACGTGTCTTCATTCTCCTGCTGTGTGAAAGGAGATTGGATGTGTCTTCATTCTCCTGCTGAGTGAAAGGTGGTTGAGTTTGTCGTCATTCTCCTGCTGTGTGTCATGAGATTGGGTTTGTCTTCCTTCTCCTGCTTTGTGTAATGAGATAGAGTTTGTCTTCATTCTCCTGCTGTGTGAAAGGAGATTGGGTTTGTCTAATTCTCCTGCTGTGTGAAAGGAGATTGGGTTTGTCTTCATTCTCCTGCTTTGTGAAAGGTGATTGGGTTTGTCTTCATTCTCATGCTTTGAGTAATGAGATTGGGTTTGTGTTCATTCTCCTGCTGTCTGAAAGGAGATTGGCATGGTCTTCTTTCTCCTGCTGTGTGAAAGGAGATTGGGTTTGTCTTCATTCTCCTGCTGGGTGAAAGTAGATTGGGTTTATCTTCATTCTCCTGCTGTTTGAAAGGAGATTGGGTTTGTCTTCATTCTGCTGCTGTGCAAAAGGAGATTGGGTTTATCTTCATTCTCCTGCTGTGCGAAAGGAGATTGGACGTGTCTTCATTCTCCTGCTGTGTGAAAGGAGATTGGACGTGTCTTCATTCTCCTGCTGAGTGAAAGGTGGTTGAGTTTGTCGTCATTCTCCTGCTGTGTGTCATGAGATTGGGTTAGTCTTCCTTCTCCTGCTTTGTGTAATTAGATAGAGTTTGTCTTCATTCTCCTGCTGTGTGAAAGGAGATTTGGCTTGACTTCATTCTCCTGCTGAGTGACAGGAGATTGGGTTTTTCTTCATTCTTCTGCTGTGTGAAAGGAGATTGGGTTGGACTTACTTCTCCTGCATTCTGAAAGGAGATTTGATTTATCTTCATTTTCCTGCTGTGTGTCATGAGATTGGGTTTGCCTTCATTCTCCTGCTGTGTGAAAGGAGATTGGGTTTGTCTTCATTCTCCTGCTTTGTGTAAGGAGATTGGGTTTGTCTTCATTCTCATGCTGGTTGAAAGGAGATTGATGTTTGACTTCATTCTCCTGCTGTGTTAAAGGAGATTGGGTTTGTCTTCATTCACCTGCTGGTTGAAAGGAGATTGGGTTTGTCTTCATTCTCCTGCTGTGTGTAATGAGGTTGGGTTTGTCTTCATTCTCCTGCAGTGTTGAAGGAGATTGTGTTTGTCTTCATTCTCCTGCTGTATTAAAGGAGATTGGGTTTGTCTTCATTCTCCTGCTGGTTGAAAGGAGATTGAGGTTTGACTTCATTCTCCTGCTGTGTGAAAAGAGATTTGGTTTGTCTTCATTCTCCTGCTGTGTGAAAAGAGATTCGGTTTGTCTTCATTCTCCTGCAGTGTGAAAGGAGATGGGGTTTGTCCTCATTCTCCTGCTGTGAGAAAGGAGATTGGCATGGTCTTCATTCTCCTGCTGTCTTAAAGGAGATTGTTTTTTCTTCATTCTCCTACTGTGTGAAGGGAGATTGTGTTGGTCTTTACTCTCCTGTTGCTTGAAGCGAGATTGGGTTTATCTTCATTCTCTTGCTTTGTGAAAGGAGATTGGATTTAGCTTCATTTTCCTGCTGTGTGTGATGAGATTGGGTTTGCCTTCATTCTCCTGCTGTGTGAAAGGAGATTGGGTTTGTCTTCATTCTCATGCTGGTTGAAAGGAGATTGATGTTTGACTTCATTCACCTGCTGGTTGAAAGGAGATTGGGTTTGTCTTCATTCTCCTGCTGTGTGTAATGAGGTTGGGTTTGTCTTCATTCTCCTGCAGTGTTGAAGGAGATTGTGTTTGTCTTCATTCTCCTGCTGTGTTAAAGGAGATTGGCTTTGTCTTCATTCTCCTGCTGGTTGAAAGGAGATTGAGGTTTGACTTCATTCTCCTGCTGTGTGAAAAGAGATTTGGTTTGTCTTCATTCTCCTGCTGTGTGAAAGGAGATGGGGTTTGTCCTCATTCTCCTGCATTGAGAAAGGAGATTGGCATGGTCTTCATTCTCCTGCTGTCTTAAAGGAGATTGGGTTTTTCTTCATTCTCCTACTGTGTGAAGGGAGATTGTGTTGGTCTTTACTCTCCTGTTGCTGGAAACGAGATTGGGTTTATCTTCATTCTCCTGCTGTGTGAAAGGATGTAGGGTTTGTTTTCATTCTCCTGCTTTGTGAAAGGAGATTGGATTTAGCTTCATTTTCCTGCTGTGTGTGATGAGATTGTGTTTGCCTTCATTGTCCTGCTGTGTGAAAGGAGATTGGGTTTGTCGAATTCTCCTGCTGTGTGAAAGGAGATTGGGTTTGTCTTCATTCTCCTGCTTTGTGAAAGGAGATTGGGTTTGTCTTCATTCTCCTGCTGTGTGAAAGGAGATTGGGTTTGTCTTCATTCTCCTGCTTTGTGAAAGGAGATTGGGTTTGTCTTCATTCTCATGCTATGTGAAAGGAGATTGGGTTTGTCTTCATTCTCCAGGTTTGTGTAATGAGATTGGGTTTGTGTTCATTCTCCTGCTGTGTGAAAGGAGATTGGGTTTGTCTTCATTCTCCTGCTTTGTGAAAGGAGATTGGGTTTGTCTTCATTCTCCTGCTTTGTGAAAGGAGATTGGGTTTGTCTTCATTCTCCTGCTGTGTGAAAGGAGATTGGGTTTGTCTTCATTCTCCTGCTGGGTGAAAGTAGATTGGGTTTATCCTCATTCTCCTGCTGTGTGAAAGGAGATTGGGTTTGTCTTCATTCTCTTGCGGTGTGAAAGGAGATTAGGTTTGTCTTCATTCTCCTGCTGTGTGAAAGGAGATTGGGTTTTTCTTCAATCTCCTGCTGTGTGAAAGGAGATTGGGTTTATCTTCTTTCTCCTGCTGTGTGAAAGGAGATTGGACGTGTCTTCATTCTCCTGCTGTGTGAAAGGAGATTGGACGTGTCTTCATTCTCCTGCTGTGAGAAAGGTGGTTGAGTTTGTCGTCATTCTCCTGCAGTGTGTAATGAGATTGGGTTTGTCTTCCTTCTCTCGCTTTGTGTAATCAGATAGAGTTTGTCTTCCTTCTCATGCTGTGTGAAAGGAGATTTGGCTTGTCTTCATTCTCCTGCTGTGTGAAAGGAGATTGGGTTTGTCATCATTCTCCTGCTGTGTGAAATGAGATTGGGTTTGTCATCATTCTCCTGCTGTGTGAAATGAGATTGGGTTTGTCTTCATTCTCCTGCTTTGTGAAAGGAGATTGTGTTTGTCTTCATCCTCCTGCTGTGTGTAAGGAGATTGGGTTTGTCTTCCTTCTCATGCTGGTTGAAAGGAGATTGAGGTTTGACTTCATTCTCCTGCTGTGTTAAAGGAGATTGGGTTTGTCTTTATTCTCCTGCTGGTTGAAAGGAGATTGAGGTTTGCCTTCATTCTCCTGCTGTGTGAAAAGAGATGCGGTTTGTCTTCATTCTCCTGCTGTCTTATAGGAGATTGGGTTTTTCGTCATGCTCCTGCTTGAGAATGGAGATTGGCATGGTCTTCATTCTCCTGCTGTGTGAAATTAGATTGGGTTTTTCTTCATTCTCCTGCTGTGTGAAAGGAGATTGGGTTTGTCTTCATTCTCCTGTTGTCTGAAAGGAGATTGGGTTTGTCTTTATTCTCCTGCTGTGTGTAATGAGATTGGGTTTGTCTTCATTCTCCTGCCTTGTGAAAGGAGATTTGGTTTGTCTTCATTCTCCTGCTGTGTGAAAGGAGATTGTGTTTGTCTTCATTCTCATGCTTTGTGAAAAGAGATTGTGTTTGTCTTCATCCTCCTGCTGTGTGTAAGGAGATTGGGTTTGTCATCATTCTCATGCTGGTTGAAAGGAGATTGAGGTTTGACTTCATTCCCCTGTTGTGTGAAAGTAGATTGGGTTTGTCTTCATTCTCCAGCTGTGTGCAATGAGATTCGTTTTGTCTTCATTCTGCTGCTGTGCAAAAGGAGATTGGGTTTATCTTCATTCTCCTGCTGTGCGAAAGGAGATTGGACGTGTCTTCATTCTCCTGCTGTGTGAAAGGAGATTGGATGTGTCTTCATTCTCCTGCTGAGTGAAAGGTGGTTGAGTTTGTCGTCATTCTCCTGCTGTGTGTCATGAGATTGGGTTTGTCTTCCTTCTCCTGCTTTGTGTAATGAGATAGAGTTTGTCTTCATTCTCCTGCTGTGTGAAAGGAGATTGGGTTTGTCTAATTCTCCTGCTGTGTGAAAGGAGATTGGGTTTGTCTTCATTCTCCTGCTTTGTGAAAGGAGATTGGGTTTGTCTTCATTCTCCTGCTTTGTGAAAGGTGATTGGGTTTGTCTTCATTCTCATGCTTTGAGTAATGAGATTGGGTTTGTGTTCATTCTCCTGCTGTCTGAAAGGAGATTGGCATGGTCTTCTTTCTCCTGCTGTGTGAAAGGAGATTGGGTTTGTCTTCATTCTCCTGCTGGGTGAAAGTAGATTGGGTTTATCTTCATTCTCCTGCTGTTTGAAAGGAGATTGGGTTTGTCTTCATTCTGCTGCTGTGCAAAAGGAGATTGGGTTTATCTTCATTCTCCTGCTGTGCGAAAGGAGATTGGACGTGTCTTCATTCTCCTGCTGTGTGAAAGGAGATTGGACGTGTCTTCATTCTCCTGCTGAGTGAAAGGTGGTTGAGTTTGTCGTCATTCTCCTGCTGTGTGTCATGAGATTGGGTTAGTCTTCCTTCTCCTGCTTTGTGTAATTAGATAGAGTTTGTCTTCATTCTCCTGCTGTGTGAAAGGAGATTTGGCTTGACTTCATTCTCCTGCTGAGTGACAGGAGATTGGGTTTTTCTTCATTCTTCTGCTGTGTGAAAGGAGATTGGGTTGGACTTACTTCTCCTGCATTCTGAAAGGAGATTTGATTTATCTTCATTTTCCTGCTGTGTGTCATGAGATTGGGTTTGTCTTCATTCTCCTGCTTTGTGAAAGGAGATTGTGTTTGTCTTCATTCTCCTGCTTTGTGTAAGGAGATTGGGTTTGTCTTCATTCTCATGCTGGTTGAAAGGAGATTGATGTTTGACTTCATTCTCCTGCTGTGTTAAAGGAGATTGGGTTTGTCTTCATTCACCTGCTGGTTGAAAGGAGATTGGGTTTGTCTTCATTCTCCTGCTGTGTGTAATGAGGTTGGGTTTGTCTTCATTCTCCTGCTGTGTGTAATGAGATTGGGTTTGTCTTCATTCTCCTGCAGTGTTGAAGGAGATTGTGTTTGTCTTCATTCTCCTGCTCTGTTAAAGGAGATTGGGTTTGTCTTCATTCTCCTGCTGGTTGAAAGGAGATTGAGGTTTGACTTCATTCTCCTGCTGTGTGAAAAGAGATTCGGTTTGTCTTCATTCTCCTGCTGTGTGAAAGGAGATTGGGTTTGTCTAATTCTCCTGCTGTGTGAAAGGAGATTGGGTTTGTCTTCATTCTCCTGCTTTGTGAAAGGAGATTGGGTTTGTCTTCATTCTCATGCTGTGTGAATGGTGATTGGGTTTGTCTTCATTCTCATGCTTTGAGTAATGAGATTGGGTTTGTATTCATTCTCCTGCTGTCTGAAAGGAGATTGGCATGGTCTTCTTTCTCCTGCTGTGTGAAAGGAGATTGGGTTTGTCTTCATTCTCCTGCTGGGTGAAAGGAGATTGGGTTTATCTTCATTCTCCTGCTGTGTGAAAGGAGATTGGGTTTGTCTTCATTCTGCTGCTGTGCAAAAGGAGATTGGGTTTATCTTCATTCTCCTGCTGTGCGAAAGGAGATTGGACGTGTCTTCATTCTCCTGCTGTGTGAAAGGAGATTGGACGTGTCTTCATTCTCCTGCTGAGTGAAAGGTGGTTGAGTTTGTCGTCATTCTCCTGCTGTGTGTCCTGAGATTGGGTTAGTCTTCCTTCTCCTGCTTTGTGTAATTAGATAGAGTTTGTCTTCATTCTCCTGCTGTGTGAAAGGAGATTTGGCTTGACTTCATTCTCCTGCTGTGTGAAAGGAGATTGGGTTGGACTTACTTCTCCTGCATTCTGAAAGGAGATTTGATTTATCTTCATTTTCCTGCTGTGTGTCATGAGATTGGTTTTGCCTTCATTCTCCTGCTGTGTGAAAGGAGATTGGGTTTGTCTTCATTCTCCTGCTTTGTGAAAGGAGATTGTGTTTGTCTTCATTCTCCTGCTTTGTGTAAGGAGATTGGGTTTGTCTTCATTCTCATGCTGGTTGAAAGGAGATTGATGTTTGACTTCATTCTCCTGCTGTGTTAAAGGAGATTGGGTTTGTCTTCATTCACCTGCTGGTTGAAAGGAGATTGGGTTTGTCTTCATTCTCCTGCTGTGTGTAATGAGGTTGGGTTTGTCTTCATTCTCCTGCAGTGTTGAAGGAGATTGTGTTTGTCTTCATTCTCCTGCTCTGTTAAAGGAGATTGGGTTTGTCTTCATTCTCCTGCTGGTTGAAAGGAGATTGAGGTTTGACTTCATTCTCCTGCTGTGTGAAAAGAGATTCAGTTTGTCTTCATTCTCCTGCTGTGTGAAGGGAGATTGTGTTGGTCTTTACTCTCCTGTTGCTTGAAGCGAGATTGGGTTTATCTTCATTCTCGTGCTTTGTGAAAGGAGATTGGATTTAGCTTCATTCTCCTGCTGTGTGAAAGGAGATTGGGTTTGTCTTCATTCTCATGCTGGTTGAAAGGAGATTGATGTTTGACTTCATTCTCGTGCTGTGTTAAAGGAGATTGGGTTTGTCTTCATTCACCTGCTGGTTGAAAGGAGATTGGGTTTGTCTTCATTCTCCTGCTGTGTGTAATGAGGTTGGGTTTGTCTTCATTCTCCTGCAGTGTTGAAGGAGATTGTGTTTGTCTTCATTCTCCTGCTCTGTTAAAGGAGATTGGGTTTGTCTTCATTCTCCTGCTGGTTGAAAGGAGATTGACGTTTGACTTCATTCTCCTGCTGTGTGAAAAGAGATTCAGTTTGTCTTCATTCTCCTGCTGTGTGAAAGGAGATTGGGTTTGTCTAATTCTCTTGCTGTGTGAAAGGTTATTGGGTTTGTCTTCATTCTCCTGCTTTGTGAATGGAGATTGGGTTTGTCTTCATTCTCATGCTGTGTGAATGGTGATTGGGTTTGTCTTCATTCTCATGCTTTGAGTAATGAGATTGGGTTTGTGTTCATTCTCCTGCTGTCTGAAAGGAGATTGGCATGGTCTTCTTTCTCCTGCTGTGTGAAAGGAGATTGGGTTTGTCTTCATTCTCCTGCTGGGTGAAAGGAGATTGGGTTTATCTTCATTCTCCTGCTGTGTGAAAGGAGATTGGGTTTGTCTTCATTCTGCTGCTGTGCAAAAGGAGATTGGGTTTATCTTCATTCTCCTGCTGTGCGAAAGGAGATTGGACGTGTCTTCATTCTCCTGCTGTGTGAAAGGAGATTGGACGTGTCTTCATTCTCCTGCTGAGTGAAAGGTGGTTGAGTTTGTCGTCATTCTCCTGCTGTGTGTCATGAGATTGGGTTTGTCTTCCTTCTCCTGCTTTGTGTAATGAGATAGAGTTTGTCTTCATTCTCCTGCTGTGTGAAAGGAGATTGGGTTTGTCTAATTCTCCTGCTGTGTGAAAGGAGATTGGGTTTGTCTTCATTCTCCTGCTTTGTGAAAGGTGATTGGGTTTGTCTTCATTCTCATGCTTTGAGTAATGAGATTGGGTTTGTGTTCATTCTCCTGCTGTCTGAAAGGAGATTGGCATGGTCTTCTTTCTCCTGCTGTGTGAAAGGAGATTGGGTTTGTCTTCATTCTCCTGCTGGGTGAAAGTAGATTGGGTTTATCTTCATTCTCCTGCTGTTTGAAAGGAGATTGGGTTTGTCTTCATTCTGCTGCTGTGCAAAAGGAGATTGGGTTTATCTTCATTCTCCTGCTGTGCGAAAGGAGATTGGACGTGTCTTCATTCTCCTGCTGTGTGAAAGGAGATTGGACGTGTCTTCATTCTCCTGCTGAGTGAAAGGTGGTTGAGTTTGTCGTCATTCTCCTGCTGTGTGTCATGAGATTGGGTTAGTCTTCCTTCTCCTGCTTTGTGTAATTAGATAGAGTTTGTCTTCATTCTCCTGCTGTGTGAAAGGAGATTTGGCTTGACTTCATTCTCCTGCTGAGTGACAGGAGATTGGGTTTTTCTTCATTCTTCTGCTGTGTGAAAGGAGATTGGGTTGGACTTACTTCTCCTGCATTCTGAAAGGAGATTTGATTTATCTTCATTTTCCTGCTGTGTGTCATGAGATTGGGTTTGCCTTCATTCTCCTGCTGTGTGAAAGGAGATTGGGTTTGTCTTCATTCTCCTGCTTTGTGAAAGGAGATTGTGTTTGTCTTCATTCTCCTGCTTTGTGTAAGGAGATTGGGTTTGTCTTCATTCTCATGCTGGTTGAAAGGAGATTGATGTTTGACTTCATTCTCCTGCTGTGTTAAAGGAGATTGGGTTTGTCTTCATTCACCTGCTGGTTGAAAGGAGATTGGGTTTGTCTTCATTCTCCTGCTGTGTGTAATGAGGTTGGGTTTGTCTTCATTCTCCTGCAGTGTTGAAGGAGATTGTGTTTGTCTTCATTCTCCTGCTGTATTAAAGGAGATTGGGTTTGTCTTCATTCTCCTGCTGGTTGAAAGGAGATTGAGGTTTGACTTCATTCTCCTGCTGTGTGAAAAGAGATTTGGTTTGTCTTCATTCTCCTGCTGTGTGAAAAGAGATTCGGTTTGTCTTCATTCTCCTGCAGTGTGAAAGGAGATGGGGTTTGTCCTCATTCTCCTGCTGTGAGAAAGGAGATTGGCATGGTCTTCATTCTCCTGCTGTCTTAAAGGAGATTGTTTTTTCTTCATTCTCCTACTGTGTGAAGGGAGATTGTGTTGGTCTTTACTCTCCTGTTGCTTGAAGCGAGATTGGGTTTATCTTCATTCTCTTGCTTTGTGAAAGGAGATTGGATTTAGCTTCATTTTCCTGCTGTGTGTGATGAGATTGGGTTTGCCTTCATTCTCCTGCTGTGTGAAAGGAGATTGGGTTTGTCTTCATTCTCATGCTGGTTGAAAGGAGATTGATGTTTGACTTCATTCACCTGCTGGTTGAAAGGAGATTGGGTTTGTCTTCATTCTCCTGCTGTGTGTAATGAGGTTGGGTTTGTCTTCATTCTCCTGCAGTGTTGAAGGAGATTGTGTTTGTCTTCATTCTCCTGCTGTGTTAAAGGAGATTGGCTTTGTCTTCATTCTCCTGCTGGTTGAAAGGAGATTGAGGTTTGACTTCATTCTCCTGCTGTGTGAAAAGAGATTTGGTTTGTCTTCATTCTCCTGCTGTGTGAAAGGAGATGGGGTTTGTCCTCATTCTCCTGCATTGAGAAAGGAGATTGGCATGGTCTTCATTCTCCTGCTGTCTTAAAGGAGATTGGGTTTTTCTTCATTCTCCTACTGTGTGAAGGGAGATTGTGTTGGTCTTTACTCTCCTGTTGCTGGAAACGAGATTGGGTTTATCTTCATTCTCCTGCTGTGTGAAAGGATGTAGGGTTTGTTTTCATTCTCCTGCTTTGTGAAAGGAGATTGGATTTAGCTTCATTTTCCTGCTGTGTGTGATGAGATTGTGTTTGCCTTCATTGTCCTGCTGTGTGAAAGGAGATTGGGTTTGTCGAATTCTCCTGCTGTGTGAAAGGAGATTGGGTTTGTCTTCATTCTCCTGCTTTGTGAAAGGAGATTGGGTTTGTCTTCATTCTCCTGCTGTGTGAAAGGAGATTGGGTTTGTCTTCATTCTCCTGCTTTGTGAAAGGAGATTGGGTTTGTCTTCATTCTCATGCTATGTGAAAGGAGATTGGGTTTGTCTTCATTCTCCAGGTTTGTGTAATGAGATTGGGTTTGTGTTCATTCTCCTGCTGTGTGAAAGGAGATTGGGTTTGTCTTCATTCTCCTGCTTTGTGAAAGGAGATTGGGTTTGTCTTCATTCTCCTGCTTTGTGAAAGGAGATTGGGTTTGTCTTCATTCTCCTGCTGTGTGAAAGGAGATTGGGTTTGTCTTCATTCTCCTGCTGGGTGAAAGTAGATTGGGTTTATCCTCATTCTCCTGCTGTGTGAAAGGAGATTGGGTTTGTCTTCATTCTCTTGCGGTGTGAAAGGAGATTAGGTTTGTCTTCATTCTCCTGCTGTGTGAAAGGAGATTGGGTTTTTCTTCAATCTCCTGCTGTGTGAAAGGAGATTGGGTTTATCTTCTTTCTCCTGCTGTGTGAAAGGAGATTGGACGTGTCTTCATTCTCCTGCTGTGTGAAAGGAGATTGGACGTGTCTTCATTCTCCTGCTGTGAGAAAGGTGGTTGAGTTTGTCGTCATTCTCCTGCAGTGTGTAATGAGATTGGGTTTGTCTTCCTTCTCTCGCTTTGTGTAATCAGATAGAGTTTGTCTTCCTTCTCATGCTGTGTGAAAGGAGATTTGGCTTGTCTTCATTCTCCTGCTGTGTGAAAGGAGATTGGGTTTGTCATCATTCTCCTGCTGTGTGAAATGAGATTGGGTTTGTCATCATTCTCCTGCTGTGTGAAATGAGATTGGGTTTGTCTTCATTCTCCTGCTTTGTGAAAGGAGATTGTGTTTGTCTTCATCCTCCTGCTGTGTGTAAGGAGATTGGGTTTGTCTTCCTTCTCATGCTGGTTGAAAGGAGATTGAGGTTTGACTTCATTCTCCTGCTGTGTTAAAGGAGATTGGGTTTGTCTTTATTCTCCTGCTGGTTGAAAGGAGATTGAGGTTTGCCTTCATTCTCCTGCTGTGTGAAAAGAGATGCGGTTTGTCTTCATTCTCCTGCTGTCTTATAGGAGATTGGGTTTTTCGTCATGCTCCTGCTTGAGAATGGAGATTGGCATGGTCTTCATTCTCCTGCTGTGTGAAATTAGATTGGGTTTTTCTTCATTCTCCTGCTGTGTGAAAGGAGATTGGGTTTGTCTTCATTCTCCTGTTGTCTGAAAGGAGATTGGGTTTGTCTTTATTCTCCTGCTGTGTGTAATGAGATTGGGTTTGTCTTCATTCTCCTGCCTTGTGAAAGGAGATTTGGTTTGTCTTCATTCTCCTGCTGTGTGAAAGGAGATTGTGTTTGTCTTCATTCTCATGCTTTGTGAAAAGAGATTGTGTTTGTCTTCATCCTCCTGCTGTGTGTAAGGAGATTGGGTTTGTCATCATTCTCATGCTGGTTGAAAGGAGATTGAGGTTTGACTTCATTCCCCTGTTGTGTGAAAGTAGATTGGGTTTGTCTTCATTCTCCAGCTGTGTGCAATGAGATTCGTTTTGTCTTCATTCTGCTGCTGTGCAAAAGGAGATTGGGTTTATCTTCATTCTCCTGCTGTGCGAAAGGAGATTGGACGTGTCTTCATTCTCCTGCTGTGTGAAAGGAGATTGGATGTGTCTTCATTCTCCTGCTGAGTGAAAGGTGGTTGAGTTTGTCGTCATTCTCCTGCTGTGTGTCATGAGATTGGGTTTGTCTTCCTTCTCCTGCTTTGTGTAATGAGATAGAGTTTGTCTTCATTCTCCTGCTGTGTGAAAGGAGATTGGGTTTGTCTAATTCTCCTGCTGTGTGAAAGGAGATTGGGTTTGTCTTCATTCTCCTGCTTTGTGAAAGGAGATTGGGTTTGTCTTCATTCTCCTGCTTTGTGAAAGGTGATTGGGTTTGTCTTCATTCTCATGCTTTGAGTAATGAGATTGGGTTTGTGTTCATTCTCCTGCTGTCTGAAAGGAGATTGGCATGGTCTTCTTTCTCCTGCTGTGTGAAAGGAGATTGGGTTTGTCTTCATTCTCCTGCTGGGTGAAAGTAGATTGGGTTTATCTTCATTCTCCTGCTGTTTGAAAGGAGATTGGGTTTGTCTTCATTCTGCTGCTGTGCAAAAGGAGATTGGGTTTATCTTCATTCTCCTGCTGTGCGAAAGGAGATTGGACGTGTCTTCATTCTCCTGCTGTGTGAAAGGAGATTGGACGTGTCTTCATTCTCCTGCTGAGTGAAAGGTGGTTGAGTTTGTCGTCATTCTCCTGCTGTGTGTCATGAGATTGGGTTAGTCTTCCTTCTCCTGCTTTGTGTAATTAGATAGAGTTTGTCTTCATTCTCCTGCTGTGTGAAAGGAGATTTGGCTTGACTTCATTCTCCTGCTGAGTGACAGGAGATTGGGTTTTTCTTCATTCTTCTGCTGTGTGAAAGGAGATTGGGTTGGACTTACTTCTCCTGCATTCTGAAAGGAGATTTGATTTATCTTCATTTTCCTGCTGTGTGTCATGAGATTGGGTTTGTCTTCATTCTCCTGCTTTGTGAAAGGAGATTGTGTTTGTCTTCATTCTCCTGCTTTGTGTAAGGAGATTGGGTTTGTCTTCATTCTCATGCTGGTTGAAAGGAGATTGATGTTTGACTTCATTCTCCTGCTGTGTTAAAGGAGATTGGGTTTGTCTTCATTCACCTGCTGGTTGAAAGGAGATTGGGTTTGTCTTCATTCTCCTGCTGTGTGTAATGAGGTTGGGTTTGTCTTCATTCTCCTGCTGTGTGTAATGAGATTGGGTTTGTCTTCATTCTCCTGCAGTGTTGAAGGAGATTGTGTTTGTCTTCATTCTCCTGCTCTGTTAAAGGAGATTGGGTTTGTCTTCATTCTCCTGCTGGTTGAAAGGAGATTGAGGTTTGACTTCATTCTCCTGCTGTGTGAAAAGAGATTCGGTTTGTCTTCATTCTCCTGCTGTGTGAAAGGAGATTGGGTTTGTCTAATTCTCCTGCTGTGTGAAAGGAGATTGGGTTTGTCTTCATTCTCCTGCTTTGTGAAAGGAGATTGGGTTTGTCTTCATTCTCATGCTGTGTGAATGGTGATTGGGTTTGTCTTCATTCTCATGCTTTGAGTAATGAGATTGGGTTTGTATTCATTCTCCTGCTGTCTGAAAGGAGATTGGCATGGTCTTCTTTCTCCTGCTGTGTGAAAGGAGATTGGGTTTGTCTTCATTCTCCTGCTGTGTGAAAGGAGATTGGGTTTATCTTCATTCTCCTGCTGTGTGAAAGGAGATTGGGTTTGTCTTCATTCTGCTGCTGTGCAAAAGGAGATTGGGTTTATCTTCATTCTCCTGCTGTGCGAAAGGAGATTGGACGTGTCTTCATTCTCCTGCTGTGTGAAAGGAGATTGGACGTGTCTTCATTCTCCTGCTGAGTGAAAGGTGGTTGAGTTTGTCGTCATTCTCCTGCTGTGTGTCCTGAGATTGGGTTAGTCTTCCTTCTCCTGCTTTGTGTAATTAGATAGAGTTTGTCTTCATTCTCCTGCTGTGTGAAAGGAGATTTGGCTTGACTTCATTCTCCTGCTGTGTGAAAGGAGATTGGGTTGGACTTACTTCTCCTGCATTCTGAAAGGAGATTTGATTTATCTTCATTTTCCTGCTGTGTGTCATGAGATTGGTTTTGCCTTCATTCTCCTGCTGTGTGAAAGGAGATTGGGTTTGTCTTCATTCTCCTGCTTTGTGAAAGGAGATTGTGTTTGTCTTCATTCTCCTGCTTTGTGTAAGGAGATTGGGTTTGTCTTCATTCTCATGCTGGTTGAAAGGAGATTGATGTTTGACTTCATTCTCCTGCTGTGTTAAAGGAGATTGGGTTTGTCTTCATTCACCTGCTGGTTGAAAGGAGATTGGGTTTGTCTTCATTCTCCTGCTGTGTGTAATGAGGTTGGGTTTGTCTTCATTCTCCTGCAGTGTTGAAGGAGATTGTGTTTGTCTTCATTCTCCTGCTCTGTTAAAGGAGATTGGGTTTGTCTTCATTCTCCTGCTGGTTGAAAGGAGATTGAGGTTTGACTTCATTCTCCTGCTGTGTGAAAAGAGATTCAGTTTGTCTTCATTCTCCTGCTGTGTGAAGGGAGATTGTGTTGGTCTTTACTCTCCTGTTGCTTGAAGCGAGATTGGGTTTATCTTCATTCTCGTGCTTTGTGAAAGGAGATTGGATTTAGCTTCATTCTCCTGCTGTGTGAAAGGAGATTGGGTTTGTCTTCATTCTCATGCTGGTTGAAAGGAGATTGATGTTTGACTTCATTCTCGTGCTGTGTTAAAGGAGATTGGGTTTGTCTTCATTCACCTGCTGGTTGAAAGGAGATTGGGTTTGTCTTCATTCTCCTGCTGTGTGTAATGAGGTTGGGTTTGTCTTCATTCTCCTGCAGTGTTGAAGGAGATTGTGTTTGTCTTCATTCTCCTGCTCTGTTAAAGGAGATTGGGTTTGTCTTCATTCTCCTGCTGGTTGAAAGGAGATTGACGTTTGACTTCATTCTCCTGCTGTGTGAAAAGAGATTCAGTTTGTCTTCATTCTCCTGCTGTGTGAAAGGAGATTGGGTTTGTCTAATTCTCTTGCTGTGTGAAAGGTTATTGGGTTTGTCTTCATTCTCCTGCTTTGTGAATGGAGATTGGGTTTGTCTTCATTCTCATGCTGTGTGAATGGTGATTGGGTTTGTCTTCATTCTCATGCTTTGAGTAATGAGATTGGGTTTGTGTTCATTCTCCTGCTGTCTGAAAGGAGATTGGCATGGTCTTCTTTCTCCTGCTGTGTGAAAGGAGATTGGGTTTGTCTTCATTCTCCTGCTGGGTGAAAGGAGATTGGGTTTATCTTCATTCTCCTGCTGTGTGAAAGGAGATTGGGTTTGTCTTCATTCTGCTGCTGTGCAAAAGGAGATTGGGTTTATCTTCATTCTCCTGCTGTGCGAAAGGAGATTGGACGTGTCTTCATTCTCCTGCTGTGTGAAAGGAGATTGGACGTGTCTTCATTCTCCTGCTGAGTGAAAGGTGGTTGAGTTTGTCGTCATTCTCCTGCTGTGTGTCCTGAGATTGGGTTAGTCTTCCTTCTCCTGCTTTGTGTAATTAGATAGAGTTTGTCTTCATTCTCCTGCTGTGTGAAAGGAGATTTGGCTTGACTTCATTCTCCTGCTGTGTGAAAGGAGATTGGGTTGGACTTACTTCTCCTGCATTCTGAAAGGAGATTTGATTTATCTTCATTTTCCTGCTGTGTGTCATGAGATTGGTTTTGCCTTCATTCTCCTGCTGTGTGAAAGGAGATTGGGTTTGTCTTCATTCTCCTGCTTTGTGAAAGGAGATTGTGTTTGTCTTCATTCTCCTGCTTTGTGTAAGGAGATTGGGTTTGTCTTCATTCTCATGCTGGTTGAAAGGAGATTGATGTTTGACTTCATTCTCCTGCTGTGTTAAAGGAGATTGGGTTTGTCTTCATTCACCTGCTGGTTGAAAGGAGATTGGGTTTGTCTTCATTCTCCTGCTGTGTGTAATGAGGTTGGGTTTGTCTTCATTCTCCTGCAGTGTTGAAGGAGATTGTGTTTGTCTTCATTCTCCTGCTGTATTAAAGGAGATTGGGTTTGTCTTCATTCTCCTGCTGGTTGAAAGGAGATTGAGGTTTGACTTCATTCTCCTGCTGTGTGAAAAGAGATTTGGTTTGTCTTCATTCTCCTGCTGTGTGAAAAGAGATTCGGTTTGTCTTCATTCTCCTGCAGTGTGAAAGGAGATGGGGTTTGTCCTCATTCTCCTGCTGTGAGAAAGGAGATTGGCATGGTCTTCATTCTCCTGCTGTCTTAAAGGAGATTGTTTTTTCTTCATTCTCCTACTGTGTGAAGGGAGATTGTGTTGGTCTTTACTCTCCTGTTGCTTGAAGCGAGATTGGGTTTATCTTCATTCTCTTGCTTTGTGAAAGGAGATTGGATTTAGCTTCATTTTCCTGCTGTGTGTGATGAGATTGGGTTTGCCTTCATTCTCCTGCTGTGTGAAAGGAGATTGGGTTTGTCTTCATTCTCATGCTGGTTGAAAGGAGATTGATGTTTGACTTCATTCACCTGCTGGTTGAAAGGAGATTGGGTTTGTCTTCATTCTCCTGCTGTGTGTAATGAGGTTGGGTTTGTCTTCATTCTCCTGCAGTGTTGAAGGAGATTGTGTTTGTCTTCATTCTCCTGCTGTGTTAAAGGAGATTGGCTTTGTCTTCATTCTCCTGCTGGTTGAAAGGAGATTGAGGTTTGACTTCATTCTCCTGCTGTGTGAAAAGAGATTTGGTTTGTCTTCATTCTCCTGCTGTGTGAAAGGAGATGGGGTTTGTCCTCATTCTCCTGCATTGAGAAAGGAGATTGGCATGGTCTTCATTCTCCTGCTGTCTTAAAGGAGATTGGGTTTTTCTTCATTCTCCTACTGTGTGAAGGGAGATTGTGTTGGTCTTTACTCTCCTGTTGCTGGAAACGAGATTGGGTTTATCTTCATTCTCCTGCTGTGTGAAAGGATGTAGGGTTTGTTTTCATTCTCCTGCTTTGTGAAAGGAGATTGGATTTAGCTTCATTTTCCTGCTGTGTGTGATGAGATTGTGTTTGCCTTCATTGTCCTGCTGTGTGAAAGGAGATTGGGTTTGTCGAATTCTCCTGCTGTGTGAAAGGAGATTGGGTTTGTCTTCATTCTCCTGCTTTGTGAAAGGAGATTGGGTTTGTCTTCATTCTCCTGCTGTGTGAAAGGAGATTGGGTTTGTCTTCATTCTCCTGCTTTGTGAAAGGAGATTGGGTTTGTCTTCATTCTCATGCTATGTGAAAGGAGATTGGGTTTGTCTTCATTCTCCAGGTTTGTGTAATGAGATTGGGTTTGTGTTCATTCTCCTGCTGTGTGAAAGGAGATTGGGTTTGTCTTCATTCTCCTGCTTTGTGAAAGGAGATTGGGTTTGTCTTCATTCTCCTGCTTTGTGAAAGGAGATTGGGTTTGTCTTCATTCTCCTGCTGTGTGAAAGGAGATTGGGTTTGTCTTCATTCTCCTGCTGGGTGAAAGTAGATTGGGTTTATCCTCATTCTCCTGCTGTGTGAAAGGAGATTGGGTTTGTCTTCATTCTCTTGCGGTGTGAAAGGAGATTAGGTTTGTCTTCATTCTCCTGCTGTGTGAAAGGAGATTGGGTTTTTCTTCAATCTCCTGCTGTGTGAAAGGAGATTGGGTTTATCTTCTTTCTCCTGCTGTGTGAAAGGAGATTGGACGTGTCTTCATTCTCCTGCTGTGTGAAAGGAGATTGGACGTGTCTTCATTCTCCTGCTGTGAGAAAGGTGGTTGAGTTTGTCGTCATTCTCCTGCAGTGTGTAATGAGATTGGGTTTGTCTTCCTTCTCTCGCTTTGTGTAATCAGATAGAGTTTGTCTTCCTTCTCATGCTGTGTGAAAGGAGATTTGGCTTGTCTTCATTCTCCTGCTGTGTGAAAGGAGATTGGGTTTGTCATCATTCTCCTGCTGTGTGAAATGAGATTGGGTTTGTCATCATTCTCCTGCTGTGTGAAATGAGATTGGGTTTGTCTTCATTCTCCTGCTTTGTGAAAGGAGATTGTGTTTGTCTTCATCCTCCTGCTGTGTGTAAGGAGATTGGGTTTGTCTTCCTTCTCATGCTGGTTGAAAGGAGATTGAGGTTTGACTTCATTCTCCTGCTGTGTTAAAGGAGATTGGGTTTGTCTTTATTCTCCTGCTGGTTGAAAGGAGATTGAGGTTTGCCTTCATTCTCCTGCTGTGTGAAAAGAGATGCGGTTTGTCTTCATTCTCCTGCTGTCTTAAAGGAGATTGGGTTTTTCGTCATGCTCCTGCTTGAGAATGGAGATTGGCATGGTCTTCATTCTCCTGCTGTGTGAAATTAGATTGGGTTTTTCTTCATTCTCCTGCTGTGTGAAAGGAGATTGGGTTTGTCTTCATTCTCCTGTTGTCTGAAAGGAGATTGGGTTTGTCTTTATTCTCCTGCTGTGTGTAATGAGATTGGGTTTGTCTTCATTCTCCTGCCTTGTGAAAGGAGATTTGGTTTGTCTTCATTCTCCTGCTGTGTGAAAGGAGATTGTGTTTGTCTTCATTCTCATGCTTTGTGAAAAGAGATTGTGTTTGTCTTCATCCTCCTGCTGTGTGTAAGGAGATTGGGTTTGTCATCATTCTCATGCTGGTTGAAAGGAGATTGAGGTTTGACTTCATTCCCCTGTTGTGTGAAAGTAGATTGGGTTTGTCTTCATTCTCCAGCTGTGTGCAATGAGATTCGTTTTGTCTTCATTCTGCTGCTGTGCAAAAGGAGATTGGGTTTATCTTCATTCTCCTGCTGTGCGAAAGGAGATTGGACGTGTCTTCATTCTCCTGCTGTGTGAAAGGAGATTGGATGTGTCTTCATTCTCCTGCTGAGTGAAAGGTGGTTGAGTTTGTCGTCATTCTCCTGCTGTGTGTCATGAGATTGGGTTTGTCTTCCTTCTCCTGCTTTGTGTAATGAGATAGAGTTTGTCTTCATTCTCCTGCTGTGTGAAAGGAGATTGGGTTTGTCTAATTCTCCTGCTGTGTGAAAGGAGATTGGGTTTGTCTTCATTCTCCTGCTTTGTGAAAGGAGATTGGGTTTGTCTTCATTCTCCTGCTTTGTGAAAGGTGATTGGGTTTGTCTTCATTCTCATGCTTTGAGTAATGAGATTGGGTTTGTGTTCATTCTCCTGCTGTCTGAAAGGAGATTGGCATGGTCTTCTTTCTCCTGCTGTGTGAAAGGAGATTGGGTTTGTCTTCATTCTCCTGCTGGGTGAAAGTAGATTGGGTTTATCTTCATTCTCCTGCTGTTTGAAAGGAGATTGGGTTTGTCTTCATTCTGCTGCTGTGCAAAAGGAGATTGGGTTTATCTTCATTCTCCTGCTGTGCGAAAGGAGATTGGACGTGTCTTCATTCTCCTGCTGTGTGAAAGGAGATTGGACGTGTCTTCATTCTCCTGCTGAGTGAAAGGTGGTTGAGTTTGTCGTCATTCTCCTGCTGTGTGTCATGAGATTGGGTTAGTCTTCCTTCTCCTGCTTTGTGTAATTAGATAGAGTTTGTCTTCATTCTCCTGCTGTGTGAAAGGAGATTTGGCTTGACTTCATTCTCCTGCTGAGTGACAGGAGATTGGGTTTTTCTTCATTCTTCTGCTGTGTGAAAGGAGATTGGGTTGGACTTACTTCTCCTGCATTCTGAAAGGAGATTTGATTTATCTTCATTTTCCTGCTGTGTGTCATGAGATTGGGTTTGTCTTCATTCTCCTGCTTTGTGAAAGGAGATTGTGTTTGTCTTCATTCTCCTGCTTTGTGTAAGGAGATTGGGTTTGTCTTCATTCTCATGCTGGTTGAAAGGAGATTGATGTTTGACTTCATTCTCCTGCTGTGTTAAAGGAGATTGGGTTTGTCTTCATTCACCTGCTGGTTGAAAGGAGATTGGGTTTGTCTTCATTCTCCTGCTGTGTGTAATGAGGTTGGGTTTGTCTTCATTCTCCTGCTGTGTGTAATGAGATTGGGTTTGTCTTCATTCTCCTGCAGTGTTGAAGGAGATTGTGTTTGTCTTCATTCTCCTGCTCTGTTAAAGGAGATTGGGTTTGTCTTCATTCTCCTGCTGGTTGAAAGGAGATTGAGGTTTGACTTCATTCTCCTGCTGTGTGAAAAGAGATTCGGTTTGTCTTCATTCTCCTGCTGTGTGAAAGGAGATTGGGTTTGTCTAATTCTCCTGCTGTGTGAAAGGAGATTGGGTTTGTCTTCATTCTCCTGCTTTGTGAAAGGAGATTGGGTTTGTCTTCATTCTCATGCTGTGTGAATGGTGATTGGGTTTGTCTTCATTCTCATGCTTTGAGTAATGAGATTGGGTTTGTGTTCATTCTCCTGCTGTCTGAAAGGAGATTGGCATGGTCTTCTTTCTCCTGCTGTGTGAAAGGAGATTGGGTTTGTCTTCATTCTCCTGCTGGGTGAAAGGAGATTGGGTTTATCTTCATTCTCCTGCTGTGTGAAAGGAGATTGGGTTTGTCTTCATTCTGCTGCTGTGCAAAAGGAGATTGGGTTTATCTTCATTCTCCTGCTGTGCGAAAGGAGATTGGACGTGTCTTCATTCTCCTGCTGTGTGAAAGGAGATTGGACGTGTCTTCATTCTCCTGCTGAGTGAAAGGTGGTTGAGTTTGTCGTCATTCTCCTGCTGTGTGTCCTGAGATTGGGTTAGTCTTCCTTCTCCTGCTTTGTGTAATTAGATAGAGTTTGTCTTCATTCTCCTGCTGTGTGAAAGGAGATTTGGCTTGACTTCATTCTCCTGCTGTGTGAAAGGAGATTGGGTTGGACTTACTTCTCCTGCATTCTGAAAGGAGATTTGATTTATCTTCATTTTCCTGCTGTGTGTCATGAGATTGGTTTTGCCTTCATTCTCCTGCTGTGTGAAAGGAGATTGTGTTTGTCTTCATTCTCCTGCTTTGTGTAAGGAGATTGGGTTTGTCTTCATTCTCATGCTGGTTGAAAGGAGATTGATGTTTGACTTCATTCTCCTGCTGTGTTAAAGGAGATTGGGTTTGTCTTCATTCACCTGCTGGTTGAAAGGAGATTGGGTTTGTCTTCATTCTCCTGCTGTGTGTAATGAGGTTGGGTTTGTCTTCATTCTCCTGCAGTGTTGAAGGAGATTGTGTTTGTCTTCATTCTCCTGCTCTGTTAAAGGAGATTGGGTTTGTCTTCATTCTCCTGCTGGTTGAAAGGAGATTGAGGTTTGACTTCATTCTCCTGCTGTGTGAAAAGAGATTCAGTTTGTCTTCATTCTCCTGCTGTGTGAAGGGAGATGGGGTTTGTCCTCATTCTCCTGCATTGAGAAAGGAGATTGGCATGGTCTTCATTCTCCTGCTGTCTTAAAGGAGATTGGGTTTTTCTTCATTCTCCTACTGTGTGAAGGGAGATTGTGTTGGTCTTTACTCTCCTGTTGCTGGAAACGAGATTGGGTTTATCTTCATTCTCCTGCTGTGTGAAAGGATGTAGGGTTTGTTTTCATTCTCCTGCTTTGTGAAAGGAGATTGGATTTAGCTTCATTTTCCTGCTGTGTGTGATGAGATTGTGTTTGCCTTCATTGTCCTGCTGTGTGAAAGGAGATTGGGTTTGTCGAATTCTCCTGCTGTGTGAAAGGAGATTGGGTTTGTCTTCATTCTCCTGCTTTGTGAAAGGAGATTGGGTTTGTCTTCATTCTCCTGCTGTGTGAAAGGAGATTGGGTTTGTCTTCATTCTCCTGCTTTGTGAAAGGAGATTGGGTTTGTCTTCATTCTCATGCTATGTGAAAGGAGATTGGGTTTGTCTTCATTCTCCAGGTTTGTGTAATGAGATTGGGTTTGTGTTCATTCTCCTGCTGTGTGAAAGGAGATTGGGTTTGTCTTCATTCTCCTGCTTTGTGAAAGGAGATTGGGTTTGTCTTCATTCTCCTGCTTTGTGAAAGGAGATTGGGTTTGTCTTCATTCTCCTGCTGTGTGAAAGGAGATTGGGTTTGTCTTCATTCTCCTGCTGGGTGAAAGTAGATTGGGTTTATCCTCATTCTCCTGCTGTGTGAAAGGAGATTGGGTTTGTCTTCATTCTCTTGCGGTGTGAAAGGAGATTAGGTTTGTCTTCATTCTCCTGCTGTGTGAAAGGAGATTGGGTTTTTCTTCAATCTCCTGCTGTGTGAAAGGAGATTGGGTTTATCTTCTTTCTCCTGCTGTGTGAAAGGAGATTGGACGTGTCTTCATTCTCCTGCTGTGTGAAAGGAGATTGGACGTGTCTTCATTCTCCTGCTGTGAGAAAGGTGGTTGAGTTTGTCGTCATTCTCCTGCAGTGTGTAATGAGATTGGGTTTGTCTTCCTTCTCTCGCTTTGTGTAATCAGATAGAGTTTGTCTTCCTTCTCATGCTGTGTGAAAGGAGATTTGGCTTGTCTTCATTCTCCTGCTGTGTGAAAGGAGATTGGGTTTGTCATCATTCTCCTGCTGTGTGAAATGAGATTGGGTTTGTCATCATTCTCCTGCTGTGTGAAATGAGATTGGGTTTGTCTTCATTCTCCTGCTTTGTGAAAGGAGATTGTGTTTGTCTTCATCCTCCTGCTGTGTGTAAGGAGATTGGGTTTGTCTTCCTTCTCATGCTGGTTGAAAGGAGATTGAGGTTTGACTTCATTCTCCTGCTGTGTTAAAGGAGATTGGGTTTGTCTTTATTCTCCTGCTGGTTGAAAGGAGATTGAGGTTTGCCTTCATTCTCCTGCTGTGTGAAAAGAGATGCGGTTTGTCTTCATTCTCCTGCTGTCTTAAAGGAGATTGGGTTTTTCGTCATGCTCCTGCTTGAGAATGGAGATTGGCATGGTCTTCATTCTCCTGCTGTGTGAAATTAGATTGGGTTTTTCTTCATTCTCCTGCTGTGTGAAAGGAGATTGGGTTTGTCTTCATTCTCCTGTTGTCTGAAAGGAGATTGGGTTTGTCTTTATTCTCCTGCTGTGTGTAATGAGATTGGGTTTGTCTTCATTCTCCTGCCTTGTGAAAGGAGATTTGGTTTGTCTTCATTCTCCTGCTGTGTGAAAGGAGATTGTGTTTGTCTTCATTCTCATGCTTTGTGAAAAGAGATTGTGTTTGTCTTCATCCTCCTGCTGTGTGTAAGGAGATTGGGTTTGTCATCATTCTCATGCTGGTTGAAAGGAGATTGAGGTTTGACTTCATTCCCCTGTTGTGTGAAAGTAGATTGGGTTTGTCTTCATTCTCCAGCTGTGTGCAATGAGATTCGTTTTGTCTTCATTCTGCTGCTGTGCAAAAGGAGATTGGGTTTATCTTCATTCTCCTGCTGTGCGAAAGGAGATTGGACGTGTCTTCATTCTCCTGCTGTGTGAAAGGAGATTGGATGTGTCTTCATTCTCCTGCTGAGTGAAAGGTGGTTGAGTTTGTCGTCATTCTCCTGCTGTGTGTCATGAGATTGGGTTTGTCTTCCTTCTCCTGCTTTGTGTAATGAGATAGAGTTTGTCTTCATTCTCCTGCTGTGTGAAAGGAGATTGGGTTTGTCTAATTCTCCTGCTGTGTGAAAGGAGATTGGGTTTGTCTTCATTCTCCTGCTTTGTGAAAGGAGATTGGGTTTGTCTTCATTCTCCTGCTTTGTGAAAGGTGATTGGGTTTGTCTTCATTCTCATGCTTTGAGTAATGAGATTGGGTTTGTGTTCATTCTCCTGCTGTCTGAAAGGAGATTGGCATGGTCTTCTTTCTCCTGCTGTGTGAAAGGAGATTGGGTTTGTCTTCATTCTCCTGCTGGGTGAAAGTAGATTGGGTTTATCTTCATTCTCCTGCTGTTTGAAAGGAGATTGGGTTTGTCTTCATTCTGCTGCTGTGCAAAAGGAGATTGGGTTTATCTTCATTCTCCTGCTGTGCGAAAGGAGATTGGACGTGTCTTCATTCTCCTGCTGTGTGAAAGGAGATTGGACGTGTCTTCATTCTCCTGCTGAGTGAAAGGTGGTTGAGTTTGTCGTCATTCTCCTGCTGTGTGTCATGAGATTGGGTTAGTCTTCCTTCTCCTGCTTTGTGTAATTAGATAGAGTTTGTCTTCATTCTCCTGCTGTGTGAAAGGAGATTTGGCTTGACTTCATTCTCCTGCTGAGTGACAGGAGATTGGGTTTTTCTTCATTCTTCTGCTGTGTGAAAGGAGATTGGGTTGGACTTACTTCTCCTGCATTCTGAAAGGAGATTTGATTTATCTTCATTTTCCTGCTGTGTGTCATGAGATTGGGTTTGTCTTCATTCTCCTGCTTTGTGAAAGGAGATTGTGTTTGTCTTCATTCTCCTGCTTTGTGTAAGGAGATTGGGTTTGTCTTCATTCTCATGCTGGTTGAAAGGAGATTGATGTTTGACTTCATTCTCCTGCTGTGTTAAAGGAGATTGGGTTTGTCTTCATTCACCTGCTGGTTGAAAGGAGATTGGGTTTGTCTTCATTCTCCTGCTGTGTGTAATGAGGTTGGGTTTGTCTTCATTCTCCTGCTGTGTGTAATGAGATTGGGTTTGTCTTCATTCTCCTGCAGTGTTGAAGGAGATTGTGTTTGTCTTCATTCTCCTGCTCTGTTAAAGGAGATTGGGTTTGTCTTCATTCTCCTGCTGGTTGAAAGGAGATTGAGGTTTGACTTCATTCTCCTGCTGTGTGAAAAGAGATTCGGTTTGTCTTCATTCTCCTGCTGTGTGAAAGGAGATTGGGTTTGTCTAATTCTCCTGCTGTGTGAAAGAAGATTGGGTTTGTCTTCATTCTCCTGCTTTGTGAAAGGAGATTGGGTTTGTCTTCATTCTCATGCTGTGTGAATGGTGATTGGGTTTGTCTTCATTCTCATGCTTTGAGTAATGAGATTGGGTTTGTGTTCATTCTCCTGCTGTCTGAAAGGAGATTGGCATGGTCTTCTTTCTCCTGCTGTGTGAAAGGAGATTGGGTTTGTCTTCATTCTCCTGCTGGGTGAAAGGAGATTGGGTTTATCTTCATTCTCCTGCTGTGTGAAAGGAGATTGGGTTTGTCTTCATTCTGCTGCTGTGCAAAAGGAGATTGGGTTTATCTTCATTCTCCTGCTGTGCGAAAGGAGATTGGACGTGTCTTCATTCTCCTGCTGTGTGAAAGGAGATTGGACGTGTCTTCATTCTCCTGCTGAGTGAAAGGTGGTTGAGTTTGTCGTCATTCTCCTGCTGTGTGTCCTGAGATTGGGTTAGTCTTCCTTCTCCTGCTTTGTGTAATTAGATAGAGTTTGTCTTCATTCTCCTGCTGTGTGAAAGGAGATTTGGCTTGACTTCATTCTCCTGCTGTGTGAAAGGAGATTGGGTTGGACTTACTTCTCCTGCATTCTGAAAGGAGATTTGATTTATCTTCATTTTCCTGCTGTGTGTCATGAGATTGGTTTTGCCTTCATTCTCCTGCTGTGTGAAAGGAGATTGTGTTTGTCTTCATTCTCCTGCTTTGTGTAAGGAGATTGGGTTTGTCTTCATTCTCATGCTGGTTGAAAGGAGATTGATGTTTGACTTCATTCTCCTGCTGTGTTAAAGGAGATTGGGTTTGTCTTCATTCACCTGCTGGTTGAAAGGAGATTGGGTTTGTCTTCATTCTCCTGCTGTGTGTAATGAGGTTGGGTTTGTCTTCATTCTCCTGCAGTGTTGAAGGAGATTGTGTTTGTCTTCATTCTCCTGCTCTGTTAAAGGAGATTGGGTTTGTCTTCATTCTCCTGCTGGTTGAAAGGAGATTGAGGTTTGACTTCATTCTCCTGCTGTGTGAAAAGAGATTCAGTTTGTCTTCATTCTCCTGCTGTGTGAAGGGAGATTGTGTTGGTCTTTACTCTCCTGTTGCTTGAAGCGAGATTGGGTTTATCTTCATTCTCTTGCTTTGTGAAAGGAGATTGGATTTAGCTTCATTCTCCTGCTGTGTGAAAGGAGATTGGGTTTGTCTTCATTCTCATGCTGGTTGAAAGGAGATTGATGTTTGACTTCATTCTCGTGCTGTGTTAAAGGAGATTGGGTTTGTCTTCATTCACCTGCTGGTTGAAAGGAGATTGGGTTTGTCTTCATTCTCCTGCTGTGTGTAATGAGGTTGGGTTTGTCTTCATTCTCCTGCAGTGTTGAAGGAGATTGTGTTTGTCTTCATTCTCCTGCTCTGTTAAAGGAGATTGGGTTTGTCTTCATTCTCCTGCTGGTTGAAAGGAGATTGAGGTTTGACTTCATTCTCCTGCTGTGTGAAAAGAGATTCAGTTTGTCTTCATTCTCCTGCTGTGTGAAAGGAGATTGGGTTTGTCTAATTCTCTTGCTGTGTGAAAGGTTATTGGGTTTGTCTTCATTCTCCTGCTTTGTGAATGGAGATTGGGTTTGTCTTCATTCTCATGCTGTGTGAATGGTGATTGGGTTTGTCTTCATTCTCATGCTTTGAGTAATGAGATTGGGTTTGTGTTCATTCTCCTGCTGTCTGAAAGGAGATTGGCATGGTCTTCTTTCTCCTGCTGTGTGAAAGGAGATTGGGTTTGTCTTCATTCTCCTGCTGGGTGAAAGGAGATTGGGTTTATCTTCATTCTCCTGCTGTGTGAAAGGAGATTGGGTTTGTCTTCATTCTGCTGCTGTGCAAAAGGAGATTGGGTTTATCTTCATTCTCCTGCTGTGCGAAAGGAGATTGGACGTGTCTTCATTCTCCTGCTGTGTGAAAGGAGATTGGACGTGTCTTCATTCTCCTGCTGAGTGAAAGGTGGTTGAGTTTGTCGTCATTCTCCTGCTGTGTGTCCTGAGATTGGGTTAGTCTTCCTTCTCCTGCTTTGTGTAATTAGATAGAGTTTGTCTTCATTCTCCTGCTGTGTGAAAGGAGATTTGGCTTGACTTCATTCTCCTGCTGTGTGAAAGGAGATTGGGTTGGACTTACTTCTCCTGCATTCTGAAAGGAGATTTGATTTATCTTCATTTTCCTGCTGTGTGTCATGAGATTGGTTTTGCCTTCATTCTCCTGCTGTGTGAAAGGAGATTGGGTTTGTCTTCATTCTCCTGCTTTGTGAAAGGAGATTGTGTTTGTCTTCATTCTCCTGCTTTGTGTAAGGAGATTGGGTTTGTCTTCATTCTCATGCTGGTTGAAAGGAGATTGATGTTTGACTTCATTCTCCTGCTGTGTTAAAGGAGATTGGGTTTGTCTTCATTCACCTGCTGGTTGAAAGGAGATTGGGTTTGTCTTCATTCTCCTGCTGTGTGTAATGAGGTTGGGTTTGTCTTCATTCTCCTGCAGTGTTGAAGGAGATTGTGTTTGTCTTCATTCTCCTGCTGTATTAAAGGAGATTGGGTTTGTCTTCATTCTCCTGCTGGTTGAAAGGAGATTGAGGTTTGACTTCATTCTCCTGCTGTGTGAAAAGAGATTTGGTTTGTCTTCATTCTCCTGCTGTGTGAAAAGAGATTCGGTTTGTCTTCATTCTCCTGCAGTGTGAAAGGAGATGGGGTTTGTCCTCATTCTCCTGCTGTGAGAAAGGAGATTGGCATGGTCTTCATTCTCCTGCTGTCTTAAAGGAGATTGTTTTTTCTTCATTCTCCTACTGTGTGAAGGGAGATTGTGTTGGTCTTTACTCTCCTGTTGCTTGAAGCGAGATTGGGTTTATCTTCATTCTCTTGCTTTGTGAAAGGAGATTGGATTTAGCTTCATTTTCCTGCTGTGTGTGATGAGATTGGGTTTGCCTTCATTCTCCTGCTGTGTGAAAGGAGATTGGGTTTGTCTTCATTCTCATGCTGGTTGAAAGGAGATTGATGTTTGACTTCATTCACCTGCTGGTTGAAAGGAGATTGGGTTTGTCTTCATTCTCCTGCTGTGTGTAATGAGGTTGGGTTTGTCTTCATTCTCCTGCAGTGTTGAAGGAGATTGTGTTTGTCTTCATTCTCCTGCTGTGTTAAAGGAGATTGGCTTTGTCTTCATTCTCCTGCTGGTTGAAAGGAGATTGAGGTTTGACTTCATTCTCCTGCTGTGTGAAAAGAGATTTGGTTTGTCTTCATTCTCCTGCTGTGTGAAAGGAGATGGGGTTTGTCCTCATTCTCCTGCATTGAGAAAGGAGATTGGCATGGTCTTCATTCTCCTGCTGTCTTAAAGGAGATTGGGTTTTTCTTCATTCTCCTACTGTGTGAAGGGAGATTGTGTTGGTCTTTACTCTCCTGTTGCTGGAAACGAGATTGGGTTTATCTTCATTCTCCTGCTGTGTGAAAGGATGTAGGGTTTGTTTTCATTCTCCTGCTTTGTGAAAGGAGATTGGATTTAGCTTCATTTTCCTGCTGTGTGTGATGAGATTGTGTTTGCCTTCATTGTCCTGCTGTGTGAAAGGAGATTGGGTTTGTCGAATTCTCCTGCTGTGTGAAAGGAGATTGGGTTTATCTTCATTCTCCTGCTTTGTGAAAGGAGATTGGGTTTGTCTTCATTCTCCTGCTGTGTGAAAGGAGATTGGGTTTGTCTTCATTCTCCTGCTTTGTGAAAGGAGATTGGGTTTGTCTTCATTCTCATGCTATGTGAAAGGAGATTGGGTTTGTCTTCATTCTCCAGGTTTGTGTAATGAGATTGGGTTTGTGTTCATTCTCCTGCTGTGTGAAAGGAGATTGGGTTTGTCTTCATTCTCCTGCTTTGTGAAAGGAGATTGGGTTTGTCTTCATTCTCCTGCTTTGTGAAAGGAGATTGGGTTTGTCTTCATTCTCCTGCTGTGTGAAAGGAGATTGGGTTTGTCTTCATTCTCCTGCTGGGTGAAAGTAGATTGGGTTTATCCTCATTCTCCTGCTGTGTGAAAGGAGATTGGGTTTGTCTTCATTCTCTTGCGGTGTGAAAGGAGATTAGGTTTGTCTTCATTCTCCTGCTGTGTGAAAGGAGATTGGGTTTTTCTTCAATCTCCTGCTGTGTGAAAGGAGATTGGGTTTATCTTCTTTCTCCTGCTGTGTGAAAGGAGATTGGACGTGTCTTCATTCTCCTGCTGTGTGAAAGGAGATTGGACGTGTCTTCATTCTCCTGCTGTGAGAAAGGTGGTTGAGTTTGTCGTCATTCTCCTGCAGTGTGTAATGAGATTGGGTTTGTCTTCCTTCTCTCGCTTTGTGTAATCAGATAGAGTTTGTCTTCCTTCTCATGCTGTGTGAAAGGAGATTTGGCTTGTCTTCATTCTCCTGCTGTGTGAAATGAGATTGGGTTTGTCATCATTCTCCTGCTGTGTGAAATGAGATTGGGTTTGTCATCATTCTCCTGCTGTGTGAAATGAGATTGGGTTTGTCTTCATTCTCCTGCTTTGTGAAAGGAGATTGTGTTTGTCTTCATCCTCCTGCTGTGTGTAAGGAGATTGGGTTTGTCTTCCTTCTCATGCTGGTTGAAAGGAGATTGAGGTTTGACTTCATTCTCCTGCTGTGTTAAAGGAGATTGGGTTTGTCTTTATTCTCCTGCTGGTTGAAAGGAGATTGAGGTTTGCCTTCATTCTCCTGCTGTGTGAAAAGAGATGCGGTTTGTCTTCATTCTCCTGCTGTCTTAAAGGAGATTGGGTTTTTCGTCATGCTCCTGCTTGAGAATGGAGATTGGCATGGTCTTCATTCTCCTGCTGTGTGAAATTAGATTGGGTTTTTCTTCATTCTCCTGCTGTGTGAAAGGAGATTGGGTTTGTCTTCATTCTCCTGTTGTCTGAAAGGAGATTGGGTTTGTCTTTATTCTCCTGCTGTGTGTAATGAGATTGGGTTTGTCTTCATTCTCCTGCCTTGTGAAAGGAGATTTGGTTTGTCTTCATTCTCCTGCTGTGTGAAAGGAGATTGTGTTTGTCTTCATTCTCATGCTTTGTGAAAAGAGATTGTGTTTGTCTTCATCCTCCTGCTGTGTGTAAGGAGATTGGGTTTGTCATCATTCTCATGCTGGTTGAAAGGAGATTGAGGTTTGACTTCATTCCCCTGTTGTGTGAAAGTAGATTGGGTTTGTCTTCATTCTCCAGCTGTGTGCAATGAGATTCGTTTTGTCTTCATTCTGCTGCTGTGCAAAAGGAGATTGGGTTTATCTTCATTCTCCTGCTGTGCGAAAGGAGATTGGATGTGTCTTCATTCTCCTGCTGAGTGAAAGGTGGTTGAGTTTGTCGTCATTCTCCTGCTGTGTGTCATGAGATTGGGTTTGTCTTCCTTCTCCTGCTTTGTGTAATGAGATAGAGTTTGTCTTCATTCTCCTGCTGTGTGAAAGGAGATTGGGTTTGTCTAATTCTCCTGCTGTGTGAAAGGAGATTGGGTTTGTCTTCATTCTCCTGCTTTGTGAAAGGAGATTGGGTTTGTCTTCATTCTCCTGCTTTGTGAAAGGTGATTGGGTTTGTCTTCATTCTCATGCTTTGAGTAATGAGATTGGGTTTGTGTTCATTCTCCTGCTGTCTGAAAGGAGATTGGCATGGTCTTCTTTCTCCTGCTGTGTGAAAGGAGATTGGGTTTGTCTTCATTCTCCTGCTGGGTGAAAGTAGATTGGGTTTATCTTCATTCTCCTGCTGTTTGAAAGGAGATTGGGTTTGTCTTCATTCTGCTGCTGTGCAAAAGGAGATTGGGTTTATCTTCATTCTCCTGCTGTGCGAAAGGAGATTGGACGTGTCTTCATTCTCCTGCTGTGTGAAAGGAGATTGGACGTGTCTTCATTCTCCTGCTGAGTGAAAGGTGGTTGAGTTTGTCGTCATTCTCCTGCTGTGTGTCATGCGATTGGGTTAGTCTTCCTTCTCCTGCTTTGTGTAATTAGATAGAGTTTGTCTTCATTCTCCTGCTGTGTGAAAGGAGATTTGGCTTGACTTCATTCTCCTGCTGAGTGACAGGAGATTGGGTTTTTCTTCATTCTTCTGCTGTGTGAAAGGAGATTGGGTTGGACTTACTTCTCCTGCATTCTGAAAGGAGATTTGATTTATCTTCATTTTCCTGCTGTGTGTCATGAGATTGGGTTTGTCTTCATTCTCCTGCTTTGTGAAAGGAGATTGTGTTTGTCTTCATTCTCCTGCTTTGTGTAAGGAGATTGGGTTTGTCTTCATTCTCATGCTGGTTGAAAGGAGATTGATGTTTGACTTCATTCTCCTGCTGTGTTAAAGGAGATTGGGTTTGTCTTCATTCACCTGCTGGTTGAAAGGAGATTGGGTTTGTCTTCATTCTCCTGCTTTGTGTAATGAGGTTGGGTTTGTCTTCATTCTCCTGCTGTGTGTAATGAGATTGGGTTTGTCTTCATTCTCCTGCAGTGTTGAAGGAGATTGTGTTTGTCTTCATTCTCCTGCTCTGTTAAAGGAGATTGGGTTTGTCTTCATTCTCCTGCTGGTTGAAAGGAGATTGAGGTTTGACTTCATTCTCCTGCTGTGTGAAAAGAGATTCGGTTTGTCTTCATTCTCCTGCTGTGTGAAAGGAGATTGGGTTTGTCTAATTCTCCTGCTGTGTGAAAGGAGATTGGGTTTGTCTTCATTCTCCTGCTTTGTGAATGGAGATTGGGTTTGTCTTCATTCTCATGCTGTGTGAATGGTGATTGGGTTTGTCTTCATTCTCATGCTTTGAGTAATGAGATTGGGTTTGTGTTCATTCTCCTGCTGTCTGAAAGGAGATTGGCATGGTCTTCTTTCTCCTGCTGTGTGAAAGGAGATTGGGTTTGTCTTCATTCTCCTGCTGGGTGAAAGGAGATTGGGTTTATCTTCATTCTCCTGCTGTGTGAAAGGAGATTGGGTTTGTCTTCATTCTGCTGCTGTGCAAAAGGAGATTGGGTTTATCTTCATTCTCCTGCTGTGCGAAAGGAGATTGGACGTGTCTTCATTCTCCTGCTGTGTGAAAGGAGATTGGACGTGTCTTCATTCTCCTGCTGAGTGAAAGGTGGTTGAGTTTGTCGTCATTCTCCTGCTGTGTGTCCTGAGATTGGGTTAGTCTTCCTTCTCCTGCTTTGTGTAATTAGATAGAGTTTGTCTTCATTCTCCTGCTGTGTGAAAGGAGATTTGGCTTGACTTCATTCTCCTGCTGTGTGAAAGGAGATTGGGTTGGACTTACTTCTCCTGCATTCTGAAAGGAGATTTGATTTATCTTCATTTTCCTGCTGTGTGTCATGAGATTGGTTTTGCCTTCATTCTCCTGCTGTGTGAAAGGAGATTGGGTTTGTCTTCATTCTCCTGCTTTGTGAAAGGAGATTGTGTTTGTCTTCATTCTCCTGCTTTGTGTAAGGAGATTGGGTTTGTCTTCATTCTCATGCTGGTTGAAAGGAGATTGATGTTTGACTTCATTCTCCTGCTGTGTTAAAGGAGATTGGGTTTGTCTTCATTCACCTGCTGGTTGAAAGGAGATTGGGTTTGTCTTCATTCTCCTGCTGTGTGTAATGAGGTTGGGTTTGTCTTCATTCTCCTGCAGTGTTGAAGGAGATTGTGTTTGTCTTCATTCTCCTGCTCTGTTAAAGGAGATTGGGTTTGTCTTCATTCTCCTGCTGGTTGAAAGGAGATTGAGGTTTGACTTCATTCTCCTGCTGTGTGAAAAGAGATTCAGTTTGTCTTCATTCTCCTGCTGTGTGAAGGGAGATTGTGTTGGTCTTTACTCTCCTGTTGCTTGAAGCGAGATTGGGTTTATCTTCATTCTCTTGCTTTGTGAAAGGAGATTGGATTTAGCTTCATTCTCCTGCTGTGTGAAAGGAGATTGGGTTTGTCTTCATTCTCATGCTGGTTGAAAGGAGATTGATGTTTGACTTCATTCTCGTGCTGTGTTAAAGGAGATTGGGTTTGTCTTCATTCACCTGCTGGTTGAAAGGAGATTGGGTTTGTCTTCATTCTCCTGCTGTGTGTAATGAGGTTGGGTTTGTCTTCATTCTCCTGCAGTGTTGAAGGAGATTGTGTTTGTCTTCATTCTCCTGCTCTGTTAAAGGAGATTGGGTTTGTCTTCATTCTCCTGCTGGTTGAAAGGAGATTGAGGTTTGACTTCATTCTCCTGCTGTGTGAAAAGAGATTCAGTTTGTCTTCATTCTCCTGCTGTGTGAAAGGAGATTGGGTTTGTCTAATTCTCTTGCTGTGTGAAAGGTTATTGGGTTTGTCTTCATTCTCCTGCTTTGTGAATGGAGATTGGGTTTGTCTTCATTCTCATGCTGTGTGAATGGTGATTGGGTTTGTCTTCATTCTCATGCTTTGAGTAATGAGATTGGGTTTGTGTTCATTCTCCTGCTGTCTGAAAGGAGATTGGCATGGTCTTCTTTCTCCTGCTGTGTGAAAGGAGATTGGGTTTGTCTTCATTCTCCTGCTGGGTGAAAGGAGATTGGGTTTATCTTCATTCTCCTGCTGTGTGAAAGGAGATTGGGTTTGTCTTCATTCTGCTGCTGTGCAAAAGGAGATTGGGTTTATCTTCATTCTCCTGCTGTGCGAAAGGAGATTGGACGTGTCTTCATTCTCCTGCTGTGTGAAAGGAGATTGGACGTGTCTTCATTCTCCTGCTGAGTGAAAGGTGGTTGAGTTTGTCGTCATTCTCCTGCTGTGTGTCCTGAGATTGGGTTAGTCTTCCTTCTCCTGCTTTGTGTAATTAGATAGAGTTTGTCTTCATTCTCCTGCTGTGTGAAAGGAGATTTGGCTTGACTTCATTCTCCTGCTGTGTGAAAGGAGATTGGGTTGGACTTACTTCTCCTGCATTCTGAAAGGAGATTTGATTTATCTTCATTTTCCTGCTGTGTGTCATGAGATTGGTTTTGCCTTCATTCTCCTGCTGTGTGAAAGGAGATTGGGTTTGTCTTCATTCTCCTGCTTTGTGAAAGGAGATTGTGTTTGTCTTCATTCTCCTGCTTTGTGTAAGGAGATTGGGTTTGTCTTCATTCTCATGCTGGTTGAAAGGAGATTGATGTTTGACTTCATTCTCCTGCTGTGTTAAAGGAGATTGGGTTTGTCTTCATTCACCTGCTGGTTGAAAGAAGATTGGGTTTGTCTTCATTCTCCTGCTGTGTGTAATGAGGTTGGGTTTGTCTTCATTCTCCTGCAGTGTTGAAGGAGATTGTGTTTGTCTTCATTCTCCTGCTGGTTGAAAGGAGATTGAGGTTTGACTTCATTCTCCTGCTGTGTGAAAAGAGATTTGGTTTGTCTTCATTCTCCTGCTGTGTGAAAAGAGATTCGGTTTGTCTTCATTCTCCTGCTGTGTGAAAGGAGATGGGGTTTGTCCTCATTCTCCTGCTGTGAGAAAGGAGATTGGCATGGTCTTCGTTCTCCTGCTGTCTTAAAGGAGATTGTTTTTTCTTCATTCTCCTACTGTGTGAAGGGAGATTGTGTTGGTCTTTACTCTCCTGTTGCTTGAAGCGAGATTGGGTTTATCGTCATTCTCTTGCTTTGTGAAAGGAGATTGGATTTAGCTTCATTTTCCTGCTGTGTGTGATGAGATTGGGTTTGCCTTCATTCTCCTGCTGTGTGAAAGGAGATTGGGTTTGTCTTCATTCTCATGCTGGTTGAAAGGAGATTGATGTTTGACTTCATTCTCGTGCTGTGTTAAAGGAGATTGGGTTTGTCTTCATTCACCTGCTGGTTGAAAGGAAATTGGGTTTGTCTTCATTCTCCTTCTGTGTGTAATGAGGTTGGGTTTGTCTTCATTCTCCTGCAGTGTTGAAGGAGATTGTGTTTGTCTTCATTCTCCTGCTGTGTTAAAGGAGATTGGGTTTGTCTTCATTCTCCTGCTGTGTTAAAGGAGATTGGGTTTGTCTTCATTCTCCTGCTGGTTGAAAGGAGATTGAGGTTTGACTTCATTCTCCTGCTGTGTGAAAAGAGATTTGGTTTGTCTTCATTCTCCTGCTGTGTGAAAGGAGATGGGGTTTGTCCTCATTCTCCTGCATTGAGAAAGGAGATTGGCATGGTCTTCATTCTCCTGCTGTCTTAAAGGAGATTGGGTTTTTCTTCATTCTCCTACTGTGTGAAGGGAGATTGTGTTGGTCTTTACTCTCCTGTTGCTGGAAACGAGATTGGGTTTATCTTCATTCTCCTGCTGTGTGAAAGGATGTTGGGTTTGTTTTCATTCTCCTGCTTTGTGAAAGGAGATTGGATTTAGCTTCATTTTCCTGCTGTGTGTGATGAGATTGGGTTTGCCTTCATTCTCCTGCTGTGTGAAAGGAGATTGGGTTTGTCTTCATTCTCATGCTGGTTGAAGGGAGATTGTGGTTTGACTTCATTCTCCTGCTGTGTTAAAGGAGATTGGGTTTGTCTTCATTCACCTGCTGGTTGAAAGGAGATTGGGTTTGTCTTCATTCTCCTGCTGTGTGTAATGAGGTTGGGTTTGTCTTCATTCTCCTGCAGTGTTGAAGGAGATTGTGTTTGTCTTCATTCTCCTGCTGGTTGAAAGGAGATTGAGGTTTGACTTCATTCTCCTGCTGTGTGAAAAGAGATTCGGTTTGTCTTCATTCTCCTGCTGTGTGAAAGGAGATGGGGTTTGTGCTCATTCTCCTGCTGTGAGAAAGGAGATTGGCATGGTCTTCATTCTCCTGCTGTCTTAAAGGAGATTGGTTTTTCTTCATTCTCCTACTGTGTGAAGGGAGATTGTGTTGGTCTTTACTCTCCTGTTGCTTGAAGCGAGATTGGGTTTATCTTCATTCTCTTGCTTTGTGGAAGGAGATTGGATTTAGCTTCATTCTCCTGCTGTGTGAAAGGAGATTGGGTTTGTCTTCATTCTCATGCTGGTTGAAAGGAGATTGATGTTTGACTTCATTCTCGTGCTGTGTTAAAGGAGATTGGGTTTGTCTTCATTCACCTGCTGGTTGAAAGGAGATTGGGTTTGTCTTCATTCTCCTGCTGTGTGTAATGAGGTTGGGTTTGTCTTCATTCTCCTGCAGTGCTGAAGGAGATTGTGTTTGTCTTCATTCTCCTGCTGTGTTAAAGGAGATTGGGTTTGTCTTCATTCTCCTGCTGGTTGAACGGAGATTGAGGTTTGACTTCATTCTCCTGCTGTGTGAAAAGAGATTCGGTTTGTCTTCATTCTCCTGCTGTGTGAAAGGAGATTGGGTTTGTCCAATTCTCCTGCTGTGTGAAAGGAGATTGGGTTTGTCTTCATTCTCCTGCTTTGTGAAAGGAGATTGGGTTTGTCTTCATTCTCATGCTGTGTGAAAGGTGATTGGGTTTGTCTTCATTCTCATGCTTTGAGTAATGAGATTGGGTTTGTGTTCAATCTCCTGCTGTCTGAAAGGAGATTGGCATGGTCTTCTTTCTCCTGCTGTGTGAAAGGACATTGGGTTTGTCTTCATTCTCCTGCTGGGTGAAAGTTGATTGGGTTTATCCTCATTCTCCTGCTGTGTGAAAGGAGATTAGGTTTGTCTTTATTTTCCTGCTGTGTGATAGGAGATTGGGTTGATCTTCATTCTCTTGCGGTGTGAAAGGAGATTAGGTTTGTCTTCATTCTCCTGCTGTGTGAAAGGAGATTGGGTTTATCTTCTTTCTCCTGCTGTGTGAAAGGAGATTGGACGTGTCTTCATTCTCCTGCTGTGTGAAAGGAGTTTGGACGTGTCTTCATTCTCCTGCTGTGTGAAAGGAGATTGGACGTGTCTTCATTCACCTGCTGTGTGAAAGGTGGTTGAGTTTGTCGTCATTCTCCTGCAGTGTGTAATGAGATAGAGTTTGTCTTCATTCTCCTGCTGTGTGAAAGGAGATTTGGCTTGTCTTCGTTCTCCTGCTGAGTGAAAGGAGATTGGGTTGGACTTAGTTCTCCTGCATTCTGAAAGGATGATTGGGTTTGCCTTCATTCTCCTGCTGTGTGAAAGGAGATTGGGTTTGTAATCATTCTCCTGCTGTGTGAAATGAGATTGGGTTTGGCTTCATTCTCCTGCTTTGTGAAAGGAGATTGTGTTTGTCTTCATCCTCCTGCTGTGTGTAAGGAGATTGGGTTTGTCTTCATTCTCCTGCTGTGTGAAAGGAGATTGGGTTGGACTTACTTCTCCTGCATTCTGAAAGGATGATTGGGTTTGCCTTCATTCTCCTGCTGTGTGAAAGGAGATTGGGTTTGTCATCATTCTCCTGCTGTGTGAAAGGAGATTGGGTTTGTCTTCATTCTCATGCTGGTTGAAAGGAGATTGATGTTTGACTTCATTCTCGTGCTGTGTTAAAGGAGATTGGGTTTGTCTTCATTCACCTGCTGGTTGAAAGGAGATTGGGTTTGTCTTCATTCTCCTGCAGTGTTGAAGGAGATTGTGTTTGTCTTCATTCTCCTGCTCTGTTAAAGGAGATTGGGTTTGTCTTCATTCTCCTGCTGGTTGAAAGGAGATTGAGGTTTGACTTCATTCTCCTGCTGTGTGAAAAGAGATTCGGTTTGTCTTCATTCTCCTGCTGTGTGAAAGGAGATTGGGTTTGTCTAATTCTCCTGCTGTGTGAAAGGAGATTGGGTTTGTCTTCATTCTCCTGCTTTGTGAATGGAGATTGGGTTTGTCTTCATTCTCATGCTGTGTGAATGGTGATTGGGTTTGTCTTCATTCTCATGCTTTGAGTAATGAGATTGGGTTTGTGTTCATTCTCCTGCTGTCTGAAAGGAGATTGGCATGGTCTTCTTTCTCCTGCTGTGTGAAAGGAGATTGGGTTTGTCTTCATTCTCCTGCTGGGTGAAAGGAGATTGGGTTTATCTTCATTCTCCTGCTGTGTGAAAGGAGATTGGGTTTGTCTTCATTCTGCTGCTGTGCAAAAGGAGATTGGGTTTATCTTCATTCTCCTGCTGTGCGAAAGGAGATTGGACGTGTCTTCATTCTCCTGCTGTGTGAAAGGAGATTGGACGTGTCTTCATTCTCCTGCTGAGTGAAAGGTGGTTGAGTTTGTCGTCATTCTCCTGCTGTGTGTCATGAGATTGGGTTAGTCTTCCTTCTCCTGCTTTGTGTAATTAGATAGAGTTTGTCTTCATTCTCCTGCTGTGTGAAAGGAGATTTGGCTTGACTTCATTCTCCTGCTGAGTGACAGGAGATTGGGTTTTTCTTCATTCTTCTGCTGTGTGAAAGGAGATTGGGTTGGACTTACTTCTCCTGCATTCTGAAAGGAGATTTGATTTATCTTCATTTTCCTGCTGTGTGTCATGAGATTGGTTTTGCCTTCATTCTCCTGCTGTGTGAAAGGAGATTGGGTTTGTCTTCATTCTCCTGCTTTGTGAAAGGAGATTGTGTTTGTCTTCATTCTCATGCTGGTTGAAAGGAGATTGATGTTTGACTTCATTCTCCTGCTGTGTTAAAGGAGATTGGGTTTGTCTTCATTCACCTGCTGGTTGAAAGGAGATTGGGTTTGTCTTCATTCTCCTGCTGTGTGTAATGAGGTTGGGTTTGTCTTCATTCTCCTGCAGTGTTGAAGGAGATTGTGTTTGTCTTCATTCTCCTGCTGTATTAAAGGAGATTGGGTTTGTCTTCATTCTCCTGCTGGTTGAAAGGAGATTGAGGTTTGACTTCATTCTCCTGCTGTGTGAAAAGAGATTTGGTTTGTCTTCATTCTCCTGCTGTGTGAAAAGAGATTCGGTTTGTCTTCATTCTCCTGCTGTGTGAAAGGAGATGGGGTTTGTCCTCATTCTCCTGCTGTGAGAAAGGAGATTGGCATGGTCTTCATTCTCCTGCTGTCTTAAAGGAGATTGTTTTTTCTTCATTCTCCTACTGTGTGAAGGGAGATTGTGTTGGTCTTTACTCTCCTGTTGCTTGAAGCGAGATTGGGTTTATCTTCATTCTCTTGCTTTGTGAAAGGAGATTGGATTTAGCTTCATTTTCCTGCTGTGTGTGATGAGATTGGGTTTGCCTTCATTCTCCTGCTGTGTGAAAGGAGATTGGGTTTGTCTTCATTCTCATGCTGGTTGAAAGGAGATTGATATTTGACTTCATTCACCTGCTGGTTGAAAGGAGATTGGGTTTGTCTTCATTCTCCTGCTGTGTGTAATGAGGTTGGGTTTGTCTTCATTCTCCTGCAGTGTTGAAGGAGATTGTGTTTGTCTTCATTCTCCTGCTGTGTTAAAGGAGATTGGCTTTGTCTTCATTCTCCTGCTGGTTGAAAGGAGATTGAGGTTTGACTTCATTCTCCTGCTGTGTGAAAAGAGATTTGGTTTGTCTTCATTCTCCTGCTGTGTGAAAGGAGATGGGGTTTGTCCTCATTCTCCTGCATTGAGAAAGGAGATTGGCATGGTCTTCATTCTCCTGCTGTCTTAAAGGAGATTGGGTTTTTCTTCATTCTCCTACTGTGTGAAGGGAGATTGTGTTGGTCTTTACTCTCCTGTTGCTGGAAACGAGATTGGGTTTATCTTCATTCTCCTGCTGTGTGAAAGGATGTTGGGTTTGTTTTCATTCTCCTGCTTTGTGAAAGGAGATTGGATTTAGCTTCATTTTCCTGCTGTGTGTGATGAGATTGGGTTTGCCTTCATTCTCCTGCTGTGTGAAAGGAGATTGGGTTTGTCTTCATTCTCATGCTGGTTGAAGGGAGATTGTGGTTTGACTTCATTCTCCTGCTGTGTTAAAGGAGATTGGGTTTGTCTTCATTCACCTGCTGGTTGAAAGGAGATTGGGTTTGTCTTCATTCTCCTGCTGTGTGTAATGAGGTTGGGTTTGTCTTCATTCTCCTGCAGTGTTGAAGGAGATTGTGTTTGTCTTCATTCTCCTGCTGGTTGAAAGGAGATTGAGGTTTGACTTCATTCTCCTGCTGTGTGAAAAGAGATTCGGTTTGTCTTCATTCTCCTGCTGTGTGAAAGGAGATGGGGTTTGTGCTCATTCTCCTGCTGTGAGAAAGGAGATTGGCATGGTCTTCATTCTCCTGCTGTCTTAAAGGAGATTGGTTTTTCTTCATTCTCCTACTGTGTGAAGGGAGATTGTGTTGGTCTTTACTCTCCTGTTGCTTGAAGCGAGATTGGGTTTATCTTCATTCTCTTGCTTTGTGGAAGGAGATTGGATTTAGCTTCATTCTCCTGCTGTGTGAAAGGAGATTGGGTTTGTCTTCATTCTCATGCTGGTTGAAAGGAGATTGATGTTTGACTTCATTCTCGTGCTGTGTTAAAGGAGATTGGGTTTGTCTTCATTCACCTGCTGGTTGAAAGGAGATTGGGTTTGTCTTCATTCTCCTGCTGTGTGTAATGAGGTTGGGTTTGTCTTCATTCTCCTGCAGTGCTGAAGGAGATTGTGTTTGTCTTCATTCTCCTGCTGTGTTAAAGGAGATTGGGTTTGTCTTCATTCTCCTGCTGGTTGAACGGAGATTGAGGTTTGACTTCATTCTCCTGCTGTGTGAAAAGAGATTCGGTTTGTCTTCATTCTCCTGCTGTGTGAAAGGAGATTGGGTTTGTCCAATTCTCCTGCTGTGTGAAAGGAGATTGGGTTTGTCTTCATTCTCCTGCTTTGTGAAAGGAGATTGGGTTTGTCTTCATTCTCATGCTGTGTGAAAGGTGATTGGGTTTGTCTTCATTCTCATGCTTTGAGTAATGAGATTGGGTTTGTGTTCAATCTCCTGCTGTCTGAAAGGAGATTGGCATGGTCTTCTTTCTCCTGCTGTGTGAAAGGACATTGGGTTTGTCTTCATTCTCCTGCTGGGTGAAAGTTGATTGGGTTTATCCTCATTCTCCTGCTGTGTGAAAGGAGATTAGGTTTGTCTTTATTTTCCTGCTGTGTGATAGGAGATTGGGTTGATCTTCATTCTCTTGCGGTGTGAAAGGAGATTAGGTTTGTCTTCATTCTCCTGCTGTGTGAAAGGAGATTGGGTTTATCTTCTTTCTCCTGCTGTGTGAAAGGAGATTGGACGTGTCTTCATTCTCCTGCTGTGTGAAAGGAGTTTGGACGTGTCTTCATTCTCCTGCTGTGTGAAAGGAGATTGGACGTGTCTTCATTCACCTGCTGTGTGAAAGGTGGTTGAGTTTGTCGTCATTCTCCTGCAGTGTGTAATGAGATAGAGTTTGTCTTCATTCTCCTGCTGTGTGAAAGGAGATTTGGCTTGTCTTCGTTCTCCTGCTGAGTGAAAGGAGATTGGGTTGGACTTAGTTCTCCTGCATTCTGAAAGGATGATTGGGTTTGCCTTCATTCTCCTGCTGTGTGAAAGGAGATTGGGTTTGTAATCATTCTCCTGCTGTGTGAAATGAGATTGGGTTTGGCTTCATTCTCCTGCTTTGTGAAAGGAGATTGTGTTTGTCTTCATCCTCCTGCTGTGTGTAAGGAGATTGGGTTTGTCTTCATTCTCCTGCTGTGTGAAAGGAGATTGGGTTGGACTTACTTCTCCTGCATTCTGAAAGGATGATTGGGTTTGCCTTCATTCTCCTGCTGTGTGAAAGGAGATTGGGTTTGTCATCATTCTCCTGCTGTGTGAAAGGAGATTGGGTTTGTCTTCATTCTCATGCTGGTTGAAAGGAGATTGATGTTTGACTTCATTCTCGTGCTGTGTTAAAGGAGATTGGGTTTGTCTTCATTCACCTGCTGGTTGAAAGGAGATTGGGTTTGTCTTCATTCTCCTGCAGTGTTGAAGGAGATTGTGTTTGTCTTCATTCTCCTGCTCTGTTAAAGGAGATTGGGTTTGTCTTCATTCTCCTGCTGGTTGAAAGGAGATTGAGGTTTGACTTCATTCTCCTGCTGTGTGAAAAGAGATTCGGTTTGTCTTCATTCTCCTGCTGTGTGAAAGGAGATTGGGTTTGTCTAATTCTCCTGCTGTGTGAAAGGAGATTGGGTTTGTCTTCATTCTCCTGCTTTGTGAATGGAGATTGGGTTTGTCTTCATTCTCATGCTGTGTGAATGGTGATTGGGTTTGTCTTCATTCTCATGCTTTGAGTAATGAGATTGGGTTTGTGTTCATTCTCCTGCTGTCTGAAAGGAGATTGGCATGGTCTTCTTTCTCCTGCTGTGTGAAAGGAGATTGGGTTTGTCTTCATTCTCCTGCTGGGTGAAAGGAGATTGGGTTTATCTTCATTCTCCTGCTGTGTGAAAGGAGATTGGGTTTGTCTTCATTCTGCTGCTGTGCAAAAGGAGATTGGGTTTATCTTCATTCTCCTGCTGTGCGAAAGGAGATTGGACGTGTCTTCATTCTCCTGCTGTGTGAAAGGAGATTGGACGTGTCTTCATTCTCCTGCTGAGTGAAAGGTGGTTGAGTTTGTCGTCATTCTCCTGCTGTGTGTCATGAGATTGGGTTAGTCTTCCTTCTCCTGCTTTGTGTAATTAGATAGAGTTTGTCTTCATTCTCCTGCTGTGTGAAAGGAGATTTGGCTTGACTTCATTCTCCTGCTGAGTGACAGGAGATTGGGTTTTTCTTCATTCTTCTGCTGTGTGAAAGGAGATTGGGTTGGACTTACTTCTCCTGCATTCTGAAAGGAGATTTGATTTATCTTCATTTTCCTGCTGTGTGTCATGAGATTGGTTTTGCCTTCATTCTCCTGCTGTGTGAAAGGAGATTGGGTTTGTCTTCATTCTCCTGCTTTGTGAAAGGAGATTGTGTTTGTCTTCATTCTCATGCTGGTTGAAAGGAGATTGATGTTTGACTTCATTCTCCTGCTGTGTTAAAGGAGATTGGGTTTGTCTTCATTCACCTGCTGGTTGAAAGGAGATTGGGTTTGTCTTCATTCTCCTGCTGTGTGTAATGAGGTTGGGTTTGTCTTCATTCTCCTGCAGTGTTGAAGGAGATTGTGTTTGTCTTCATTCTCCTGCTGTATTAAAGGAGATTGGGTTTGTCTTCATTCTCCTGCTGGTTGAAAGGAGATTGAGGTTTGACTTCATTCTCCTGCTGTGTGAAAAGAGATTTGGTTTGTCTTCATTCTCCTGCTGTGTGAAAAGAGATTCGGTTTGTCTTCATTCTCCTGCTGTGTGAAAGGAGATGGGGTTTGTCCTCATTCTCCTGCTGTGAGAAAGGAGATTGGCATGGTCTTCATTCTCCTGCTGTCTTAAAGGAGATTGTTTTTTCTTCATTCTCCTACTGTGTGAAGGGAGATTGTGTTGGTCTTTACTCTCCTGTTGCTTGAAGCGAGATTGGGTTTATCTTCATTCTCTTGCTTTGTGAAAGGAGATTGGATTTAGCTTCATTTTCCTGCTGTGTGTGATGAGATTGGGTTTGCCTTCATTCTCCTGCTGTGTGAAAGGAGATTGGGTTTGTCTTCATTCTCATGCTGGTTGAAAGGAGATTGATATTTGACTTCATTCACCTGCTGGTTGAAAGGAGATTGGGTTTGTCTTCATTCTCCTGCTGTGTGTAATGAGGTTGGGTTTGTCTTCATTCTCCTGCAGTGTTGAAGGAGATTGTGTTTGTCTTCATTCTCCTGCTGTGTTAAAGGAGATTGGCTTTGTCTTCATTCTCCTGCTGGTTGAAAGGAGATTGAGGTTTGACTTCATTCTCCTGCTGTGTGAAAAGAGATTTGGTTTGTCTTCATTCTCCTGCTGTGTGAAAGGAGATGGGGTTTGTCCTCATTCTCCTGCATTGAGAAAGGAGATTGGCATGGTCTTCATTCTCCTGCTGTCTTAAAGGAGATTGGGTTTTTCTTCATTCTCCTACTGTGTGAAGGGAGATTGTGTTGGTCTTTACTCTCCTGTTGCTGGAAACGAGATTGGGTTTATCTTCATTCTCCTGCTGTGTGAAAGGATGTTGGGTTTGTTTTCATTCTCCTGCTTTGTGAAAGGAGATTGGATTTAGCTTCATTTTCCTGCTGTGTGTGATGAGATTGGGTTTGCCTTCATTCTCCTGCTGTGTGAAAGGAGATTGGGTTTGTCTAATTCTCCTGCTGTGTGAAAGGAGATTGGGTTTGTCTTCATTCTGCTGCTTTGTGAAAGGAGATTGGGTTTGTCTTCATTCTCATGCTATGTGAAAGGAGATTGGGTTTGTCTTCATTCTCCAGCTTTGTGTAATGAGATAGAGTTTGTCTTCATTCTCCTGCTGTGTGAAAGGAGATTTGGCTTGTCTTCATTCTCCTGCTGAGTGAAAGGAGATTGGGTTTGTCTTCATTCTCCTGCTGTGTGAAAGGAGATTGGGTTGGACTTACTTCTCCTGCATTCTGAAAGGAGATTTGATTTATCTTCATTTTCCTGCTGTGTGTAATGAGATTGGGTTTGCATTCATTCTGCTGCTTTGTGAAAGGAGATTGTGTTTGTCTTCATTCTCCTGCTGTGCGAAAGGAGATTGGGTTTGTCTTCATTCTCATGCTGGTTGAAGGGAGATTGTGGTTTGACTTCATTCTCCTGCTTTCTTAAAGGAGATTGGGTTTGTCTTCATTCACCTGCTGGTTGAAAGGAGATTGGGTTTGTCTTCATTCTCCTGCTGTGTGTAATGAGGTTGGGTTTGTCTTCATTCTCCTGCAGTGTTGAAGGAGATTGTGTTTGTCTTCATTCTCCTGCAGTGTTAAAGGAGATTGGGTTTGTCTTCATTCTCCTGCTGGTTGAAAGGAGATTGAGGTTTGACTTCATTCTCCTGCTGTGCGAAAAGAGATTCGGTTTGTCTTCATTCTCCTGCTGTGTGAAAGGAGATGGGGTTTGTTCTCATTCTCCTGCTGTGAGAAAGGAGATTGGCATGGTCTTCATTCTCCTGCTGTCTTAAAGGAGATTGTTTTTTCTTCATTCTCCTACTGTGTGAAGGGAGATTGTGTTGGTCTTTACTCTACTGTTGCTTGAAGCGAGATTGGGTTTATCGTCATTCTCTTGCTTTGTGAAAGGAGATTGGATTTAGCTTCATTTTCCTGCTGTGTGTGATGAGATTGGGTTTGCCTTCATTCTCCTGCTGTGTGAAAGGAGATTGGGTTTGTCTTCATTCTCATGCTGGTTGAAAGGAGATTGATGTTTGACTTCATTCTCGTGCTGTGTTAAAGGAGATTGGGTTTGTCTTCATTCACCTGCTGGTTGAAAGGAGATTGGGTTTGTCTTCATTCTCCTTCTGTGTGTAATGAGGTTGGGTTTGTCTTCATTCTCCTGCAGTGTTGAAGGAGATTGTGTTTGTCTTCATTCTCCTGCTGTGTTAAAGGAGATTGGCTTTGTCTTCATTCTCCTGCTGGTTGAAAGGAGATTGAGGTTTGACTTCATTCTCCTGCTGTGTGAAAAGAGATTTGGTTTGTCTTCATTCTCCTGCTGTGTGAAAGGAGATGGGGTTTGTCCTCATTCTCCTGCATTGAGAAAGGAGATTGGCATGGTCTTCATTCTCCTGCTGTCTTAAAGGAGATTGGGTTTTTCTTCATTCTCCTACTGTGTGAAGGGAGATTGTGTTGGTCTTTACTCTCCTGTTGCTGGAAACGAGATTGGGTTTGTCTTCATTCTCCTGCTGTGTGAAAGGATGTTGGGTTTGTTTTCATTCTCCTGCTTTGTGAAAGGAGATTGGATTTAGCTTCATTTTCCTGCTGTGTGTGATGAGATTGGGTTTGCCTTCATTCTCCTGCTGTGTGAAAGGAGATTGGGTTTGTCTAATTCTCCTGCTGTGTGAAAGGAGATTGGGCTTGTCTTCATTCTGCTGCTTTGTGAAAGGCGATTGGGTTTGTCTTCATTCTCCAGCTTTGTGTAATGAGATAGAGTTTGTCTTCATTCTCCTGCTGTGTGAAAGGAGATTTGGCTTGTCTTCATTCTCCTGCTGAGTGAAAGGAGATTGGGTTTGTCTTCATTCTCCTGCTGTGTGAAAGGAGATTGGGTTGGACTTACTTCTCCTGCATTCTGAAAGGAGATTTGATTTATCTTCATTTTCCTGCTGTGTGTAATGAGATTGGGTTTGCATTCATTCTGCTGCTTTGTGAAAGGAGATTGTGTTTGTCTTCATTCTCCTGCTGTGCGAAAGGAGATTGGGTTTGTCTTCATTCTCATGCTGGTTGAAGGGAGATTGTGGTTTGACTTCATTCTCCTGCTGTGTTAAAGGAGATTGGGTTTGTCTTCATTCACCTGCTGGTTGAAAGGAGATTGGGTTTGTCTTCATTCTCCTGCTGTGTGTAATGAGGTTGGGTTTGTCTTCATTCTCCTGCAGTGTTGAAGGAGATTGTGTTTGTCTTCATTCTCCTGCAGTGTTAAAGGAGATTGGGTTTGTCTTCATTCTCCTGCTGGTTGAAAGGAGATTGAGGTTTGACTTCATTCTCCTGCTGTGTGAAAAGAGATTCGGTTTGTCTTCATTCTCCTGCTGTGTGAAAGGAGATGGGGTTTGTCCTCATTCTCCTGCTGTGAGAAAGGAGATTGGCATGGTCTTCATTCTCCTGCTGTCTTAAAGGAGATTGGGTTTGTCTTCATTCTCCTACTGTGTGAAGGGAGATTGTGTTGGTCTTTACTCTCCTGTTGCTTGAAGCGAGATTGGGTTTATCTTCATTCTCTTGCTTTGTGAAAGGAGATTGGATTTAGCTTCATTTTCCTGCTGTGTGTGATGAGATTGGGTTTGCCTTCATTCTCCTGCTGTGTGAAAGGAGATTGGGTTTGTCTTCATTCTCATGCTGGTTGAAAGGAGATTGATGTTTGACTTCATTCTCGTGCTGTGTTAAAGGAGATTGGGTTTGTCTTCATTCACCTGCTGGTTGAAAGGAGATTGGGTTTGTCTTCATTCTCCTGCTGTGTGTAATGAGGTTGGGTTTGTCTTCATTCTCCTGCAGTGCTGAAGGAGATTGTGTTTGTCTTCATTCTCCTGCTGTGTTAAAGGAGATTGGGTTTGTCTTCATTCTCCTGCTGGTTGAAAGGAGATTGAGGTTTGACTTCATTCTCCTGCTGTGTGAAAAGAGATTCGGTTTGTCTTCATTCTCCTGCTGTGTGAAAGGAGATTGGGTTTGTCCAATTCTCCTGCTGTGTGAAAGGAGATTGGGTTTGTCTTCATTCTCCTGCTTTGTGAAAGGAGATTGGGTTTGTCATCATTCTCATGCTGTCTGAAAGGTGATTGGGTTTGTCTTCATTCTCATGCTTTGAGTAATGAGATTGGGTTTGTGTTCAATCTCCTGCTGTCTGAAAGGAGATTGGCATGGTCTTCTTTCTCCTGCTGTGTGAAAGGACATTGGGTTTGTCTTCATTCTCCTGCTGGGTGAAAGTTGATTGGGTTTATCCTCATTCTCCTGCTGTGTGAAACGAGATTAGGTTTGTCTTTATTTTCCTGCTGTGTGATAGGAGATTGGGTTGATCTTCATTCTCTTGCGGTGTGAAAGGAGATTAGGTTTGTCTTCATTCTCCTGCTGTGTGAAAGGAGATTGGGTTTATCTTCTTTCTCCTGCTGTGTGAAAGGAGATTGGACGTGTCTTCATTCTCCTGCTGTGTGAAAGGAGTTTGGACGTGTCTTCATTCTCCTGCTGTGTGAAAGGAGATTGGACGTGTCTTCATTCACCTGCTGTGTGAAAGGTGGTTGAGTTTGTCGTCATTCTCCTGCAGTGTGTAATGAGATAGAGTTTGTCTTCATTCTCCTGCTGTGTGAAAGGAGATTTGGCTTGTCTTCGTTCTCCTGCTGAGTGAAAGGAGATTGGGTTGGACTTAGTTCTCCTGCATTCTGAAAGGATGATTGGGTTTGCCTTCATTCTCCTGCTGTGTGAAAGGAGATTGGGTTTGTAATCATTCTCCTGCTGTGTGAAATGAGATTGGGTTTGGCTTCATTCTCCTGCTTTGTGAAAGGAGATTGTGTTTGTCTTCATCCTCCTGCTGTGTGTAAGGAGATTGGGTTTGTCTTCATTCTCCTGCTGTGTGAAAGGAGATTGGGTTGGACTTACTTCTCCTGCATTCTGAAAGAATGATTGGGTTTGCCTTCATTCTCCTGCTGTGTGAAATGAGATTGGGTTTGTCATCATTCTCCTGCTGTGTGAAATGAGATTTGGTTTGGCTTCATTCTCCTGCTTTGTGAAAGGAGATTGTGTTTGTCTTCATCCTCCTGCTGTGTGTATGGAGATTGGGTTTGTCTTCCTTCTCATGCTGGTTGAAAGGAGATTGAGGTTTGACTTCATTCTCCTGCTGTGTTAAAGGAGATTGGGTTTGTCTTCATTCTCCTGCTGGTTGAAAGGAGATTGAGGTTTGCCTTCATTCTCCTGCTGTGTGAAAAGAGATTCGGTTTGTCTTCATTCTCCTGCTGTCTTAAAGGAGATTGGGTTTTTCGTCATGCTCCTGCTTGAGAATGGAGATTGGCATGGTCTTCATTCTCCTGCTGTGTGAAATTCGATTGGGTTTTTCTTCATTCTCCTACTGTGTGAAAGGAGATTGGGTTTGTCTTCATTCTCCTGTTGTCTGAAAGGAGATTTGGTTTGTCTTTATTCTCCTGCTGTGTGTAATGAGATTGGGCTTGTCTTCATTCTCCTGCCTTGTCAAAGGAGATTTGGTTTGTCTTCATTCTCCTACTGTGTGAAAGGAGATTGTGTTTGTTTTCATTCTCCTACTGTGTCTAATGAAATTTGGTTTGTCTTCATTCTCCTGCTGTATGAAAGTATATTAGGGTTGTCTTCATTCTGCTGCATTCTGAAAGGAAATTTGACTTATCTTCATTTTCCTGCTGTGTGTAATGAGATTGGGTTTGCCTTCATTCTCCTGCTCTGTGAAAGGAGATTGGGGTTGCCTTCATTCTCCTGCTGGTTGAAAGGAGATTGGGTTTGTCTTCATTCTCCTGCTGTGTGTAATGAGGTTGGGTTTGTCTTCATTCTCCTGCAGTGCTGAAGGAGATTGTGTTTGTCTTCATTCTCCTGCTGTGTTAAAGGAGATTGGGTTTGTCTTCATTCTCCTGCTGGTTGAAAGGAGATTGAGGTTTGACTTCATTCTCCTGCTGTGTGAAAAGAGATTCGGTTTGTCTTCATTCTCCTGCTGTGTGAAAGGAGATTGGGTTTGTCCAATTCTCCTGCTGTGTGAAAGGAAATTGGGTTTGTCTTCATTCTCCTGCTTTGTGAAAGGAGATTGGGTTTGTCATCATTCTCATGCTGTGTGAAAGGTGATTGGGTTTGTCTTCATTCTCATGCTTTGAGTAATGAGATTGGGTTTGTGTTCAATCTCCTGCTGTCTGAAAGGAGATTGGCATGGTCTTCTTTCTCCTGCTGTGTGAAAGGACATTGGGTTTGTCTTCATTCTCCTGCTGGGTGAAAGTTGATTGGGTTTATCCTCATTCTCCTGCTGTGTGAAAGGAGATTAGGTTTGTCTTTATTTTCCTGCTGTGTGATAGGAGATTGGGTTGATCTTCATTCTCTTGCGGTGTGAAAGGAGATTAGGTTTGTCTTCATTCTCCTGCTGTGTGAAAGGAGATTGGGTTTATCTTCTTTCTCCTGCTGTGTGAAAGGAGATTGGACGTGTCTTCATTCTCCTGCTGTGTGAAAGGAGTTTGGACGTGTCTTCATTCTCCTGCTGTGTGAAAGGAGATTGGACGTGTCTTCATTCACCTGCTGTGTGAAAGGTGGTTGAGTTTGTCGTCATTCTCCTGCAGTGTGTAATGAGATAGAGTTTGTCTTCATTCTCCTGCTGTGTGAAAGGAGATTTGGCTTGTCTTCGTTCTCCTGCTGAGTGAAAGGAGATTGGGTTGGACTTAGTTCTCCTGCATTCTGAAAGGATGATTGGGTTTGCCTTCATTCTCCTGCTGTGTGAAAGGAGATTGGGTTTGTAATCATTCTCCTGCTGTGTGAAATGAGATTGGGTTTGGCTTCATTCTCCTGCTTTGTGAAAGGAGATTGTGTTTGTCTTCATCCTCCTGCTGTGTGTAAGGAGATTGGGTTTGTCTTCATTCTCCTGCTGTGTGAAAGGAGATTGGGTTGGACTTACTTCTCCTGCATTCTGAAAGAATGATTGGGTTTGCCTTCATTCTCCTGCTGTGTGAAAGGAGATTGGGTTTGTCATCATTCTCCTGCTGTGTGAAATGAGATTTGGTTTGGCTTCATTCTCCTGCTTTGTGAAAGGAGATTGTGTTTGTCTTCATCCTCCTGCTGTGTGTAAGGAGATTGGGTTTGTCTTCCTTCTCATGCTGGTTGAAAGGAGATTGAGGTTTGACTTCATTCTCCTGCTGTGTTAAAGGAGATTGGGTTTGTCTTCATTCTCCTGCTGGTTGAAAGGAGATTGAGGTTTGCCTTCATTCTCCTGCTGTGTGAAAAGAGATTCGGTTTGTCTTCATTCTCCTGCTGTCTTAAAGGAGATTGGGTTTTTCGTCATGCTCCTGCTTGAGAATGGAGATTGGCATGGTCTTCATTCTCCTGCTGTGTGAAATTAGATTGGGTTTTTCTTCATTCTCCTACTGTGTGAAAGGAGATTGGGTTTGTCTTCATTCTCCTGTTGTCTGAAAGGAGATTTGGTTTGTCTTTATTCTCCTGCTGTGTGTAATGAGATTGGGCTTGTCTTCATTCTCCTGCCTTGTCAAAGGAGATTTGGTTTGTCTTCATTCTCCTGCTGTGTGAAAGGAGATTGTGTTTGTTTTCATTCTCCTACTGTGTCTAATGAAATTTGGTTTGTCTTCATTCTCCTGCTGTATGAAAGTATATTAGGGTTGTCTTCATTCTGCTGCATTCTGAAAGGAAATTTGACTTATCTTCATTTTCCTGCTGTGTGTAATGAGATTGGGTTTGCCTTCATTCTCCTGCTCTGTGAAAGGAGATTGGGGTTGCCTTCATTCTCCTGCTGTGTGAAAAGAGATTGGGTTTGTCATCATTCTCCTGCTGTGTGAAATGAGATTGGGTTTGTCTTCATTCTCCTGCATTGTGAAAGGAGATTGTGTTTGTCTTCATTCTCCTGCTGTGTGTAAGGAGATTGGGTTTGTCATCATTCTCATGCTGGTTGAAAGGAGATTGAGGTTTGACTTCATTCCCCTGTTGTGTGAAAGTAGATTGGGTTTGTCTTCATTCTCCAGCTGTGTGCAATGAGATTCGTTTTGTCCTCATTCTGCTGCTGTGCAAAAGGAGATTGGGTTTATCTTCATTCTCCTCCTGTGCGAAAGGAGATTGGACGTGTCTTCATTCTCCTGCTGTGTGAAAGGAGATTGGACGTGTCTTCATTCTCCTGCTGTGTGAAAGGAGATTGGACGTGTCTTCATTCTCCTGCTGAGTGAAAGGTGGTTGAGTTTGTCGTCATTCTCCTGCTGTGTGTCATGAAATTGGGTTTGTCTTCCTTCTCCTGCTTTGTGTAATGAGATAGAGTTTGTCTTCATTCTCCTGCTGTGTGAAAGGAGATTGGGTTTGTCTAATTCTCCTGCTGTGTGAAAGGAGATTGGGTTTGTCTTCATTCTCCTGCTTTGTGAAAGGAGATTGGGTTTGTCTTCATTCTCATGCTGTTTGAAAGGAGATTGGGTTTGTCTTCCTTCTCCTGCTTTGTGTAATGAGATAGAGTTTGTCTTCATTCTCCTGCTGTGTGAAAGGAGATTTGGCTTGTCTTCATTCTCCTGCTGTGTGAAAGGATTTTGGGTTGGACTTACTTCTCCTGCATTCTGAAAGGAGATTTGATTTATCTTCATTTTCCTGCTTTGTGTAATGAGATTGGGTTTGACTTCATTCTCCTGCTGTATGAAAGGAGATTGGGTTTGTCATCATTCTCCTGCTGTGTGAAATCAGATTGGGTTTATCTTCATTCTCCTGCTTTGTGAAAGGAGATTGTGTTTGTCTTCAGCCTCCTGCTGTGTGTAAGGAGATTGGGTTTGTCTTCATTCTCATGCTGGTTGAAAGGAGATTGAGGTTTGACTTCATTCTCCTGCTGTGTTAAAGGAGATTGAGGTTTGTCTTCAATGTCCTGCTGGTTGAAAGGAGATTGTGTTGTCTTCATTCTCCTGCTGTGTGTAATGAGGTTGCGTTTGTCTTCAGTCTCCTGCAGTGTTGAAGAAGATAGTGTTTGTCTTCATTCTCCTGCTGGTTAAAAGGAGATTGAGGTTTGACTTCATTCTCCTGCTGTGTGAAAAGAGATTTGGTTTGTCTTCATTCTCCTGCTGTGTGAAAGGAGATGGGGTTTGTCCTCATTCTCCTGCATTGAGAAACGAGATTGGCATGGTCTTCATTCTCCTGCTGTCTTAAAGGAGATTGGGTTTTTCTTCATTCTCCTACTCTGTGAAGGAAGATTGTGATGGTTTTTACTCTCCTGTTGCTTGAAACGAGATTGGGTTTATCTTCATTCTCCTGCTGTGTGAAAGGATGTTGGGTTTGTTTTCCTTCTCCTGCTTTGTGAAAGGAGTTTGGATTTAGCTTCATTTTCCTGCTGTGTGTGATGAGATTGGGTTTGCCTTCATTGTCCTGCTGTGTGAAAGGAGATGGCTTTGTCTTCATTCTCCTGCTGGATGAAAGTAGATTGGGTTTATCCTCATTCTCCTGCTGTGTGAAAGGAGATTCGGTTTGTCTTTATTCTCCTGCTGTGTGAAAGGAGATTGGGTTCATCTTCATTCTCTTGCGGTGTGAAAGGAGATTAGGTTTGTCTTCATTCTCCTGCTGTGTGAAAGGAGATTGGGTTTGTCTAATTCTCCTGCTGTGTGAAAGGAGATCGGGTTTGTCTTCATTCTCCTGTTTTGTGAAAGGAGATTGGCTTTGTCTTCATTCTCCAGCTTTGTGTAATGAGATTGGCTTTGTCTTCATTCTCCTGCTGGGTGAAAGGAGATTGGGTTTGTCTTCATTCTCCTGCTGTGTGAAAGGAGATTGGGTTTGTCTTCATTCCCCTGCTGTGTGTAATGAGATTGGGTTTGTCTTCATTCTCCTGCTGTGTGAAAGGAGATTGGATTTGTCCTCATTCTGCTGCTGTGTGTAATGAGATTGGGTTTGTCTTCATTCTCCTGCTTTGTGAAAGGAGTTTGTGTTTGTCTTCATTCATTTGTTGTATGAAAGGAGATTGGGTTTGTCCTCATTCTGCTGCTGTGTGAAAGGAGATTGGTTTTGTCTTCATTCTCCTGTTGTGTGAAGTGCCTTTGGTTTTGCCTTCATTCTCCTGCTGTGTGAAAGGGGATTGGGTTTGTCTTCATTCTCCTGTTGTGTGAAAGGAGATTGGGTTTGTCTTCATTCTCCTGCTGTGTGTAATGAGATTGGGTTTAACTTCATTCTCCTGCAGTGTTAAAGCAGATTTAGTTTGTCTTCTTTCTCCTGCTGTGTGAAAGGAAATAGGGTTGTCATCATTCTGCTGATGTGTGAAAGGAGATTGGGTTTGTCTTCATTCTCCTGCTGTGTGAAAGGAGATTGGGTTTGTCTTCATTCTCCTGTTGTCTGAAAGGAGATTGGGTTTGTCTTCATTCTCCTGTTGTCTGAAAGGAGATTGGGTTTGTCTTTATTCTCCTGCTGTGTGTAAAGAGATGGGGTTTGTCTTCATTCTCCTGCCTTGTCAAAGGTGATTTGGTTTGTCTTCATTCTCCTGCTTGTGAAAGGAGATTGTGTTTGTTGTCATTCTCCTACTGTGTGGAATGAAATTTGGTTTGTCTTCATTCTCCTGCTGTATGGAAGTATATTGGGTTTGTCTTCATTCTGCTGCATTCTGAAAGGAAATTTGATTTATCTTCATTTTCCTGCTGTGTGTGATGAGATTGGGTTTGACTTCATTGTCCTGCTGTTTGAAAGGAGATTGGGTTTGTCTAATTCTCCCGCTGTCTGAAAGGAGATTGGGTTTGTCTTCATTCTCATGCTGTGTGAAAGGAGATTGAGTTTGTCTTCATTCTCCAGCTTTGTGTCATGAGATTGGGTTTGTGTTCATTCTCCTGCTGTGTGAAAGGAGATTGGCTTGGTCTTCTTTCTCCTGCTGTGTGTAAGGAGATTGGGTTTGTCTTCATTCTCCTGCTGTGTGAAAGGAAATTGGGTTTAGCTTCATTTTCCTGCTGTTTGTGATGAGATTGGGTTTGCCTTCATTGTCCTGCTATGTGAAAGGAGATTGGGTTTGTCTTCATTCTCCTGCTGTGTGAAAGGAGATTGGGTTTCTCTTTATTCTCCTGCAGTTGATAGGAGATTGGGTTTGTCTTTATTCTGCTGCTGTGTGGAATGAGTTGGGTTTGTCTTCATTCTCCTGCTGTGTGAAAGGAGATTGGGTTTGTTTTCATTCTCCTGCTGGGTGAAAGGAGATTGACTTGTCTTCATTCTCCTGCTGTGTGAAAGGAGATTGGGTTTGTCTTCATTCTCCTGCTTTGTGTAAGGAGATTGGGTTTGCCTTCATTCTCCTGCTGGGTGAAAGGAGATTGTCTTGTCTTCATTGTCCTGCTTTTCAAAAGGAAATTGGGTTTGTCTTGATTCTCCTGCAGTTTGATAGGAGATTGGGTTTGTCTTCATTCTGCTGCTGTGTGGAATGGAATTGCGTTTGTCTTCATTCTCCTGCTGTGTGAAAGGAGATTGGGTTTGTCTTCATTCTCCTGCTGTGTGAAAGGAGATTGGGTTTGTCTTCATTCCCCTGCTGTGTGTAATGAGATTGGGTTTGTCTTCATTCTCCTGCTGTGTGAAAGGAGATTGGGTTTGTCCTCATTCTGCTGCTGTGTGTAATGAGATTGGGTTTGTCTTCATTCTCCTGCTTTGTGAAAGGAGTTTGTGTTTGTCTTCATTCACTTGTTGTATGAAAGGAGATTGGGTTTGTCCTCATTCTGCTGCTGTGTGAAAGGAGATTGGTTTTGTCTTCATTCTCCTGTTGTGTGAAGTGCGTTTGGTTTTGCCTTCATTCTCCTGCTGTGTGAAAGGGGATTGGGTTTGTCTTCATTCTCCTGTTGTGTGAAAGGAGATTGGGTTTGTCTTCATTCTCCTGCTGTGTGTAATGAGATTGGGTTTAAGTTCATTCTCCTGCAGTGTTAAAGCAGATTTAGTTTATCTTCTTTCTCCTGCTGTGTGAAAGGAAATAGGGTTGTCATCATTCTGCTGATGTGTGAAAGGAGATTGGGTTTGTCTTCATTCTCCTGCTGTGTGAAAGCAGATTGGGTTTGTCTTCATTCTCCTGTTGTCTGAAAGGAGATTGGGTTTGTCTTCATTCTCCTGTTGTCTGAAAGGAGATTGGGTTTGTCTTTATTCTCCTGCTGTGTGTAAAGAGATTGGGTTTGTCTTCATTCTCCTGCCTTGTCAAAGGAGATTTGGTTTGTCTTCATTCTCCTGCTTGTGAAAGGAGATTGTGTTTGTTGTCATTCTCCTACTGTGTGGAATGAAATTTGGTTTGTCTTCATTCTCCTGCTGTATGAAAGTATATTGGGTTTGTCTTCATTCTGCTGCATTCTGAAAGGAAATTTGATTTATCTTCATTTTCCTGCTGTGTGTAATGAGATTGGGTTTGCCCTCATTCTCCTGCTTTGTGAAAGGAGATTGGGGTTGCCTTCATTCTCCTGCTGTGTGAAAGGAGATTGGGTTTGTCTTCATTCTCATGCTGGTTGAAAGGAGATTGAGGTTTGACTTCATTCTCCTGCTGTGTTAAAGGAGATTGGGTTTGTCTTCATTCTCCTGCTGGTTGAAAGGAGATTGGGTTTGTCTTCATTCTCCTGCTGGTTGAAAGGAGATTGGGTTTGTCTTCATTCTCCGGCTGTGTGTAATGAGGTTGGGTTTGTCTTCATTCTCCTGCAGTGTTGAAGGAGATTGTGTTTATCTTCATTCTCCTGCTGTGTTAAAGGAGATTGGGTTTGTCTTCATTCTCCTGCTGGTTGAAAGGAGATTGAGGTTTGACTTCATTCTCCTGCTGTGTGAAAAGAGATTCGGTTTGTCTTCATTCTCCTGCTGTGTGAAAGGAGATGGGGTTTGTCCTCATTCTCCTGCATTTAGAAGGGAGATTGGCATGGTCTTCATTCTCCTGCTGTGTGAAAGGAGATTGGGTTTTTCTTCATTCTCCTACTGTGTGAAGGGAGATTGTGTTGGTCTTTACTCTCCTGTTGCTTGAAACAAGATTGGGTTTATCTTCATTCTCCTGCTGTGTGAAAGGATGTTGGGTTTGTTTTCATTCTCCTGCTTTGTGAAAGGAGATTGGATTTAGCTTCATTTTCCTGCTGTGTGTGATGAGATTGCGTTTGCCTTCATTGTCCTGCTGTGTGAAAGGAGATTGGGTTTGTCTAATTCTCCTGCTGTGTGAAGTGAGATTGGGTTTGTCTTCATTCTCCTGCTTTGTGAAAGGAGATTGGGTTTGTCTTCATTCTCCAGCTTTGTGTAATGAGATTGGGTTTGTGTTCATTCTTCTGCTGTGTGAAAGGAGATTGGAATGGTCTTCTTTCTCCTGCTGTGTGAAAGGAGATTGGGTTTGTCTTCATTCTCCTGCTGGATGAAAGTAGATTGGGTTTATCCTCATTCTCCTGCTGTGTGAAAGGAGATTCGGTTTGTCTTTATTCTCCTGCTGTGTGAAAGGAGATTGGGTTCATCTTCATTCTCTTGCGGTGTGAAAGGAGATTAGGTTTGTCTTCATTCTCCTGCTGTGTGAAAGGAGATTGGGTTTGTCATCATTCTCCTGCTGTGCAAAAGGAGATTGGGTTTTTCTTCATTCTCCTGCTGTGTGAAAGGAGATTGGGTTTATCTTCATTCTCCTGCTGTGTGAAAGGAGATTGGATGTGTCTTCATTCTCCTGCTGTGTGAAAGGAGATTGGACGTGTCTTCATTCTCCTGCTGTGTGAAACGAGATTGGACGTGTCTTCATTCTCCTGCTGTGTGAAAGGAGATTGGGTTGTCATCATTCTCCTGCTGTGTGAAATGAGATTGGGTTTGTCTTCATTCTCCTGCTTTGTGAAAGGAGATTGTGTTTGTCTTCATCCTCCTACTGTGTGTAAGGAGATTGGGTTTGTCTTCATTCTCATGCTGGTTGAAAGGAGAATGAGGTTTGACTTCATTCTCCTGCTGAGTTAAAGGAGATTGGGTTTGTCTTCATTCTCCTGCTGGTTGAAAGGAGATTGAGGTTTGACTTCATTCTCCTGCTGTGTGAAGAGATTCGGTTTGTCTTCATTCTCCTGCTGTGTGAAAGGAGATGGGGTTTGTCCTCATTCTCCTGCATTGAGAAAGGAGATTGGCATGGTCTTCATTCTCCTGCTGTCTTAAAGGAGATTGGGTTTTACTTCATTCTCCTACTCTGTGAAGGAAGATTGTGTTGGTCTTTACTCTCCTGTTGCTTGAAACGAGATTGTGTTTATCTTCATTCTCCTGCTGTGTGAAAGGATGTTGGGTTTGTTTTCATTCTCCTGCTTTGTGAAAGGAGATTGGATTTAGCTTCATTTTCCTGCTGTGTGTGATGAGATTGGTTTGCCTTCATTGTCCTGCTGTGTGAAAGGAGATTGGGTTTGTCTAATTCTCCTGCTTTGTGAAAGGAGATTGGGTTTGTCTTCATTCTCATGCAGTGTGAAAGGAGATTGGGTTTGTCCTCATTCTCCATCTTTGTGTAATGAGATTGGGTTTGTCTTCATTCTCTTGCTGTGTGAAAGGAGATTGTGTTGGACTTACTTCTCCTGCATTCTGATAGGAGATTTGATTTATCTTCATTTTCCTGCTGTGTGTAATGAGATTGGGTTTGCCTTCATTCTCCTGCTTTGTGAAAGGAGATTGTCTTTGTCTTCATCCTCCTGCTGTGTGAAAGGAGATTGGGTTTGTCTTCATTCTGCTGCTTTGTGAAAGGAGATTAGGGTTGTCTTCATTCTCATGCTATGTGAAAGGAGATTAGGTTTGTGTTCATTCTCCAGCTTTGTGTAATGAGATTGGGTTTGTGTTCATTCTCCTGCTGTGTGAAAGCAGATTGGCATGGTCTTCTTTCTCCTGCTGTGTGAAAGGAGATTGGGTTTGTCTTCATTCTCCGGCTGGGTGAAAGTAGATTGGGTTTATCCTCATTCTCCTGCTGTGTGAAAGGAGATTCGGTTTGTCTTTATTCTCCTGCTGTGTGATAGGAGATTGGGTTCATCTACATTCTCTTGCGGTGTGAAAGGAGATTAGGTTTGTCTTCTTTCTCCTGCTGTGTGAAAGGAGATTGGGTTTGTCTTCATTCTCCGGCTGGGTGAAAGTAGATTGGGTTTATCCTCATTCTCCTGCTGTGTGAAAGGAGATTCCGTTTGTCTTTATTCTCCTGCTGTGTGAAAGGAGATTCCGTTTGTCTTTATTCTCCTGCTGTGTGAAAGGAGATTGGATTTGTCATCATTCTGCTGTGCAAAAGGAGATTGGGTTTTTCTTCTTTCTCCTGCTGTGTGAAAGGAGATTGGGTTTATCTTCATTCTCCTGCTGTGTGAAAGGAGATTGGACGTGTCTTCATTCTCCTGCTGTGTGAAAGGAGATTGGACGTGTCTTCATTCTCCTGCTGTGTGAAAGGAGATTGGGGTGTCATCATTCTCCTGCTGTGTGAAATGAGATTGGGTTTGTCTTCATTCTCCTGCTTTGTGAAAGGAGATTGTGTTTGTCTTCATCCTCCTACTGTGTGTAAGGAGATTGGGTTTGTCTTCATTCTCATGCTGGTTGAAAGGAGAATGAGGTTTGACTTCATTCTCCTGCTGTGTTAAAGGAGATTGGGTTTGTCTTCATTCTCCTGCTGGTTGAAAGGAGATTGGTTTTGTCTTCATTCTCCTGCTGTGTGTAATGAGGTTGGGTTTGTCTTCATTCTCCTGCTGTGTTGAAGGAGATTGTGTTTGTCTTCATTCTCCTGCTGGTTGAAAGGTGATTGAGGTTTGACTTCATTCTCCTGCTGTGTGAAAAGAGATTCGGTTTGTCTTCATTCTCCTGCTGTGTGAAAGGAGATGGGGTTTGTCCTCATTCTCCTGCTTTGAGAAAGGAGATTGGCATGGTCTTCATTCTCCTGCTGTCTTAAAGCAGATTGGGTTTTTCTTCATTCTCCTACTCTGTGAAGGAAGATTGTGTTGGTCTTTACTCTCCTGTTGCTTGAAACGAGATTGTGTTTATCTTCATTCTCCTGCTGTGTGAAAGGATGTTGGGTTTGTTTTCCTTCTCCTGCTTTGTGAAAGGAGATTGGATTTAGCTCCATTTTCCTGCTGTGTGTGATGAGATTGGTTTGCCTTCATTGTCCTGCTGTGTGAAAGGAGATTGGGTTTGTCTTCATTCTCCTGCTGTGTGAAAGGAGATTGGGTTTGTCTTCATTCTCCTGCTTTGTGAAAGGAGATTGGGTTTGTCTTCATTCTCCAGCTTTGTGTAATGAGATTGGGTTTGTCTTCATTCTCTTGCTGTGTGAAAGGAGATTGTGTTGGACTTACTTCTCCTGCATTCTGATAGGAGATTTGATTTATCTTCATTTTCCTGCTGTGTGTAATGAGATTGGGTTTGCCTTCATTCTCCTGCTGTGTGAAAGGAGATTGGGTTTGTCATCATTCTCCTGCTGTGTGAAATGAGATTGGATTTGTCTTCATTCTCCTGCTTTGTGAAAGGAGATTGTCTTTTTCTTCATCCTCCTGCTGTTTGTAAGGAGATTGGGTTTGTCTTCATTCTCATGCTGGTTGAAAGGAGAATGAGGTTTGACTTCATTCTCCTGCTGTGTTAAAGTAGATTGGGTTTGTCTTCATTCTCCTGCTGGTTGAACGGAGATTGGGTTTGTCTTCATTCTCCTGCTGTGTGTAATGAGGTTGGGTTTGTCTTCATTCTCCTGTAGTGTTGAAGGAGATAGTGTTTGTCTTCATTCTCCTGCAGGTTGAAAGGAGATTGAGGTTTGACTTCATTCTCCTGCTGTGTGAAAAGAGATTCGGTTTGTCTTCATTCTCATGCTGTGTGAAAGGAGATTGGGTTTATCTTCATTCTCCTGCTGTGTGAAAGGAGATTGGGTTTGTCTTCATTCTCCTGCTGGGTGAAAGTAGATTGGGTTTATCTTCATTCTCCTGCTGTGTGAAAGGAGATTGGGTTTGTCTTCATTCTCCTGCTGTGTGTAATGAGATTGGGTTTGTGTTCATTCTCCTGCTGTGTGAAAGCAGATTGGCATGGTCTTCTTTCTCCTGCTGTGTGAAAGGAGATTGGGTTTGTCTTCATTCTCCGGCTGGGTGAAAGTAGATTGGGTTTATCCTCATTCTCCTGCTGTGTGAAAGGAGATTCGGTTTGTCTTTATTCTCCTGCTGTGTGATAGGAGATTGGGTTCATCTACATTCTCTTGCGGTGTGAAAGGAGATTAGGTTTGTCTTCATTCTCCTGCTGTGTGAAAGGAGATTGGGTTTATCTTCATTCTCCTGCTGTGTGAAGGGAGATTGGACGTGTCTTCATTCTCCTGCTGTGTGAAAGGAGATTGGACGTGTCTTCATTCTCCTGCTGTGTGAAAGGAGATTGGACGTGTCTTCATTCTCCTGCTGTGTGAAAGGAGATTGTCTTTGTCTTCATCCTCCTGCTGTGCGTAAGGAGATTGGGTTTGTCTTCATTCTCATGCTGGTTGAAAGGAGAATGAGGTTTGACTTCATTCTCCCGCTGTGTTAAAGGAGATTGGGTTTGTCTTCATTCTCCTGCTGGTTGAAAGGAGATTGTGGTTTGCCTTCATTCTCCTGCTGTGTGAAAAGAGATTTGGTTTGTCTTCATTCTCCTGCTGTGTGAAAAGAGATGGGGTTTGTCCTCATTCTCCTGCTGTGAGAAAGGAGATTGGCATGGTCTTCATTCTCCTGCTGTCTTAAAGGAGATTGGGTTTTTCTTCATTCTCCTACTGTGTGAAGGGAGATTGTGTTGCTCTTTACTCTCCTGTTGCTTGAAATGAGATTGGGTTTATCTTCATTCTCCTGCTGTGTGAAAGGATGTTGGGTTTGTTTTCATTCTCCTGCTTTGTGAAAGGAGATTGGATTTAGCTTCATTTTCCTGCTGTGTGTGATGGGATTGGGTTCATCTTCATTCTCTTGCGGTGTGAAAGGAGATTAGGTTTGTCTTCATTCTCCTGCTGTGTGAAAGGAGATTGGATTTGTCATCATTCTCCTGCTGTGCAAAAGGAGATTGGGTTTTTCTTCATTCTCCTGCTGTGTGAAAGGAGATTGGGTTTATCTTCATTCTCCTGCTGTGTGAAAGGAGATTGGACGTGTCTTCATTCTCCTGCTGGGTGAAAGTAGATTGGGTTTATCTTCATTCTCCTGCTGTGTGAAAGGAGATTGGGTTTGTCTTCATTCTGCTGCTTTGTGAAAGGAGATTAGGGTTGTCTTCATTCTCATGCTATGTGAAAGGAGATTAGGTTTGTGTTCATTCTCCAGCTTTGTGTAATGAGATTGGGTTTGTGTTCATTCTCCTGCTGTGTGAAAGCAGATTGGCATGGTCTTCTTTCTCCTGCTGTGTGAAAGGAGATTGGGTTTGTCTTCATTCTCCGGCTGGGTGAAAGTAGATTGGGTTTATCCTCATTCTCCTGCTGTGTGAAAGGAGATTCCGTTTGTCTTTATTTCCTGCTGTGTGATAGGAGATTGGGTTCATCTTCATTCTCCTGCTGTGTGAAAGGAGATTGGATTTGTCATCATTCTCCTGCTGTGCAAAAGGAGATTGGGTTTTTCTTCTTTCTCCTGCTGTGTGAAAGGAGATTGGGTTTATCTTCATTCTCCTGCTGTGTGAAAGGAGATTGGATGTGTCTTCATTCTCCTGCTGTGTGAAAGGAGATTGGACGTGTCTTCATTCTCCTGCTGTGTGAAAGGAGATTGGGGTGTCATCATTCTCCTGCTGTGTGAAATGAGATTGGGTTTGTCTTCATTCTCCTGCTTTGTGAAAGGAGATTGTGTTTGTCTTCATCCTCCTACTGTGTGTAAGGAGATTGGGTTTGTCTTCATTCTCATGCTGGTTGAAAGGAGAATGAGGTTTGACTTCATTCTCCTGCTGTGTTAAAGGAGATTGGGTTTGTCTTCATTCTCCTGCTGGTTGAAAGGAGATTGGTTTTGTCTTCATTCTCCTGCTGTGTGTAATGAGGTTGGGTTTGTCTTCATTCTCCTGCTGTGTTGAAGGAGATTGTGTTTGTCTTCATTCTCCTGCTGGTTGAAAGGTGATTGAGGTTTGACTTCATTCTCCTGCTGTGTGAAAAGAGATTCGGTTTGTCTTCATTCTCCTGCTGTGTGAAAGGAGATGGGGTTTGTCCTCATTCTCCTGCTTTGAGAAAGGAGATTGGCATGGTCTTCATTCTCCTGCTGTCTTAAAGCAGATTGGGTTTTTCTTCATTCTCCTACTCTGTGAAGGAAGATTGTGTTGGTCTTTACTCTCCTGTTGCTTGAAACGAGATTGTGTTTATCTTCATTCTCCTGCTGTGTGAAAGGATGTTGGGTTTGTTTTCCTTCTCCTGCTTTGTGAAAGGAGATTGGATTTAGCTCCATTTTCCTGCTGTGTGTGATGAGATTGGTTTGCCTTCATTGTCCTGCTGTGTGAAAGGAGATTGGGTTTGTCTAATTCTCCTGCTGTGTGAAAGGAGATTGGGTTTGTCTTCATTCTCATGCTGTGTGAAAGGAGATTGTGTTGGACTTACTTCTCCTGCATTCTGATAGGATATTTGATTTATCTTCATTTTCCTGCTGTGTGTAATGAGATTGGGTTTGCCTTCATTCTCCTGCTGTGTGAAAGGAGATTGGGTTTGTCATCATTCTCCTGCTGTGTGAAATGAGATTGGATTTGTCTTCATTCTCCTGCTTTGTGAAAGGAGATTGTCTTTTTCTTCATCCTCCTGCTGTTTGTAAGGAGATTGGGTTTGTCTTCATTCTCATGCTGGTTGAAAGGAGAATGAGGTTTGACTTCATTCTCCTGCTGTGTTAAAGTAGATTGGGTTTGTCTTCATTCTCCTGCTGGTTGAAAGGAGATTGAGGTTTGACTTCATTCTCCTGCTGTGTGAAAAGAGATTCGGTTTGTCTTCATTCTCATGCTGTGTGAAAGGAGATTGGGTTTGTGTTCATTCTCCTGCTGTGTGAAAGTAGATTGGGTTTATCTTCATTCTCCTGCTGTGTGAAAGGAGATTGGGTTTGTCTTCATTCTCCTGCTGGGTGAAAGTAGATTGGGTTTATCTTCATTCTCCTGCTGTGTGAAAGGAGATTGGGTTTGTCTTCATTCTGCTGCTTTGTGAAAGGAGATTAGGTTTGTCTTCATTCTCATGCTATGTGAAAGGAGATTAGGTTTGTCTTCATTCTCCAGCTTTGTGTAATGAGATTGGGTTTGTGTTCATTCTCCTGCTGTGTGAAAGCAGATTGGCATGGTCTTCTTTCTCCTGCTGTGTGAAAGGAGATTGGGTTTGTCTTCATTCTCCGGCTGGGTGAAAGTAGATTGGGTTTATCCTCATTCTCCTGCTGTGTGAAAGGAGATTCGGTTTGTCTTTATTCTCCTGCTGTGTGATAGGAGATTGGGTTCATCTACATTCTCTTGCGGTGTGAAAGGAGATTAGGTTTGTCTTCATTCTCCTGCTGTGTGAAAGGAGATTGGATTTGTCATCATTCTCCTGCTGTGCAAAAGGAGATTGGGTTTTTCTTCATTCTCCTGCTGTGTGAAAGGAGATTGGGTTTATCTTCATTCTCCTGCTGTGTGAAGGGAGATTGGACGTGTCTTCATTCTCCTGCTGTGTGAAAGGAGATTGGACGTGTCTTCATTCTCCTGCTGTGTGAAAGGAGATTGGACGTGTCTTCATTCTCCTGCTGTTTGAAAGGAGATTGTCTTTGTCTTCATCCTCCTGCTGTGTGTAAGGAGATTGGGTTTGTCTTCATTCTCATGCTGGTTGAAAGGAGAATGAGGTTTGACTTCATTCTCCCGCTGTGTTAAAGGAGATTGGGTTTGTCTTCATTCTCCTGCTGGTTGAAAGGAGATTGTGGTTTGCCTTCATTCTCCTGCTGTGTGAAAAGAGATTTGGTTTGTCTTCATTCTCCTGCTGTGTGAAAAGAGATGGGGTTTGTCCTCATTCTCCTGCTGTGAGAAAGGAGATTGGCATGGTCTTCATTCTCCTGCTGTCTTAAAGGAGATTGGGTTTTTCTTCATTCTCCTACTGTGTGAAGGGAGATTGTGTTGCTCTTTACTCTCCTGTTGCTTGAAACGAGATTGGGTTTATCCTCATTCTCCTGCTGTGTGAAAGGATGTTGGGTTTGTTTTCATTCTCCTGCTTTGTGAAAGGAGATTGGATTTAGCTTCATTTTCCTGCTGTGTGTGATGAGATTGGGTTCATCTTCATTCTCTTGCGGTGTGAAAGGAGATTAGGTTTGTCTTCATTCTCCTGCTGTGTGAAAGGAGATTGGATTTGTCATCATTCTCCTGCTGTGCAAAAGGAGATTGGGTTTTTCTTCATTCTCCTGCTGTGTGAAAGGAGATTGGGTTTATCTTCATTCTCCTGCTGTGTGAAAGGAGATTGGACGTGTCTTCATTCTCCTGCTGTGTGAAAGGAGATTGGAAGTGTCTTCATTCTCCTGCTTTGTGAAAGGAGATTGGGTTTGTCATCATTCTCCTGCTGTGTGAAATGATATTGGGTTTGTCTTCATTCTCCTGCTTTGTGGAAGGAGATTGTGTTTGTCTTCATCCTCCTGCTGTGTGTAAGGAGATTGGGTTTGTCTTCATTCTCATGCTGGTTGAAAGGAGAATGAGGTTTGACTTCATTCTCCTGCTGTGTTAAAGGAGATTGGGTTTGTCATCATTCTCCTGCTGGTTGAAAGGAGATTGAGGTTTGCCTTCATTCTCCTGCTGTGTGAAAAGAGATTTGGTTTGTCTTCATTCTCCTGCTGTGTGAAAGGAGATGGGGTTTGTCCTCATTCTACTGCTGTGAGAAAGGAGATTGGCATGGTCTTCATACTCCTGCTGTCTTAAAGGAGATTGGGTTTTTCTTCATTCTCCTACTGTGTGAAGGGAGATTGTGTTGGTCTTTACTCTCCTGTTGCTTGAAACGAGATTGGGTTTATCTTCCTTCTCCTGCTGTGTGAAAGAATGTTGGGTTTGGTTTCATTCTCCTGCTTTGTGAAAGGAGATTGGATTTAGCTTCATTTTCCTGCTGTGTGTGATGAGATTGGGTTTGACTTCATTCTCCTGCTGTGTGAAAGGAGATTGGGTTTGTTTTCATTCTCCTGCTTTGTGAAAGGAGATTGGATTTATCTTCATTTTCCTGCTGTGTGTGATGAGATTGGGTTTGACTTCATTGTCCTGCTGTTTGAAAGGAGATTGGGTTTGTCTAATTCTCCTGCTGTGTGAAAGGAGATTGGGTTTGTCTTCATTCTCCTGCTTTGTGAAAGGAGATTGGGTTTGTCTTCATTCTCATGCTGTGTGAAAGGAGATTGAGTTTGTCTTCATTCTCCAGCTTTGTGTAATGAGATTGGGTTTGTGTTCATTCTCCTGCTGTGTGAAAGGAGATTGGCTTGGTCTTCTTTCTCCTGCTGTGTGAATGGAGATTGGGTTTGTCTTCATTCTCCTGCTGTGTGAAAGGAGATTGGGTTTGTCTTCATTCTCCTGCTGGGTGAAAGGAGATTGACTTGTCTTCATTCTCCTGCTGTGTGAAAGGAGATTGAGTTTGTCTTCATTCTCCTGCTTTGTGTAAGGAGATTGGATTTGCCTTCATTCTCCTGCTGGGTGAATGGAGATTGACTTGTCTTCATTGTCCTGCTTTTCGAAAGGAAATTGGGTTTGTCTTCATTCTCCTGCAGTTTGATAGGAGATTGGGTTTGTCTTCATTCTGCTGCTGTGTGGAATGAAATTGCGTTTGTCTTCATTCTCCTGCTGTGTGAAAGGAGATTGGGTTTGTCTTCATTCTCCAGCTTTGTGAAAGGAGATTGGGTTTGTCTTCATTCCCCTGCTGTGTGATTTGAGATTGGGTTTGTCTTCATTCTGCTGCTGTGTGTAATGAGATTGGGTTTGTCTTCATTCTCCTGCTTTGTGAAAGGAGTTTGTGTTTGTCTTCATTCACTTGTTGTATGAAAGGAGATTGGGTTTGTCCTCATTCTGCTGCTGTGTGAAAGGAGATTGGGTTTGTCTTCATTCTCCTGTTGTGTGCACTCAGATTGGGTTTCTCTTCATTCGCCTGCTGTGTGAAGTGCGATTGGTTTTGCCTTCATTCTCCTGCTGTGTGAAAAGAGATTTGGTTTGTCTTCATTCTCCTGCTGTGTGAAAAGAGATGGGGTTTGTCCTCATTCTCCTGCTGTGAGAAAGGAGATTGGCATGGTCTTCATTCTCCTGCTGTCTTAAAGGAGATTGGGTTTTTCTTCATTCTCAAACTGTGTGAAGGGAGATTGTGTTGCTCTTTACTCTCCTGTTGCTTGAAACGAGATTGGGTTTATCTTCATTCTCGTGCTGTGTGAAAGGATGTTGGGTTTGTTTTCATTCTCCTGCTTTGTGAAAGGAGATTGGATTTAGCTTCATTTTCCTGCTGTGTGTGATGAGATTGGGTTTGACTTCATTGTCCTGCTGTGTGAAAGGAGATTGGGTTTGTCTTCATTCTCCTGCTGTGTGAAAGGAGATTGGCTTGGTCTTCTTTCTCCTGCTGTGTGAAAGGAGATTGGGTTTGTCTTCATTCTCCTGCTGTGTGAAAGGAAATTGGGTTTGTTTTCATTCTCCTGCTTTGTGAAAGGAGATTGGGTTTAGCTTCATTTTCCTGCTGTTTGTGATGAGATTGGGTTTGCCTTCATTGTCCTGCTATGTGAAAGGAGATTGGGTTTGTCTTCATTCTCCTGCTGTGTGAAAGGAGATTGGGTTTCTCTTTATTCTCCTGCAGTTTGATAGGAGATTGGGTTTGTCTTTATTCTGCTGCTGTGTGGAATGAGATTGGGTTTGTCTTCATTCTCCTGCTGTGTGAAAGGAGATTGGGTTTGTTTTCATTCTCCTGCTGGGTGAAAGGAGATTGACTTGTCTTCATTCTCCTGCTGTGTGAAAGGAGATTGGGTTTGTCTTCATTCTCCTGCTTTATGTAAGGAGATTGGGTTTGCCTTCATTCTCCTGCTGGGTGAAAGGAGATTGTCTTGTCTTCATTGTCCTGCTTTTCAAAAGGAAATTGGGTTTGTCTTCATTCTCCTGCAGTTTGATAGGAGATTGGGTTTGTCTTCATTCTGCTGCTGTGTGGAATGGAATTGCGTTTGTCTTCATTCTCCTGCTGTGTGAAAGGAGATTGGGTTTGTCTTCATTCTCCTGCTGGGTGAAAGGAGATTGGGTTTGTCTTCATTCTCCTGCTGTGTGAAAGGAGATTGGGTTTGTCTTCATTCCCCTGCTGTGTGTAATGAGATTGGGTTTGTCTTCATTCTCCTGCTGTGTGAAAGGAGATTGGGTTTGTCCTCATTCTGCTGCTGTGTGTAATGAGATTGGGTTTGTCTTCATTCTCCTGCTTTGTGAAAGGAGTTTGTGTTTGTCTTCATTCACTTGTTGTATGAAAGGAGATTGGGTTTGTCCTCATTCTGCTGCTGTGTGAAAGGAGATTGGTTTTGTCTTCATTCTCCTGTTGTGTGAAGTGCGTTTGGTTTTGCCTTCATTCTCCTGCTGTGTGAAAGGGGATTGGGTTTGTCTTCATTCTCCTGTTGTGTGAAAGGAGATTGGGTTTGTCTTCATTCTCCTGCTGTGTGTAATGAGATTGGGTTTAACTTCATTCTCCTGCAGTGTTAAAGCAGATTTAGTTTATCTTCTTTCTCCTGCTGTGTGAAAGGAAATAGGGTTGTCATCATTCTGCTGATGTGTGAAAGGAGATTGGGTTTGTCTTCATTCTCCTGCTGTGTGAAAGGAGATTGGGTTTGTCTTCATTCTCCTGTTGTCTGAAAGGAGATTGGGTTTGTCTTCATTCTCCTGTTGTCTGAAAGGAGATTGGGTTTGTCTTTATTCTCCTGCTGTGTGTAAAGAGATTGGGTTTGTCTTCATTCTCCTGCCTTGTCAAAGGAGATTTGGTTTGTCTTCATTCTCCTGCTTGTGAAAGGAGATTGTGTTTGTTGTCATTCTCCTACTGTGTGGAATGAAATTTGGTTTGTCTTCATTCTCCTGCTGTATGAAAGTATATTGGGTTTGTCTTCATTCTGCTGCATTCTGAAAGGAAATTGAATTTATCTTCATTTTCCTGCTGTGTGTAATGAGATTGGGTTTGCCCTCATTCTCCTGCTTTGTGAAAGGAGATTGGGGTTGCCTTCATTCTCCTGCTGTGTGAAAGGAGATTGGGTTTGTCTTCATTCTCATGCTGGTTGAAAGGAGATTGAGGTATGACTTCATTCCCCTGCTGTGTTAAAGGAGATTGGGTTTGTCTTCATTCTCCTGCTGGTTGAAAGGAGATTGGGTTTGTCTTCATTCTCCGGCTGTGTGTAATGAGGTTGGGTTTGTCTTCATTCTCCTGCAGTGTTGAAGGAGATTGTGTTTATCTTCATTCTCCTGCTGTGTTAAAGGAGATTGGGTTTGTCTTCATTCTCCTGCTGGTTGAAAGGAGATTGAGGTTTGACTTCATTCTCCTGCTGTGTGAAAAGAGATTCGGTTTGTCTTCATTCTCCTGCTGTGTGAAAGGAGATGGGGTTTGTCCTCATTCTCCTGCATTTAGAAGGGAGATTGGCATGGTCTTCATTCTCCTGCTGTGTGAAAGGAGATTGGGTTTTTCTTCATTCTCCTACTGTGTGAAGGGAGATTGTGTTGGTCTTTACTCTCCTGTTGCTTGAAACAAGATTGGGTTTATCTTCATTCTCCTGCTGTGTGAAAGGATGTTGGGTTTGTTTTCATTCTCCTGCTTTGTGAAAGGAGATTGGATTTAGCTTCATTTTCCTGCTGTGTGTGATGAGATTGGGTTTGTCTAATTCTCCTGCTGTGTGAAGTGAGATTGGGTTTGTCTTCATTCTCCTGCTGTGTGAAAGGAGATTGGCATGGTCTTCTTTCTCCTGCTGTGTGAAAGGAGATTGGGTTTGTCTTCATTCTCCTACTGGGTGAAAGTAGATTGGGTTTATCTTTATTCTCCTGCTGTGTGAATGGAGATTCGGTTTGTCTTCATTCTGCTGCTTTGTGAAAGGAGATTAGGTTTGTCTTCATTCTCATGCTATGTGAAAGGAGATTGGGTTTGTCTTCATTCTCCAGCTTTGTGTAATGAGATTGGGTTTGTGTTCATTCTTCTGCTGTGTGAAAGGAGATTGGCATGGTCTTCTTTCTCCTGCTGTGTGAAAGGAGATTGGGTTTGTCTTCATTCTCCTGCTGGATGAAAGTAGATTGGGTTTATCCTCATTCTCCTGCTGTGTGAAAGGAGATTCGGTTTGTCTTTATTCTCCTGCTGTGTGAAAGGAGATTGGGTTCATCTTCATTCTCTTGCGGTGTGAGAGGAGATTAGGTTTGTCTTCATTCTCCTGCTGTGTGAAAGGAGATTGGGTTTGTCATCATTCTCCTGCTGTGCAAAAGGAGATTGGGTTTTTCTTCATTCTCCTGCTGTGTGAAAGGAGATTGGGTTTATCTTCATTCTCCTGCTGTGTGAATGGAGATTGGATGTGTCTTCATTCTCCTGCTGTGTGAAAGGAGATTGGACGTGTCTTCATTCTCCTGCTGTGTGAAACGAGATTGGACGTGTCTTCATTCTCCTGCTGTGTGAAAGGAGATTGGGGTGTCATCATTCTCCTGCTGTGTGAAATGAGATTGGGTTTGTCTTCATTCTCCTGCTTTGTGAAAGGAGATTGTGTTTGTCTTCATTCTCCTGCTGTGTGTAATGAGATTGGGTTTGTCTTCATTCTCATGCTGGTTGAAAGGAGAATGAGGTTTGACTTCATTCTCCTGCTGAGTTAAAGGAGATTGGGTTTGTCTTCATTCTCCTGCTGGTTGAAAGGAGATTGGTTTTGTCTTCATTCTCCTGCTGTGTGTAATGAGGTTGGGTTTGTCTTCATTCTCCTGCAGTGTTGAAGGAGATTGTGTTTGTCTTCATTCTCCTGCTGGTTGAAAGGAGATTGAGGTTTGACTTCATTCTCCTGCTGTGTGAAGAGATTCGGTTTGTCTTCATTCTCCTGCTGTGTGAAAGGAGATGGGGTTTGTCCTCATTCTCCTGCATTGAGAAAGGAGATTGGCATGGTCTTCATTCTCCTGCTGTCTTAAAGGAGATTGGGTTTTACTTCATTCTCCTACTCTGTGAAGGAAGATTGTGTTGGTCTTTACTCTCCTGTTGCTTGAAACGAGATTGTGTTTATCTTCATTCTCCTGCTGTGTGAAAGGATGTTGGGTTTGTTTTCATTCTCCTGCTTTGTGAAAGGAGATTGGATTTAGCTTCATTTTCCTGCTGTGTGTGATGAGATTGGTTTGCCTTCATTGTCCTGCTGTGTGAAAGGAGATTGGGTTTGTCTAATTCTCCTGCTGTGTGAAAGGAGATTGGGTTTGTCTTCATTCTCCTGCTTTGTGAAAGGAGATTGGGTTTGTCTTCATTCTCATGCTGTGTGAAAGGAGATTGGGTTTGTCTTCATTCTCCATCTTTGTGTAATGAGATTGGGTTTGTCTTCATTCTCTTGCTGTGTGAAAGGAGATTGTGTTGGACTTACTTCTCCTGCATTCTGATAGGAGATTTGATTTATCTTCATTTTCCTGCTGTGTGTAATGAGATTGGGTTTGCCTTCATTCTCCTGCTGTGTGAAAGGAGATTGGGTTTGTCATCATTCTCCTGCTTTGTGAAAGGAGATTGGGTTTGTCTTCATTCTCCTGCTGGGTGAAAGTAGATTGGGTTTATCTTCATTCTCATGCTATGTGAAAGGAGATTAGGTTTGTCTTCATTCTCCAGCTTTGTGTAATGAGATTGGGTTTGTGTTCATTCTCCTGCTGTGTGAAAGCAGATTGGCATGGTCTTCTTTCTCCTGCTGTGTGAAAGGAGATTGGGTTTGTCTTCATTCTCCGGCTGGGTGAAAGTAGATTGGGTTTATCCTCATTCTCCTGCTGTGTGAAAGGAGATTCCGTTTGTCTTTATTCTCCTGCTGTGTGATAGGAGATTGGGTTCATCTTCATTCTCCTGCTGTGTGAAAGGAGATTGGATTTGTCATCATTCTCCTGCTGTGCAAAAGGAGATTGGGTTTTTCTTCTTTCTCCTGCTGTGTGAAAGGAGATTGGGTTTATCTTCATTCTCCTGCTGTGTGAAAGGAGATTGGACGTGTCTTCATTCTCCTGCTGTGTGAAAGGAGATTGGACGTGTCTTCATTCTCCTGCTGTGTGAAAGGAGATTGGGGTGTCATCATTCTCCTGCTGTGTGAAATGAGATTGGGTTTGTCTTCATTCTCCTGCTTTGTGAAAGGAGATTGTGTTTGTCTTCATCCTCCTACTGTGTGTAAGGAGATTGGGTTTGTCTTCATTCTCATGCTGGTTGAAAGGAGAATGAGGTTTGACTTCATTCTCCTGCTGTGTTAAAGGAGATTGGGTTTGTCTTCATTCTCCTGCTGGTTGAAAGGAGATTGGTTTTGTCTTCATTCTCCTGCTGTGTGTAATGAGGTTGGGTTTGTCTTCATTCTCCTGCTGTGTTGAAGGAGATTGTGTTTGTCTTCATTCTCCTGCTGGTTGAAAGGTGATTGAGGTTTGACTTCATTCTCCTGCTGTGTGAAAAGAGATTCGGTTTGTCTTCATTCTCCTGCTGTGTGAAAGGAGATGGGGTTTGTCCTCATTCTCCTGCTTTGAGAAAGGAGATTGGCATGGTCTTCATTCTCCTGCTGTCTTAAAGCAGATTGGGTTTTTCTTCATTCTCCTACTCTGTGAAGGAAGATTGTGTTGGTCTTTACTCTCCTGTTGCTTGAAACGAGATTGTGTTTATCTTCATTCTCCTGCTGTGTGAAAGGATGTTGGGTTTGTTTTCCTTCTCCTGCTTTGTGAAAGGAGATTGGATTTAGCTCCATTTTCCTGCTGTGTGTGATGAGATTGGTTTGCCTTCATTGTCCGGCTGTGTGAAAGGAGATTGGGTTTGTCTAATTCTCCTGCTGTGTGAAAGGAGATTGGGTTTGTCTTCATTCTCCTGCTTTGTGAAAGGAGATTGGGTTTGTCTTCATTCTCATGCTGCGTGAAAGGAGATTGGGTTGGACTTACTTCTCCTGCATTCTGATAGGAGATTTGATTTATCTTCATTTTCCTGCTGTGTGTAATGAGATTGGGTTTGCCTTCATTCTCCTGCTGTGTGAAAGGAGATTGGGTTTGTCATCATTCTCCTGCTGTGTGAAATGAGATTGGATTTGTCTTCATTCTCCTGCTTTGTGAAAGGAGATTGTCTTTTTCTTCATCCTCCTGCTGTTTGTAAGGAGATTGGGTTTGTCTTCATTCTCATGCTGGTTGAAAGGAGAATGAGGTTTGACTTCATTCTCCTGCTGTGTTAAAGTAGATTGGGTTTGTCTTCATTCTCCTGCTGGTTGAAAGGAGATTGAGGTTTGACTTCATTCTCCTGCTGTGTGAAAAGTGATTCGGTTTGTCTTCATTCTCATGCTGTGTGAAAGGAGATTGGGTTTGTCTTCATTCTCCAGCTTTGTGTAATGAGAATGGGTTTGTGTTCATTCTCCTGCTGTGTGAAAGTAGATTGGGTTTGTCTTCATTCTCCTGCTGTGTGAAAGGAGATTGGGTTTGTCTTCATTCTCCTGCTGGGTGAAAGTAGATTGGGTTTATCTTCATTCTCCTGCTGTGTGAAAGGAGATTGGGTTTGTCTTCATTCTGCTGCTTTGTGAAAGGAGATTAGGTTTGTCTTCATTCTCCAGCTTTGTGTAATGAGATTGGGTTTGTGTTCATTCTCCTGCTGTGTGAAAGGAGATTGGCTTGGTCTTCTTTCTCCTGCTGTGTGAATGGAGATTGGGTTTGTCTTCATTCTCCTGCTGTGTGAAAGGAGATTGGCTTGGTCTTCATTCTCCTGCTGAGTGAAAGGAGATTGGGTTTGTCTTCATTCTCTTGCTGTGTGAAAGGAGATTGTGTTGGACTTACTTCTCCTGCATTCTGATAGGAGATTTGATTTATCTTCATTTTCCTGCTGTGTGTAATGAGATTGGGTTTGCCTTCATTCTCCTGCTTTGTGAAAGGAGATTGTCTTTGTCTTCATCCTCCTGCTGTGTGAAAGGAGATTGGGTTTGTCTTCATTCTGCTGCTTTGTGAAAGGAGATTAGGGTTGTCTTCATTCTCATGCTATGTGAAAGGAGATTAGGTTTGTCTTCATTCTCCAGCTTTGTGTAATGAGATTGGGTTTGTGTTCATTCTCCTGCTGTGTGAAAGCAGATTGGCATGGTCTTCTTTCTCCTGCTGTGTGAAAGGAGATTGGGTTTGTCTTCATTCTCCGGCTGGGTGAAAGTAGATTGGGTTTATCCTCATTCTCCTGCTGTGTGAAAGGAGATTCGGTTTGTCTTTATTCTCCTGCTGTGTGATAGGAGATTGGGTTCATCTACATTCTCTTGCGGTGTGAAAGGAGATTAGGTTTGTCTTCATTCTCCTGCTGTGTGAAAGGAGATTGGATTTGTCATCATTCTCCTGCTGTGCAAAAGGAGATTGGGTTTTTCTTCATTCTCCTGCTGTGTGAAACGAGATTGGGTTTATCTTCATTCTCCTGCTGTGTGAAGGGAGATTGGACGTGTCTTCATTTTCCTGCTGTGTGAAAGGAGATTGGACGTGTCTTCATTCTCCTGCTGTGTGAAAGGAGATTGGACGTGTCTTCATTCTCCTGCTGTGTGAAAGGAGATTGTCTTTGTCTTCATCCTCCTGCTGTGTGTAAGGAGATTGGGTTTGTCTTCATTCTCATGCTGGTTGAAAGGAGAATGAGGTTTGACTTCATTCTCCCGCTGTGTTAAAGGAGATTGGGTTTGTCTTCATTCTCCTGCTGGTTGAAAGGAGATTGTGGTTTGCCTTCATTCTCCTGCTGTGTGAAAAGAGATTTGGTTTGTCTTCATTCTCCTGCTGTGTGAAAAGAGATGGGGTTTGTCCTCATTCTCCTGCTGTGAGAAAGGAGATTGGCATGGTCTTCATTCTCCTGCTGTCTTAAAGGAGATTGGGTTTTTCTTCATTCTCCTACTGTGTGAAGGGAAATTGTGTTGCTCTTTACTCTCCTGTTGCTTGAAACGAGATTGGGTTTATCTTCATTCTCCTGCTGTGTGAAAGGATGTTGGGTTTGTTTTCATTCTCCTGCTTTGTGAAAGGAGATTGGATTTAGCTTCATTTTCCTGCTGTGTGTGATGAGATTGGGTTCATCTTCATTCTCTTGCGGTGTGAAAGGAGATTAGGTTTGTCTTCATTCTCCTGCTGTGTGAAAGGAGATTGGATTTGTCATCATTCTCCTGCTGTGCAAAAGGAGATTGGGTTTTTCTTCATTCTCCTGCTGTGTGAAAGGAGATTGGGTTTATCTTCATTCTCCTGCTGTGTGAAAGGAGATTGGACGTGTCTTCATTCTCCTGCTGTGTGAAAGGAGATTGGACGTGTCTTCATTCTCCTGCTGTGTGAAAGGAGATTGGGTTTGTCATCATTCTCCTGCTGTGTGAAATGATATTGGGTTTGTCTTCATTCTCCTGCTTTGTGGAAGGAGATTGTGTTTGTCTTCATCCTCCTGCTGTGTGTAAGGAGATTGGGTTTGTCTTCATTCTCATGCTGGTTGAAAGGAGAATGAGGTTTGACTTCATTCTCCTGCTGTGTGAAAAGAGATTTGGTTTGTCTTCATTCTCCTGCTGTGTGAAAGGAGATTGGCATGGTCTTCATTCTCCTGCTGTCTTAAAGGAGATTGGGTTTTTCTTCATTCTCCTACTGTGTGAAGGGAGATTGTGTTGGTCTTTACTCTCCTGTTGCTTGAAACGAGATTGGGTTTATCTTCCTTCTCCTGCTGTGTGAAAGGAGATTGGATTTAGCTTCATTTTCCTGCTGTTTGTGATGAGATTGGGTTTGACTTCATTGTCCTGCTGTTTGAAAGGAGATTGGGTTTGTCTAATTCTCCTGCTGTGTGAAAGGAGATTGGGTTTGTCTTCATTCTCCAGCTTTGTGTCATGAGATTGGGTTTGTGTTCATTCTCCTGCTGTGTGAAAGGAGATTGGCTTGGTCTTGTTTCTCCTGCTGTGTGAATGGAGATTGGGTTTGTCTTCATTCTCCTGCTGGGTGAAAGTAGATTGGGTTTATCTTCATTCTCATGCTGTGTGAAAGGAGATTGAGTTTGTTTTCATTCTCCTGCTTTGTGAAAGGAGATTGGGTTTCGCTTCATTTTCCTGCTGTTTGTGATGAGATTGGGTTTGCCTTCATTGTCCTGCTGTGTGGAATGAGATTGGGTTTGTCTTCATTCTCCTGCTGTGTGAAAGGAGATTGGGTTTGTCTTCATTCTCCTGCTGGGTGAAAGGAGATTGACTTGTCTTCATTCTCCTGCTGTGTGAAAGGAGATTGAGTTTGTCTTCATTCTCCTGCTTTGTGTAAGGAGATTGGATTTGCCTTCATTCTCCTGCTGGGTGAATGGAGATTGACTTGTCTTCATTGTCCTGCTTTTCGAAAGGAAATTGGGTTTGTCTTCATTCTCCTGCAGTTTGATAGGAGATTGGGTTTGTCTTCATTCTGCTGCTGTGTGGAATGAAATTGGGTTTGTCTTCATTCTCCTGCTGTGTGAAAGGAGATTGGGTTTGTCTTCATTCTCCAGCTTTGTGAAAGGAGATTGGGTTTGTCTTCATTCCCCTGCTGTGTGATTTGAGATTGGGTTTGTCTTCATTCTGCTGCTGTGTGTAATGAGATTGGGTTTGTCTTCATTCTCCTGCTTTGTGAAAGGAGTTTGTGTTTGTCTTCATTCACTTGTTGTATGAAAGGAGATTGGGTTTGTCCTCATTCTGCTGCTGTGTGTAATGAGATTGGGTTTGTCTTCATTCTCCTGCTTTGTGAAAGGAGTTTGTGTTTGTCTTCATTCACTTGTTGTATGAAAGGAGATTGGGTTTGTCCTCATTCTGCTGCTGTGTGAAAGGAGATTGGTTTTGTCTTCATTCTCCTGTTGTGTGCACTCAGATTGGGTTTCTCTTCATTCTCCTGCTGTGTGAAGTGCGATTGGTTTTGCCTTCATTCTCCTGCTGTGTGAAAGGGGATTGGGTTTGTCTTCATTCTCCTGTTGTGTGTAATGAGATTGGGTTTGTCTTCATTCTCCTGTTGTGTGTAATGAGATTGGGTTTAACTTCATTCTCCTGCTGTGTTAAAGCAGATTTAGTTTGTCTTCATTCTGCTGATGTGTGAAAGGAGACTGGGGTTGTCTTCATTCCCCTGCTGAGTGATAGGAGATTGGGTTTGCCTTCATTCTCCTGCTGTGTGAAATTAGATTGGGTTTGTCTTCATTCTCCTGTTCTCTGAAAGGAGATTGGGTTTGTCTTTATTCTCCTGCTGTGTATAATGAGATTGGGTTTGTCTTCATTCTCCTGCCTTGTCAAAGGAGATTTGGTTTGTCTTCATTCTCCTGCTGTGTGAAAGGAGATTATGTTTGTTGTCATTCTCCTACTGTGTGTAATGAAATTTGGTTTGTCTTCATTCTCCTGCTGTACGAAAGTATATTGGGTTTGCCTTCATTCTGCTGCATTCTGAAAGGAAATTTGATTTATCGTCACTTTCCTGCTGTGTGTCATGAGATCGGGTTTGCCCTCATTCTCCTGCTTTGTGAAAGGAGATTGGGGTTGCCTTCATTCTCCTGCTGTGTGAAAGGAGATTGTGTTTGTCATCATTCTCCTGCTGTGTGAAATGAGATTGGGTTTGTCTTCATTGTCCTGCTTTGTGAAAGGAGATTGTGTTTGTCTTCATTCTCCAGCTGTGTGCAATGAGATTCGGTTTGTCTTCATTCTACTGCTGTGTGAAAGGAGATTGGACGTGTCTTCATTCTCCTGCTTTGTGAAAGGTAGTTGAGTTTGTCGTCATTCTCTTGCTGTGTGTAATGAGATTGGGTTTGTCTTCATTCTCCTGCTGGGTGAATGTAGATTGGGTTTATCCTCATTCTCCTGCTGTGTGAAAGGAGATTAGGGTTGTCTTCATTCTCCTGCTGGTTGAAAGGAGATTGAGGTTTGACTTCATTCTCCTGCTGTGTGAAAAGAGATTCGGTTTGTCTTCATTCTCCTGCTGTGTGAAAGGAGATGGGGTTTGTCCTCATTCTCCTGCTGTGAGAAAGGATATGGCATGGTCTTCATTCTCCTGCTGTCTTAAAGGAGATTGGGTTTTTCTTCATTGTCCTAGTGTTTGAAGGGAGATGGGGTTGGTCTTTACTCTCCTGTTGCTTGAAACGAGATTGGGTTTATCTTCATTCTCCTGCTGTGTGAAAGGATGTTGTGTTTGTTTTCATTCTCCTGCTTTGTGAAAGGAGATTGGATTTAGCTTCATTTTCCTGTTGTGTGTGATGAGATTGGGTTTGCCTTCATTGTCCTGCTATGTGAAAGGAGATTGGGTTTGTCTCATTCTCCTGCTGTGTGAAAGTAGATTGGGTTTGTCTTCATTCTCCTGCTTTGTGAAAGTAGATTGGGTTTGTCTTCATTCTCCTGCTATGTGAAAGGAGATTGGGTTTGTCTTCATTCTTCAGCTTTGTGTAATGAGATTGGGTTTGTGTTCATTCTCCTGCTGTGTGAAAGGAGATTGGGTTTGTCTTCATTCTCCTGCTGTGTGAAAGGAGATTGGGTTTGTCATCATTCTCCTGCTGTGCAAAAGGAGATTGGGTTTATCTTCATTCTCCTGCCGTGTGAAAGGAGATTGGACGTGTCTTCATTCTTCTGCTGTGTGAAAGGAGATTGGACGTGTCTTCATTGTCCTGCTGTGTGAAAGGTGATTGGACGTGTCTTCATTCTCCTGCTGTGTGAAAGGTGGTTGAGTTTGTCATCATTCTCTTGCTGTGTGTAATGAGATTGGGTTTGTCTTCCTTCTCCTGCTTTGTGTAATGAGATAGAGTTTGTCTTCATTCTCCTGCTGTGTGAAAGGATTTGGCTTGTCTTCATTCTCCTGCTGAGTGAAAGGAGATTGGGTTTGTCTTCATTCTCCTGCTGTGTGAAAGGAGATTGGGTTGGACTCACTTCTCCTGCATTCTGAAAGGAGATTTGATTTATCTTCATTTTCCTGCTGTGTGTAATGAGATTGGGTTTGCCTTCATTCTCCTGCTGTGTGAAAGGAGATTGGGTTTGTCTTCATTCTCCTGCTGTGTGAAAGGAGATTGGGTTTGTCTTCATTCTCCTGTTGTCTGAAAGGACATTGTGTTTGTCTTCATTCTCTTGTTGTCTGAAAGGAGATTGGGTTTGTCATCATTCTCCTGCTGTGTGTAATGAGATTGGGTTTGTCTTCATTCTCCTGCCTTGTCAAAGGAGATTTGGTTTGTCTTCATTCTCCTGCTGTGTGAATGGAGATTGTGTTTGTTGTCATTCTCCTACAGTGTGTAATGAAATTTGGTTTGTCTTCATTCTCCTGCTGTATGAAAGTATATTGGGTTTGTCTTCATTCTGCTGCATTCTGAAAGGAAATTTGATTTATCTTCATTTTCCTGCTGTGTGTAATGAGATTGGGTTTGCCTTCATTCACCTGCTTTGTGAAAGGAGATTGGGGTTGCCTTCATTCTCCTGCTGTGTGAAAGGAGATTGGGTTTGTCATCATTCTCCTGCTGTGTGAAATGAGATTGGGTTTGTCTTCTTTCTCCTGCTTTGTGAAAGGAGATTCTGTTTGTCTTCATCCTCCTGCTGTGTGTAAGGAGATTGGGTTTGTCTTCATTCTCCTGCTGTTTGAACGGAGATTGGGTTTGTCTTCACTCTCCTGCTGTGTGAAAGGAAATTGGGAGTGTCTTCATTCTCCTGTTGTGTGAAAGGAGATTGGGTGTGTCTTCATTCTCCTGCTGTATGTAATGAGATTCAGTTTGTCTTCATTCTCCTGCTGTGAGAAAGGAGATTTGGTTTGTCTTCATTCTCCTGCTGAGTGAATGGAGATTGTGTTTGTCTTCATTCTCCTGCTGACTGCATGGAGATTGTGTTTGTCTTCATTCGCCTGCTGAGTGAATGGAGATTGTGTTTGTCTTCATTCTCCTGCCGTGTGAAAAGAGATTGGTTTTGTCTTCATTCTCCTGCTGCATGTAATGAGATTGGGTTCGTCTTCATTCAGTTGCTGAGTGAATTTAGATTGGGTTTGTCTTCATTCCCCTGCTGTGTGAAAGGAGGTTGAGTTTGTCTTCCTTCTCCAGCTGTGTGTAATGAGATTGGATTTGTCTTCATTCTCCCGCTATGTGAAAGGAGATTGGGTTTGTCTTCATTCTCCTGCTCTGTGTTAAAGGAGATTGGGTTTGTCTTTATTCTCCTGCTGTGTGAATGCAGATTGGGTTTGTCGTCATTCTCAAGCTGTGTGAAAGGAGGTTGAGTTTGTCTTCCTTCTCCAGCTGTGTGTAATGAGATTGGGTTTGTCTTCATTCTCCTGCTCTGTGTAATGAGATTTGGTTTGTCTTCATTCTCCTTTGTGTTAGGAGATTGAGTTTGTCTTCATTCTTCGCTGTGTGAAAGGGGATTGGTTTGTCTTCATTCTCCTGACGTGTGAAAGGAGATTGGTTTTGTCTTCATTCTCCTGCTGCATGTAATGAGATTGGGTTTGTCTTCATTCAGCTGCTGAGTGAATTTAGATTGGCTTTGTCTTCATTATCCTGCTGTGTGAACGGAAATTGGGTGTGTATTCATTCTCCTGCTGTATGTAGTGAGATTCAGTTTGTCTTCATTCTCCTGCTGTTAGAAAGGAGATTTAGTTGGTCTTCATTGTCCTGCTGTGTGAATGGAGATTGGGTTTGTCGTCATTCTCATGCTGTGTGAAAGGACATTGGATTTGTCTTCATTCTTCTGCTGTGTGAAAGGAGATTGGGTTAGACTTCATTCTCCTGCTGTATGTAATGAGATTGGGTTTGTCTTCGTTATCCTGCTGTGTGAAAGGAGATTGTGTATGTCTTCATTCTCCTGCTGTGTGAAAGGAGTTTGGGCTTTTCTTCATTCTTCTGCTGAGTGAAAGGAGATTCGGTTGTCATCATTCTCCTGCTGTGCGAAAATAGATTGGGTTTGTCATCAGTCTCCTGATGTGTGAAAGGAGATTGGGTTTGTCATCATTCTCCTGATGTGTGAAAGGAGATTGGGTTTGTCTTCATTCCCCTGCTTTGTGAAAGGAGGTTGAGTTTGTCTTCCTTCTCCAGCTGTGTGTAATGAGATTGGATTTGTCTTCATTCTCCCGCTATGCGAAAGGAGATTGGGTTTGACTTCATTCTCCTGCTCTGTGTAATGAGCTTTGGTTTGTCTTCATTCTCCTTTGTGTTAGGAGATTGGGTTTGTCTTCATTCTTCGCTGTGTGAGAGGGGATTGGTTTGTCTTCATTCTCCTGACGTGTGAAAGGAGATTGGTTTTGTCTTCATTCTCCTGCTGCATGTAATGAGATTGGGTTTGTCTTCATGCAGCTGCTCAGTGAATGTAGATTGGCTTTGTCTTCATTATCCTGCTGTGTGAAAGGAGATTGGGGTTGTCTTCATTCTCCTGCTGTGTGAAAGCAGATTGGGTTTGTCTTCACTCTCCTGCTGTGTGAAAGGAGATTGGGTTTGTCTTTAGTCTACTGCTGTGTGTTCGGAGATTGGGTTTGTCTTCATTCTTCGCTGTGTGAAAGGGGATTGGTTTATCTTCAATCTCCTGATGTGTGAAAGGAGGTTGGGTTTGACCTCATCCTCCTGCTGTGTGTAATGAGAATCAGTATGTCTTCATTCTCCTGCTCTGAGAAAGGAGAATTGGTTTGTCTTCATTCTCCTGCTGTGTGAATGGATATTGGGTTTGTCGTCATTCTCATGCTGTGTGAAAGGACATTGGATTTGTCTTCATTCTTCTGCTGTGTGAAAGGAGATTGGGTTTGACTTCATTCTCCTGCTGTATGTAATGAGATTGGGTTTGTCTTCGTTATCCTGCTGTGTGAAAGGAGATTGGGGTTGTCTTCATTCTCCTGCTGTGTGAAAGGAGATTGGGTTTGTCTTCATTCTTCGCTGTGTGAAAGGGGATTGTTTTATCTTCAATCTCCTGATGTGTGAAAGGAGGTTGGGTTTGACCTCATTCTCCTGCTGTGTGTAATGAGAATCAGTATGTCTTCACTCTCCTGCTGTGAGAAAGGAGAATTGGTTTGTCTTCATTCTCCTGCTGCGTGAATGGATATTGGGTTTGTCGTCATTCTCATGCTGTGTGAAAGGACATTGGATTTGTCTTCATTCTTCTGCTGTGTGAAAGGAGATTGAGTTTGACTTCATTCTCCTGCTGTATGTAATGAGATTGGGTTTGTCTTCGTTATCCTGCTGTGTGAAAGGAGATTGGGGTTGTCTTCATTCTGCTGCTGTGTGAAAGCAGATTGGGTTTGTCTTCACTCTCCTGCTGTGTGAAAGGAGATTGGGTTTGTCTTTAGTCTACTGCTGTGTGTTAGGAGATTGGGTTTGTCTTCATTCTTCGCTGTGTGAAAGGGTATTGGTTTATCTTCAATCTCCTGATGTGTGAAAGGAGATTGGGTTTGACCTCATTCTCCTGCTGTGTGAAATGAGATTCAGTTTGTCTTCATTCTCCTGCTGTGAGAAAGGAGAATTGTTTTGTCTTCATTCTCCTGCTGTATGAAAGGAGATTGGTTTGTCTTCATTCTCCTGCTGTGTGAAAGGAGGTTGGGTGTGTCTTCATTCTCCTGCTGTGTGAAAGGAGATTGGGTGTATCTTCATTCTCCTGCTGTATGTAATGAGATTCAGTTTGTCTTCATTCTCCTGCTGTGAGAAAGGAGATTTGGTTTGTCTTCATTCTCCTGCTGAGTGAATGGAGATTGTGTTTGTCTTCATTGTCCTGCTGAGTGAATGGAGATTGTGTTTGTCTTCATTCTCCTGCTGAGTGAATGGAGATTGTGTTTGTCTTCATTCTCCTGCTGTGTGAAAAGAGATTCGTTTTGTATTCATTCTCCTGCTGCATGTAATGAGATTGGGTTCGTCTTCATTCAGCTGCTGAGTGAATTTTGATTGCCTTTGTCTTCATTCTCCTGCTGTGTGAAAGGAGATTGGGTGTGTCTTCATTCTCCTGCTGTGTGTAATGAGATTCAATTTGTCTTCATTCTCCTGCTGTGTTAAAGGAGATTGGGTTTGTCTTCATTCCCCTGCTGCGTGAAAGGAGGTTGAGTTTGTCTTCCTTCTCCAGCTGTGTGTAATGAGATTGGATTTGTCTTCATTCTGCCGCTATGTGAAAGGAGATTGGGTTTGTCTTCATTCTCCTGCTGTGTTAAAGGAGATTGGGTTTGTCTTCATTCCCCTGCTGCGTGAAAGGAGGTTGAGTTTGTCTTCCTTCTCCAGCTGTGTGTAATGAGATTAGATTTGTCTTCATTCTGCCGCTATGTGAAAGGAGATTGGGTTTGTCTTCATTCTCCTGCTGTGTTAAAGGAGATTGGGTTTGTCTTTATTCTCCTGCTGTGTGAATGCAGATTGGGTTTGTCGTCATTCTCAAGCTGTGTGAAAGGAGGTTGAGTTTGTCTTCCTTCTCCAGCTGTGTGTAATGAGATTGGATTTGTCTTCATTCTCCTGCTCTGTGTAATGAGATTTGGTTTGTCTTCATTCTCCTTTGTGTTAGGAGATTGGGTTTGTCTTCATTCTTCGCTGTGTGAAAGGGGATTGGTTTGTCTTCATTCTCCTGACGTGTGAAAGGAGATTGGTTTTGTCTTCATTCTCCTGCTGCATGTAATGAGATTGGGTTTGTCTTCATTCAGCTGCTGAGTGAATGTAGATTGGCTTTGCCTTCATTATCCTGCTGTGTGAAAGGAGATTGGGGTTGTCTTCATTCTCCTGCTGTGTGAAAGCAGATTGGGTTTGTCTTCACTCTCCTGCTGTGTGAAAGGAGATTGGGTTTGTCTTTAGTCTACTGCTGTGTGTTAGGAGATTGGGTTTGTCTTCGTTCTTTGCTGTGTGAAAGGGGATTGGTTTATCTTCAATCTCCTGATGTGTGAAAGGAGATTGGGTTTGACCTCATTCTCCTGCTGTGTGTAATGAGATTCAGTATGTCTTCATTCTCCTGCTGTGAGAAAGGAGATTTGGTTTGTCTTCATTCCCCTGCTGTGTGAATGGAGATTAGGTTTGTCGTCATTCTCATGCTGTGTGAAAGGACATTGGATTTGTCTTCATTCTTCTGCTGTGTGAAAGGAGATTGGGTTTGACTTCATTCTCCTGCTGTATGTAACGAGATTGGGTTTGTCTTCGTTATCCTGCTGTGTGAAAGGAGATTGGGTGTGTCTTCATTCTCCTGCTGTGTGAAAGGAGTTTGGGCTTGTCTTCATTCTTCTGCTGAGTGAAAGGAGATTGGGTTGTCATCATTCTCCTGCTGTTCGAAAAGAGATTGGGTTTGTCATCAGTCTCCTGATGTGTGAAAGGAGATTGGGTTTGCCATCATTCTCCTGATGTGTGAAAGGAGATTGGGTTTGTCTTCATTCTCCTGCTGTGTGAAAGGAGGTTGAGTTTGTCTTCCTTCTCCAGCTGTGTGTAATGAGACTGGATTTGTCTTCATTCTCCCGCTATGTGAAAGGAGATTGGGTTTGTCATCATTCTCCTGCTCTGTGTAATGAGATTGGGTTTGTCTTCATTCTCCTTTGTGTTAGGAGATTTGGTTTGTCTTCATTCTTCGCTGTGTGAAAGGGGATTAAATTGTCTTCATTCTCCTGACTTGCGAAAGGAGATTGGTTTTGTCTTCATTCTCCTGCTGCATGTCATGAGATTGGGTTTGTCTTCATTCAGCTGCTGAGTGAATTTAGATTGTCTTTGTCTTCATTATCCTGCTGTGTGAACGGAAATTGGGTGTGTATTCATTCTCCTGCTGTATGTAGTGAGATTCAGTTTGTCTTCATTCTCCTGCTGTTAGAAAGGAGATTTAGTTGGTCTTCATTCTCCTGCTGTGTGAATGGAGATTGGGTTTGTCGTCATTCTCAAGCTGTGTGAAAGGACCTTGGATTTGTCTTCATTCCCCTGCTGTGTGAAAGGAGGTTGAGTTTGTCTTCCTTCTCCAGCTGTGTGTAATGAGATTGGATTTGTCTTCATTCTCCTGCTGCATGTAATGAGATTGGGTTTGTCTTCATTCTCCTTTGTGTTAGGAGATTGGGTTTGTCTTCATTCCCCTGCTGTGTGAAAGGAGGTTGAGTTTGTCTTCCTTCTCCAGCTGTGTGTAATGAGATTGGATTTGTCTTCATTCTCCCGCTATGTGAAAGGAGATTGGGTTTGTCTTCATTCTCCTGCTCTGTGTTAAAGGAGATTGGGTTTGTCTTTATTCTCCTGCTGTGTGAATGCAGATTGGGTTTGTCGTCATTCTCAAGCTGTGTGAAAGGAGGTTGAGTTTGTCTTCCTTCTCCAGCTGTGTGTAATGAGATTGGGTTTGTCTTCATTCTCCTGCTCTGTGTAATGAGATTTGGTTTGTCTTCATTCTCCTTTGTGTTAGGAGATTGGGTTTGTCTTCATTCTTCGCTGTGTGAAAGGGGATTGGTTTGTCTTCATTCTCCTGACGTGTGAAAGGAGATTGGTTTTGTCTTCATTCTCCTGCTGCATGTAATGAGATTGTGTTTGTCTTCATTCAGCTGCTGAGTGAATGTAGATTGGCTTTGTCTTCATTATCCTGCTGTGTGAAAGGAAATTGGGCGTGTCTTCATTCTCCTGCTGTATGTAATGAGATTCAGTTTGTCTTCATTCTCCTGCTGTGAGAAAGGAGAATTGTTTTGTCTTCATTCTCCAGCTGTGAGAAAGGAGATTGGGTTTGTCTTTATTCTCCTGCTGTGTGAAAGAAGCTTGGGTTTGTCTTCATTCTCCTGCTGTGTGAAAGGAGGTTGAGTTTGTCTTCCTCCTCCAGCTGTGTGTAATGAGATTGGATTTGTCTTAATTCTCCCGCTATGTGAAAGGAGATTGGGTTTGTCTTCATTCTCCTTTGTGTTAGGAGATTGGGTTTGTCTTCATTCTTCGCTGTGTGAAAGGGGATTGGTTTGTCTTCATTCTCCTGACGTGTGAAAGGAGATTGGTTTTGTCTTCATTCTCCTGCTGCATGTAATGAGATTGGGTTTGTCTTCATTCAGCTGCTGAGTGAATGTAGATTGGCTTTGTCTTCATTATCCTGCTGTGTGAAAGGAGATTGGAGTTGTCTTCATTCTCCTGCTGTGTGAAAGCAGATTGGGTTTGTCTTCACTCTCCTGCTGTGTGAAAGGAGATTGGGTTTGTCTTCATTCTTCGATGTGTGAAAGGGGATTGGTTTATCTTCAATCTCCTGATGTGTGAAAGGAGATTGGGTTTGTTATTAGTCTACTGCTGTGTGTTAGGAGATTGGGTTTGTCTTCACTCTTCGCTGTGTGAAAGGGGATTGGTTTATCTTCAATCTCCTGATGTGTGAAAGGAGATTGGGTTTGACCTCATTCTCCTGCTGTGTGTAATGAGATTCAGTATGTCTTCATTCTCCTGCTGTGAGAACGGAGATTTGGTTTGTCTTCATTCCCCTGCTGTGTGAATGGAGATTGGGTTTGTCGTCATTCTCATGCTGTGTGAAAGGACATTGGATTTGTCTTCATTCTTCTGCTGTGTGAAAGGAGATTGGGTTTGACTTCATTCTCCTGCTGTATGTAACGAGATTGGGTTTGTCTTCGTTATCCTGCTGTGTGAAAGGAGATTGGGTGTGTCTTCATTCTCCTGCTGTGTGAAAGGAGTTTGGGCTTGTCTTCATTCTTCTGCTGAGTGAAAGGAGATTGGGTTGTCATCATTCTCCTGCTGTTCGAAAAGAGATTGGGTTTGTCATCAGTCTCCTGATGTGTGAAAGGAGATTGGGTTTGCCATCATTCTCCTGATGTGTGAAAGGAGATTGGGTTTGTCTTCATTCTCCTGCTGTGTGAAAGGAGGTTGAGTTTGTCTTCCTTCTGCAGCTGTGTGTAATGAGACTGGATTTGTCTTCATTCTCCCGCTATGTGAAAGGAGATTGGGTTTGTCATCATTCTCCTGCTCTGTGTAATGAGATTGGGTTTGTCTTCATTCTCCTTTGTGTTAGGAGATTTGGTTTGTCTTCATTCTTCGCTGTGTGAAAGGGGATTAAATTGTCTTCATTCTCCTGACTTGCGAAAGGAGATTGGTTTTGTCTTCATTCTCCTGCTGCATGTCATGAGATTGGGTTTGTCTTCATTCAGCTGCTGAGTGAATTTAGATTGTCTTTGTCTTCATTATCCTGCTGTGTGAACGGAAATTGGGTGTGTATTCATTCTCCTGCTGTATGTAGTGAGATTCAGTTTGTCTTCATTCTCCTGCTGTTAGAAAGGAGATTTAGTTGGTCTTCATTCTCCTGCTGTGTGAATGGAGATTGGGTTTGTCGTCATTCTCAAGCTGTGTGAAAGGACCTTGGATTTGTCTTCATTCCCCTGCTGTGTGAAAGGAGGTTGAGTTTGTCTTCCTTCTCCAGCTGTGTGTAATGAGATTGGATTTGTCTTCATTCTCCTGCTCTGTGTAATGAGATTTGGTTTGTCTTCATTCTCCTTTGTGTTAGGAGATTGGGTTTGTCTTCATTCCCCTGCTGTGTGAAAGGAGGTTGAGTTTGTCTTCCTTCTCCAGCTGTGTGTAATGAGATTGGATTTGTCTTCATTCTCCCGCTATGTGAAAGGAGATTGGGTTTGTCTTCATTCTCCTGCTCTGTGTAATGAGATTTGGTTTGTCTTCATTCTCCTTTGTGTTAGGAGATTGGGTTTGTCTTCATTCTTCGCTGTGTGAAAGGGGATTGGTTTGTCTTCATTCTCCTGACGTGTGAAAGGAGATTGGTTTTGTCCTCATTCTCCTGCTGCATGTAATGAGATTGTGTTTGTCTTCATTCAGCTGCTGAGTGAATGTAGATTGGCTTTGTCTTCATTATCCTGCTGTGTGAAAGGAAATTGGGCGTGTCTTCATTCTCCTGCTGTATGTAATGAGATTCAGTTTGTCTTCATTCTCCTGCTGTGAGAAAGGAGAATTGTTTTGTCTTCATTCTCCTGCTGTGAGAAAGGAGATTGGGTTTGTCTTTATTCTCCTGCTGTGTGAAAGAAGCTTGGGTTTGTCTTCATTCTCCTGCTGTGTGAAAGGAGGTTGAGTTTGTCTTCCTCCTCCAGCTGTGTGTAATGAGATTGGATTTGTCTTCATTCTCCCGCTATGTGAAAGGAGATTGGGTTTGTCTTCATTCTCCTTTGTGTTAGGAGATTGGGTTTGTCTTCATTCTTCGCTGTGTGAAAGGGGATTGGTTTGTCTTCATTCTCCTGACGTGTGAAAGGAGATTGGTTTTGTCTTCATTCTCCTGCTGCATGTAATGAGATTGGGTTTGTCTTCATTCAGCTGCTGAGTGAATGTAGATTGGCTTTGTCTTCATTATCCTGCTGTGTGAAAGGAGATTGGAGTTGTCTTCATTCTCCTGCTGTGTGAAAGCAGATTGGGTTTGTCTTCACTCTCCTGCTGTGTGAAAGGAGATTGGGTTTGTATTCATTCTTCGATGTGTGAAAGGGGATTGGTTTATCTTCAATCTCCTGATGTGTGAAAGGAGATTGGGTTTGTTATTAGTCTACTGCTGTGTGTTAGGAGATTGGGTTTGTCTTCACTCTTCGCTGTGTGAAAGGGGATTGGTTTATCTTCAATCTCCTGATGTGTGAAAGGAGATTGGGTTTGACCTCATTCTCCTGCTGTGTGTAATGAGATTCAGCATGTCTTCATTCTCCTGCTGTGAGAACGGAGATTTGGTTTGTCTTCATTCCCCTGCTGTGTGAATGGAGATTGGGTTTGTCGTCATTCTCATGCTGTGTGAAAGGACATTGGATTTGTCTTCATTCTTCTGCTGTGTGAAAGGAGATTGGGTTTGACTTCATTCTCCTGCTGTATGTAACGAGATTGGTTTTGTCTTCGTTATCCTGCTGTGTGAAAGGAGATTGGGTGTGTCTTCATTCTCCTGCTGTGTGAAAGGAGTTTGGGCTTGTCTTCATTCTTCTGCTGAGTGAAAGGAGATTGGGTTGTCATCAGTCTCCTGCTGTGCGAAAAGAGATTGGGTTTGTCATCAGTCTCCTGATGTGTGAAAGGAGATTGGGTTTGTCATCATTCTCCTGATGTGTGAAAGGAGATTGGGTTTGCCATCATTCTCCTGATGTGTGAAAGAAGATTTGTTTTGTCTTCATTCCCCTGCTGTGTGAAAGGAGGTTGAGTTTGTCTTCCTTCTCCAGCTGTGTGTAATGAGATTGGATTTGTCTTCATTCTCCCGCTATGTGAAAGGAGATTGGGTTTGTCTTCATTCTCCTGCTCTGTGTAATGAGATTTAGTTTGTCTTCATTCTCCTTTGTGTTAGGAGATTGGGTTTGTCTTCATTCTTCGCTGTGTGAAAGGGGATTAAATTGTCTTCATTCTCCAGACGTGCGAAAGGAGATTGGTTTTGTCTTCATTCTCCTGCTGCATGTGATGAGATTGGGTTTGTCTTCATTCAGCTGCTGAGTGAATTTAAATTGGCTTTGTCTTCATTATCCTGCTGTGTGAACGGAAATTGGGTGTGTCTTCATTCTCCTGCTGTATGTAATGAGATTCAGTTTGTCTTCATTCTCCTGCTGTGAGAAAGGAGATTTGGTTGGTCTTCATTCTCCTGCTGTGTGAATGGAGATTGGGTTTGTCATCATTCTCAAGCTGTGTGAAAGGACATTGGATTTGTCTTCATTCCCCTGCTGTGTGAAAGGAGGTTGAGTTTGTCTTCCTTCTCCAGCTGTGTGTAATGAGATTGGATTTGTCTTCATTCTCCTGCTCTGTGTAATGAGATTTGGTTTGTCTTCATTCTCCTTTGTGTTAGGAGATTGAGTTTGTCTTCATTCTTCGCTGTGTGAAAGGGGATTGGTTTGTCTTCATTCTCCTGACGTGTGAAAGGAGATTGGTTTTGTCTTCATTCTCCTGCTGCATGTAATGAGATTGGGTTTGTCTTCATTCAGCTGCTGAGTGAATGTAGATTGGCTTTGTCTTCATTCTCCTGCTGTGTAAAAGCAGATTGGGGTTGTCTTCACTCTCCTGCTGTGTGAAAGGAGATTGGGTTTGTCTTTAGTCTACTGAAATGTGTTAGGAGATTGGGTTTGTCTTCATTCTTCGCTGTGTGAAAGGGGATTGGTTTATCTTCAATCTCCTGATGTGTGAAAGGAGATTGGGTTTGACCTCATTCTCCTGCTGTGTGTAATGAGATTCAGTATGTCTTCATTCTCCTGCTGTGAGAAAGGATATTTGGTTTGTCTTCATTCTCCTGCTGTGTGAATGGAGATTGGGTTTGTGGTCATTCTCATGCTGTGTGAAAGGACATTGGATTTGTCTTCATTCTTCTGCTGTGTGAAAGGAGATTCGGTTTGACTTCATTCTCCTGCTGTATGTAATGAGATTGGGTTTGTCTTCATTATCTTGCTGTGTGAAAGGAGATTGGCGTTGTCTTCATTCTCCTGCTGTGTGAAAGCAGATTGGGTTTGTCTTCACTCTCCTGCTGTGTGAAAGGAGATTGGGTTTGTCTTCATTCTCCTGCTGTGTGAATGGAGATTGGGTTTGTCGTCATTCTCATGCTCTGTGAAAGGACATTGGATTTGTATTCATTCTTCTGCTGTGTGAAAGGAGATTAGGTTTGACTTCATTCTCCTGCTGTATGTAATGAGATTGGGTTTGTCTTCTTTATCCTGCTGTGTGAAAGGAGATTGGGGTTGTCTTCATTCTCCTGCTGTGTTAAAGGGATTGGGTGTGTCTTCATTCTCCTGCTGTGTGAAAGGAGTTTGGGCTTGTCTTCATTCTTCTGCTGAGTGAAAGGAGATTGGGTTGTCATCATTCTCCTGATGTGTGAAAGGAGATTGGGTTTGCCATCATTCTCCTGATGTGTGAAAGGAGATTGGGTTTGTCTTCATTCCCCTGCTGTGTGAAAGGAGGTTGAGTTTGTCTTCCTTCTCCAGCTGTGTGTAATGAGATTGGATTTGTCTTCATTCTCCCGCTATGTGAAAGGAGATTGGGTTTGTCTTCATTCTCCTGCTCTGTGTTAAAGGAGATTGGGTTTGTCTTTATTCTCCTGCTGTGTGAATGCAGATTGGGTTTGTCGTCATTCTCAAGCTGTGTGAAAGGAGGTTGAGTTTGTCTTCCTTCTCCAGCTGTGTGTAATGAGATTGGATTTGCCTTCATTCACCTGCTCTGTGTAATGAGATTTGGTTTGTCTTCATTCTCCTTTGTGTTAGGAGATTGGGTTTGTCTTCATTCTTCGCTGTGTGAAAGGGGATTGGTTTGTCTTCATTCTCCTGACGTGTGAAAGGAGATTGGTATTGTCTTCATTCTCCTGCTGCATGTAATGAGATTGGGTTTGTCTTCATTCAGCTGCTGAGTGAATTTAGATTTTCTTTGTCTTCATTATCCTGCTGTGTGAACGGAAATTGGGTGTGTCTTCATTCTCCTGCTGTATGTAATGAGATTCAGTTTGTCTTCATTCTCCTGCTGTGAGAAAGGAGATTTGGTTGGTCTTCATTCTCCTGCTGTGTGAATGGAGATTGGGTTTGTCGTCATTCTCAAGCTGTGTGAAAGGACATTGGATTTGTCTTCATTCCCCTGCTGTGTGAAAGGAGGTTGAGTTTGTCTTCCTTCTCCAGCTGTGTGTAATGAGATTGGATTTGTCTTCATTCTCCTGCTCTGTGTAATGAGATTTGGTTTGTCTTCATTCTCCTTTGTGTTAGGAGATTGGGTTTGTCTTCATTCTTCGCTGTGTGAAAGGGGATTGGTTTATCTTCAATCTCCTGATGTGTGAAAGGAGATTGGGTTTGACCTCATTCTCCTGCTGTGTGTAATGAGATTCAGTATGTCTTCATTCTCCTGCTGTGAGAAAGGAGATTTGGTTTGTCTTCATTCTCCTGCTGTGTGAATGGAGATTGGGTTTGTGGTCATTCTTATGCTGTGTGAAAGGACATTGGATTTGTCTTCATTCTTCTGCTGTGTGAAAGGAGATTCGGTTTGACTTCATTCTCCTGCTGTATGTAATGAGATTGGGTTTGTCTTCGTTATCTTGCTGTGTGAAAGGAGATTGGCGTTGTCTTCATTCTCCTGCTGTGTGAAAGGAGATTGGGTGCGTCTTCATTCTCCTGCTGTGTGAAAGGAGTTTGGGCTTGTCTTCATTCTTCTGCTGAGTGAAAGGAGATTGGGTTGTCATCATTCTCCTGCTGTACGAAAAGAGATTGGGATTGTCATCAGCCTCCTGATGTGTGAAAGGAGATTGGGTTTGCCATCATTCTCCTGATGTGTGAAAGGAGATTGGGTTTGTCTTCATTCCCCTGCTGTGTGAAAGGAGGTTGAGTTTGTCTTCCGTCTCCAGCTCTGTGTAATGAGATTGGATTTGTCTTCATTCTCCCGCTATGTGAAAGGAGATTGGGTTTGTCTTCATTCTCCTGCTCTGTGTGATGAGATTTGGTTTGTCTGCATTCTCCTTTGTGTTAGGAGATAGGGTTTGTCTTCATTCTTCGCTGTGTGAAAGGGGATTGGTTTGTCTTCATTCTCCTGACGTGTGAAAGGAGATTGGTTTTGTCTTCATTCTCCTGCTGCATGTAATGAGATTGGGTTTGTCTTCTTTCAGCTGCTGAGTGAATGTAGATTGGCTTTGTCTTCATTATCCTGCTGTGTGAAAGGAGATTGGGGTTGTCTTCACTCTCCTGCTGTGTGAAAGGAGATTGGGTTTGTCTTTAGTCTACTGCTGTGTGTTCGGAGATTGGGTTTGTCTTCATTCTTCGCTGTGTGAAAGGGGATTGGTTTATCTTCAATCTCCTGATGTGTGAAAGGAGATTGGGTTTGACCTCATTCTCCTGCTGTGTGTAATGAGATTCAGTATGTCTTCATTCTCCTGCTGTGAGAAAGGAGATTTGGTTTGTCTTCATTCTCCTGCTGTGTGAATGGAGATTGGGTTTGTGGTCATTCTCATGCTGTGTGAAAGGACATTGGATTTGTCTTCATTCTTCTGCTGTGTGAAAGGAGATTGGGTTTGACTTCATTCTCCTGCTGTATGTAATGAGATTGGGTTTGTCTTCGTTATCCTGCTGTGTGAAAGGAGATTGGGGTTGTCTTCATTCTCCTGCTGTGTGAAAGGAGGTTGGGCTTGTCTTCATTCTTCTGCTGAGTGAAAGGAGATTGGGTTGTCATCATTCTCCTGCTGTGCGAAAAGTGATTGGGTTTGTCATCAGTCTCCTGATGTGTGAAAGGAGATTGGGTTTGCCATCATTCCTCTGCTGTGTTAAAGGAGGTTGAGTTTGTCTTCCTTCCCCAGCTGTGTGTAATGAGATTGGATTTGTCTTCATTCACCTGCTCTGTGTAATGAGATTTGGTTTGTCTTCATTCTCCTTTGTGTTAGGAGATTGGGTTTGTCTTCATTCTTCGCTGTGTGAAAGGGGATTGGTTTGTCTTCATTCTCCTGACGTGCGAAAGGAGATTGGTTTTGTCTTCATTCCCCTGCTGTGTTAAAGGAGGTTGAGTTTGTCTTCCTTCTCCAGCTGTGTGTAATGAGATTGGATTTGTCTTCATTCTCCCGCTATTTAAAAAGAGATTGGGTTTGTCTTCATTCTCCTGCTCTGTGTAATGAGATTTGGTTTGTCTTCATTCTCCTTTGTGTTAGGAGATTGGGTTTGTCTTCATTCTTCGCTGTGTGAAAGGGGATTGGTTTGTCTTCATTCTCCTGACGGGTGAAAGGAGATTGGTTTTGTCTTCATTCTCCTGCTGCATGTAATGAGATTGGGTTTGTCTTCATTCAGCTGCTGAGTGCATGGAGATTGGCTTTGTCTTCATTATCCTGCTGTGTGAAAGGAGATTGGGGTTGTCTTCATTCTCCTGCTGTGTGAAAGCAGATTGGGTTTGTCTTCACTCTCCTGCTGTGTGAAAGGAGATTGGGTTTGTCTTTAGTCTATTGCTGTGTGTTAGGAGATTGGGTTTGTCTTCATTCTCCTGCTGTGTGAATGGAGATTGGGTTTGTCGTCATTCTCATGCTGTGTGAAAGGAGATTAGGTTTGACTTCATTCTCCTGCTGTATGTAATGAGATTGGATTTGTCTTCATTCTTCTGCTGTGTGAAAGGAGTTTGGGCTTGTCTTCATTCTTCTGCTGAGTGAAAGGAGATTGGGTTGTCATCATTCTCCTGATGTGTGAAAGGAGATTGGGTTTGCCATCATTCTCCTGATGTGTGAAAGGAGATTGGGTTTGTCTTCATTCCCCTGCTGTGTGAAAGGAGGTTGAGTTTGTCTTCCTTCTCCAGCTGTGTGTAATGAGATTGGATTTGTCTTCATTCTCCTGCTATGTGAAAGGAGATTGGGTTTGTCTTCATTCTCCTGCTGTGTTAAAGGAGATTGGGTTTGTCTTTATTCTCCTGCTGTGTGAATGCAGATTGGGTTTGTCGTCATTCTCAAGCTGTGTTTAAGGAGGTTGAGTTTGTCTTCCTTCTCCAGCTGTGTGTAATGAGATTGGATTTGTCTTCATTCTCCTGCTCTGTGTAATGAGATTTGGTTTGTCTTCATTCTCCTTTGTGTTAGGAGATTGGGATTGTCTTCATTCTTCGCTGTGTGAAAGGGGCTTGGTTTGTCTTCATTCTCCTGACGTGTGAAAGGAGATTGGTTTTGTCTTCATTCTCCTGCTGCATGTGATGAGATTGGGTTTGTCTTCATTCAGCTGCTGAGTGAATTTAAATTGGCTTTGTCTTCATTATCCTGCTGTGTGAACGGAAATTGGGTGTGTCTTCATTCTCCTGCTGTATGTAATGAGATTCAGTTTGTCTTCATTCTCCTGCTGTGAGAAAGGAGATTTCGTTGGTCTTCATTTTCCTGCTGTGTGAATGGAGATTGGGTTTGTCATCATTCTCAAGCTGTGTGAAAGGACATTGGATTTGTCTTCATTCCCCTGCTGTGTGAAAGGAGGTTGAGTTTGTCTTCCTTCTCCAGCTGTGTGTAATGAGATTGGATTTGTCTTCATTCTCCTGCTCTGTGTAATGAGATTTGGTTTGTCTTCATTCTCCTTTGTGTTAGGAGATTGAGTTTGTCTTCATTCTTCGCTGTGTGAAAGGGGATTGGTTTGTCTTCATTCTCCTGACGTGTGAAAGGAGATTGGTTTTGTCTTCATTCTCCTGCTGCATGTAATGAGATTGGGTTTGTCTTCATTCAGCTGCTGAGTGAATGTAGATTGGCTTTGTCTTCATTCTCCTGCTGTGTAAAAGCAGATTGGGGTTGTCTTCACTCTCCTGCTGTGTGAAAGAAGATTGGGTTTGTCTTTAGTCTACTGAAATGTGTTAGGAGATTGGGTTTGTCTTCATTCTTCGCTGTGTGAAAGGGGATTGGTTTATCTTCAATCTCCTGATGTGTGAAAGGAGATTGGGTTTGACCTCATTCTCCTGCTGTGTGTAATGAGATTCAGTATGTCTTCATTCTCCTGCTGTGAGAAAGGATATTTGGTTTGTCTTCATTCTCCTGCTGTGTGAATGGAGATTGGGTTTGTGGTCATTCTCATGCTGTGTGAAAGGACATTGGATTTGTCTTCATTCTTCTGCTGTGTGAAAGGAGATTCGGTTTGACTTCATTCTCCTGCTGTATGTAATGAGATTGGGTTTGTCTTCATTATCTTGCTGTGTGAAAGGAGATTGGCGTTGTCTTCATTCTCCTGCTGTGTGAAAGGAGATTGGGTTTGTCTTCACTCTCCTGCTGTGTGAAAGGAGATTGGGTTTGTCTTTAGTCTACTGCTGTGTGTTCGGAGATTGGGTTTGTCTTCATTCTTCGCTGTGTGAAAGGGGATTGGTTTATCTTCAATCTCCTGATGTGTGAAAGGAGATTGGGTTTGACCTCTTTCTCCTGCTGTGTGTAATGAGATTCAGTATGTCTTCATTCTCCTGCTGTGAGAAAGGAGATTTGGTTTGTCTTCATTCTCCTGCTGTGTGAATGGAGATTGGGTTTGTGGTCATTCTCATGCTGTGTGAAAGGACATTGGATTTGTCTTCATTCTTCTGCTGTGTGAAAGGAGATTGGGTTTGACTTCATTCTCCTGCTGTATGTAATGAGATTGGGTTTGTCTTCGTTATCCTGCTGTGTGAAAGGAGATTGGGGTTGTCTTCATTCTCCTGCTGTGTGAAAGGAGTTTGGGCTTGTCTTCATTCTTCTGCTGAGTGAAAGGAGATTGGGTTGTCATCATTCTCCTGCTGTGCGAAAAGTGATTGGGTTTGTCATCAGTCTCCTGATGTGTGAAAGGAGATTGGGTTTGCCATCATTCTCCTGATGTGTGAAAGGAGATTGGGTTTGTCTTCATTCCCCTGCTGTGTGAAAGGAGGTTGAGTTTGTCTTCCTTCTCCAGCTGTGTGTAATGAGATTGGATTTGTCTTCATTCTCCTGCTCTGTGTAATGAGATTTGGTTTGTCTTCATTCTCCTTTGTGTTAGGAGATTGGGTTTGTCTTCATTCTTCGCTGTGTGAAAGGGGATTGGTTTGTCTTCATTCTCCTGACGGGTGAAAGGAGATTGGTTTTGTCTTCATTCTCCTGCTGCATGTAATGAGATTGGGTTTGTCTTCATTCACCTGCTGAGTGCATGGAGATTGGCTTTGTCTTCATTATCCTGCTGTGTGAAAGGAGATTGGGGTTGTCTTCATTCTCCTGCTGTGTGAAAGCAGATTGGGTTTGTCTTCACTCTCCTGCTGTGTGAAAGGAGATTGGGTTTGTCTTCATTCTCCTGCTGTGTGAATGGAGATTGGGTTTGTCGTCATTCTCATGCTGTGTGAAAGGACATTGGATTTGTCTTCATTCTTCTGCTGTGTGAAAGGAGATTAGGTTTGACTTCATTCTCCTGCGGTATGTAATGAGATTGGGTTTGTCTTCTTTATCCTGCTGTGTGAAAGGAGATTGGGGTTGTCTTCATTCTCCTGCTGTGTTAAAGGAGATTGGGTGTGTCTTCATTCTCCTGCTGTGTGAAAGGTGTTTGGGCTTGTCTTCATTCTTCTGCTGAGTGAAAGGAGATTGGGTTGTCATCATTCTCCTGATGTGTGAAAGGAGATTGGGTTTGCCATCATTCTCCTGATGTGTGAAAGGAGATTGGGTTTGTCTTCATTCCCCTGCTGTGTGAAAGGAGGTTGAGTTTGTCTTCCTTCTCCAGCTGTGTGTAATGAGATTGGATTTGTCTTCATTCTCCCGCTATGTGAAAGGAGATTGGGTTTGTCTTCATTCTCCTGCTCTGTGTTAAAGGAGATTGGGTTTGTCTTTATTCTCCTGCTGTGTGAATGCAGATTGGGTTTGTCGTCATTCTCAAGCTGTGTGAAAGGAGGTTGAGTTTGTCTTCCTTCTCCAGCTGTGTGTAATGAGATTGGATTTGTCTTCATTCACCTGCTCTGTGTAATGAGATTTGGTTTGTCTTCATTCTCCTTTGTGTTAGGAGATTGGGTTTGTCTTCATTCTTCGCTGTGTGAAAGGGGATTGGTTTGTCTTCATTCTCCTGACGTGCGAAAGGAGATTGGTTTTGTCTTCATTCTCCTGCTGCATGTAATGAGATTGGGTTTGTCTTCATTCAGCTGCTGAGTGAATTTAGATTGGCTTTGTCTTCATTATCCTGCTGTGTGAACGGAAATTGGGTGTGTCTTCATTCTCCTGCTGTATGTAATGAGATTCAGTTTGTCTTCATTCTCCTGCTGTGAGAAAGGAGATTTGGTTGGTCTTCATTCTCCTGCTGTGTGAATGGAGATTGGGTTTGTCGTCATTCTCAAGCTGTGTGAAAGGACATTGGATTTGTCTTCATTCCCCTGCTGTGTGAAAGGAGGTTGAGTTTGTCTTCCTTCTCCAGCTGTGTGTAATGAGATTGGATTTGTCTTCATTCTCCTGCTCTGTGTAATGAGATTTGGTTTGTCTTCATTCTCCTTTGTGTTAGGAGATTGGGTTTGTCTTCATTCTTCGCTGTGTGAAAGGGGATTGGTTTATCTTCAATCTCCTGATGTGTGAAAGGAGATTGGGTTTGACCTCATTCTCCTGCTGTGTGTAATGAGATTCAGTATGTCTTCATTCTCCTGCTGTGAGAAAGGAGATTTGGTTTGTCTTCATTCTCCTGCTGTGTGAATGGAGATTGGGTTTGTGGTCATTCTTATGCTGTGTGAAAGGACATTGGATTTGTCTTCATTCTTCTGCTGTGTGAAAGGAGATTCGGTTTGACTTCATTCTCCTGCTGTATGTAATGAGATTGGGTTTGTCTTCGTTATCTTGCTGTGTGAAAGGAGATTGGCGTTGTCTTCATTCTCCTGCTGTGTGAAAGGAGATTGGGTGCGTCTTCATTCTCCTGCTGTGTGAAAGGAGTTTGGGCTTGTTTTCATTCTTCTGCTGAGTGAAAGGAGATTGGGTTGTCATCATTCTCCTGCTGTGCGAAAAGAGATTGGGGTTGTCATCAGCCTCCTGATGTGTGAAAGGAGATTGGGTTTGCCATCATTCTCCTGATGTGTGAAAGGAGATTGGGTTTGTCTTCATTCCCCTGCTGTGTGAAAGGAGGTTGAGTTTGTCTTCCGTCTCCAGCTCTGTGTAATGAGATTGGATTTGTCTTCATTCTCCCGCTATGTGAAAGGAGATTGGGTTTGTCTTCATTCTCCTGCTCTGTGTGATGAGATTTGGTTTGTCTGCATTCTCCTTTGTGTTAGGAGATAGGGTTTGTCTTCATTCTTCGCTGTGTGAAAGGGGATTGGTTTGTCTTCATTCTCCTGACGTGTGAAAGGAGATTGGTTTTGTCTTCATTCTCCTGCTGCATGTAATGAGATTGGGTTTGTCTTCTTTCAGCTGCTGAGTGAATGTAGATTGGCTTTGTCTGCATTCTCCTGCTGTGTGAAAGCAGATTGGGTTTGTCTTCACTCTCCAGCTGTGTGAAAGGAGATTGGGTTTGTCTTTAGTCTACTGCTGTGTGTTCGGAGATTGGGTTTGTCTTCATTCTTCGCTGTGTGAAAGGGGATTGGTTTATCTTCAATCTCCTGATGTGTGAAAGGAGATTGGGTTTGACCTCATTCTCCTGCTGTGTGTAATGAGATTCAGTATGTCTTCATTCTCTTGCTGTGAGAAAGGAGATTTGGTTTGTCTTCATTCTCCTGCTGTGTGAATGGAGATTGGGTTTGTGGTCATTCTCATGCTGTGTGAAAGGACATTGGATTTGTCTTCATTCTTCTGCTGTGTGAAAGGAGATTGGGTTTGACTTCATTCTCCTGCTGTATGTAATGAGATTGGGTTTGTCTTCGTTATCCTGCTGTGTGAAAGGAGATTGGGGTTGTCTTCATTCTCCTGCTGTGTGAAAGGAGTTTGGGCTTGTCTTCATTCTTCTGCTGAGTGAAAGGAGATTGGGTTGTCATCATTCTCCTGCTGTGCGAAAAGTGATTGGGTTTGTCATCAGTCTCCTGATGTGTGAAAGGAGATTGGGTTTGCCATCATTCCCCTGCTGTGTTAAAGGAGGTTGAGTTTGTCTTCCTTCCCCAGCTGTGTGTAATGAGATTGGATTTGTCTTCATTCTCCCGCTATTTAAAAAGAGATTGGGTTTGTCTTCATTCTCCTGCTCTGTGTAATGAGATTTGGTTTGTCTTCATTCTCCTTTGTGTTAGGAGATTGGGTCTGTCTTCATTCTTCGCTGTGTGAAAGGAGATTGGTTTGTCTTCATTCTCCTGACGGGTTAAAGGAGATTGGTTTTGTCTTCATTCTCCTGCTGCATGTAATGAGATTGGGTTTGTCTTCATTCAGCTGCTGAGTGCATGGAGATTGGCTTTGTCTTCATTATCCTGCTGTGTGAAAGGAGATTGGGGTTGTCTTCATTCTCCTGCTGTGTGAAAGCAGATTGGGTTTGTCTTCACTCTCCTGCTGTGTGAAAGGAGATTGGGTTTGTCTTTAGTCTATTGCTGTGTGTTAGGAGATTGGGTTTGTCTTCATTCTCCTGCTGTGTGAATGGAGATTGGGTTTGTCGTCATTCTCATGCTGTGTGAAAGGACATTGGATTTGTCTTCATTCTTCTGCTGTGTGAAAGGAGATTAGGTTTGACTTCATTCTCCTGCTGTATGTAATGAGATTGGATTTGTCTTCATTCTTCTGCTGTGTGAAAGGAGTTTGGGCTTGTCTTCATTCTTCTGCTGAGTGAAAGGAGATTGGGTTGTCATCATTCTCCTGATGTGTGAAAGGAGATTGGGTTTGCCATCATTCTCCTGATGTGTGAAAGGAGATTGGGTTTGTCTTCATTCCCCTGCTGTGTGAAAGGAGGTTGAGTTTGTCTTCCTTCTCTAGCTGTGTATAATGAGATTGGATTTGTCTTCATTCTCCCGCTATGTGAAAGGAGATTGGGTTTGTCTTCATTCTCCTGCTCTGTGTTAAAGGAGATTGGGTTTGTCTTTATTCTCCTGCTGTGTGAATGCAGATTGGGTTTGTCGTCATTCTCAAGCTGTGTGAAAGGAGGTTGAGTTTGTCTTCCTTCTCCAGCTGTGTGTAATGAGATTGGATTTGTCTTCATTCACCTGCTCTGTGTAATGAGATTTGGTTTGTCTTCATTCTCCTTTGTGTTAGGAGATTGGGTTTGTCTTCATTCTTCGCTGTGTGAAAGGGGATTGGTTTGTCTTCATTCTCCTGATGTGCGAAAGGAGATTGGTTTTGTCTTCATTCCCCTGCTGTGTTAAAGGAGGTTGAGTTTGTCTTCCTTCTCCAGCTGTGTGTAATGAGATTGGATTTGTCTTCATTCTCCCGCTATTTAAAAAGAGATTGGGTTTGTCTTCATTCTCCTGCTCTGTGTAATGAGATTTGGTTTGTCTTCATTCTCCTTTGTGTTAGGAGATTGGGTTTGTCTTCATTCTTCGCTGTGTGAAAGGGGATTGGTTTGTCTTCATTCTCCTGACGGGTGAAAGGAGATTGGTTTTGTCTTCATTCTCCTGCTGCATGTAATGAGATTGGGTTTGTCTTCATTCAGCTGCTGAGTGCATGGAGATTGGCTTTGTCTTCATTATCCTGCTGTGTGAAAGGAGATTGGGGTTGTCTTCATTCTCCTGCTGTGTGAAAGCAGATTGGGTTTGTCTTCACTCTCCTGCTGTGTGAAAGGAGATTGGGTTTGTCTTTAGTCTATTGCTGTGTGTTAGGAGATTGGGTTTGTCTTCATTCTCCTGCTGTGTGAATGGAGATTGGGTTTGTCGTCATTCTCATGCTGTGTGAAAGGAGATTAGGTTTGACTTCATTCTCCTGCTGTATGTAATGAGATTGGATTTGTCTTCATTCTTCTGCTGTGTGAAAGGAGTTTGGGCTTGTCTTCATTCTTCTGCTGAGTGAAGGGAGATTGGGTTGTCATCATTCAACTGATGTGTGAAAGGAGATTGGGTTTGCCATCATTCTCCTGATGTGTGAAAGGAGATTGGGTTTGTCTTCATTCCCCTGCTGTGTGAAAGGAGGTTGAGTTTGTCTTCCTTCTCCAGCTGTGTGTAATGAGATTGGATTTGTCTTCATTCTCCTGCTATGTGAAAGGAGATTGGGTTTGTCTTCATTCTCTTGCTGTGTTAAAGGAGATTGGGTTTGTCTTTATTCTCCTGCTGTGTGAATGCAGATTGGGTTTGTCGTCATTCTCAAGCTGTGTGAAAGGAGGTTGAGTTTGTCTTCCTTCTCCAGCTGTGTGTAATGAGATTGGATTTGTCTTCATTCTCCTGCTCTGTGTAATGAGATTTGGTTTGTCTTCATTCTCCTTTGTGTTAGGAGATTGGGTTTGTCTTCATTCTTCGCTGTGTGAAAGGGGATTGGTTTGTCTTCATTCTCCTGACGTGTGAAAGGAGATTGGTATTGTCTTCATTCTCCTGCTGCATGTAATGAGATTGGGTTTGTCTTCATTCAGCTGCTGAGTGAATGTAGATTGGCTTTGTCTTCATTATCCTGCTGTGTGAAAGGAGATTGGGGTTGTCTTCATTCTCCTGCTGTGTGAAAGCAGATTGGGTTTGTCTTCACTCTCCTGCTGTGTGAAAGGAGATTGGGTTTGTCTTTAGTCTACTGCTGTGTGTTAGGAGATTGGGTTTGTCTTCATTCTTCGCTGTGTGAAAGGGGATTGGTTTATCTTCAATCTCCTGATGTGTGAAAGGAGATTGAGTTTGACCTCATTCTCCTGCTGTGTGTAATGAGATTCAGTATGTCTTCATTCTCCTGCTGTGAGAATGGAGATTTGGTTTGTCTTCATTCCCCTGCTGTGTGAATGGAGATTGGGTTTGTCGTCATTCTCATGCTGTGTGAAAGGACATTGGATTTGTCTTCATTCTTCTGCTGTGTGAAAGGAGATTGGGTTTGACTTCATTCTCCTGCTGTATGTAACGAGATTGGGTTTGTCTTCGTTATCCTGCTCTGTGAATGGAGATTGGGTGTGTCTTCATTCTCCTGCTGTGTGAAAGGATTTTGGGCTTGTCTTCATTCTTCTGCTGAGTGAAAGGAGATTGGGTTGTCATCATTCTCCTGCTGTGCGAAAAGAGATTGGGTTTGTCATCATTCTCCTGATGTGTGAAAGGAGATTGGATTTGTCTTCATTCTCCTGCTCTGTGTAATGAGATTTGCTTTGTCTTCATTCTCCTTTGTGTTAGGATATTGGGTTTGTCTTCATTCTTCGCTGTGTGAAAGGGGATGAAATTGTCTTCATTCTCCTGACGTGCGAAAGGAGATTGGTTTTGTCTTCATTCTCCTGCTGCATATAATGAGATTGGGTTTGTCTTCATTCAGCTGCTGAGTGAATTTAGATTGGCTTTGTCTTCATTATCCTGCTGTGTGAACGGAAATTGGGTGTGTCTTCATTCTCCTGCTGTATGTAATGAGATTCAGTTTGTCTTCATTCTCCTGCTGTGAGAAAGGAGATTTGGTTGGTCTTCATTCTCCTGCTGTGTGAATGGAGATTGGGTTTGTGGTCATTCTCATGCTGTGTGAAAGGACATTGGATTTGTCTTCATTCTTCTGCTGTGTGAAAGGAGATTGGGTTTGACTTCATTCTCCTGCTGTATGTAATGAGATTGGGTTTGTCTTCGTTATCCTGCTGTGTGAAAGGAGATTGGGGTTGTCTTCATTCTCCTGCTGTGTGAAAGGAGTTTGGGTTTGTCTTCATTCTTCTGTTGAGTGAAAGGAGATTGGGTTGTCATCATTCTCCTGCTGTGCGAAAACTGATTGGGTTTGTCATCAGTCTCCTGATGTGTGAAAGGAGATTGGGTTTGCCATCATTCTCCTGATGTGTGAAAGGAGATTGGGTTTGTCTTCATTCCCCTGCTGTGTGAAAGGAGGTTGAGTTTGTCTTCCTTCTCCAGCTGTGTGAAAGGAGATTGGATTTGTCTTCATTCTCCCGCTATGTGAAAGGAGATTGGGTTTGTCTTCATTCTCCTGCTCTGTGTAATGAGATTTGGTTTGTCTTCATTCTCCTTTGTGTTAGGAGATTGGGTTTGTCTTCATTCTTCGCTGTGTGAAAGGGGATTGGTTTGTCTTCATTCTCCTGACGTGTGAAAGGAGATTGGTTTTGTCTTCATTCTCCTGCTGCATGTAATGAGATTGGGTTTGTCTTCATTCAGCTGCTGAGTGAATGCAGATTGGCTTTGTCTTCATTATCCTGCTGTGTGTAAGGAGATTGGGGTTGTCTTCATTCTCCTGCTGTGTGAAAGCAGATTGGGTTTGTCTTCACTCTCCTGCTGTGTGAAAGGAGATTGGGTTTGTCTTTAGCCTACTGCTGTGTGTTCGGAGATTGGGTTTGTCTTCGTTCTTCGCTGTGTGAAAGGGGATTGGTTTATCTTCAATCTCCTGATGTGTGAAAGGAGGTTGGGTTTGACCTCAATTCTCCTGCTGTGTGTAAGAGAATCAGTATGTCTTCATTCTCCTGCTGTGAGAAAGGAGAATTGGTTTGTCTTCATTCTCCTGCTGTGTGAATGGATATTGGGTTTGTCGTCATTCTCATGCTGTGTGAAAGGACTTTGGATTTGTCTTCATTCTTCTGCTGTGTGAAAGGAGATTGGGTTTGACTTCATTCTCCTGCTGTATGTAATGAGATTGGGTTTGTCTTTGTTATCCTGCTGTGTGAAAGGAGATTGGGTGTGTCTTCATTCTGCTGCTGTGTGAAAGGAGTTTGGGCTTGTCTTCATTCTTCTGCTGAGTGAAAGGAGATTGTGTTGTCATCATTCTCCTGCTGTGCGAAAAGAGATTGTGTTTGTCATCAGTCTCCTGATGTGTGAAAGGAGATTGGGTTTGCCATCATTCTCCTGATGTGTGAAAGGAGATTGGGTTTGACCTCATTCTCCTGCTGTGTGAAATGAGATTCAGTTTGTCTTCATTCTCCTGCTGTGAGAAAGGAGAATTGTTTTGTCTTCATTCTCCTCCTGTATGAAAGGAGATTGGTTTGTCTTCATTCTCCTGCTGTGTGAAAGGAGATTGGGTTTGTCTTCATTCTCCTGCTGTGTGAAAGGAGATTGGGTGTGTCTTCATTCTCCTGCTGTATGTAATGAGATTCAGTTTGTCTTCATTCTCCTGCTGTGAGAAAGGAGATTTGGTTTGTCTTCATTCTCCTGCTGAGTGAATGGAGATTGTGTATGTCTTCATTCTCCTGCTGAGTGAATGGAGATTGTGTTTGTCTTCATTCTCCTGCTGTGTGAAAAGAGATTCGGTTTGTCTTCATTCTCCAGCTGTGAGAAAGGAGAATTGTTTTGTCTTCATTCTCCTGCTGTATGAAAGGAGATTGGGTTTGTCTTCATTCTCCTGCTGTGTTAAAGGAGATTGGGTTTGTCTTTATTCTCCTGCTGTGTGAAAGGAGGTTGAGTTTGTCTTCCTTCTCCAGCTGTGTGTAATGAGATAGGATTTGTCTTCATTCTCCCGCTATGTGAAAGGAGATTGGGTTTGTCTTCATTCTCCTGCTCTGTGTAATGAGATTTGGTTTGTCTTCATTCTCCTTTGTGTTAGGAGATTGGGTTTGTCTTCATTCTTCGCTGTGTGAAAGGGGATTGGTTTGTCTTCATTCTCCTGACGTGTGAAAGGAGATTGGTTTTGTCTTCATTCTCCTGCTGCATGTAATGAGATTGGGTTTGTCTTCATTCAGCTGCTGAGTGAATGTAGATTGGCTTTGTCTTCATTATCCTGCTGTGTGAAAGGAAATTGGGTGTGTCTTCATTCTCCTGCTGTTTGTAATGAGATTCAGTTTGTCGTCATTCTCCTGCTGTGAGAAAGGAGAATTGTTTTGTCTTCATTCTCCTGCTGTATGAAAGGAGATTGGTTTGTATTCATTCTCCTGCTGTGTGAAAGGAGATTGGATGTGTCTTCATTCTCCTGCTGTGTGTAATGAGATTCAATTTGTCTTCATTCTCCTGCTGTGAGAAAGGAGATTTGGTTTGTCTTCATTCTCCTGCTGTGAGAAAGGAGATTGGGTTTGTCTTTATTCTCCTGCTGTGTGAAAGAAGCTTGGGTTTGTCTTCATTCCCCTGGTGTGTGAAAGGAGGTTGAGTTTGTCTTCCTTCTCCAGCTGTGTGTAATGAGATTGGATTTGTCTTCATTCTCCTGCAATGTGAAAGGAGATTGGGTTTGTCTTCATTCTCCTGCTGTGTTAAAGGAGATTGGGTTTGTCTTTATTCTCCTGCTGTGTGAATGCAGATTGGGTTTGTCGTCATTCTCAAGCTGTGTGAAAGCAGGTTGAGTTTGTCTTCCTTCTCCAGCTGTGTGTAATGAGATTGGATTTGTCTGCATTCTCCTGCTCTGTGTAATGAGATTTGGTTTGTCTTCATTCTCCTTTGTGTTAGGAGATTGGGTTTGTCTTCATTCTTCGCTGTGTGAAAGGGGATTGGTTTGTCTTCATTCTCCTGACGTGTGAAAGGAGATTGGTTTTGTCTTCATTCTCCTGCTGCATGTAATGAGATTGGGTTTGTCTTCATTCAGCTGCTGAGTGAATGTAGATTGGCTTTGTCTTCATTATCCTGCTGTGTGAAAGGAGATTGGGGTTGTCTTCATTCTCCTGCTGTGTGAAAGCAGATTGGGTTTGTCTTCACTCTCCTGCTGTGTGAAAGGAGATTGGGTTTGTCTTTAGTCTACTGCTGTGTGTTTGGAGATTGGGTTTGTCTTCATTCTTCGCTGTGTGAAAGGGGATTGGTTTATCTTCAATCTCCTGATGTGTGAAAGGAGATTGGGTTTGACCTCATTCTCCTGCTGTGTGTAATGAGATTCAGTATGTCTTCATTCTCCTGCTGTGAGAAAGGAGATTTGGTTTGACTTCATTCCCCTGCTGTGTGAATGGAGATTGGGTTTGTCGTCATTCTCATGCTGTGTGAAAGGACATTGGATTTGTCTTCATTCTTCTGCTGTGTGAAAGGAGATTGGGTTTGACTTCATTCTCCTGCTGTATGTAACGAGATTGGGTTTGTCTTCATTCTCCTCCTGTATGAAAGGAGATTGGTTTGTCTTCATTCTCCTGCTGTGTGAAAGGAGATTGGGTTTGTCTTCATTCTCCTGCTGTGTGAAAGGAGATTGGGTGTGTCTTCATTCTCCTGCTGTATGTAATGAGATTCAGTTTGTCTTCATTCTCCTGCTGTGAGAAAGGAGATTTGGTTTGTCTTCATTCTCCTGCTGAGTGAATGGAGATTGTGTATGTCTTCATTCTCCTGCTGAGTGAATGGAGATTGTGTTTGTCTTCATTCTCCTGCTGTGTGAAAAGAGATTCAGTTTGTCTTCATTCTCCAGCTGTGAGAAAGGAGAATTGTTTTGTCTTCATTCTCCTGCTGTATGAAAGGAGATTGGGTTTGTCTTCATTCTCCTGCTGTGTTAAAGGAGATTGGGTTTGTCTTTATTCTCCTGCTGTGTGAAAGGAGGTTGAGTTTGTCTTCCTTCTCCAGCTGTGTGTAATGAGATAGGATTTGTCTTCATTCTCCCGCTATGTGAAAGGAGATTGGGTTTGTCTTCATTCTCCTGCTCTGTGTAATGAGATTTGGTTTGTCTTCATTCTCCTTTGTGTTAGGAGATTGGGTTTGTCTTCATTCTTCGCTGTGTGAAAGGGGATTGGTTTGTCTTCATTCTCCTGACGTGTGAAAGGAGATTGGTTTTGTCTTCATTCTCCTGCTGCATGTAATGAGATTGGGTTTGTCTTCATTCAGCTGCTGAGTGAATGTAGATTGGCTTTGTCTTCATTATCCTGCTGTGTGAAAGGAAATTGGGTGTGTCTTCATTCTCCTGCTGTATGTAATGAGATTCAGTTTGTCGTCATTCTCCTGCTGTGAGAAAGGAGAATTGTTTTGTCTTCATTCTCCTGCTGTATGAAAGGAGATTGGTTTGTATTCATTCTCCTGCTGTGTGAAAGGAGATTGGATGTGTCTTCATTCTCCTGCTGTGTGTAATGAGATTCAATTTGTCTTCATTCTCCTGCTGTGAGAAAGGAGATTTGGTTTGTCTTCATTCTCCTGCTGTGAGAAAGGAGATTGGGTTTGTCTTTATTCTCCTGCTGTGTGAAAGAAGCTTGGGTTTGTCTTCATTCCCCTGGTGTGTGAAAGGAGGTTGAGTTTGTCTTCCTTCTCCAGCTGTGTGTAATGAGATTGGATTTGTCTTCATTCTCCCGCAATGTGAAAGGAGATTGGGTTTGTCTTCATTCTCCTGCTGTGTTAAAGGAGATTGGGTTTGTCTTTATTCTCCTGCTGTGTGAATGCAGATTGGGTTTGTCGTCATTCTCAAGCTGTGTGAAAGCAGGTTGAGTTTGTCTTCCTTCTCCAGCTGTGTGTAATGAGATTGGATTTGTCTGCATTCTCCTGCTCTGTGTAATGAGATTTGGTTTGTCTTCATTCTCCTTTGTGTTAGGAGATTGGGTTTGTCTTCATTCTTCGCTGTGTGAAAGGGGATTGGTTTGTCTTCATTCTCCTGACGTGTGAAAGGAGATTGGTTTTGTCTTCATTCTCCTGCTGCATGTAATGAGATTGGGTTTGTCTTCATTCAGCTGCTGAGTGAATGTAGATTGGCTTTGTCTTCATTATCCTGCTGTGTGAAAGGAGATTGGGGTTGTCTTCATTCTCCTGCTGTGTGAAAGCAGATTGGGTTTGTCTTCACTCTCCTGCTGTGTGAAAGGAGATTGGGTTTGTCTTTAGTCTACTGCTGTGTGTTTGGAGATTGGGTTTGTCTTCATTCTTCGCTGTGTGAAAGGGGATTGGTTTATCTTCAATCTCCTGATGTGTGAAAGGAGATTGGGTTTGACCTCATTCTCCTGCTGTGTGTAATGAGATTCAGTATGTCTTCATTCTCCTGCTGTGAGAAAGGAGATTTGGTTTGACTTCATTCTCCTGCTGTGTGAATGGAGATTGGGTTTGTCGTCATTCTCATGCTGTGTGAAAGGACATTGGATTTGTCTTCATTCTTCTGCTGTGTGAAAGGAGATTGGGTTTGACTTCATTCTCCTGCTGTATGTAACGAGATTGGGTTTGTCTTCGTTATCCTGCTGTGTGAAAGGAGATTGGGTGTGTCTTCATTCTCCTGCTGTGTGAAAGGAGTTTGGGCTTGTCTTCATTCTTCTGCTGAGTGAAAGGAGATTGGGTTGTCATCATTCTCCTGCTGTGCGAAAAGAGATTGGGTTTGTCATCAGTCTCCTGATGTGTGAAATGAGATTGGGTTTGCCATCATTCTCCTGATGTGTGAAAGGAGATTGGGTTTGTCTTCATTCCCCTGCTGTGTGAAAGGAGGTTGAGTTTGTCTTCCTTCTCCAGCTGTGTGTAATGAGATTGGATTTGTCTTCATTCTCCCGCTATGTGAATGGAGATTGGGTTTGTCTTCATTCTCCTGCTCTGTGTAATGAGATTTGGTTTGTCTTCATTTTCCTTTGTGTTAGGAGATTGGGTTTGTCTTCATACTTCGCTGTGTGAAAGGGGATTAAATTGTCTTCATTCTCCTGACGTGCGAAAGGAGATTGGTTTTGTCTTCATTCTCCTGCTGCATGTAATGAGATTGGGTTTGTCTTCATTCAGCTGCTGAGTGAATTTAGATTGGCTTTGTCTTCATTATCCTGCTGTATGTAATGAGATTCAGTTTGTCTTCATTCTCCTGCTGTGAGAAAGGAGATTTGGTTGGTCTTCATTCTCCTGCTGTGTGAATGGAGATTGGGTTTGTCGTCATTCTCAAGCTGTGTGAAAGGACATTGGATTTGTCTTCATTCCCCTGCTGTGTGAAAGGAGATTGAGTTTGTCTTCCTTCTCCAGCTGTGTGTAAGGAGATTGGATTTGTCTTCATTCTCCTTTGTGTTAGGAGATTGGGTTTGTCTTCATTCTTCGCTGTGTGAAAGGGGATTGGTTTGTCTTCATTCTCCTGACGTGTGGCAGGAGATTGGTTTTGTCTTCATTCTCCTGCTGCATGTAATGAGATTGGGTTTGTCTTCATTCAGCTGCTGAGTGAATGTCAATTGGCTTTGTCTTCATTATCCTGCTGTGTGAAAGGAGATTGGGGTTGTCTTTATTCTCCTGCTGTGTGAAAGCAGATTGGGTTTGTCTTCACTCTCCTGCTGTGTGAAAGGAGATTGGGTTTGTCTTCATTCTGCTGCTGTGTGAAAGGGGTTTGGGCTTGTCTTCATTCTTCTGCTGAGTGAAAGGAGATTGGGTTGTCATCATTCTCCTGCTGTGCGAAAAGAGATTGGGTTTGTCATCAGTCTCCTGATGTGTGAAAGGAGATTGGGTTTGCCATCATTCTCCTGCTGTGTGAAAGGAGATTGGGTTTGTCTTCATTCTCCAGCTTTGTGAAAGGAAATTGGGTGTGTCTTCATTCTCCTGCTGTATGTAATGAGATTTGGTTTGACTTCATTCTCCTCTGGTGAAAAAGGAGATTGGGTTTGTCTTCATTCTCCTGCTGTGTGAAAGGAGATTGGATTTGTCTTCATTCTCCCGCTATGTGAAAGGAGATTGGGTTTGTCTTCATTCTCCTGCTCTGTGTAATGAAATTTGGTTTGTCTTCATTCTCCTTTGTGTTAGGAGATTGGGTTTGTATTCATTCTTCGCTGTGTGAAAGGGGATTGGTTTGTCTTCATTCTCCTGACGTGTGAAAGGAGATTGGTTTTGTCTTCATTCTCCTGCTGCATGTAATGAGATTGGGTTTGTCTTCATTCAGCTGCTGAGTGAATGTAGATTGGCTTTGTCTTCATTCTCCTGCTGTGTGAAAGCAGATTGGGTTTGTCTTCACTCTCCTGCTGTGTGAAAGGAGATTGGGTTTTTCTTTAGTCTACTGCTGTGTGTTAGGAGATTGGGTTTGTCTTCATTCTTCGCTGTGTGAAAGGGGATTGGTTTATCTTCAATCTCCTGATGTGTGAAAGGAGATTGGGTTTGACCTCATTCTCCTGCTGTGTAAAATGAGATTCAGTTTGTCTTCATTCTCCTGCTGTGAGAAAGGAGAATTGTTTTGTCTTCACTCTCCTGCTGTTTGAAAGTAGTTTGTGTTTGTCTTCATTCTCCTGCTGCGTGAAAGGAAATTGGGTGTGTCTTCATTCTCCTGCTGTGTGAAAGGAGATTGGGTGTGTCTTCATTCTCCTGCTGTATGTAATGAGATTCAGTTTGTCTTCATTCTCCTGCTGTGAGAATGGAGATTTGGTTTGTCTTCATTCTCCTGCTGAGTGAATGGAGATTGTGTTTGTCTTCATTCTGCTGCTGTGTGAAAGGAGATTGGTTTTGTCTTCATTCTCCTGCTGCATGTCATGAGATTGGGTTCGTCTTCATTCAGCTGCTGAGTGAATTTAGATTGGATTTGTCTTCATTATCCTGCTGTATGTAATGAGATTCAGTTTGTCTTCGTTCTCCTGCTGTGAGAAAGGAGATTTGGTTTGTCTTCATTCTCCTGCTGTGTGAATGGAGATTGGGTTTGTCGTCATTCTCATGCTGTGTGAAAGGACATTGGATTTGTCTTCATTCCCCTGCTGTGTGAAAGGGGGTTGAGTTTCTCTTCCTTCTCCAGCTGTGTGTAATGAGATTGGATTTGTCTTCGTTATCCTGCTGTGTGAAAGGAGATTGGGGTTGTCTTCATTGTCCTGCTGTGTGAAAGGAGATTTGGTGTGTCTTCATTCTCCTGCTGTGTGAAAGGAGTTTGGGCTTGTCTTCATTCTTCTGCTGAGTGAAAGGAGATTGGGTTGTCATCATTCTCCTGCTGTGCGAAAAGAGATTGGGTTTGTCATCAGTCTCCTGATGTGTGAAAGGAGATTGGGTTTGTCTTCATTCCCCTGCTGTGTGAAAGGAGGTTGAGGTTGTCTTCCTTCTCCAGCTGTGTGTAATGAGATTGGATTTGTCTCCATTCTCCCGCTATTTGAAAGGAGATTGGATTTGTCTTCATTCTCCTGCTCTGTGTAATGAGATTTGGTTTGTCTTCATTCTCCTTTGTGTTAGGAGATTGGGTTTGTCTTCATTCTTCGCTGTGTGAAAGGGGATTGGTTTGTCTTCATTCTCCTGATGTGTGAAAGGAGATTGGTTTTGTCTTCATTCCCCTGCTGCATCTAATGCGATTGGGTTTGTCTTCATTCAGCTGCTGAGTGAATGTAGATTGGCTTTGTCTTCATTATCCTGCTGTGTGAAAGGAGATTGGGGTTGTCTTCATTCTCCTGCTGTGTGAAAGGAGTTTGGGCTTGTCTTCATTCTACTGCTGAGTGAAAGGAGATTGGGTTTGTCTTCATTCTCCTGCTGTGTGAAAGGAGATTGGGTTTGTCTTCATTCTCCTGCTGTGTGAAAGGAGTTTGGGCTTGTCTTCATTCTTCTGCTGAGTGACAGGAGATTGGGTTTTTCTTCATTCTCCTGCTGTTTGAAAGGAGATTCAGTTTGTCTACACTCTCCTGCTGTTTGAAAGTAGTTTGGGTGTGTCTTCATTCTCCTGCTGTGTGAAAGGAGATTGGGTTTGTCTTTACTCTACTGCTGTGTGAAAGGAGATTGGGTTTGTCTTCATTCTCCTGCTGTGTGAAAGGAGATTGAGTTTGTCTTCATTCTCTTGCTCTGTGTAATGACATTTGATTTGTCTTCATTCTCCTTTGTGTTAGGAGATTAGGTTTGTCTTCATTCTCCTGCTGAGTGAATGCAGATTGTGTTTGTCTTCATTCTCCTGCTGTGCGAAAGGAGATTGGGGTTGTCTTCATGCTCCTGCTCTGTGTAATGAGACTCAGTTTGTCTTCATTCTCCTGCTGTCTGAAGGGAGATTGTGTCTGTCTTCATTCTCCTGCTGTGTAAAAGGAGATTGGGCTTGTATTCATTCCCTTGCTGTTGAGAATGGAGATTGGGTTTTCTTCATTTTCCTGCTGTGTGAAAGGAGATTGGGGTTTGTCTTCATTCTCCTGCTGTATGAAAGGAGATTGGGTTTGTCTTCATTCTCCTGCTGTGTGAAAGCAGATTGGGTTTGTCTTCACTCTCCTGCTATGTGAAAGGAGATTGGGTTTGTCTTCATTCTTCGCTGTGTGAAAGGGGATTGGTTTGTCTTCAATCTCCTGATGTGTGAAAGGAGATTGGGTTTGACCTCATTCTCCTGCTGTGTGTAATGAGATTCAGTTTGTCTTCATTCTCCTGCTGTGAGAAAGGAGATTTGTTTTGTCTTCATTCTCCTGCTGTGCGAAAAGAGATTGGGTTTGTCATCAGTCTCCTGCTGTGTGAAAGAACATTGGGTTTGTCTTCATTCTCCTGCTGTGTGAAAGGAGATTGGGTTTGTCTTCATTCTCCTGCTCTGTGAAAGGAAATTGGATGTGGCTTCATTCTCCTGCTGTGTGAAAGGAGATTGGGTTTGTCTTTACTCTACTGCTGTGTGAAAGGAGATTGGGTTTGTCTTCATTCTCCTGCTGTGTGAAAGGAGATTGAGTTTGTCTTCATTCTCCAGCTGTGTGTAATGAGATTGGATTTGTCTTCATTCTACCGCTGTGTGAAAGGAGATGGGGTTTGTCTTCATTCTCCTGCTCTGTGTAATGAGATTCGGTTTGTCTTCATTCTCCTTTGTGTTAGGAGATTGGGTTTGTCTTCATTCTTCGCTGTGTGAAAGGGGATTGGTTTGTCTTCATTATCCTGCTGTGTGTAATCAGATTGGGTTTATATCTTCATTCTACAGCTGTGTGAAAGAACATTAAGTTTGTCTTCATTCTCCTGCTGTGTGAAGGGAGATTGGGCTTTTCTTCATTCTCCTGCTGTGTGAAAGGAGATTGGGTTTGCCTTACTCTACCACTGTGTGAAAGGAGATTGGGTTTGTCTTCATTCTCCTGCTGTGTGAAAGGAGATTGGGTTTGCCTTACTCTACCACTGTGTGAAAGGAGATTGGGTTTGTCTTCATTCTCCTGCTGTGTGAAAGGAGATTGAGTTTGTCTTCATTCTCTTGCTCTGTGTAATGACATTTGGTTTGTTTTCATTCTCCTTTGTGTTAGGAGATTGTGTTTGTCTTCATTCTTCGCTGTGTGAAAGGGGATTGGTTTGTCTTCATTCTCCTGACGTGTGAAAGGAGATTGGTTTTGTCTCCATTCTCCTGCTGCATGTACTGAGATTGGGTTTGTCTTCATTCAGCTGCTGAGTGAATGGAGATTGGCTTTGTCTTCATTCCCCTGCTGTGTGAAAGGTGATTGGGTTTGTCTTCATTCCCCTGCTGTGTGAAAGGTGATTGGGATTGTCTTCATTCTGTAGTTGTGTGAAAGGAGATTGGGTTTGTCTTATTTCCCCTGCTGTGTGTAATCAGATTGGGTTTATATCTTCATTCTCCTGCTGTGTGAAAGGACATTAGGTTTTTCTTCATTCTCCTGCTGTATGAAAGAAGACGGGGTTTGTCTTCATTGTCCTGCTGTGTGAAAGGAGATTGGGTTTGTCTTCATTCTCCTGCTGTGAGAAAGGAGATTGGGTTTGTCTTCATTCTCCTGCTGAGTGAAAGGAGATTGGGTTTGTCTTCATTCTCCTGCTGTGTGAAAGGAGTTTGGGCTTGTCTTCATCTTCTGCTGAGTGACAGGAGATTCGGTTTTTCTTCATTCTCCTGCTGTTTGAAAGGAGATTCAGTTTGTCTACACTCTCCTGCTGTTTGAAAGTAGTTTGGGTGTGTCTTCATTCTCCTGCTGTGTGAAAGGAGATTGGGTTTGTCTTTACTCTACTGCTGTGTGAAAGGAGATTGGGTTTGTCTTCATTCTCCTGCTGTGTGAAAGGAGATTGGGTTTGTCTCCATTCTCCTGCTGTGTGAAAGGAGATTGGGTTTGTCTTCATTCTCCTGCTGTGTGAAAGGAGTTTGGGCTTGTCTTCATTCTTCTGCTGAGTGAAAGGAGATTGGGTTTGTCTTCATTCTCTTGCTCTGTATAATGACATTTGATTTGTCTTCATTCTCCTTTGTGTTAGGAGATTAGGTTTGTCTTCATTCTCCTGCTGAGTGAATGCAGATTGTGTTTGTCTTCATTCTCCTGCTGTGTGAAAGGAGATTGGGGTTGTCTTCATGCTCCTGCTCTGTGTAATGAGACTCGGTTTGTCTTCATTCTCCTGCTGTCTGAAGGGAGATTGGGTCTGTCTTCATTCTCCTGCTGTGTAAAAGGAGATTGGGCTTGTCTTCATTCCCTTGCTGTTGAGAATGGAGATTGGGTTTTCTTCATTTTCCTGCTGTGTGAAAGGAGATTGGGGTTTGTCTTCATTCTCCTGCTGTATGAAAGGAGATTGGGTTTGTCTTCATTCTCCTGCTGTGTGAAAGCAGATTGGGTTTGTCTTTACTCTACTGCTGTGTGAAAGGAGATTGGGTTTGTCTTCATTCTTCGCTGTGTGAAAGGGGATTGGTTTGTCTTCAATCTCCTGATGTGTGAAAGGAGATTGTGTTTGACCTCATTCTCCTGCTGTGTGTAATGAGATTCAGTTTGTCTTCATTCTCCTGCTGTGAGAAAGGAGATTTGTTTTGTCTTCATTCCCTTGCTGTGTGAAAGGAGATTGGGTTTGTCTCCATTCTCCTGCTGTGTGAAAGGAGATTGGGTTTGTCTTCATTCTCCTGCTGTGTGAAAGGAGTTTGGGCTTGTCTTCATTCTTCTGCTGAGTGAAAGGAGATTGGGTTGTCATCATTCTCCTGCTGTGCGAAAAGAGATTGGGTTTGTCATCAGTCTCCTGCTGTGTGAAAGAACATTGGGTTTGTCTTCATTCTCCTGCTGTGTGAAAGGAGATTGGGTTTGTCATCATTCTCATGAAGTGTGAAAGGAGATTGGGTTTGTCTTCATTCTCCTGCTCTGTGAAAGGAAATTGGATGTGTCTTCATTCTCCTGCTGTGTGAAAGGAGATTGGGTTTGTCTTTACTCTACTGCTGTGTGAAAGGAGATTGGGTTTGTCTTCATTCTCCTGCTTGGTGAAAGGGGATTGGGTTTCCCTCTATTCACCTGCTGTGTGAGAGAAGATTAGCTTTGTCTTCATTCTCCTGCTGTGTGAAAGCAGATTGTGTTTGTCTTCATTCTCTTGCTGTGTGAAAGGAGATTGGCATTGGCTTCATTTTTTGCTGCGTGAAGGGAGATTGGCTCTGTCTTCATTCCCCTGCTGTGTGAAAGGTGATTGGGATTGTCTTCATTCTCCTGCTGTGTGAAAGGTGATTGGGATTGTCTTCATTCTGTAGTTGTGTGAAAGGAGATTGGGTTTGTCTTATTTCCCCTGCTGTGTGTAATCAGATTGGGTTTATATCTTCATTCTCCTGCTGTGTGAAAGGACATTAGGTTTGTCTTCATTCTCCTGCTGTGTGAAGGGAGATTGGGTTTTTCTTCATTCTCCTGCTGTTTGAAAGGAGATTCAGTTTGTCTTCACTCTCCTGCTGTTTGAAAGTAGTTTGGGTTTGTCTTCATTCTCCTGCTGTGTGCAAGGAGATTGGGTTTGTATTTACTCTACTGCTGTGTGAAAGGAGATTGGGTTTGTCTTCATTCTCCAGCTGTGTGTAATGAGATTGGATTTGTCTTCATTCTCCCGCTGTGTGAAAGGAGATTGGTTTTGTCTTCATTCTCCTGCTGCATGTAATGAGATTGGGTTTGTCTTCATTCAGCTGCTGAGTGAATTTAGATTGGCTTTGTCTTCATTTTCCTGCTGAGTGAAAGGAGATTGGGGTTGTCTTCATTCTCCTGCTGTGTGAAAGCAGAATGGCTTTGTCTTCACTCTCCTGCTGTGTGAAAGGAGATTAGGTTTGTCTTTACTCTACTGCTGTGTGAAAGGAGATTGGGTTTGTCTTCATTCTCCTGCTGTGTGAAAGGAGATTGAGTTTGTCTTCATTCTCCAGCTGTGTGTAATGAGATTGGATTTGTCTTCATTCTCCCGCTGTGTAAAAGGAGATTGGTTTTGTCTTCATTCTCCTGCTCTGTGTAATGACATTTGGTTTGTCTTCATTCTCCTTTGTGTTAGTAGATTGGGTTTGTCTTCATTCTTCGCTGTGTGAAAGGGGATTGGTTTGTCTTCATTCTCCTGCTGTGTGAAAGGAGATTGGGTTTGACCTCATTCTTGTGCTGTGTGTAATGAGATTCAGTTTGTCTTCATTCTTCAGCTGTGTGAAAGGAGATTGGGTTTGTCTTCATTCTCCTGCTGTGTGAAAGGAGATTGGCTTTGGCTTCATTTTTTGCTGTGTGAAGGGAGATTGGCCTTGTCTTCATTCCCCTTCTGTGTGAAAGGAGATTTGGGTTGTCTTCATTCTCCTGCTGTGTGAAAGGAGATTGGGATTGTCTTCATTCTCCTGCTGTGTGAAAGGAAATTGGGTGTGTCTTCATTCTCCTGCTGTATGTAATGAGATTCAGTTTGTCTTCATTCTCCTGCTGTGAGAAAGGAGATTGGGTTTGTCTTCATTCTCCTGCTGTGTGAAAGGAGATTGGGTTTGTCTTCATTCTCCTGCTGAGTTTTGGAGATTGTGTTTGTCTCCATTCTCCTGCTGTCGGAACTACGCTTGGGTTTGTCCTCATTCTCCTGCTGTGTGAAAGGAGATTGAGTTTGTCTTCATTCTCCGGCTGTGTGTAATGAGATTGGATTTGTCTTCATTCTCCCGCTGTGTGAAAGGAGATTGGTTTTGTCTTCATTCTCTTGCTCTGTGTCATGACATTTGGCTTGTCTTCATTCTCCTTTGTGTTAGGAGATTGGGTTTTTCTTCATTCTACTGCTGAGTGAATGGAGATTGTGTTTGTCTTCATTCTCCAGCTGTGTGAACTGAGCTTGGGCTGGTCCTCATTCTCCTGCTGCGTGAAAGGAGATTTGTTTTGTCTTCATTCTCCTGCTGCATGTAATGAGATTGGGTTTGTCTTCATTCAGCTGCTGAGTGAATTTAGATTGGCTTTGTCTTCATTATCCTGCTGTGTGAAAGGAGATTGGGGTTGTCTTCATTCTCCTGCTGTGTGAAAGCAGAATGGGTTTGTCTTCACTCTCCTGCTGTGTGAAAGGAGATTGGGTTTGTCTTTACTCTACTGCTGTGTGAGAGGAGATTGGGTTTGTCTTCAATCTCCCGATGTCTGAAAGGAGATTGAGTTTGTCTTCATTCTCCTGCTCTGTATAATGACATTTGGTTTGTCTTCATTCTCCTTTGTGTTAGGAGATTGGGTTTGTCTTCATTCTTCGCTGTGTGAAAGGGGATTGCTTTGTCTTCATTCTCCTGACGTGTGAAAGGAGATTGGGTTTGACCTCATTCTCCTGCTGTGTGTAATGAGATTCAGTATGTCTTCATTCTCCTGCTGTGAGAAAGGAGATTTGGTTTGTCTTCATTCTCCTGCTGTGTGAATGGAGATTGTGTTTGTCTTCATTCTCCTACTGAGTGAATGGAGATTGTGTTTATCTTCAATCTCCTGCTGTGTGAATGGAGCTTGGGTTTGTGGTCATTCTCATGCTGTGTGAAAGGACATTGGATTTGTCTTCATTCTTCTGCTGTGTGAAAGGAGATTGGGTTTGACTTCATTCTCCTGCTGTATGTAATGAGATTGGGTTTGTCTTCGTTATCCTGCTGTGTGAAAGGAGATTGGGGTTGTCTTCATTGTCCTGCTGTGTGAAAGGAGATTGGGTGTGTCTTCATTCTCCTGCTGTGTGAAAGGAGTTTGGGCTTGTCTTCATTTTTCTGCTGAGTGAAAGGAGATTGGGTTGTCATCATTCTCCTGCTGTGCGAAAAGAGATTGGGTTTGTCATCAGTCTCCTGATGTGTGAAAGGAGATTGGGTTTGTCTTCATTCCCCTGCTGTGTGAAAGGAGGTTGAGGTTGTCTTCCTTCTCCAGCTGTGTGTAATGAGATTGGATTTGTCTTCATTCTCCCGCTATTTGAAAGGAGATTGGATTTGTCTTCATTCTCCTGCTCTGTGTAATGAGATTTGGTTTGTCTTCATTCTCCTTTGTGTTAGGAGTTTGGGTTTGTCTTCATTCTTCGCTGTGTGAAAGGGGATTGGTTTGTCTTCATTCTCCTGATATGTGAAAGGAGATTGGTTTTGTCTTCATTCTCCTGCTGCATGTAATGCGATTGGGTTTGTCTTCATTCAGCTGCTGAGTGAATGTAGATTGGCTTTGTCTTCATTATCCTGCTGTGTGAAAGGAGATTGGGGTTGTCTTCATTCTCCTGCTGTGTGTAATGAGATTCAGTTTGTCTTCATTCTCCTGCTGTGAGAAAGGAGAATTGTTTTGTCTTCATTCTCCTGCTGTATGAAAGGAGATTGGGTTTGTCTTCATTCTCCTGCTGTGTGTAATGAGATTGGGTTTGTCTTCATTCTCCTGCTCTGTGAATGGAGATTGGGGTTGTCTTCATTCTCCTGCTGTGTGAAAGCAGATTGGGTTTGTCATCACTCTCCTGCTGTGTGAAAGGAGATTGGGCTTGTCTTTACTCTACTGCTGTGTGAAAGGAGATTGGGTTTGTCTTCATTCTTCGCTGTGTGAAAGACGATTGGTTTGTCTTTAATCTCCTGATGTGTGAAAGGGGATTGGGTTTGACCTCATTCTCCTGCTGTGTGTAATGAGATTCAGTTTGTCTTCATTCTCCTGCTGTGAGAAAGGAGATTTGTTTTGTCTTCATTCTCTTGCTGTATGAAAGGAGATTGGGTGTTTCTTCATTCTCCTGCTGTGCGATAAGAGATTGGGTTTGTCATCAGTCTCCTGCTGTGTGAAAGAACATTGGGTTTGTCTTCATTCTCCTGCTGTGTGAAAGGAGATTGGGTTTGTCTTCATTCTCCTGCTCTGTGAAAGGAAATTGGATGTGGCTTCATTCTCCTGCTGTGTGAAAGGAGATTGGGTTTGTCTTTACTCTCCTGCTGTGTGAAAGGAGATTGAGTTTGTCTTCATTCTCCAGCTGTGTGTAATGAGATTGGATTTGTCTTCATTCTACCGCTGTGTGAAAGGAGATGGGGTTTGTATTCATTCTCCTGCTCTGTGTAATGAGATTCGGTTTGTCTTCATTCTCCTTTGTGTTAGGAGATTGGGTTTGTCTTCATTCTTCGCTGTGTGAAAGGGGATTGGTTTGTCTTCATTATCCTGCTGTGTGTAATCAGATTGGGTTTATATCTTCATTCTACGGCTGTGTGAAAGAACATTAAGTTTGTCTTCATTCTCCTGCTGTGTGAAGGGAGATTGGGCTTTTCTTCATTCTCCTGCTGTTTGAAAGGAGATTCAGTTTGTCTACACTCTCCTGCTGTTTGAAATTAGTTTGGGTTTGTCTTCATTCTCCTGCTGTGTGAAAGGAGATTGGGTTTGCCTTACTCTACCACTGTGTGAAAGGAAATTGGGTTTGTCTTCATTCTCCTGCTGTGTGAAAGGAGATTGGGTTTGCCTTACTCTACCACTGTGTGAAAGGAGATTGGGTTTGTCTTCATTCTCCTGCTGTGTGAAAGGAGATTGAGTTTGTCTTCATTCTCTTGCTCTGTGTAATGACATTTGGTTTGTCTTCATTCTCCTTTGTGTTAGGAGTTTGTGTTTGTCTTCATTCTTCGCTGTGTGAATGGGGATTGGTTTGTCTTCATTCTCCTGACGTGTGAAAGGAGATTGGTTTTGTCTTCATTCTCCTGCTGCATGTAATGAGATTGGGTTTGTCTTCATTCAGCTGCTGAGTGAATGGAGATTGGCTTTGTCTTCATTCCCCTGCTGTGTGAAAGGTGATTGGGATTGTCTTCATTCTGTAGTTGTTTGAAAGGAGATTGGGTTTGTCTTATTTCCCCTGCTGTGTGTAATCAGATTGGGTTTATATCTTCATTCTCCTGCTGTGTGAAAGGACATTAGGTTTTTCTTCATTCTCCTGCTGTATGAAAGAAGACGGGGTTTGTCTTCATTGTCCTGCTGTGTGAAAGGAGATTGGGTTTGTCTTCATTCTCCTGCTGTGAGAAAGGAGATTGGGTTTGTCTTCATTCTCCTGCTGTGTGAAAGGAGATTGGGTTTGTCTTCATTCTCCTGCTGTGTGAAAGGAGTTTGGGCTTGTCTTCATTCTTCTGCTGAGTGACAGGAGATTGGGTTTTTCTTCATTCTCCTGCTGTTTGAAAGGAGATTCAGTTTGTCTACACTCTCCTGCTGTTTGAAAGTAGTTTGGGTGTGTCTTCATTCTCCTGCTGTGTGAAAGGAGATTGGGTTTGTCTTTACTCTACTGCTGTGTGAAAGGAGATTGGGTTTGTCTTCATTCTCCTGCTGTGTGAAAGGAGATTGAGTTTGTCTTCATTCTCTTGCTCTGTGTAATGACATTTGATTTGTCTTCATTCTCCTTTGTGTTAGGAGATTAGGTTTGTCTTCATTCTCCTGCTGAGTGAATGCAGATTGTGTTTGTCTTCATTCTCCTGCTGTGTGAAAGGAGATTGGGGTTGTCTTCATGCTCCTGCTCTGTGTAATGAGACTCAGTTTGTCTTCATTCTCCTGCTGCCTGAAGGGAGATTGGGTCTGTCTTCATTCTCCTGCTGTGTAAAAGGAGATTGGGCTTGTCTTCATTCCTTTGCTGTTGAGAATGGAGATTGGGTTTTCTTCATTTTCCTGCTGTGTGAAAGGAGATTGGGGTTTGTCTTCATTCTCCTGCTGTATGAAAGGAGATTGGGTTTGTCTTCATTCTCCTGCTGTGTGAAAGCAGATTGGGTTTGTCTTCACTCTCCTGCTATGTGAAAGGAGATTGGGTTTGTCTTCATTCTTCGCTGTGTGAAAGGGGATTGGTTTGTCTTCAATCTCCTGATGTGTGAAAGGAGATTGGGTTTGACCTCATTCTCCTGCTGTGTGTAATGAGATTCAGTTTGTCTTCATTCTCCTGCTGTGAGAAAGGAGATTTGTTTTGTCTTCATTTTCCTGCTGTGCGAAAAGAGATTGGGTTTGTCATCAGTCTCCTGCTGTGTGAAAGAACATTGGGTTTGTCTTCATTCTCCTGCTGTGTGAAAGGAGATTGGGTTTGTCTTCATTCTCCTGCTCTGTGAAAGGAAATTGGATGTGGCTTCATTCTCCTGCTGTGTGAAAGGAGATTGGGTTTGTCTTTACTCTACTGCTGTGTGAAAGGAGATTGGGTTTGTCTTCATTCTCCTGCTGTGTGAAAGGAGATTGAGTTTGTCTTCATTCTCCAGCTGTGTGTAATGAGATTGGATTTGTCTTCATTCTACCGCTGTGTGAAAGGAGATGGGGTTTGTCTTCATTCTCCTGCTCTGTGTAATGAGATTCGGTTTGTCTTCATTCTCCTTTGTGTTAGGAGATTGGGTTTGTCTTCATTCTTCGCTGTGTGAAAGGGGATTGGTTTGTCTTCATTATCCTGCTGTGTGTAATCAGATTGGGTTTATATCTTCATTCTACAGCTGTGTGAAAGAACATTAAGTTTGTCTTCATTCTCCTGCTGTGTGAAGGGAGATTGGGCTTTTCTTCATTCTCCTGCTGTTTGAAAGGAGATTGGGTTTGCCTTACTCTACCACTGTGTGAAAGGAGATTGGGTTTGTCTTCATTCTCCTGCTGTGTGAAAGGAGATTGGGTTTGCCTTACTCTACCACTGTGTGAAAGGAGATTGGGTTTGTCTTCATTCTCCTGCTGTGTGAAAGGAGATTGAGTTTGTCTTCATTCTCTTGCTCTGTGTAATGACATTTGGTTTGTTTTCATTCTCCTTTGTGTTAGGAGATTGTGTTTGTCTTCATTCTTCGCTGTGTGAAAGGGGATTGGTTTGTCTTCATTCTCCTGACGTGTGAAAGGAGATTGGTTTTGTCTCCATTCTCCTGCTGCATGTACTGAGATTGGGTTTGTCTTCATTCAGCTGCTGAGTGAATGGAGATTGGCTTTGTCTTCATTCCCCTGCTGTGTGAAAGGTGATTGGGATTGTCTTCATTCTGTAGTTGTGTGAAAGGAGATTGGGTTTGTCTTATTTCCCCTGCTGTGTGTAATCAGATTGGGTTTATATCTTCATTCTCCTGCTGTGTGAAAGGACATTAGGTTTTTCTTCATTCTCCTGCTGTATGAAAGAAGACGGGGTTTGTCTTCATTGTCCTGCTGTGTGAAAGGAGATTGGGTTTGTCTTCATTCTCCTGCTGTGAGAAAGGAGATTGGGTTTGTCTTCATTCTCCTGCTGTGTGAAAGGAGATTGGGTTTGTCTTCATTCTCCTGCTGTGTGAAAGGAGTTTGGGCTTGTCTTCATTCTTCTGCTGAGTGACAGGAGATTCGGTTTTTCTTCATTCTCCTGCTGTTTGAAAGGAGATTCAGTTTGTCTACACTCTCCTGCTGTTTGAAAGTAGTTTGGGTGTGTCTTCATTCTCCTGCTGTGTGAAAGGAGATTGGGTTTGTCTTTACTCTACTGCTGTGTGAAAGGAGATTGGGTTTGTCTTCATTCTCCTGCTGTGTGAAAGGAGATTGAGTTTGTCTTCATTCTCTTGCTCTGTATAATGACATTTGATTTGTCTTCATTCTCCTTTGTGTTAGGAGATTAGGTTTGTCTTCATTCTCCTGCTGAGTGAATGCAGATTGTGTTTGTCTTCATTCTCCTGCTGTGTGAAAGGAGATTGGGGTGGTCTTCATGCTCCTTCTCTGTGTAATGAGACTCAGTTTGTCTTCATTCTCCTGCTGTCTGAAGGGAGATTGGGTCTGTCTTCATTCTCCTGCTGTGTAAAAGGAGATTGGGCTTGTCTTCATTCCCTTGCTGTTGAGAATGGAGATTGGGTTTTCTTCATTTTCCTGCTGTGTGAAAGGAGATTGGGGTTTGTCTTCATTCTCCTGCTGTATGAAAGGAGATTGGGTTTGTCTTCATTCTCCTGCTGTGTGAAAGCAGATTGGGTTTGTCTTCACTCTCCTGCTATGTGAAAGGAGATTGGGTTTGTCTTTACTCTACTGCTGTGTGAAAGGAGATTGGGTTTGTCTTCATTCTTCGCTGTGTGAAAGGGGATTGGTTTGTCTTCAATCTCCTGATGTGTGAAAGGAGATTGTGTTTGACCTCATTCTCCTGCTGTGTGTAATGAGATTCAGTTTGTCTTCATTCTCCTGCTGTGAGAAAGGAGATTTGTTTTGTCTTCATTCCCTTGCTGTGTGAAAGGAGATTGGGTTTGTCTCCATTCTCCTGCTGTGTGAAAGGAGATTGGGTTTGTCTTCATTCTCCTGCTGTGTGTAAGGAGTTTGGGCTTGTCTTCATTCTTCTGCTGAGTGAAAGGAGATTGGGTTGTCATCATTCTCCTGCTGTGCGAAAAGAGATTGGGTTTGTCATCAGTCTCCTGCTGTGTGAAAGAACATTGGGTTTGTCTTCATTCTCCTGCTGTGTGAAAGGAGATTGGGTTTGTCATCATTCTCATGAAGTGTGAAAGGAGATTGGGTTTGTCTTCATTCTCCTGCTCTGTGAAAGGAAATTGGATGTGTCTTCATTCTCCTGCTGTGTGAAAGGAGATTGGGTTTGTCTTTACTCTACTGCTGTGTGAAAGGAGATTGGGTTTGTCTTCATTCTCCTGCTTGGTGAAAGGGGATTGGGTTTCCCTCTATTCACCTGCTGTGTGAGAGAAGATTAGCTTTGTCTTCATTCTCCTGCTGTGTGAAAGCAGATTGTGTTTGTCTTCATTCTCTTGCTGTGTGAAAGGAGATTGGCATTGGCTTCATTTTTTGCTGCGTGAAGGGAGATTGGCTCTGTCTTCATTCCCCTGCTGTGTGAAAGGTGATTGGGATTGTCTTCATTCTCCTGCTGTGTGAAAGGTGATTGGGATTGTCTTCATTCTGTAGTTGTGTGAAAGGAGATTGGGTTTGTCTTATTTCCCCTGCTGTGTGTAATCAGATTGGGTTTATATCTTCATTCTCCTGCTGTGTGAAAGGACATTAGGTTTGTCTTCATTCTCCTGCTGTGTGAAGGGAGATTGGGTTTTTCTTCATTCTCCTGCTGTTTGAAAGGAGATTCAGTTTGTCTTCACTCTCCTGCTGTTTGAAAGTAGTTTGGGTTTGTCTTCATTCTCCTGCTGTGTGCAAGGAGATTGGGTTTGTATTTACTCTACTGCTGTGTGAAAGGAGATTGGGTTTGTCTTCATTCTCCAGCTATGTGTAATGAGATTGGATTTGTCTTCATTCTCCCGCTGTGTGAAAGGAGATTGGTTTTGTCTTCATTCTCCTGCTGCATGTAATGAGATTGGGTTTGTCTTCATTCAGCTGCTGAGTGAATTTAGATTGGCTTTGTCTTCATTTTCCTGCTGAGTGAAAGGAGATTGGGGTTGTCTTCATTCTCCTGCTGTGTGAAAGCAGAATGGCTTTGTCTTCACTCTCCTGCTGTGTGAAAGGAGATTAGGTTTGTCTTTACTCTACTGCTGTGTGAAAGGAGATTGGGTTTGTCTTCATTCTCCTGCTGTGTGAAAGGAGATTGAGTTTGTCTTCATTCTCCCGCTGTGTAAAAGGAGATTGGTTTTGTCTTCATTCTCCTGCTCTGTGTAATGACATTTGGTTTGTCTTCATTCTCCTTTGTGTTAGCAGATTGGGTTTGTCTTCATTCTTCGCTGTGTGAAAGGGGATTGGTTTGTCTTCATTCTCCTGCTGTGTGAAAGGAGATTGGGTTTGACCTCATTCTTGTGCTGTGTGTAATGAGATTCAGTTTGTCTTCATTCCCCTTCTGTGTGAAAGGAGATTTGGGTTGTCTTCATTCTCCTGCTGTGTGAAAGGAGATTGGGATTGTCTTCATTCTCCTGCTGTGTGAAAGGAAATTGGGTGTGTCTTCATTCTCCTGCTGTATGTAATGAGATTCAGTTTGTCTTCATTCTCCTGCTGTGTGAAAGGAGATTGGGTTTGTCTTCATTCTCCTGCTGTGTGAAAGGAGCTTGGGTTTGTCTTCATTCTCCTGCTGAGTTTTGGAGATTGTGTTTGTCTTCATTCTCCTGCTGTGAGAAAGGAGATTTGGTTTGTCTTCATTCTCCTGCTGTGTGAAAGGAGATTGGGTTTGTCTTCATTCTCCAGCTGTGTGTAATGAGATTGGATTTGTCTTCATTCTCCCGCTGTGTGAAAGGAGATTGGTTTTGTCTTCATTCTCCTTTGTGTTAGGAGATTGGGTTTTTCTTCATTCTACTGCTGAGTGAATGGAGATTGTGTTTGTCTTCATTCTCCAGCTGTGTGAACTGAGCTTGGGCTGGTCCTCATTCTCCTGCTGCGTGAAAGGAGATTTGTTTTGTCTTCATTCTCCTGCTGCATGTAATGAGATTGGGTTTGTCTTCATTCAGCTGCTGAGTGAATTTAGATTGGCTTTGTCTTCATTATCCTGCTGTGTGAAAGGAGATTGGGGTTGTCTTCATTCTCCTGCTGTGTGAAAGCAGAATGGGTTTGTCTTCACTCTCCTGCTGTGTGAAAGGAGATTGGGTTTGTCTTTACTCTACTGCTGTGTGAGAGGAGATTGGGTTTGTCTTCAATCTCCCGATGTCTGAAAGGAGATTGAGTTTGTCTTCATTCTCCTGCTCTGTATAATGACATTTGGTTTGTCTTCATTCTCCTTTGTGTTAGGAGATTGGGTTTGTCTTCATTCTTCGCTGTGTGAAAGGAGGTTGGGTTTGACCTCATTCTCGTGCTGTGTGTAATGAGATTCAGTTTGTCTTCATCCTTCAGCTGTGTGAAAGGAGGTTGGGTTTGTCTTCATTCTCCTGCTGGCTGAAAGGAGATTGGGTTTCCCTCTATTCACCCTGCTGTGTGAGAAAAGATTAGCTTTGTCTTCATTCTCCTGCTGTGTGAAAGGAGATTGGCTTTGGCTTCATTTTTTGCTGTGTGAAGGGAGATTGGCTTTGTCTTCATTCCCCTTCTGTGTGAAAGGAGATTGGGATTGTCTTCATTCTGTTGTTGTGTGAAAGGAGATTTGGTTTGTCTTCATTCTCCTGCTGTGAAAAAGGAGATTTGGTTTGTCTTCATTCTCCTGCTGTGTGAAAGGAGATTGAGTTTGTCTTCATTCTCCAGCTGTGTGTAATGAGATTGGATTTGTCTTCATTCTCCCGCTGTGTGAAAGGAGATGGGGTTTGTCTTCATTCTCCTGCTGTTTGAAAGGAGATTGGGTTTGTCTACATTCTCCTGCTGTGTGAAAGGAAATTGGGTGTGTCTTCATTCTCCTGCTGTGTGTAATGAGATTGGATTTGTCTTCATTCTCCCGCTGTGTGAAAGGAGATGGGGTTTGTCTTCATTCTCCTGCTGTTTGAAAGGAGATTGGGTTTGTCTACATTCTCCTGCTGTGTGAAAGGAAATTGGGTGTGTCTTCATTCTCCTGCTGTGTGAAAGGAGATTGGGTGTGTCTTCATTCTCCTGCTGTATGTAATGAGATTCAGTTTGTCTTCATTCTCCTGTTGTGAGAATGGAGATTTGGTTTGTCTTCATTCTCCTGCTGAGTGAATGGAGATTGTGTTTGTCTTCATTCTCCTGCTGAGTGAATGGAGATTGTGTTTGTCTTCATTCTCCTGCTGAGTGAATGGAGATTGTGTTTGTCTTCATTCTCCTGCTGTGTGAAAGGAGATTGGTTTTGTCTCCATTCTTCTGCTGCATGTAATGAGATAGGGTTCGTCTTCATTCAGCTGCTGAGTGAATTTAGATTGGATTTGTCTTCATTATCCTGCTGTGTGAAAGGAAATTGGGTGTTTCTTCATTCTCCTGCTGTATGTAATGAGATTCAGTTTGTCTTCGTTCTCCTGCTGTGAGAAAGGAGATTTGGTTTGTCTTCATTCTCCTGCTGTGTGAATGGAGATTGGGTTTGTCGTCATTCTCATGCTGTGTGAAAGGAGATTGGATTTGTCTTCATTCCCCTGCTGTGTGAAAGGAGGTTGAGTTTGTCTTCCTTCTCCAGCTGTGTGTAATGAGATTGGATTTGTCTTCATTCTCCCGCTATGTGAAAGGAGATTGGATTTGTCTTCATTCTCCTTCTCTGTGTAATGAGATTTGGTTTGTCTTCATTCTCCTTTGTGTTAGGAGATTGGGTTTGTCTTCATTCTTCGCTGTGTGAAAGGGGATTGGTTTGTCTTCATTCTCCTGACGTGTGAAAGGAGATTGGTTTTGTCTTCATTCTCCTGCTGCATGCAATGAGATTGGGTTTGTCTTCATTCAGCTGCTGAGTAAATGTACATTGGCTTTGTCTTCATTATCCTGCTGTGTGAAAGGAGATTGGGGTTGTCTTCATTCTCCTGCTGGTGAAAGCAGATTGCGTTTGTCTTCACTCTCCTGCTGTGTGAAAGGAGATTGGGTTTGTTTTTAGTCTACTGCTGTGTGTTAGGAGATTGGGTTTGTCTTCATTCTTCGCTGTGTGAAAGGGGATTGATTTATCTTCAATCTCCTGATGTGTGAAAGGAGATTGGGTTTGACGTCATTCTCCTGCTGTGTGTAATGAGATTCAGTATGTCTTCATTCTCCTGCTGTGAGAAAGGAGATTAGGTTTGTCTTCATTCTCCTGCTGTGTGAATGGAGATTGGGTTTGTCTTCATTCTCCTGCTGTGTGAATGCAGATTGTGTTTGTCTTCATTCTCCTACTGAGTGAATGGAGATTGTGTTTATCTTCAATCTCCTGCTGTGTGAATGGAGATTGGGTTTGTGGTCATTCTCATGCTGTGTGAAAGGACATTGGATTTGTCTTCATTCTTCTGCTGTGTGAAAGGAGATTGTGTTTGACTTCATTCTCCTGCTGTATGTAATGAGATTGGGTTTGTCTTCGTTATCCTGCTGTGTGAAAGGAGATTGGGGTTGTCTTCATTGTCCTGCTGTGTGAAAGGAGATTGGGTGTGTCTTCATTCTCCTGCTGTGTGAAAGGAGATTGGGGCTGTCTTCATTGTCCTGCTGTGTGAAAGGAGATTGGGTTGTCATCATTCTCCTGCTGTGCGAAAAGAGATTGGGTTTGTCATCAGTCTCCTGATGTGTGAAAGGAGATTGGGTTTGTCTTCATTCCCCTGCTGTGTGAAAGGAGGTTGAGGTTGTCTTCCTTCTCCAGCTGTGTGTAATGAGATTGGATTTGTCTTCATTCTCCCGCTATTTGAAAGGAGATTGGATTTGTCTTCATTCTCCTGCTCTGTGTAATGAGATTTGGTTTGTCTTCATTCTCCTTTGTGTTAGGAGATTGGGTTTGTCTTCATTCTTCGCTGTGTGAAAGGGGATTGGTTTGTCTTCATTCTCCTGATGTGTGAAAGGAGATTGGTTTTGTCCTCATTCCCCTGCTGCATTTAATGCGATTGGGTTTGTCTTCATTCAGCTGCTGAGTGAATGTAGATTGGCTTTGTCTTCATTATCCTGCTGTGTGAAAGGAGATTGGGGTTGTCTTCATTCTCCTGCTGTGTGAAAGGAGATTGGGTTTGTCTTCACTCTCCTGCTGTGTGAAAGGAGATTGGGTTTGTCTTCATTCTTCGCTGTGTGAAAGGGGATTGGTTTATCTTCAATCTCCTGATGTGTGAAAGGAGATTGGGTTTGACCTCATTCTCCTGCTGTGTGTAATGAGATTCAGTTTGTCTTCATTCTCCTGCTGTGAGAAAGGAGAATTGTTTTGTCTTCATTCTCCTGCTGTATGAAAGGAGATTGGGTTTGTCTTCTCTCTCCTGCTGTGTGAAAGGAGATTGGGTTTGTCTTCATTCTCCTGCTGTGTGAAAGGTGATTGATTTGTCTTCATTCTCCTGCTGTGTGAAAGGAGATTGACTTTGTCTTCATTCTCCTGCTGTGTGAAAGCAGAATGGTTTTGTCGTCATTCTCCTGCTGTGTGAACGGAGATTGGGTTTGTCTTCATTCTGCTGCTGTGTGTAATGAGATTGGGTTTGTCTTCATTCTCCTGCTCTGTGAATGGAGATTGGGGTTGTCTTCATTCTCCTGCTGTGTGAAAGGAGATTGGGCTACTCTTTACTCTACTGCTGTGTGAAAGCAGATTGGGTTTGTCATCACTCTCCTGCTGTGTGAAAGGAGATTGGGCTTGTCTTTACTCTACTGCTGTGTGAAAGGAGATTGGGTTTGTCTTCATTCTTCGCTGTGTGAAAGACGATTGGTTTGTCTTTAATCTCCTGATGTGTGAAAGGAGATTGGGTTTGACCTCATTCTCCTGCTGTGTGTAATGAGATTCAGTTTGTCTTCATTCTCCTGCTGTGAGAAAGGAGATTTGTTTTGTCTTCATTCTCTTGCTGTATGAAAGGAGATTGGGTTTGTCTTCATTCTCCTGCTGTGCGAAAAGAGATTGGGTTTGTCATCATTCTCCTGAAGTGTGAAAGGAGATTGGGTTTGTCTTCATTCTCCTGCTCTGTGAAAGGAAATTGGATGTGTCTTCATTCTCCTGCTGTGTGAAAGGAGATTGGGTTTGTCTTTACTCTACTGCTGTGTGAAAGGAGATTGGATTTGTCTTCATTCTCCTGCTGTGTGAAAGGAGATTGAGTTTGTCTTCATTCTCCAGCTGTGTGTAATGAGATTGGATTTGTCTTCATTCTACCGCTATGTGAAAGGAGATGGGGTTTGTATTCATTCTCCTGCTCTGTGTAATGAGATTCGGTTTGTCTTCATTCTCCTTTGTGTTAGGAGATTGGGCTTGTCTTCATTCTTCGCTGTGTGAAAGGGGATTGGTTTGTCTTCATTCTCCTGATGTGTGAAAGGAGATTGGTTTTGTCCTCATTCCCCTGCTGCATTTAATGCGATTGGGTTTGTCTTCATTCAGCTGCTGAGTGAATGTAGATTGGCTTTGTCTTCATTATCCTGCTGTGTGAAAGGAGATTGGGGTTGTCTTCATTCTCCTGCTGTGTGAAAGGAGATTGGGTTTGTCTTCACTCTCCTGCTGTGTGAAAGGAGATTGGGTTTGTCTTCATTCTTCGCTGTGTGAAAGGGGATTGGTTTATCTTCAATCTCCTGATGTGTGAAAGGAGATTGGGTTTGACCTCATTCTCCTGCTGTGTGTAATGAGATTCAGTTTGTCTTCATTCTCCTGCTGTGAGAAAGGAGAATTGTTTTGTCTTCATTCTCCTGCTGTATGAAAGGAGATTGGGTTTGTCTTCTCTCTCCTGCTGTGTGAAAGGAGATTGGGTTTGTCTTCATTCTCCTGCTGTGTGAAAGGTGATTGATTTGTCTTCATTCTCCTGCTGTGTGAAAGGAGATTGACTTTGTCTTCATTCTCCTGCTGTGTGAAAGCAGAATGGTTTTGTCGTCATTCTCCTGCTGTGTGAACGGAGATTGGGTTTGTCTTCATTCTGCTGCTGTGTGTAATGAGATTGGGTTTGTCTTCATTCTCCTGCTCTGTGAATGGAGATTGGGGTTGTCTTCATTCTCCTGCTGTGTGAAAGGAGATTGGGCTACTCTTTACTCTACTGCTGTGTGAAAGCAGATTGGGTTTGTCATCACTCTCCTGCTGTGTGAAAGGAGATTGGGCTTGTCTTTACTCTACTGCTGTGTGAAAGGAGATTGGGTTTGTCTTCATTCTTCGCTGTGTGAAAGACGATTGGTTTGTCTTTAATCTCCTGATGTGTGAAAGGAGATTGGGTTTGACCTCATTCTCCTGCTGTGTGTAATGAGATTCAGTTTGTCTTCATTCTCCTGCTGTGAGAAAGGAGATTTGTTTTGTCTTCATTCTCTTGCTGTATGAAAGGAGATTGGGTTTGTCTTCATTCTCCTGCTGTGCGAAAAGAGATTGGGTTTGTCATCATTCTCCTGAAGTGTGAAAGGAGATTGGGTTTGTCTTCATTCTCCTGCTCTGTGAAAGGAAATTGGATGTGTCTTCATTCTCCTGCTGTGTGAAAGGAGATTGGGTTTGTCTTTACTCTACTGCTGTGTGAAAGGAGATTGGATTTGTCTTCATTCTCCTGCTGTGTGAAAGGAGATTGAGTTTGTCTTCATTCTCCAGCTGTGTGTAATGAGATTGGATTTGTCTTCATTCTACCGCTATGTGAAAGGAGATGGGGTTTGTATTCATTCTCCTGCTCTGTGTAATGAGATTCGGTTTGTCTTCATTCTCCTTTGTGTTAGGAGAATGGGCTTGTCTTCATTCTTCGCTGTGTGAAAGGGGATTGTTTTGTCTTCATTATCCTGCTGTGTGTAATCAGATTGGGTTTATATCTTCATTCTACGGCTGTGTGAAAGAACATTAAGTTTGTCTTCATTCCCCTGCTGTGTGAAGGGAGATTGGGCTTTTCTTCATTCTCCTGCTGTTTGAAAGGAGATTCAGTTTGTCTACACTCTCCTGCTGTTTGAAAGTAGTTTGGGTTTGTCTTCATTCTCCTGCTGTGTGAAAGGAAATTGGGTTTGTCTTTACTCTACTGCTGTGTGAAAGGAGATTGGGTTTGTCTTCATTCTCCTGCTGTGTGAAAGGAGATTGAGTTTGTCTTCATTCTCTTGCTCTGTGTAATGACATTTGGTTTGTCTTCATTCTCCTGCTGAGTGAATGGCGATTGCGTTTGTCTTCATTCTCCTGCTGGGTGAAAGGAGATTGGGTTTCCCTCTATTCACCCTGCTGTGTGAGAGAAGATTAGCTTTGTCTTCATTCTCCTGCTGTGTGAAAGCAGATAGGGTTTGTCTTCATTCCCCTTCTGTGTGAAAGGAGATTTGGGTTGTCTTCATTCTCCTGCTGTGTGAAAGGTGATTGCGATTGTCTTCATTCTGTTGTTGTGTGAAAGGAGATTGGGTTTGTCTTATTCCCCCTGCTGTGTGTAATCAGATTGGGTTTATATCTTCATTCTCCTGCTGTGTGAAAGGACATTAGGTTTGTCTTCATTCTCCTGCTGTGTGAAGGGAGATTGGGTTTTTCTTCATTCTCCTGCTGTTTGAAAGGAGATTGGGGTTTGTCTTCATTCTCCTGCTGTATGAAAGGAGATGGGGTTTGTCTTCATTGTCCTGCTGTGTGAAAGGAGATTGGGTTTGTCTTCATTCTCCTGCTGTGTGAAAGGAGATTGGGTTTGCCTTCATTCTACTGCAGTTTGACTGGAGATTGGGTTTGTCTTCATTCTCCTGCTGTATGAAAGCAGATTGGGTTTGTCTTTTTCTCCTGCTGTGTGAAAGGAGATTGGGTTTGTCTTTACTCTACTGCTGTGTGAAAGGAGATTGGGTTAGTCTTCATTCTTCGCTGTGTGAAAGGGGATTGGTTTGTCTTCAATCTCCTGATGTGTGAAAGGAGATTGGGTTTGACCTCATTCTCCTGCTGTGTGTAATGAGATTCAGTTTGTCTTCATTCTCTTGCTGTATGAAAGGAGATTGGTTTGTCTTCATTCTCCTGCTGTGTGAAAGGAGATTGGGTGTGTCTTCATTCTCCTGCTGTGTGTAATGATATTCAGTTTGCCTTCATTCTCCTGCTGTGTGAAAGGAGATTTGGTTTGTCTTCATTCCCTTGCTGTTTGAAAGGAGATTGGGTTTGTCTTCATTCTCCTGCTATGTGAAAGGAGATTGGGTTTGTCTTCATTCTCCTGCTGTGTGAAAGGAGTTTGGGCTTGTCTTCATTCTTCTGCTGAGTGAAAGGAGATTGGGTTGTCATCATTCTCCTGATGTGTGAAAGGAGATTGGATTTGTCTTCATTCTCCTGCTGTGCGAAAAGAGATTGTGTTTGTCTTCATTCTCCTGCTGTGTGAAAGGAGATTGGATTTGTCTTCATTCTCCCACTGTGTGAAAGGAGATGGGGTTTGTCTTCATTCTCCTGCTCTGTGTAATGAGATTCGGTTTGTCTTCATTCTCCTTTGTGTTAGGAGATTGGGTTTGTCTTCATTCTTCGCTGTGTGAAAGGGGATTGGTTTGTCTTCATTCTCCTGCTGTGTGTAATCAGATTGGGTTTATATCTTCATTCTCCGGCTGTGTGAAAGGTCATTGGGTTTTTCTTCATTCTCCTGCTGTTTGAAAGGAGATTCAGTTTGTCTTCACTCTCCTGCTGTTTGAAAGTAGTTTGGGTTTGTCTTCATTCTCCTGCTGTGAGAAAGGAGATTGGGTTTGTCTTCATTCTCCTGCTGTGTGAATGGAGATTGAGTTTGTCTTCATTCTCTTGCTCTGTGTAATGACATTTGGTTTGTTTTCATTCTCCTTTATGTTAGGAGATTAGGTTTGTCTTCATTCTCCTGCTGAGTGAATGGAGATTGTGTTTGTCTTCATTCTCCTGCTGTGTGAAAGGAGATTGGGTTTGACCTCATTCTCGTGCTGTGTGTAATGAGATTCAGTTTGTCTTCATTCTACAGCTGTGTGAAAGGAGATTGGCCTTGTCTTCATTCTTCTGCTGTGTGAAAGGAGATTGGGTTTGTCATCATTTCCATGCTGTGTGAAACGAGATTGGGTTTGTCTTCATTCTCCTGCTTTGTGAAAGGAGATTGGGTTTGTCTTCATTCTCCTGCTGGGTGAAAGGAGATCGGGTTTGTCTTCATTCTTCTGTTTTTGAAAGGTGTTTGGTTTTGTCTTCATTCTCCTGCTCTGTTAAAGGAGATTGCGTTTGTCTTCATTCTCCTGCTGTGTGAAAGGAGATTGGGATTGTCTTCATTCTGTAGTTGTGTGAAAGGAGATTGGGTTTGTCGTCATTCCCCTGCTGTGTGTAATCAGATTGGGTTTATATCTTCATTCTCCTGCTGTGTGAAAGGACATTAGGTTTGTCTTCATTCTCCTGCTGTGTGAAGGGAGATTGGGTTTGTCTTCATTCTCCTGCTGTTTGAAAGGAGGTTCAGTTTGTCTTCACTCTCCTGCTGTTTGAAAGTTGTTTGGGTTTGTCTTCATTCTCCTGCTGTGTGCATGGAGATTGGGTTTGTCTTTACTCTACTGCTGTGTGAAAGGAGATTGGGTTTGTCTTCATTCTCCAGCTGTGTGTAATGAGATTGGATTTGTCTTCATTCTCCCGCTGTGTGAAAGGACATTAGTTTTGTCTTCATTCTCCTGCTGTGTGAAAGGAGATTCAGTTTGTCTTCTCTCTCCTGCTGTTTGAAAGTAGTTTGGGTTTGTCTTCATTCTCCTGCTGTCTGTAAGGAGATTGGGTTTGTCTTCATTGTCCTGCTGTGTGAAAGGAGATTGTGTTTGTCTTCGTTCTCCTGCTGTGTGAAAGGAGATTGTGTTTTTCTTCATTCTCCTGCTGTGTGAAATGAGATGAGTTTGTCTGCATTCTCCTGCTGTGTGAAAGGAGTTGGCTTTGTCTTCATTCTCCTGCTTTGTGAGTGGAGATTGGGTTTGTCTTCATTCTCCTGGTGAGTGCAATGAGATTGGGTTTGTCTTCATTCTCCTGCTGTATGAAAGGAGATTGCGGCCATTTACCTGCTGGATTCTCAATTGCCAAATTTCACTTTCATGTCACAGCCACGGCCCTGTTTCGACTGAAAAAGGCTCCAAATTGTAAATAAGTGATTTGCAAAACCCTGACAAAAATCCTTATGGCCATCTTCGGAAAACCTTATTCTCTCCTGTTTTCCGATTGTTTGGCGCAATGTCTGAAATTCCCTTTTGTTTAGCTGGGTGTTGGAGCACTACTCGACTGCAGTCCTTACTCTGAGGATGATTCCAAAGGCCAATGCATTTGCTCCCATTGGGCTCCTGAGAGTAACGGATTGTGACAGTGCAACAGGTCCCTGTCATCCCTCGGAGATCTCAGCCCTGAGTTTGAGTTCCGTGTAGCAGTGAACAGAAAATAGATTCTTGTGATCCATCTTTGGACTGAGCTAATGAGACCGGGTCAGTACAATCACTTCACCATCCCCCCCTCATTCCTCCCACACCTCACACCAGGGTGAGGAAAGCATCAGGGATCTTGGGCTTGTTAAATGGCGGTAATGAGTACAAATACAGGGAAGTTATGTTGAGTCTATAAAGTTCAGGTTAGACCACAACTAGAGTATTGTGTCCAATTCTGGTCGCCACACTTTTGGAAGAATGTGAGGGTCTGTGAGTGGGTGCAGAGGAGATTTACCAGGGTTGGAGGGTTTTAGTTACAAGGTCAGACTAGAGAAGCTGGTGTTTTCTCCTTGGAGCAAAGGAGATGGAGGGGAGATTTGACAGAGGTGTAGAAGATTATGAGAAAGAAAAGCTGTTGCCATTGGTACTGAGACTAGGGGACACAAAATTTAATGTTTTGGGCAAGAGATACAGGGAGGGTGTGAGGAAGTACACTTTTTTCTCTGGTAAATACCTGGAGCTCTCTGCCAATGAGGGTGGTAGAAGCAGAGAGGGTCAGTGATTTCAAAGGGGTATTAGATGGATACTTCAAGGGTCAATACAGTGAGGTCACTCCCCACCACAACTCTCAACTCAGTCCAATGATTCCCCAGGATTCTTGTTACCAGTCAGCAGTTATAAGCGGAAAGGGTGGATTGCAACAACAGATCCAGGATCTGTTAAGGCCAAACAACTTCGCCCCTCAAACATCAGCCCTATCACACCCTCTGCCCATTCTCCTGCAAGTGCACATGCTCCCTCTCTCGCGCTGTCTCTCTCCCTCGCGCTCTCCCTCTCTCAGGCTCTCCCTTTCACACTATCCTCTTTCGTGCCCTCCGTCTCTCGCACTCTCCCTCTCTCGTGCTCTCTTTCTTGTGCTGCCCCTCTCTCCTGCTCTCCCTTCCTTTTCTCCTGCTCTCTCTCTCACTCACTCCCTCTCTTGCGCTCTCCCTCTCTTGTGCTCACCCTCTCTCACGCTGTCCCTCTCTCGCTCACTCCCTCTCTCACACACTCCCTCTCTCCATTGCTCCCTCTCCTACTCACTCCCTCTCTCACTCGCTCGTCCTCTCCCTCTCTTGCACTGCCTCTCTTGTTCTCGAAATTGGGACTCGAAATCAAGTTCTGTTGAAGGGTCATGAGGACTCGAAACGTCAACTCTTTTCTTCTCCGCCGATGCTGCCAGACCTGCTGAGTTTTTCCAGGTAATTCTGTTTTTGTTTTGGATTTCCAGCATCCGCAATTTTCTTTGTTTTTATCTCTCTTGTTCTCTGCCTCTCTCGCTCTCTGCCTCTCTCGCTCTCCGCCTCTCTTGCTCTCCCTCTCATTCGCTTGTTATCTCTTCATGTCTTTCACTTTCCCTATTTCTCTCTCTCGCGCTGTCTCTTTCTCTTGTCTAAATCTGTATTTCTTCATGACTGTCACTTGTTTCACTAACCTAACAACATCACTTTATTGACAAGTCTCATTCAGCCTGTACCGTCCACCAATTCCCTCAGTGTCAGCTCCCACTTTACTTGCCCTGCACTGTCAGCTCGATTGTAAACACTCTTGTGCTCACTCTCCATGAATAAGTCATGACACAGCTCATGTTGCTGCAGCATGTCTCAGCACTCGTAGGGTTAATGATGTTGCATGACACTATCCCTGTAATAGCACTTGTCTATTTCACAGGGACCTGCATTAGAGAGACCTGTCATCCATTAACGTGAACGTACCCTCGGGGTCTTATTCACTGAATCTGTTGCCTATGAAAAATCAGCCGTGTGTGCTTGGAGTTTTTGGTTTTAAGGTCAAGTGAATGGAATTGAGGAGAATCCCTGATCACTGAGGGTTTTTGAAGGAGCCCAGTCAGTTCATTATTATTTATTGGCTAATGTTTGAAAACCCACTATTAACAATTAAAACTTTAAAGTGTGATTTTCATCTCTTAAGCGACACGAGAGCCAGTGAATCTTTTACGTTTTTACTGTTCTTTTCACTGACTCTTTCCTGCTTTTATTATCAGTTTCTGTTAACAAATTCTCCTTCAGAATTCCTTCATTGTCGAAACTGACCAACTGTTCTTGAACGAAGGAAGCTAACACTCCGGATGGTCCGATTGGACAGCCAGGAGAGGTGTAGTGACAGTGCCGCTATCTCCCACAGTCTGCTTCTCGAGGACTTCCTCCTCAGAGAAAAGAATTAGCACCTTTAGCCAGACTGCACAGCACGAATCAGGATCGCTACTGAGTTCCAAGCTGAGGAATAGGGAGAGCAAAGCTGAGCCTCATGTTCCTGATCACTGGGCAGTGACCCCTGTTTATAGAGATTAGGACGTCAGTCACTCTTCCCCATTCACACTGAAATATCCACTCGGGGCAGTGATTTTAGTGTTATCAGTATCAATGTTTTTTGATGTGGGTGTGTGTGGTTGGTGGGGGTGGGTGTATGTGGTTGGTGGGGGTGGGTGTATGTGGTTGGTGGGGGTGGGTGTATGTGGTTGATGGGGGTGGGTGTATGTGGTTGGTGGGGGTGGGTGTGTGTAGTTGGTGGGGGTGGGTGTGTGTAGTTGGTGGGGGTGGGTGTGTGTGGTTGGTGGGGGTGGGTGTGTGTGGCTGGTGGGGGTGGGTGTATGTGGTTGGTGGGGGTGGGTGTGTGTGGCTGGTGGGGGTGGGTGTGTGTGGTTGGTGGGGGTGGGTGTGTGTGGTTGGTGGGGGTGGGTGTGTAGTTGCTGGGGGTGGGTGTATGTGGTTGGTGGGGGTGGGTGTACGTGGTTGGTGGGGGTGGGTGTGTGTGGTTGGTGGGGGTGGGTGTGTGTAGTTGGTGGGGGTGGGTGTATGTGGTTGGTGGGGGTGGGTGTGTGTGGTTGGTGGGGGTGGGTGTTTGTGGTAGATGGGGGTGGGTGTGTGTGGTTGGTGGGGGTGGGTGTGTGTGGTTGATGGGGGTGGGTGTGTGTGGTTGATGGGGGTGGGTGTGTGTGGTTGATGGGGGTGGGTGTATGTGGTTGGTGGGGGTGGGTGTGTAGTTGGTGGGGGTGGGTGTGTGTGGTTGATGGGTGTGGGTGTATGTGGTTGGTGGGGGTGGGTGTATGTGGTTGATGGGGGTGGGTGTGTGTGGTTGATGGGGGTGGGTGTGTGTGGTTGGTGGGGGTGGGTGTGTGTGGTTGATGGGGGTGGGTGTGTGCATGTTATGGGTGCGGGCGCATGTAGTTGGGTGTAGGCGTGCGGTGGAGGGGTGGTGTGTGTTTGATTGTTGGCTGTGTGCGTGTGGTGGAGTGTGGGTGTATGTATGTGTAGGAATGTGTGTGTGTGTGTATGTGTGTGTGTGTGTGTGTGTGTGTGTGTGTGTGTGTGTGTGTGTGTGTGTGTGTGTGTGTGTGTGTGTGTAGGGGGGGCTGGGTGCGGGAGTGGGTGCATGTGTGTGTGTGTGTAGGGGGTACGGAGTTGGGAGTGGATGTGTGTGTGTAAAGGGGGTCTAGTTGTGGGAGTGGGTGTGTGTGTGTGTGTAGGGGGGGCTGGGGTGGGAGTGGGTGTGTGTGTGTATAAGGGGGACTGGGTGCGGGAGTGGGTGTGTGTGTAGAGGGGTCTGGGTGTGGGAGTGTGTGTGTGTGTGTGTGTGTGTGTGTGTGTGTGTATAAGGGGGTCTGGGTGTAGGAGTTGGCGTGTGTGTGTGTATAGGGGGACTGGGTGTGGGAGTGGGTGTGTGTGCGTGTGTGTGTGTAGGGGGGCTGGGTGTGGGAGCGGTTGTGTGTGTGTGTGTGTGTGTGTGTGTGTGTGTGTGTAGGGGATCTGGGTGTGGGAGTGAGTGTGTGAGTGTAGGGGGGTCTGGGTGTGGGAGTGGGTGTGTGTGTGTAGGGGGGTCTGGGGGTGGGAGAGGGTGTGTGTGTGTAGGGGGGTCTGGGGGTGGGAGTGGGTGTGTGTGTAGAAGGGTCTGGGTGTGGAGGTGGGTGTGTGTGTGAGTGTGTGTGTGTGTGTGTGTGTGTGTGTGTAGGGAGGTCTGGATGTGGAAGTGGGTGTGTGTGTGTAGGGGAGACTGGGTGTGGGAGTGGGCGTGTGTGTGTAGGGGGCTTTGGGTGTGGGAGTGGGTGTGTGTATGTAGGGGGGTCTGGATGTGGGAGTAGGCATGTGTGTGTGTTGTAGGGGGACCGGGTGTGGGACTGGGTGTGTGTGTAGGGGGTCTGGGTGTGGGAGTGGACATGTGTGTGTGTAGGGGGTCTGGGTGTGGGAGTGGGCATGTGTGTGCGTAGGGGGGTCTGGGTGTGGGAGCGGGTGGGTGTGTGTGTAGGGGGGACTGGGTGTGCGTGTGGGTGTCTGTAGGGGGGACTGGGTGTGGGAGTTGGCGTGTGTGTGTGTAGGGGGGACTGGGTGTGGGAGTGGGTGTGTGTGTGTGTGTAGGGGGGACTGGATGTGGAAGTGGGTGCGTGTGTGTGTGTGTAGGGGAGACTGGGTGTGGGAATTGGTGTGTGTGTGTGGAGGGGGACTGGGTGTGGGATTGGGTGTGTGTGTGTGTGTGTAGGGGGGACTGGGTGTGGGAGTGGGTGTGTGTGTGTGTGTAGGGAGACTGGGTGTGGGAGCGTGTGTGTGTGTGTGTGTGTAGGGGGACCGGGTGTGCATGTGGGTGTCTGTAGGGGGGACTGGGTGTGGGAGTTGGCATGTGTGTGTGTAGGGGGGACTGGGTGTGGGAGTGGGTGTGTGTGTGTGTAGGGAGATTGGGTGTGTGAGTGGGTGTGTGTGTGTAGGGGAGACTGGGTGTGGGAGTGTGTGTATTTAGGGAGACTGGGTATGGGAGTGGGTGTGTGTGTGTGTAGGGGGGACTGGGTGCGGGAGAGGGTGTATGTGTGTGTGTAGGGGGGACTGGGTGTGGGAGTGTGTGTATTTAGGGAGACTGGGTATGGGAGTGGGTGTGTGTGTGTGTAGGGGGGACTGGGTGCGGGAGAGGGTGTATGTGTGTGTGTAGGGGGGACTGGGTGTGGGAGTGGGTGTGTGTGTGTGTGTGTAGGGGGGACTGGGTGTGGGAGTGGGTGTGTGTGTGTGTGTGTAGGGAGACTGGGTGTGGGAGTGGATGTGTGTGTGTGTAGGGAGACTGGGTGTGGGAGTGGATGTGTGTGTGTGTAGGGAGACTGGGTGTGGGAGTGTGTGTGTGTGTGTGTGTAGGGAGGCTGGGTGTGGGAGTGTGTGTGTGTGTAGGGAGACTGGGTGTGGGAGTGGGTGTGTGTGTGTGTAGGGAGACTGGGTGTGGGTGTGTGTGTGTGTGTGTGTGTAGGGGGGACTGGGTGTGGGAGTGGGTGTGTGTGTGTGTAGGAAGACTGGGTGTGGGAGGGGGTGTGTGTGTGTGTAGGGGGGACTGGGTGCGGGAGTAGGTGTGTGTGTGTAGGGGGGACTGGGTGTGGGAGTGGGGGTGTGTGTGTGTAGGGAGACTGGGTGTGGGAGTGGGTGTGTGTGTGTAGGGGGCACTGAGTGCGGGAGTGGGTCTGTGTGTGTGTAGGGAGACTGGGTGTGGGAGTGGGTGTGTGTGTGTGTAGGGGAGACTGGGTGTGGGAGTGGGTTTGTGTGGGTAGTGGGGGTCTGGGTGTGGGAGTGGGCATGTGAGTGTAGGGTGGACTGGGTGTGGGAGTGTGTGTGTGTGTAGGGGGGACTGGGTGTGGGAGTGGGTGTGTGTGTGTGTGTGTGTAGGGGAGACTGGGTGTGGGAGTGGGTGTGTGTGTGTGTGTGTGTGTGTAAGGGAATGGCTGTGGGAGTGGGTGTGTGTGTGTAGGAAGGGTCTGGGTGTGGGAGCAGGTGTGTGTGTGTGTGTAGGGGGACGGGGTGGGATGTGGGAGCGTGTGTGTGTGTGTGTGTGTGTGTGTGTGTGTGCAGGGGCGTCTGGGTGTAGGAGTTGGCGCGTGTGAGTGTAGGGGGGACATGGGTGTGGGAGTGGGTGTGTGTGTGTGCATGTAGGGGGACTGGCTGTGGGATTGGGTGTGTGTGTGTGCGTGTAGGGGGACTGGGTGTGGGAGTGGGTGTGTGTGTGTGTAGGGGAACTGGCTGTGGGAGTGGGTGTGTGTGTGTCGGAAGGGTCTGGGTGTGGGAGCAGGTGTGTGTGTGTTTTTAGGGGGACTGGGTGGGGTGTGGGAGCGTGTGTGTGTGTGTGTGTGTGTGTGTGTGTGTGTGTAGTGGGGTCTGGGTGTAGGAGTTGGCGTGTGTTTGTGTAGGGGGGACTGGGTGTGGGAGCGGGTGGGTGTGTGTGTAGGGGTGACTGGGTGTGGGAGTTGGTGTGTGTGTGTGTGTGTGTGTGTGTGTGTGTGTGTGTAGGGGGCACTGGGTGTGCGAGTTGGTGTGTGTAGGGCGGACTGGGTGTGGGAGTGCGTGTGTGTGTGTGTGTGTGCAGGGGGGACTGGATGTGGGAGTTGGTGTTTGTAGGGGGAACTGGGTGTGGGAGTGGGTCTGTGTGTGTGTAGGGGGGACTGGATGTGGGAGTGTGTGTGTGTGTGTGTGTGTGTGTGTGTGTAGGCGGGACTGGGTGTGGGAGTGGGTGTGTGTGTGTGTGTGTAGGGGGGACTGGGTGTGGGAGTGGGTGTGTGTGTGTGTGTGTGTGTGTAGGGGGGACTGGGTGTGGGAGTGGGTGTGTGTGTGTGTAGGGGGGACTGGGTGAGAGAGTTGGTGTGTGTAGGGGGGACTGGATGTGGGAGTGGGTGTGTGTGTGTGTAGGGGGTACTGGGTGTGGGAGTGTGTGTGTGTGTAGGAAGACAGGGTGTGGGAGTGGGTGTGTGTGTGTGTAGGGGGGTCTGGGTGTGGGAGCGGGTGGTTGTGTGTGTAGGGGGGACTGGGTGTGGCAGTTGGTGTGTGTAGGGGGGACTGGGTGTGGGAGTGGGTGTGTTTGTGTGTGAGTGTAGGGGGGACTGGGTGTGGCAGTTGGTGTGTGTAGGGGGGACTGGGTGTGGGAGTGGGTGTGTTTGTGTGTGTGTGTAGGGGAGACTGGGTGTGGGAGTGGGTGTGTGTGTGTAGGGGGGTCTGGGTGTGGGAGTGGGCATGTGTGTGTGTGTAGGGGGGTCTGGGTGTGGGAGTGGGCATGTGTGTGGTGTAGGGGGGACAGGGTGTGGGAGTGGGTGTGTGTGTGTGTAGGGGGGACTGGGTGCAGAAGTGGGTGTGTGTGTGTGTGTGTGTAGGGGGGACTGGGTGTGGGAGTGGGTATGTGTGGTGTAGGGGGACTGGGTGTGGGAGTGGGTGTGTGTGTGTAGGGGGACTGGGTGTGGGAGTGGGTGTGTGTGTGTGTGTGTGTGTGTGTGTGTGTGTGTGTGTGTGTGTGTGTGTGTGTGTGTGTGTGTGTGTGTGTGTGTGTGTGTGTAAGGGGGACTGGGTGTGGGCGTGGGTGTGTGTGTGTGTGTGTAGGGGAACTGGGTGTGGGAGTGGGTGTGTGTGTGTGTGTAGGGGGACGGGGTGTGGGAATGGGTGTGTGTGTGTGTGTAGGGAAACTGGGTGTGGGAGTGGGTGTGTGTGTGTGTGTGTGTGTGTAGGGGGACAGGCTGTGTGAATGGGCGTGTGTGTGTAGGAAGGGTCTGGGTGTGCGAGCAGGTGTGTGTGTGTGTGTGTGTGTTTGTATGGGGACTGGGTGCGGTATGGGAGCGTGTGTGTGTGTGTGTGTGTGTGTGTGTAAGGGGGACTGGGTGTGGGCATGGGTGTGTGTGTGTGTAGGGGGACTGGGTGTGGGAGTGGGTGTGTGTGTGTGTGTAGGGGGACTGGGTGTGGGAGTGGGTGTGTGTGTGTGTGTAGGGAGACTGGGTGTGGGAGTGGATGTGTGTGTGTGTGTAGGGGGGACTGGGTGTGGGAGTGGATGTGTGTGTGTGTGTAGGGGGACAGGCTGTGTGAATGGGCGTGTGTGTGTAGGAAGGTTCGGTGTGGGAGCAGGTGTGTATGTGTGTGTGTGTTTGTATGGGGGACTGTGTGTGGGAGTGGGTGTGTGTGTGTGCGTGTAAGGGGATTGGGTATGGGAGTGGGTGTGTGTAGGGGGACTGGGTGTGGGAGTGGGTGTGTGTGTGTGTGTGTAGGGAGACTTGGTGTGGGAGTGGATGTATGTGTGTGTAGGGGGACTGGGTGTGGGAGTGGGTGTGTGTGTGTGTGTAGGGGGACTGGGTGTGGGAGTGGGTGTGTGTGTGTGTGTAGGGAGACTGGGTGTGGGAGTGGATGTGTGTGTGTGTTTGTATGGGGGACTGTGTGTGGGAGTGGGTGTGTGTGTGTGCGTGTAAGGGGATTGGGTATGGGAGTGGGTGTGTGTAGGGGGACTGGGTGTGGGAGTGGGTGTGTGTGTGTGTGTGTAGGGAGACTTGGTGTGGGAGTGGATGTATGTGTGTGTAGGGGGGACTGGGTGTGGGAGTGGGTGTGTGTGTGTGTAGGGAGACTGGTTCTGGGAATGGGTGTGTGTGTGTATCGGGGGACTGGCTGTGGGAATGGGTGTGTGTGTGTAGGAAGGGTCTGGGTGTGGGAGCAGGTGTGTGTGTGTGTGTGTGCGTAGGGGGATTGGGTGGGGTGTGGGAGCATGTGTGTGTGTGTGTAGGGGGGTCTGGGTTTAGGAGTTGGCGTGTGTGAGTGTAGGGGGGACTGGGTGTGGGAGTGGGAGTGTGTGTGTGTGTGTTTAGGGGGACTGGGTGTGGGAGTGGGTGTGTGTGTAGGGAAACTGGGTGTGGGAGTGGGTGTGTGTGTGTGTGTAGGGGGACTGGGTGTGGGTGTGGGTGTGTGTGTGTGTGTAGGGGGACTGGCTGTGGGAATGGGTGTGTGTGTGTAGGAAGGGTCTGGGTGTAGGAGAAGGTGTGTGTGTTTGTAGGGGGACTGGGTGGGGTGTGGGAGCATGTGTGTGTGTGTGTGTGTGTGTGTGTGTGTGTATGTGTAGCGGGGTCTCGGTGTAGGAGTTGGCGTGTGTTTGTGTAGGGGGGACTGGGTGTGGGAGCGGGTGGGTGTGTGTGTAGGGGTGACTGGGTGTGGGAGTTGGTGTGTGTGTGTGTGTGTGTGTGTGTGTGTGTGTGTGTGTGTGTAGGGGGCACTGGGTGTGCGAGTTGGTGTGTGTAGGGCGGACTGGGTGTGGGAGTGCGTGTGTGTGTGTGTGTGTGCAGGGGGACTGGATGTGGGAGTTGGTGTTTGTAGGGGGGACTGGGTGTGGGAGTGGGTCTGTGTGTGTGTAGGGGGGACTGGATGTGGGAGTGTGTGTGTGTGTGTGTGTGTGTGTGTGTAGGCGGGACTGGGTGTGGGAGTGGGTGTGTGTGTGTGTGTGTAGGGGGGACTGGGTGTGGGAGTGGGTGTGTGTGTGTGTGTGTGTGTAGGGGGGACTGGGTGTGGGAGTGGGTGTGTGTGTGTGTAGGGGGGACTGGGTGAGAGAGTTGGTGTGTGTAGGGGGGACTGGATGTGGGAGTGGGTGTGTGTGTGTGTAGGGGGGACTGGGTGTGGGAGTGTGTGTGTGTGTGTGTAGGGAGACTGGGTGTGGGAGTGGGTGTGTGTGTGTGTAGGTGGGTCTGGGTGTGGGAGCGGGTGGTTGTGTGTGTAGGGGGGACTGGGTGTGGCAGTTGGTGTGTGTAGGGGGGACTGGGTGTGGGAGTGGGTGTGTTTGTGTGTGAGTGTAGGGGGGACTGGGTGTGGCAGTTGGTGTGTGTAGGGGGGACTGGCTGTGGGAGTGGGTGTGTTTGTGTGTGTGTGTAGGGGAGACTGGGTGTGGGAGTGGGTGTGTGTGTGTAGGGGGGTCTGGGTGTGGGAGTGGGCATGTGTGTGTGTGTAGGGGGTCTGGGTGTGGGAGTGGGCATGTGTGTGTGTGTAGGGGGGACAGGGTGTGGGAGTGGGTGTGTGTGTGTGCAGGGGGGACTGGGTGCAGAAGTGGGTGTGTGTGTGTGTGTAGGGGGACTGGGTGTGGGAGTGGGTGTGTGTGGTGTAGGGGGACTGGGTGTGGGAGTGGGTGTGTGTGTGTAGGGGGACTGGGTGTGGGAGTGGGTGTGTGTGTGTTTAGGAAGGGTCTGGGTGTGGGAGCAGGTGTGTGTGTGTGTTTGTGTGTGTGTGTGTGTGTGTTTGTATGGGGACTGGGTGGGGTGTGGGAGCGTGTGTGTGTGTGTGTGTGTGTGTGTGTGTGTGTGTGTGTGTGTGTAAGGGGGACTGGGTGTGGGCGTGGGTGTGTGTTTGTGTGTAGGGGAACTGGGTGTGGGAGTGGGTGTGTGTGTGTGTGTAGGGGGACGGGGTGTGGGAATGGGTGTGTGTGTGTGTGTAGGGAGACTGGGTGTGGGAGTGGGTGTGTGTGTGTGTGTGTGTAGGGGGACAGGCTGTGTGAATGGGCGTGTGTGTGTAGGAAGGGTCTGGGTGTGCGAGCAGGTGTGTGTGTGTGTGTGTGTTTGTATGGGGACTGGGTGCGGTATGGGAGCGTGTGTGTGTGTGTGTGTGTGTGTGTGTGTGTGTGTGTGTGTGTGTGTGTGTGTGTGTGTGTATGTGTGTGTGTGTGTGTGTGTGTGTAAGGGGGACTGGGTGTGGGCGTGGGTGTGTGTGTGTGTAGGGGGACTGGGTGTGGGAGTGGGTGTGTGTGTGTGTGTAGGGGGACTGGGTGTGGGAGTGGGTGTGTGTGTGTGTGTAGGGAGACTGGGTGTGGGAGTGGATGTGTGTGTGTGTGTAGGGGGGACTGGGTGTGGGAGTGGGTGTGTGTGTGTGTGTAGGGGGACAGGCTGTGTGAATGGGCGTGTGTGTGTAGGAAGGTTCGGTGTGGGAGCAGGTGTGTGTGTGTGTGTGTGTTTGTATGGGGACTGGGTGGGGTGTGGGAGCGTGTGTGTGTGTGTGTGTGTGTGTGTGTGTGTGTGTGTGTGTGTGTGTGTGTGTGTGTGTGTGTGTGTGTGTGTGTGTGTGTGTGTGTGTGTGTGCGTGTGTTCGTAAGGGGGACTGTGTGTGGGAGTGGGTGTGTGTGTGTGCGTGTAAGGGGATTGGGTATGGGAGTGGGTGTGTGTAGGGGGACTGGGTGTGGGAGTGGGTGTGTGTGTGTGTGTAGGGAGACTTGGTGTGGGAGTGGATGTATGTGTGTGTAGGGGGGACTGGGTGTGGGAGTGGGTGTGTGTGTGTAGGGAGACTGGTTCTGGGAATGGGTGTGTGTGTGTATCGGGGGACTGGCTGTGGGAATGGGTGTGTGTGTGTAGGAAGGGTCTGGGTGTGGGAGCAGGTGTGTGTGTGTGTGTGTGCGTAGGGGGATTGGGTGGGGTGTGGGAGCATGTGTGTGTGTGTGTAGGGGGGTCTGGGTTTAGGAGTTGGCGTGTGTGAGTGTAGGGGGGACTGGGTGTGGGAGTGGGTGTGTGTGTGTGTGTGTGTGTAGGGGGGACTGGGTGTGGGAGTGGGTGTGTGTGTGTGTAGGGGGGACTGGGTGAGAGAGTTGGTGTGTGTAGGGGGGACTGGATGTGGGAGTGGGTGTGTGTGTGTGTAGGGGGGACTGGGTGTGGGAGTGTGTGTGTGTGTGTGTAGGGAGACTGGGTGTGGGAGTGGGTGTGTGTGTGTGTAGGTGGGTCTGGGTGTGGGAGCGGGTGGTTGTGTGTGTAGGGGGGACTGGGTGTGGCAGTTGGTGTGTGTAGGGGGGACTGGGTGTGGGAGTGGGTGTGTTTGTGTGTGAGTGTAGGGGGGACTGGGTGTGGCAGTTGGTGTGTGTAGGGGGGACTGGCTGTGGGAGTGGGTGTGTTTGTGTGTGTGTGTAGGGGAGACTGGGTGTGGGAGTGGGTGTGTGTGTGTAGGGGGGTCTGGGTGTGGGAGTGGGCATGTGTGTGTGTGTAGGGGGGTCTGGGTGTGGGAGTGGGCATGTGTGTGTGTGTAGGGGGGACAGGGTGTGGGAGTGGGTGTGTGTGTGTGCAGGGGGGACTGGGTGCAGAAGTGGGTGTGTGTGTGTGTGTAGGGGGACTGGGTGTGGGAGTGGGTGTGTGTGGTGTAGGGGGACTGGGTGTGGGAGTGGGTGTGTGTGTGTAGGGGGACTGGGTGTGGGAGTGGGTGTGTGTGTGTTTAGGAAGGGTCTGGGTGTGGGAGCAGGTGTGTGTGTGTGTTTGTGTGTGTGTGTGTGTGTGTTTGTATGGGGACTGGGTGGGGTGTGGGAGCGTGTGTGTGTGTGTGTGTGTGTGTGTGTGTGTGTGTGTGTGTGTGTAAGGGGGACTGGGTGTGGGCGTGGGTGTGTGTTTGTGTGTAGGGGAACTGGGTGTGGGAGTGGGTGTGTGTGTGTGTGTAGGGGGACGGGGTGTGGGAATGGGTGTGTGTGTGTGTGTAGGGAGACTGGGTGTGGGAGTGGGTGTGTGTGTGTGTGTGTGTAGGGGGACAGGCTGTGTGAATGGGCGTGTGTGTGTAGGAAGGGTCTGGGTGTGCGAGCAGGTGTGTGTGTGTGTGTGTGTTTGTATGGGGACTGGGTGCGGTATGGGAGCGTGTGTGTGTGTGTGTGTGTGTGTGTGTGTGTGTGTGTGTGTGTGTGTGTGTGTGTGTGTGTGTATGTGTGTGTGTGTGTGTGTGTGTGTAAGGGGGACTGGGTGTGGGCGTGGGTGTGTGTGTGTGTAGGGGGACTGGGTGTGGGAGTGGGTGTGTGTGTGTGTGTAGGGGGACTGGGTGTGGGAGTGGGTGTGTGTGTGTGTGTAGGGAGACTGGGTGTGGGAGTGGATGTGTGTGTGTGTGTAGGGGGGACTGGGTGTGGGAGTGGGTGTGTGTGTGTGTGTAGGGGGACAGGCTGTGTGAATGGGCGTGTGTGTGTAGGAAGGTTCGGTGTGGGAGCAGGTGTGTGTGTGTGTGTGTGTTTGTATGGGGACTGGGTGGGGTGTGGGAGCGTGTGTGTGTGTGTGTGTGTGTGTGTGTGTGTGTGTGTGTGTGTGTGTGTGTGTGTGTGTGTGTGTGTGTGTGTGTGTGTGTGTGTGTGTGTGCGTGTGTTCGTAAGGGGGACTGTGTGTGGGAGTGGGTGTGTGTGTGTGCGTGTAAGGGGATTGGGTATGGGAGTGGGTGTGTGTAGGGGGACTGGGTGTGGGAGTGGGTGTGTGTGTGTGTGTAGGGAGACTTGGTGTGGGAGTGGATGTATGTGTGTGTAGGGGGGACTGGGTGTGGGAGTGGGTGTGTGTGTGTAGGGAGACTGGTTCTGGGAATGGGTGTGTGTGTGTATCGGGGGACTGGCTGTGGGAATGGGTGTGTGTGTGTAGGAAGGGTCTGGGTGTGGGAGCAGGTGTGTGTGTGTGTGTGTGCGTAGGGGGATTGGGTGGGGTGTGGGAGCATGTGTGTGTGTGTGTAGGGGGGTCTGGGTTTAGGAGTTGGCGTGTGTGAGTGTAGGGGGGACTGGGTGTGGGAGTGGGTGTGTGTGTGTGTGTTTAGGGGGACTGGGTGTGGGAGTGGGTGTGTGTGTAGGGAAGCTGGGTGTGGGAGTGGGTGTGTGTGTGTGTGTAGGGGGACTGGGTGTGGGTGTGGGTGTGTGTGTGTGTGTGTAGGGGAACTGGCTGTGGGAATGGGTGTGTGTGTGTAGGAAGGGTCTGGGTGTAGGAGAAGGTGTGTGTGTTTGTAGGGGGACTGGGTGGGGTGTGGGAGCGTGTGTGTGTGTGTGTGTGTGTGTGTGTGTGTGTGTGTGTGTGTGTGTGTGTGTGTGTGTGTGTGTGTGTGTGTGTGTGTGTGTGTGTGTGTGTGTGTGTGTGTATGTGTAGCGGGGTCTGGGTGTAGGAGTTGGCTTGTGTGTGTGTAGGGGGGACTGGGTGTGGGAGCGGGTGGGTGTGTGTGTAGGGGTGACTGGGTGTGGGAGTTGGTGTGTGTGTGTGTGTGTGTGTGTGTGTGTGTGTAGGGGGGGACTGGGTCTGCGAGTTGGTGTGTGTAGGGGGGACTGCGTGTGGGAGTGCGTGTGTGTGTGTAGGGGGGACTGGATGTGGGAGTTGGTGTTTGTAGGGGGGACTGGGTGTGGGAGTGGGTGTGTCTGTGTGTAGGGGGGACTGGATGTGGGAGTGGGTGTGTGTGTGTGTGTGTGTGTGTGTGTGTGTAGGCGGGAGTGGGTGTGTGTGTGTGTGTGTGTGTGTGTAGGGGGGACTGGGTGTGGGAGTGGGTGTGTGTGTGTGTAGGGGGGACTGGGTGTGAGAGTTGGTGTGTAAGGGGGGACTGGGTGTGGGAGTGGGTGTGTGTGTGTGTAGGGGGGACTGGATGTGGGGGTGTGTGTGTGTGTGTGTTTAGAGGGGACTGGGTGCGGAAGTGGGTGTGTGTGTGTGTGTAGGGAGGACTGGGTGTGGGAGTGGGTGTGTGTGTGTGTAGGGAGACTGGGTGTGGGAGTGGGTGTGTGTGTGTGTAGGGAGACTGGGTGTGGGAGTGGGTGCGTGTGTGTGTGTAGGGAGGACTGGGTGTGGGAGTGGGTGTGTGTGTGTGTGTAGGGAGGACTGGGTGTGGGAGTAGGTGTGTGTGTGTGTGTAGGGAGGACTGGGTGTGGGAGTGGGTGTGTGTGTGTGTGTAGGGAGGACTGGGTGTGGGAGTGGGTGTGTGTGTGTGTAGGGAGACTGGGTGTGGGAGTGGGTGTGTGTGTGTGTAGGGAGACTGGGTGTAGGAGTGTGTGTGTGTGTGTAGGGGGGTCTGGGTGTGGGAGCGGGTGGTTGTGTGTGTAGGGGGGACTGGGTGTGGCAGTTGGTGTGTGTAGGGGGTACTGGGTGTGGGAGTGGGTGTGTTTGTGTGTGTGTGTAGGGGAGACTGGGTGTGGGAGTGTGTGTGTTTGTGTGTGTAGGGGGGACTGGGTGTGGCAGTTGGTGTGTGTAGGGGGGACTGGGTGTGGGAGTGGGTGTGTGTGCTTGTAGGGGGTCTGGGTGTGGCAGTTGGTGTGTGTAGCGGGGACTGGGTGTGGGAGTGGGTGTGTGTTTGTGTGTAGGGGGACTGGGTGTGGGAGTGGGTGTGTGTGGTGTAGGGGGACTGGGTGTGGGAGTGGGTGTGTGTGTGTAGGGGGACTGGGTGTGGGAGTGGGTGTGTGTGTGTAGGAAGGGTCTGGGTGTGGGAGCAGGTGTGTGTGTGTGTGTGTGTTTGTATGGGGACTGGGTGGGGTGTGGGAGTGTGTGTGTGTGTGTGTGTGTGTGTGTGTGTGTGTGTGTGTGTGTGTGTAAGGGGGACTGTGTGTGGGAGTGGGTGTGTGTGTGTGCGTGTAAGGGGACTGGGTATGGGAGTGGGTGTGTGTAGGGGGACTGGGTGTGGGAGTGGGTGTGTGTGTGTGTGTGTAGGGAGACTTGGTGTGGGAGTGGATGTATGTGTGTGTAGGGGGGACTGGGTGTGGGAGTGGGTGTGTGTGTGTGTAGGGAGACTGATTCTGGGAATGGGTGTGTGTGTGTATAGGGGACTGGCTGTGGGAATGGGTGTGTGTGTGTAGGAAGGGTCTGGGTGTGGGAGCAGGTGTGTGTGTGTGTGTGCCTAGGGGGATTGGGTGGGGTGTGGGAGCATGTGTGTGTGTGTGTGTGTGTAGGGGGGTCTGGGTGTGGGAGTGGGTGTGTGTGTGTGTAGGGAAACTGGGTGTGGGAGTGGGTGTGTGTGTGTGTAGGGGGACTGGGTGTGGGTGTGGGTGTGTGTGTGTGTGTGTGTGTAGGGGGACTGGCTGTGGGAATGGGTGTGTGTGTGTAGGAAGGGTCTAGGTGTGGGAGCAGGTGTGTGTGTTTGTAGGGGGACTGGGTGGGGTGTGGGAGCGTGTGTGTGTGTGTGTGTGTGTGTGTATGTGTAGCGGGGTCTGGGTGTAGGAGCGGGTGGGTGTGTGTGTGTAGGGGTGACTGGGTGTGGGAGTTGGTGTGTGTGTATGTGTGTGTGTGTGTGTGTATGTGTGTGTGTGTGTGTGTAGGGGGGACTGGGTCTGCGAGTTCGTGTGTGTAGGGGGGACTGGGTGTGGGAATGCGTGTGTGTGTGTGTAGGAGGGACTGGATGTGGGAGTTGGTGTTTGTAGGGGGGACTGGGTGTGGGAGTGGGTGTGTCTGTGTGTAGGGGGGACTGGATGTGGGAGTGGGTGTGTGTGTGTGTGTGTGTGTGTGTGTGTGTGTAGGCGGGAGTGGGTGTGTGTGTGTGTGTGTGTGTGTTAAGGGGGGACTGGGTGTGCGAGTGGGTGTGTGTGTAGGGGGGACTGGGTGTGAGAGTTGGTGTGTGTAGGGGGGACTGGGTGTGGGACTGGGTGTGTGTGTGTGTGTATGGGGGACTGGATGTGGGGGTGTGTGTGTGCGTGTGTTTAGAGGGGACTGGGTGCGGAAGTGGGTGTGTGTGTGTGTGTAGGGAGGACTGGGTGTGGGAGTGGGTGTGTGTGTGTGTAGGGTGACTGGGTGTGGGAGTGGGTGTGTGTGTGTAGGGAGACTGGGTGTAGGCGTGTGTGTGTGTGTGTGTAGGGGGGTCAGGGTGTGGGAGCGGGTGGTTGTGTAGGGAGGACTGGGTGTGGCAGTTGGTGTGTGTAGGGGGTACTGGGTGTGGGAGTGGGTGTGTTTGTGTGTGTGTGTAGGGGAGACTGGGTGTGGGAGTGGGTGTGTTTGTGTGTGTAGGGGGGACTGGGTGTGGGAGTGGTTGTGTGTGTTTGTAGGGGGTCTGGGTGTGGCAGTTGGTGTGTGTAGCGGGGACTGGGTGTGGGAGTGGGTGTGTGTGTGTGTGTAGGGTACTGGGTGTGGGAGTGGGTGTGTGTGTGTGTAGGGAGACTGGGTGTGGGAGTGGATGTGTGTGTGTGTAGGGGGGACTGGGTGTGGGAGTGTGTGTGTGTGTGTGTGTGTGTGTAGGGGGACAGGCTGTGTGAATGGGCGTGTGTGTGTAGGAAGGGTCGGTGTGGGAGCAGGTGTGCGTGTGTGTGTGTGTGTGTTTGTATGGGGCCTGGGTGGGGTGTGGGAGCGTGTGTGTGTGTGTGTGTGTGTGTATGTGCGTGTAAGGGGGACTGTGTATGGGAGTGGGTGTGTGTGTGTGCGTGTAAGGGGACTGGGTATGGGAGTGGGTGTGTGTAGGGGGACTGGGTGTGGGAGTGGGTGTGTGTGTGTGTGTAGGGAGACTTGGTGTGGGAGTGGATGTATGTGTGTGTAGGGGGGACTGGGTGTGGGAGTGGGTGTGTGTGTGTGTGTAGGGAGACTGGTTCTGGGAATGAGTGTGTGTGTGTATCGGGGGACTGGCTGTGGGAATGAGTGTGTGTGTGTAGGAAGGGTCTGGGTGTGGGAGCAGGTGTGTGTGTGTGTGTGTGCGTAGGGGGATTGGGTGGGGTGTGGGAGCATGTGTGTGTGTGTGTGTGTGTGTGTGTAGGGGGGTCTGGGTTTATGAGTTGGCATGTGTGAGTGTAGGGGGGACTGGGTGTGGGAGTGGGTGTGTGTGTGTGTGTTTAGGGGGACTGGGTGTGGGAGTGGGTGTGTGTGTGTGTGTGTAGGGAAACTGGGTGTGGGTGTGGGTGTGTGTGTGTGTGTGTGTAGGTGGACTGGCTGTGGGAATGGGTGTGTGTGTGTAGGAAGGGTCTGGGTGTGGGAGCAGGTGTGTGTGTTTGTAGGGGGACTGGGTGGGGTGTGGGAGCGTGTGTGTGTGTGTGTGTGTGTGTATGTGTAGCGGGGTCTGTGTGTAGGATTTGGCTTGTGTGTGTGTAAGGGGGACTGGGTGTGGGAGCGGGTGGGGTGTGTGTGTAGGGGGGACTGGGTGTGGGAGTTGGTGTGTGTGTGTGTGTCTGTGTGTGTGTGTGTGTGTGTGTGTGTGTGTGTGTAAGGGGGACTGGGTCTGCGAGTTGGTGTGTGTAGGGGGGACTGGGTGTGGGAGTTGGTGTTTGTAGGGGGGACTGGGTGTGGGAGTGGGTGTGTCTGTGTGTAGGGGGGACTGGATGTGGGAGTGGGTGTGTGTGTGTGTGTGTGTGTGTGTGTTTAGAGGGGACTGGGTGCGGAAGTGGGTGTGTGTGTGTGGAGGGAGGACTGGGTGTGGGAGTGGGTGTGTGTTTGTGTAGGGAGACTGGGTGTGGGAGTGGGTGTGTGTGTGTAGGGAGACTGGGTGTAGGAGTGTGTGTGTGTGTGTGTAGGGGGGTCTGGGTGTGGGAGCGGGTGGTTGTGTGTGTAGGGGGGACTGGGTGTGGGAGTGGGTGTGTTTGTGTGTGTGTGTAGGGGAGACTGGGTGTGGGAGTGGGTGTGTTTGTGTGTGTAGGGGGGACTGGGTGTGGCAGTTGGTGTGTGTAGGGGGGACTGGCTGTGGGAGTGGGTGTGTGTGTTTGTAGGGGGTCTGGGTGTGGCAGTTGGTGTGTGTAGCGTGGACTGGGTGTGGGAGTGGGTGTGTGTGTGTGTAGGGAGACTGGGAATGGGAGTGGGTGTGTGTGTGTGTGTGTACGGGAGACTGGGTGTGGGAGTGGGTGTGTGTGTGTAGGGGGGGTCTGGGTGTGGGAGTGGGCATGTGTGTGTGTGTAGGGGGGACTGGGTGTGGGAGTGTGTGTGTGTGTGTAGGGGGGACTGGGTGTGGCAGTGGGTGTGTTTGTGTAGGGGGACTGGGTGTGTGTGTGTGTGTGTGTGTGTGTTTGTGTGTAGGGGAGGCTGGGTGTGGGTGTGGGTGTGGGTTTGTGTAGGGAGACGGGGTGTGGGTGTGTGTGTGTGTAGGGGAGTCTGGGTGTGGGAATGCGTGTGTGTGTGTGTTGGGGGGACTGGGTGCGGGAGTATGTGTGTGTGTGTAGGGGGGTCTGGGTGTAGGAGTTGGCATGTGTGTGTGTAGGGGGGTTGGGTGTGGGAGTTGGTGTGTGTGTGTAGGGAGACTGGTTGTGGGAGTGGGTGTGTCTGTGTGTGTGTCTATGTAGGGGGACAGGGTGTGGGAGTGGGTGAGTGTGTGTGTAGGGGGTCTGGGTGTGGGAGTGGGTGTGTGTGAGTGTGTGTGTGTGTGTGTGTGTGTGTGTGTAAGGGGGACTGGGTGTGGGAGTGGGTGTGTGTGTGTCTGTGTGTAAGGGGACTGGGCGTGCGAGTGGGTGAGTGTGTGTGTAGGGGGAATGGGTGTGGGAGTGGGTGTGTGTGTGTGTGTGTGTGTGTAGGGGGTACTGGGTGTTGGAGTGGGTGTGTGTGTGTGTAGGGAGACTGGGTGTGGGAGTGGGTGTGTGTGTGTAGGGGTGTCTGGGTGTGGGAGCGGGTGGGTGTGTGTGTAGGGGGGAACTGGGTGCAGGCGTGGGTGTGTGTGTGTAGGGGGGTTTGGGTGTGGGAGTGGGTGTGTGTGTGTGTGTAAGGGGACTGGGTGTGGGAGTGGGCATGTGTGTGTGTGTGTAGGGGGACTGGGTGTGGGAGTGGGTGAGTGTGTGTGTAGGGGGGACTGGGTGTGTGTGTGTGTGTGTGTGTGTGTGTGTGTGTGTGTGTGTGTGTGTGTGTGTGTGTGTAGGGGGACTGGGTGTGGGAGTGGGTGTGTGTGTGTGTGTAGGGGGACTGGGTGTGGGATTTGATGATTGTGTGTGTAGGGGGACTGGGTGTGGGAGTGGGTGAGTGTGTGTGTAGGGGGGACTGGGTGTGGGAGCAGGCGTGTGTGTGTGTAGGGGGGTTTGGGTGTGGGAGTGGGTGTGTGTGTGTGTGTAAGGGGACTGGGTGTGGGAGTTGGTGTGTGTGGGGGTCTGGGTGCAGGGGTGGGTGTGTGTGTGTGTAGCGGGCTTTGGGTGTGTGAGTGGGTGTGTGTGTGTGTAGGGGGGACTGGGTGTGGGAGTTGGTGTGTGTAGGGGGGTCTGTGTGCGGGAGTGGGCGTATGTGTGTAGGGGGGTTTGGGTGTGGGAGTGGGTGTGTGTGTGTGTAGGGGGACTGGGTGTGTGTGTATGTAGGGGGGTCGGGGTGTGGGAGCGGATGGGTGTGTGTATTGGGGAGACTGGGTGTGGGAGTTGGTGTTTGTATGGGGGACTGGGTGTGTGTGTGTGTGTGTCTGTGTGTGTAGGGGGGACTGGGTGTGGGAGTGGGGTGTGTGTGTGTAGGGGGACTGGGTGTGTGTGTGTAGGGGGGTCTGGGTGTGGGAGCGGGTGGGTGTGTGTGTAGGGGAGACTGGGTGTGGGAGTTGGTGTGTATAGGGGGGACTGGGTGTGTGTGTGTGTGTGTGTGTGTGTGTGTGTGTGTGTGTGTGTGTGTGTGTGTGTGTGTGTGTGTGTGTAGGGAGACTGGGTGTGTGTGTGTGTGTAAGGGGGTCTGGGTGTGGGAGTGGGTGTGCGTGTGTGTAGGGGAAACTGGGTGTGGGAGTTGGTGTGTGTAGGGAGACTGGGTGTGGGAGTGGGCATGTGTGTGTGTGTAGGGGGGACAGGGTGTGGGAGTGGGTGTGTGTGTGTGTGTAGGGAGACTGGTTGTGGGAGCGGGCGTGTGTGTGTGTAGTGGGGACTGGGTGTGGGAGTGTGTGTGTGTGTGTGTGTGTAGGCAGGACTGGGTGTGGGAGTAGGTGTGTGTGTGTGTGTATGGAGACTGGGTGTGGGAGTGGGTGTGTGTGTGTGTAGGGGGGACTGGGTGTGGGAGTGGGTGTGTGTGTGTGTAGGGGGGACTGGGTGTGGGAGTGTGTGTGTGTGTGTAGGGGAGACTGGGTGTGGGAGTGGGTGTGTGTGTGTAGGGAGACTGGGTGTGGGAGTGGGTGTGTGTGTAGGGAGACTGGGTGTGGGAATGGGTGTGTGTGTGTGTGTAGGGGGAACTGGGTGTGGGAGTGGGTGTGTGTGTGTGTGTGTGTGTGTGTAGGGGGACTGGCTTTGGGAATGGGTGTGTGTGTGTAGGAAAGGTCTGGGTGTGGGAGCGTGTGTGTGTGTGTGTGTGTGTGTGTGTGTGTGTGTGTGTGTGTGTGTGTGTGTGTGTGTGTGTGTGTGTAGGGGGACTGGCTGTGGGAGTGGATGTGTGTGTGTAGGAAGGGTCTATGTGTGGGAGCAGGTGTGTGTGTGTGTCTGTGTGTGTGTGCAGGAAGGGTTTGAGTGTGGGAGCAAGTATGTGTGTGTGTGTGTGTGTGTGTGTGCAGGAAGGGTCTGGGTGTGGGAGCAGCTGTGTGTGTGTGTGTGTGTGTGTGTGTGTGTGTGTGCAGGAAGGGTCTGGGTGTGGGAGCAGATGTGTGTGTGCAGGAAGGGTCTGGGTGTGGGAGCAGGTGTGTGTGTGTGTGTGTGTGTGTGTGTGTGTGTGTGTGTGTGTGTGTGTGTGTGTGTGTGTGTGTGTGTGTGTGTGTGTGTGTGTGTGTGTGTGTGTGTGCAGGAAGGGTCTGGGTGTGTAGGAATCAAATCTGTAACTTCTCTGGTGTTTCACTCTGACACTGTCTGTTACTCTCTAGGTTGAAGGCAGGTATTTTGGAATTCTGTGTTCAACCTGCAAAATGGGCAGAAGCTAGAGTGTCACAGTAAAAACCAAGCCAATGCGTGGCTGACAGGCTGGTTGGGAAAACTAAATCCTGTCTAAAACAACCAAAATGCCGAGTATTTGTAAGGATAGATTCTCACTGCTCCTGACTCCAGCCAGACACATGTTCCAAGGATCTTAGGCAACAGAATCAGACTTAATTGAATAGTCCTGTCAAAAAGCCAGCACAGTCATGATGGGCTGAATGGCCTCCTTTTCTGCTGTATGGTGCTATGATTCTAACTTCTGATATCTCGGTTATATGGCCATTTTGATGCATTAGCTTCTATAAAGGGGATTTGTGGAGAGTTACTGCTCTCATCCAAACCATGCTCAGCACCTCCTAAACGAGGGGGAGACCCCCAGGTCGGAATCTGGAGGGAGAGAACCTCCCCTCCCCCATAGGAATCCCAAGGGAGAACCCCAGTCCAATTTCCCTGTCATTAACCATCGCCATACTCAGTGCGGAAGAGAAATGGGAGCTAAAAACCTGTTTGTTTGGGATTTGCTCCAATTGAGAATGTTCCATTGAGGCCAGTGAAATTTAACATGAGGCAGACTTCACCTTGGAGTTTTGTATGTGTTGAGATTTCAATCCATGACACTGGTTCTTTAGTCATGGCTGGAGACAGATGTGGAGAGCGTGGTGTCTGTAGCACCAAGCTTTGTAATTAAACCCTGGAGAATCTGACTTGTCTCAAACTCTGTACTGAACACAGAACTCGATTTAAATTCTAGGTCATGTCTCCTGCAAGTAGATAAATGGGCTTCTAAAATAAACCTGCTGAATATTCATAGCTGTATCACAGTGCAGCAAGACTTCCTGCACACAAACATAACCAGGATCACTGAGTCCTCTAATCGTGTCTGAATAAACTGCTTACTCACTCCTACAGCGCACACATGCACACTGACTCTCACACACACACTGATTCTCACACACACGCTGACTCACACTGACACACACACACTCACTCTGCCTCAAACACACAGACACACACTCTCACCCTCCCCCAAACACACACACATTCTCACCTTCTCCCAAACACACACACACTCTCACCCTCCCCCAAACACACACACACTCTCACCCTCCCCCAAACACACACACACACATGCTGACTCACACACATGCTGGCTCACACTGACACACACACACAATGACTCTAACACACACACTGACTCTCACACACACGCTGACTCACACTGACACAAACACTCTCACCCTCCCCCAAACACACACACACACACACACACACACACACACACACGCTGACTCACACTGACACACACACTCTCTCACTCTCCCCCAAACACACATACACACTCTCACTCTCCCCCAAACACACACACACACTCTCACTCTGCCCCAAACACACAGACACACTCTCCCCCAAACACACACACACACACTCTCACTCCCCCAAACACACATACACACTCTCACCCTCCCCCAAACACACATACACACTCTCACTCTCCCCCAAACACACACACACACACTCTCACTCTCCCCCAAACACACACACACACTCTCACTCCCCCAAACACACACACACACTCTCTCACTCTGCCCCAAACACAGACACACTCTCCCCCAAACACACACACACTCTCTCACTCTCCCCCAAACACACACACACACACTCTCACCCTCTCCCAAACACACATACACACTCTCACCCTCCCCCAAACACACATACACACTCTCACTCTCCCCCAAACACACACACACACACACACACACACACATTCACTCTCCCTCAAGCACACACACACACACTTACTCTCCCCCAAACACACACACACACACAGTCTCACTCAAACATACACACACTGTCATTCGCCCCCAAACACACACACACACACACACACACACACTCTCTCACTCTTCCCTATACACACACACACACACTCTCACTCTCCCCCAAACACACACACACACACTCTCACTCAAACATACACACACTCTGTCACTCGCCCCCAAACACACACACATACACACACACACACTCTCACTCTCCCCCAAACACACACACACACACATGCACACTGTTATGATCCCAGCTGATGTTACTACTGGACAAGTCAGATCTCAGGGTGGAACCTGGCTTGATAGACCCTAACTTTTAATTTTTGTTCAGAAACTTGGAGAGCAGCTACTGAACAGAGTCACAGTCTGCTGATGTACTTTTAACAAAAGAATAAAACATGTGTTAAGCTGGAAAAGATGAATTATATTACACTACCACCTTCGTACCTTTACAGATATATACAGATTTGTAAGGTGAACAAAAGTTACAAACATTTTCTTATACTCTAATACTCACAGTAAGTACACAGTAAATAAACCAATTGGTGACCTGTGGTCAGACACACCACACTCTGAAACCAAGTGACAGATGCCAGCCCAAACTGATGCTTTGGATCCCTCCTCAACTTCCCCCAGACGTTTATCATACCATGAGCTAACCAGGCTCAATGAAACTCTATCTTTCACACAAGGGTTTCCAATCTCCATTCTCCAAGAACTCGCCCTGGAATCTTCCCCCAAATGACGTTTTCTGTTGGACATCTTTCACAAAGGTCAACCTCCAGGTCTTCGAACTCTCCTTCCGATGTTCCTCTCCCCTAGGTCACCATAGGCATTCAAGCTTCACCTTCCACACGCTCTTTCTCAGATACTCAGCAGTGTCAACAGAACACCCACTGCTTCACACGCCCATAGTAAGGAGTCACCAAAGTTTGGCTGTTTCAATGATTTGGATAATCACAAAACGTAGGAGCAGAAGTGGCCCATTGAGTCTGCTCCGCCATTCAATGAGATCATGGCTGATCTGATAATCCTCAACTCCAATTTATTGCCTTGTCCTCAAAACCCTTGATCCCCTTACTGATTAAAATCTGTCTATCGCAGACTTGTATATACTTAATGACCTATCCTTTACAGCCCTCTACAGTAAAGAATTCCACAGATTAACAACCCTCTGAGAGAAGAAACTCCTCCTCATCTCTGTCTTAAATGTGCGACCCCCTCACTTTGAGATTATGTCCTCTAGTCCTAGGCTCTCCCACAAGGGGAAACAACCTCTCAGCATCTACACTGTCAAGCCCCCTAAGAGTCTTGTATATTTCAGTAATGTCGCCTCTCATTCTTCTAAACTCCAATGAGTACAGGGCCAACCTATTCAAACAATATTGTTTTTGTTTCAGATTTCCAATATCTACAGTATTTTGCTTTTATTTTTTTCCTTATTTTTATACTTCATTCCCTTTGAAATAAAGACCAACATTCCATTTGCCTTCCCTATTACCTGCTGAACTTGTATGCTAGCTTTTTGGGATTCATGCATGAGGATCCCCAAATCCCTCTGTGCTGCAGCTTTCTTCAGTCTTTCTCCATTTAAGTAATATTCAGCTCCTCTCTTCTTCCTGTCAAAGTGCATAACCTCACATTTCCCCACATTGTATTCCATCTGCCAAGTTTTTGCCCACTCACTTAACCTGTCTATATCCCTCTGTAGGCTCTTTGTGTCATACTCACCACTTGCTTTCCCACCTACTTTTGTGTCATCCGCAAACTTGGCAATAGTACATTCACTTCCCTCATCTAAGTCGTTAATATATATTGTAAATAATTGTGGCTCCAGCACTGATCCCTGTGGCACTCCACTAGTTACAGCTGGCCATCCTGAAAATGCCCCCCATATCCCAACTCTCTGTCATCTCTTAGTTAGCCAGTCCCCTATGCACGCTAATATACAATCCCCAAAACCTTGGGCGAAACATGAGGGAACTAAATATATTTCCAAGTTTGGTGATGATGCAAAACTTGATTGGAATGTGAGCAATGAGGAGGATGTTAAGAGGCTTCAAGGTGATTTAGACAGATTGAGTGAGTGGGTAAATACATGGCAGATGCAGTATAACATGTGTAAGTGTGAAGTTATCCACTTTGGTAGGAGAAACAGAACAGCAGAATATTATTTAAATGGTGATAGATGGGGAAATGTTGATATACAAAAGGACCTGGGTGTCCTTGTACACCAATCACTGAAAGCAAGCATGCAGGTGCAGCAAGCAGTTAAGAAGGCAAATGGTATGTTGGCCTTCATTGTGAGAGGACTTGAGTACAGGAGCAAGGATGTCTTACTGCAGCTCTACTGGGCCTTGGTGAGACCACACTTGGAGTGTTATGTGCAGTTTTGGCCTCCTTACCTAAGAAAGGTTATACTTACCATAGAGGGAGTGCAGCGAAGGTTCGCTGGACTGATTCCTGGGATGGCAGGATTGTCATATGAGGGGAGATTGGGCCGACTAGGCCTGTATTCACTGGAGTTTAGAAGAATGAGAGGGAATCTCATTGAAATGTATTGAATTCTGACAGGGCTGGACAGACTGGATACAGGAATGATGTTTCCTCTGGCTTTGGGGATCTAGAACAAGGGGTCACAGTCTCGGGATACAGGGTACGCCATTTAGGACTGAGATGAAGAGAAACTTCTTCACTCAGAGGGTGGTGAACCTGTGGAATTGTCCACCACAGAATGCAGTGGAGGCCAAGTCACTGAATATGCTTAAGAAGGAAATAGTTAGATTTCTAGACTCTAAGGGTGTCGAGGGGTATGGGGAGAGAGCGGGACTATGGCATTGAGATAGAGGATCAGCCATGATCATATTGAATAGTGGAGTAGGCTCAAAGGGCCAAATGACCTACTCCGGCTCCTATTTTCTACATTTCTATGTTTCCTTAGATTTTCTGGCTTCTCGCAAGCTCACTTTGCTTTGGTTCTGCTCCCCACAGCTTTCTCTCTTTAATTCAGAGCCTTTGACTCTATGTTTCACTTTAACTCCCAGTGAACAGGAACTGTTCCAGATTCCCTGTCCCTGTTCAATGACTTAGTGGACCTTTTTCCTGTCCTCACTCCCAGGTTCTGGGGCTTTCTGATTTTCTTCTGGGACATGCTCCCTGATGCTCCCCCGCAGCTCCCTTCCTCCTGGTTCTGGCAGTTTCTGTGGAATGATCCTACCAACTGAACTCAAACTGCTTTCTGCTTCTCTCTGTCTCTGTGGGCCTCCCGTTGCTAGGGAATAGCACAGTGTTCCTTACTTTGTTTTAACTTCTCTAAACCATTCCAAGGGTCGTAAAACCTCATTAAAATGTAGGTATACAGACAAACCCAGACTTGCAGGGACCATTCTCCCAGAGCAAAACTCTAAATGAAACCAGACCCAGGTTTCACCCTTTTAACTCACAAATAAAACATATAAATTAAAATTAAACTTAAAGCTATAGCCTATTTCTAACACACATAAATACATACATAACTTACTTAAACTATCCCTTCCTGACAAGACACACACAAACACAGTCCCGCCAGTGCCCCTGTAACGTGGATCAGGCTTTTGTGCCTTTTATTGCCCAAGATAGGCAACAGATTAGGGTTGGGGGTGGGGGGCAATGCTAGCAACCTGAATGATAGAGTTGAATGGTCTGTATTATTAATAGAAGGTTTTCAGCCATGCTGTGCATGATGGGATAGACCCATCACTATATCTCTGAGGGTTCCTCTGCAACTACTTGGACAGGATGAATATTGAGTGAAAGGGAAGAAGCATAATGAAGAGGAGAGGGAAACGAGGACAGAAGACTGGCCTGTCTTTGGAGTGTCTGGGGGATGGATACAGAACATTGCTTTCAGGCGATTGGCTCCTCGCTCCTACTCTGAACCTCGCATGTTCTGAGCTCAGATTCTCACCAACCCCTTTGTCCATCTAGAATGATGATGTTGCCAGAGGAATGTTCCCCTTTCTTGGTCCAGGTTCTACTTGAGGCTGAGTGGCTTCTTTGTCAGGCAAAAGTGAGTTGACGTGTGTCACAATCTGTTGCCTCACAGAGGAAAGAAATTTGTTGCTATAGAAACGTTATGATTGGCTAAATCTCAGACCGTTCCTGGGGAGAGGAATTGAGTCGATAGCCATGGAACAGAGTCTGGAGTGAGAACTGAAAACATTTGACTCAGTCTTCCCAATATTTAATTGGAGGAAATTTCTGCTCATTCAGTACTGGATGTCAACAATGGAGGAGTCAATAGAGGTGCTGGTGAAGTGGAATTGAATGTTGTCAGCGAACATGTTAAAACTAACACTGTGCCTTCAGATGATGTCACCGAAGGATAGATCCTTGGGGACACCAGAGGTAACAGTTTGGGAGCAGGAAGAGAAGCCATCGCAGGTAATCCTCTGACTGTGATTAGACAGATAAGAATGGAATCGGGTGGGAGCAGTCCCACCCAGCTGGACAACAGTGGAGAGGCATTAGAGGAGGATGATGTGGTCAATCTTGTCAAAGGCCGCAGACAGGTCGAGAAGGACAAGGAGGGAAAGTTTACCATGGTCACAGTCACATCGGATGTTACTTGTGACTTTGGTAAGAGCTGTTTGGTAAGGTACTGTGGCAGGGACAAAAACCTGATTGGAGGGATTCTAACATGGAGTTCTGGAAAAGGTAGGGATGGATTTGGGGGGGTGATAACATGTTCAAAGGCTTTGGAAAGGAGAGGGAGGCTGGAGATGGGACAGTAGTTTGAAAGGTTGGTGAGGTCAAAGGTTTGGATATTTTTAAGGGAGAAGTGATGATGGCAGATTTAAAGGAGAGAGAGAGAGACAACACCTGAAGAGAGAAAACCGTTTACAATATCGACTAACATGGGGACCTGTGGGGGGATGTTGTGTGATCAGCAGTTTAGTGGGAATAGGATCAAGGGAACAGGAGGTTGGTCTAATGGACAAGATGAGCTCAGAGAGAGCATGAGAGGAGATAGGAAATCAATTAACAAAGATGTGAGTTCAGGTCAAGGGCAGAGGGGAGCTAGTGGCCCTGTGAGCTAGTGGAAGGGAGAGATGTGGTAGAGGCAGCTGACTGGATATAGACCAATTAGTTTAATGTTGGTGGTGGGAAAAATAATGGAATCCTCACTCAAATGTATAATAGAAGTTCATATAGGAATTCAAAATATAATAGAGGAGTCAGCACAGATTACAAACAGGAAGGTCATGCTTGACCAACCTGAGTGAACCCTTTGATAAAGTAATAGAAAGAGTAAATAAGAGTGATGTAGATGTAATTTATTTGGATTTCCAAAAGATTTTTAATAAGGTGCTGATATTATACTCATAACTGAGATCAGAAAATGTGGAGTTAAGTTTTAGAATGATTAGCAAGCTGGCTACAGAATAGAACACTGAAAATAGAGGATTAAAAGTAGTTACTCAGATCGGCAATTGGTGAGAAGTTTGTCCCACAGGATCGATGATAGGTCCATTGCTGTTCATAATTTACATAAAATTCGAGGAAGGCTGTTCACGGGTGATATCAGGAAGCACTTCTTCACACAAAGAGGAGTGGAAATCTGAAACTCAGTCACCTGAAAAGCTATTGAGGATGCGGGGATCAGTTGAATGTTTCAAAACTGATTTTAATATTTTTTTTTGTTGGGTAAAGGGATTAAAGATTACAGAACCAAGGTAAATGGAGTTAAGATACAGATCACCCATGATCTCATTGAATGGTGGAATAGGCTGGAGGAAATGAATGGCCTCCACCTGTTCCTCTAACGTCTGCTGAGGGTTGGACAGTAGACATCCATCCAAAACTCCAACATTACATCAGCATGGAGACTGGGAAAGTGAAGGCCACTGCATCACTCTGGATCTGATCTGATTATTTTCTGTTTTCATTTGTCTTTTCTGCTATTGTCCAGAGCACATAATCTTACTCTGTAAAAGCAGCTGCTGCATTCAAAGAGCTGTAGTGTTTGAGGAGAATCACGATACAAAGAGTGAATTACTGGATGTGACTGGTCTGTCTCTGGAGGCTTGAGCATCAAGATACTGAAATGGTTTGACAGGGTGGAATAAAGAATGTGAATATAAAGCTCACTTGCCTCAAGTGGCCGGAATAGCAACTCACTTGACCCTGTTTTGAGTTTGGATCTTTCCTGCTTTGACTGTAAGGAGGAGATGTATTTGTAAGCTCTGATCAGGATGAAGATCCATTGCTTTTATCTGATGTGCCAGCCTATTCACACAAGGCAACATGTCTGCAATACAAGGGGACCTTTAGTCAGTGTACAGCCACATCCTGATTGACACCCTGGGAATATTGAGAGGGTGAAGGTCCGGTCCTGGGTCAGAGGGTGAAGGTCACAGACCTGGGTTGGGTGTTAAGGTCCGGTCCTGGATCAGAGGGTGAAGGTCTGGCCCTGGGTCAGTGGGCGAAGGTCCGGTCTTGCATCAGATGGTGAAGGTCCGGACTTGGGTCAGAGGGTGAAGATCACAGATCTGGGTTGGGTGCAAAGGTCCGGATCTGGGTCAGTGGGTGAAGGATCAGATCTGGATCAGAGGGTGAAGGCCCAAATCTGGGTCAGAGGGTGAAGTTCACAGATCTGGGCCAGGGGCTGAATGCCTGGATCTAGGTAAGAGGGTGAAGGCTCAGATCCAATTCAGATGGTAAAGGTCCAGATCTGGGTAAGAGGGTGAAGGCCCAGATCTGGGTTAGAGGGTAAAGGTCCAGATCTGGGTAAGAGGGTGAAGGCCCAGATCTGAGCCAGAGGGTGAAGGTCCAGATCTGAGCCAGAGGGTGAAGTTCACAGATCTGGGCCAGGGGATGAAGGTCCCAGATCTGGGCCAGGGGGTGAAGGTCCCGGATCTGAGTCAAAGGGTGAAGGTCACGGACCTGGGACAAAAGGTGAAGGTCATAGATCCAGGTCAGAGGGTGAAGGTCATGGATCTTGTTCAGAGGGTGAAGGCCTAGATCTGGTTCAGAGGGTGAAGGTCCAGATCTGGGTCAGAGCGTGAAGGCCCAGCTCTGGGTCAGAGGGTGAAGGTCATGGATCTGGTTCAGAGGGTGAAGGCCTAAGTCTGGTTCAGAGGGTGAAGGTCCAGATCTGGGTCAGAGGGTGAAGGTCCGGATCTAGGTCAGGGGTTGAAGATCCCGGATCTGAGTCAGGGGGTGAAAGTTCCAAAGCAGACTGGTCATTACAAAGTTCTCCTGATGGTTATTCTAAATTGACTGAAACATACAACACACTCTGGGCGGAATCGTCCCAGATTTGCACTAAGTGCGGTAGTGGGTGAGTAAAAGAACGTTTTACCTGCCGGCCGCAATGGCAGGTTTTCACACCATAGCATCCCAAACCTGCCGCATTAATTATGCATTAAGTTTCCATGGCAAACGGGCTCTCCTTTACCACCCGCCATCACCTCACCGCTTCATCAGGCCGGGCGCCATGTTTAAAGTCCAGCTGTGCGCAGACATCTCAGTGCTTCCAGCCCAGGACTGCTGCAGGGAAGATGTCCACAAAAGGCAAAGTGACTGCAGCCCCCAGGTTTAATGACCTCCATTTCAATGCCATGGAGGCCCGCAGCGATGTCCTCTACCCCCGCTCTGGCCGCAGGATGGGCAGCGGCGTAACCAACCAGGCTCAGGAGGCAGTGGCAGCGGTGGTCAGTGCCAATGCCCTGCAAAAGAGGACAGCCGCCCAGTGCCGCAAGAAGATGAATAATCTCCTTCATTCCCCCAGGGTAAGACACTCTTCTCATCACCCCCAACTCACACACTCCCAAACCCATCACACATCCACAGGGCCCTCACTCACGGCCAGTTCAAGGGACATCACCATTCACTCTCTCACACACACCTTCACTGTCCTCATCCCATCCATGGAACCACTCACCACCCACACAGGCCAAGCATCCTTATCATCTGGCCTGGCAGGCATCCTGATACACTCTCCCCATCTCTATTCATGTGGAACAAGCTGGCACACAACAAGAGGGAGAGGTCACAGACCAGTGGAGAAATGCCTGAAATCAAGGTCCCCATGGACTTTGAAAACAGACCCATCCAGCTGTCCGGCAAGGATCTGGACTGTTCCTGTGCTGATGGTGAGGTCAATACTGCTCTACCAAGTGAGGATCCAGCACTGCAACATCGCACTCTGCACCTGTGGGAAACCTGAGAGCTGGGCAAATCCAATCGCCCTTGCATCCTGGCTTCCTTGGTCCCAGGTGAAATACACAAAGTTGTGTGTCCTCATGAAGATGGCATCCGTGACCTCATGGATAGATTTGTGGGCGGAGGCTTGTGATATCCCTCAGAGGTCACCTGTGGAACCCTGAAAGGAGCCATTGGCGTAGAAATTGAACGCTGCGGTCAGTTTCATGGCCACTGGCAATGGATGCCCTCCATGTCCCCGTGGGCACCAAATCCTGCAGTAGCTGGCTGATGTGACTGACCAGTTCCCTAGACACACGCAGCCTTTAGCGACACTGGTTCTGGGGCATTTGCAGGGATGAAAGCCGGCGCCTGTAGACCCTGGGTCTCGCTAAGTGACCAGTGACCAGTGACAGCTCGGTGTGGCTCTTCGGCAGTGTTTTCAGGAGCCCCAGCCGTCCATTCTACCACAGCGTGCTGCCGCGCCCTCTGCGCAGCCAAGCACCTTCATCGCTCACTTCTCCATTGTTGTTGCTCTTTGTTCGCCACGAGGCAGACAACTAATTCATCAGGCTCCATGCTCCAGATGTACACATTCTGCAGGATGAAAGACAGAGACATGTGGGTTAGCTTGGGTGTACTAAGAACCTGTCTTGGTTAAGTCTGAAGGTCCCTTAATGCATCGCAGAGAGTGCTGGCCACCACTTGGATGGCCAGAGTTCATTAGTTTGTAGCCTGTAGCTCGATGGGTGAAAAGCTCTGGAGCACTTGGTGCACTTTGATGCCTCTGTGTTGCTCGAAAGGGCAGATAAGCTAGAGGCCTGACTCCAATCATATCAATGTGGGTGTGCCTGAATTGTCTCAGCTGCAGAGGAATGGCCACTTTATACAGGGTGTCCCTAAAGTGTGGCCGCTTCCCTCGCTCACCCTATCCCCACCATCCCCCACCCCGGATGCTTGTACACTATAATCAACCGCAGGGCAGCCCTTGATTCCACCCCCCCACCCCCCCAAGTTGTCCCGCCCCAACATGCCTCAACCTTAATACCCAACAGGCAACCCGGGCGAGCGCTCTGCAACATTACTGTGTACTCACCTCCGGGTCCCCCTCAAAGTGCAGCCCGCCAAGTGCGCGCCTTTTATGTGCTGTTGTGAAACACGTCAGCGTAAAGTCACATTGACGTGGGCAGATGATCCACTGTGCAGAGGCAGGGGGGTGGAGCTATCCTGGCGGGTTGGCCTTTATAATGGTATGCAGAAGTATTACAATGAGGTTCCCGACATCCGATGGCAGGAAACGCGGCTTGAAACCATTTTTGGCCCCTCGCCGTATTGTCTTCTCACGCCACCAAACATGCCCAACGCCAACGGGCATGGAAAATCCCGGCCTATATCTTCATTCCCCTAATTCTGGACTGTTGAGCATCCCCGAATTTAATCGCTCCACTACTGGTGGCTGTGCCTTCAGCTGCCTGGGCCCCAAGCTCTGGAATTCATTCCCCATTCCTCTTTGCCTCTACCTCCCTGTCCCCCTTAAACTGCTTCCCTCCTCGATGCCTCCTTCTGGAACTCAGAGTGTATTTTTGTCTGATTGCAGCTTCATGAAATGTGTCCTCTGAGAGATGACTGTTCGTTAGAATCTCAGAACACTTATTGCACAATAGGAGGCCATTCAACTCTTCATTTCTGTGCTGGTTCTCTGCAAGAGCAGCTCAGCTAGTCCCACTCCCCCGCCTTTTCCCTGTAGCCCTGCAATACTTTTTTCTTTTCTACTAATTACCCTGTACCCTTTTAAAAACCAGGATTGAATCTGCCTTCACCACATTCTCCGGCTGTACATTCCAGGTCCTAACCACTCGCTGCGTGAAAATGTTTTTCTTCATGTCACCATCGCTTCTCTTGTCTGTTACCTTGAATCGGTGCCCTCTGGTTCTTGATCCCTCCACCAATGGGAATAGTTTCTCCCTATCTCCTCCTTCAGACCCCTCATGATTTTGAATACCTCTATCAAATCTCCTCTCCACCTTCTCTGAGGAAAACAGTCCCAACTTCTCCAATGTTTCTATATAACTGAACTCCCTCATTCCTGGAACCATTCTTGTAAATCTTTCCTGCTGTCTCTCTCCAAAGCCTTCACATCCTTCCTAAAGTGTAATGCTCAGTACTGGACACAATGTTCCAACTGAGACTGAACCAGTGTTTTATACATATTTTATCATAACTTTCTTGCTTTTGTTCTCTATGCCTCTATTGTTAAAGCTCAGGATTCCATATGCCTTTTTAACTAAGTTCTCCCCCTGTCCTCCCACCTTCCCTGTGATTTATGCACATATATACCCACGTCCCTCTGTTCCTGCACCCCCTTCCGCTCAGTCTTCTTGTCAATCCAACTCCACACTTCTCTGCATTAAATGTCATCTGCCATGTGGCAGCCCATTCCACCAGCTGACCTATGTTCTCTTGAGATTTATCACTATCCTCCTCACAGTTCACAATACTTCCAAGTTTTGTTTCATTTGCAATTTTGAAATTGTTCCCTGTGCACCCAAATCTAATCATTAATATATATCAAGAAAAGTAATAGTCCTAGTACAGACCTCTGGTAAACCCCATGGTATACCTTTACCTCTCCTCCATTTCCTGTCATTCAGCTAACTTTATACCTGTACTGCCACAGCCCCTTTTATTCTTTAACTTTAACTTTACTGACAAACATATTATGTGGCACTTTAGCAAATACCATTTAGAACTCGGTGTACATCACATCAACTGCATCGCCCTCATCAGCTCTCTAAGTTACCTCATCAAAAACCTCAAGCGAGTTATTTAAACACAATTTGCCCTCAACTCCATGCTGGCTTTCCTTAATTAACCCATAATTGTCCAAATGACTGTTAATTTTGTCACGAATTATAGTTTCTAAAGGCCTTTCCTCCACAAAGGCTGGCCTCTAGTTGTTGGGTTTGTCCTTACACCCTGTTTTGACCTATGTGGCAATGTTTGCAATTCTCCAGTCCACTGGCACTGCCCTGTATCTAAGGAGAATTAGAAGATTATGGCCAGTACCTCCACAATTTCCATTCTCGCTCCTCTCAGTATCCTCGTATGTATCTCATTCAGCCCTGGTGACTTACCAAATTTTAAATACAGACAGCCTACTGAATACCTCCTCCTTATCAATTTTTATCCTATCCAGTATTTTAACTACCTCCTTTTCTCTATGATTTTGGTAGCATCTTCCTTGGTAAAGACAGATACAAAGTATTGATTTAATACCTCAGCTATGCCCCCCTGCCTCCATGTGTAAATCCCCTTTTTGGTCCCTAATTGGCCCTGCTCCTCCCTTTACCATCCTTTTACAATATATATGCCTACAGAAGATTTATTGCTGTTTGAATAATCCCTGGATATTGAGCCAGTGAATTCTGTGTATAAACTATTCTATTAGTCGAACAGTGAAATGAAACAGACTTCAGTGTGAAAATATCCTTTAATTGAAAAGCACAAATGAGTTTTTTGTTGAACTGTTCATGCAGCAGTTTAATTATCAGATAGCAATCCGCACGTTAAGAATTGCAGCATTTCAGCAGCATCTAGTTTGTTTTTAAATGAATCTGTCTGAATGGGGTAATGATTTTTATAAATATGCCTTTCGACAGAGTTTGTAGTGAATCTTAGTGGGCAGGACGCAGTGAAAGTGGATCATTTATAAACTCCATATCTAACCAGACTAAATCCTGTGGAATCTGCTATTGCCTGTTTGATTCCCTCCCACTATCCCAACACAATCTGGAAAGGAGATATAGGTGGAATATAGGGCAGAGGTGTCTGTTTAACTCTTCTTTCCTGGAATTTGGGTTGTTTTGTTTTTTGATTGATATTTTTCATTTGGAAGCTGTTAGCACAGGAGGTGATCTTATTCTCAGTCACAGCCCTAAGCAGGATTCGGCCTCCATCTCCTCAGTCATTGCTGTGGTGATTCTGGGCTCCTGGTGACATAAATGCTTGCAATATAACTTCTGTGCTTCTTTTGGCCGCTGTGAAACCTGGGATGATTTTGTGTGACCATTTGGTGAGAATTTAATGCTGCTCATCAGAATCTCCCAGTTAAAGGTTGCAAACTCCCACAATGTAGCCAGGCCGTTGGCAACTTCCAACCCTCACCTGTTCTTCTGTTGAAGCCTGAGAGAAGGCAAGCGTGGGCAAGAGGTCAGAAAACTCCGAGCAACAAGGTGTCTTCCAATCAGTTACAGAAACAGTGTGACAGCATGGAATGCTCTGGCTTTCTCTCATTGGGAGTGAGGGAATCTACACCAAACTGACTAAAGAGCAAAAGAGAATGTAATGACTGTCACTTTAAGATCAGTCCAACTGAGTAGGTTTACGTGATTTGTTCAGCCAATGTGTGGCTCGCGCAAGGGGGTCATAAATTCTAGGGAGGGGTTTCTTGGGAAGAATGTGGCTGTATGATGGGCTGGCTGGATATAAGCAGCCACAGAGGTTCTCATGTAAGTAAAGTTAATTTTGTTTGACTAAGAAACCTCCCAGAGAGCGTTTCTACAGAGAACAAAGGGAAGAGGATGAGAATAAAGAGTAAACCAAATATCACTTTTGATGTAACTTGATGTGTCATCAGCCATATTGAGCTTCAGTACCAGCTCACTGAGCAATAGAAATGAACCTCTGCTGGTGACATAATGATTCTGGGCCACAACAGTGCAGAAAAAGTTCATGTCATGATGCTCATAAAGCATAGATTTCAAGCATGATTTCTAGCATCTTTCTAGAATGTTCATAGCATCAGTGGCAATTACTGTCTTTCACCAACTTACTGGCTGAAGGTTTAATGACATTTTCACTAATTCCCACCTGCTGATTCTACATTGACCCAATTCTTTTGGCACCAACCTTGATCTGTCACCCTTTGACCTAGCAATTACCCCAGGCCTCGGTCTCTGAGCAGTGTGAGGGGCCAGCTGATGATCAAACGTGGACAAAAGAGCTGAACTCCAGAGGTGAGGTGAGAGTGACTGTCCTTAACATCAAGACCGCCTTTGACCAAGTGTTGCATCAAGGAGCCCTAGCAAAACTGGAGTCAATGGGAATCAGGGGGAAAATGCTCCGCTGATTGGAGCCATACCTAGCACAAAGGAAGATGGTTGTGGTTGTTGGAGGTCAATCATATCAGTTCCAGGATATCACTGCAGGAGTTCCTCAGGGTAGTGTCCTCAGCCCAACCATCTTCAGCTGCTTCATCAATGACCTTCCTCCCATCATAAGGTCAGAAGTGGGGATGTTCGCTTATGATTGCGCAATGTTCAGCACCATTTGCAACTCCTCAGATACTGAAGCAGTCCATGTCGAAATACAGCAAGACCTGGACAATATCCAGGCTTGGTCTGACAAGTTTCAAGTAACATTTGCATTACACAAGTACCAGGCAAAGACCATCTCCAACAAGAGAGAATCGAACCATCGCCCCTTAACATTCAATGGCATTACCATCACTGAATCCTCCACTATCAACATCCTGGGAGTTATTGTTGACCAGAAACAGAACTGGACTAGCCATATAAATACTGTGGTTACAAGAGCACATCACAGGCTAGGAATCCTAGAATGAGTGACTCACCCCCTGACTTCCCAAAGCCTATTGACCATCTACAAGGCACAAGTCAGGAGTGTGATGGAATACTCCCCACTTGTCTGAATGAGTGCAGCTCCCACAACATTCAAGAAGCTCAGCATTATCCAGGACAAAGCAGCCCTCTTGATTGGCACCACAGCCACAAACATTCACTCCCTCTACCACTGACGCACAGTAGCAGCAGTGTTTACCATCTACAAGATGCGCTGCAGAAACTCACCAGGCTCCTTAGACAGCACCTTCTAAACCCATGACTGCTACCCCCTATAAGGACAAGGGCAACAGACACATGGGAACATCACCACCTGCAAGTTCCCCTCCCAAGTCACTCGCCAGCCTGCCTTGGAAATATATCGTCGTTCCTTCACTGTTGCTGGGTCAAAATCCTGGAACTCCCTTCCTAACAGCACTGTGGGGGTATTTACACCAAAGGATTTGCAGCTGTTCAAGAATGCAGCTCACCACCACCTTCTCAGGGGCAACTAGAGATGGGCAATAAATGCTGGCCCAGCCAGCGACACCCACATACCGTAAATGAATAAAAAATACAGGGGTATGGGAGAGAGCGAGGCATTCGGATTAGTTTGGGGTTGACAAGGGGAAGGGGGGTGATTCAGACTTCTGCAGTAGAACCAGTTGCTTGGTCGTGCAGAACTTGAATATTACTGAAAAGAGAGACATGTTGCTGATGCTTTTCATCTTGCACTCATCAGGGCACTTTGCAAGAATACCAATATAAGGGGCAAACAATCATTTAGACTGTATGTGAAGCGTGTGCTGATTATTTGGCAAGTGGCATTGCCATGGAGAATGCACTGATGATGACTGACAGTTAACTGCCAAGCATTGTTTGAAATTTAAACCAGGCAGCTTGACGTTGATTGGTCAAGGCATTGCCCTGAGGAATGAGTCAGCGAATGGCTGTCATTTTGTTTAGCTGAAGCAGGTGCAATGTATGTACACATCCTTTCTGTCTGCAAAGAACAGGGTGGTAAGATATGTAACCTCCAGTACACACAAATGTGCCACAATGCGAGCCCAACTGACAATCTTAAATCAGTTGTCAGCGTAATTCTTAGCCCACTGAGGATCATTTAGCAAATGTTGTCCAATCACGGAATCACACCTAATATTGGACACTGTGTTTTGAGTTTTGCAAGCACGGGCTGGTTGGGTACAGTCTGCACCCTGCCTGTTTGTTATGATCCGCCAGTCTTTGGGATGTATGGCCTACTTACCTAGCCCCACACTGGCACTGATACTCATATCCCACATTACCCATTTGTGCTATAGGCAAAACATCTTTTTGGCTTGACAGCAGCATCCTGTTAGTGGTGAATATCACTCATGTTGCTACTGCATAGTCGCAACGTGAAACAGCTAGCTTCACCTGTCACTTAAATCTTTGAGATACCTTGCTCTTCCAGGGTGATCTGAGTTAGACTGGGCACTTTTCAGGGTCGAAAGTGATGGCCTTAGGCCCATTCATTAGTTGGCATGATACATAGTGCAAAATGATCCAATCAGGGTAGCCATTATCCTGCAGGATGCCTTTGATGCCCCTAGTTCAACATCAAGTTCACATGGTGAGCAAATGGCTTGGCCCCTCTTTACAAGATTGCTGTTAGCGTAAGAATCCCAACATGAATATTGACCGGTGAAGGCAGGCTTGTGGTAGACAGTGGTGGAGAATCTCCTGGCAGATTTCTCAACTAGTATGTCAAGGAAGGAGGGTTCATTTGACTGCTCTGTTTCAAAGGTGAATTTGAGCACAGGATGGAGCCCATTAAGACAGGAAATTGTTACATGCAGCTGCAGATTTAAATATCATCCACATATCAAATATGCGAGAGGTAGGATGTTCGGTGTCATTCCATCGAAGACACATTTCTCATGGAACCCAACAAAGATGTTTGCAAGAGCTGGATCTAGAGGGGATCCCATGGCAATACCATCTATTTGGGCATACATGGCGCCATTAAAACTGAACTCAACTGCGTGGGTTGCCAAGTTCGTAAGTTCAATGAATACTGATATCACACAATGGTGACAGGCTTAGATCACCATGATGTAGTGCTGCAGCGCAAATATCTATGGCTTCCTTAAATGAAGCATTGGTGAATAGGCTAGCAATGTCAAATGAGCACGTGGACACAGCACTGCTATCCATATGCAAGTCCTGTATGGCCTTCGCAAATATGAAGGAGTCAAAACTTCTTGTAACAATTCACCCAACCATTTGGCCAATTCACGTTGTGCAGAGCCGGTCATAGATAAGATGAGGCATAGCAGGACATCACTTTTGTGCATCTTGGGCAGCCCGTACATACACAAATGTAGCAAACCGCGAGGATGAACCCTGTCTTAAATATCACATGGTAGCTCATTGCTCTTACACAAGTCCAGCAAGTGTTTTTATACCTTACTTTCCTCCTTATATTGGTTTTCTTGCAAGTGCCCTGATGAGTGCAAGATGGAAAGCTTAGATATGTGTCTTTTTTCAACAATACTCAAAACATGTATTTGTTACATGTGATTCAACAATTCCTTGCACACTTGCTGAATAACCTCGAGTGCACTAATAGCCAGACTAACAACATTTAAGATAATCAGTCAAGCTTGTAACATGGCTCATTTACACTTGCTAGAATTGAAAGGGGCCTGTTCTCTGCAAAGAAAAGGAATATGTTCAAGCAGTGCACCTTTTTTTGTTTAATTACATGGAAGCTTGGGGAGCCGACAATTTCTCATGTCTTTCATCATGTCAACAGCTCAGCCAATCAGAGTTGACTTGCCAACCAATCAGCACCCTTTCCTCCTGGAGCATAAATTCTTGTGATTGTTTGAAATTTGGCCTTAATGAGCGTAAGACAAAAAGCTTTGGCAACATGTCTTTCTCTGCAGCAATACTGGTGCAATAATTAGCAACAGATGTACATTGCGAGGCTGAACTGTGACCTGGAGTGAAGATGCTCGCTAGGCAGTGACCCCTCTCTGCTTCACTCCTGTATATTCCTTGGCAGCTGGGCAGTTCCATGTGAACTGTGGTCAGAAGCATTACAATTTCTCAAGCTGTTTTCCATTCAGCTGAACCTTCACAAAAAAGAAAGGACATAAGCTGTAGTTCGGTGGTGCCTTTTACCACGTCAGGACAGTGAAGTGCTTTTGAAAGTCACTGCTGTAATGTAGGAGAACGTGGCATCCATTGGAAAACTTTAGCTGACAAACACCAATAAGAGAATTGAAAAGTTCAGCTGTGTGTGGTATTGGTGGTTAAGGGATACATGTTTGCCAGAATACAAACAGATTGTCGGTGTTGTGTTTGTTGATCATACAAATAAACAGTCATATTTTATGGAACTTTCAATTAACATAAAGCGAGTCGCTGGCCAAACAAGTCAAAGGGGAGAAATAAACCCAACAGCTTAATGTTTTGTGAGTTACAGTGAGAATGCACTTGCAATAATGATGAAAATTATAACAAGTCACTTTCATCATTAACATTGTTTGGGTAATTTGGCTACACTAAGACACATCCGGGGTTTTTCAGGATGATTTTCTATTCTACATTAAAGGGATATGAGGACCTTGGACAGATGGCAGAGAATGGACTCAGGCTTCCCAACACACAGAAACAGCAGGAATCCCACAAAGGCTCTTATGCTGGCGTTCTCCCTACCCCAACACCACCTGGTGCAGGCATGGATTACAGGAACATCTTTGATGGAACTTGCCATCTTTTAACAGCAGTCAGTAGCTATTTAATCTCTGGCATGATTTTAACTGAAGGAGTAACAGCATGTGACATCAAACATGCTTGTGTTCAATGTTGATTGTAAAATTTTCACCACTTCCCCCAGTTTGAAACCAGGAAAATCTATTTGGAAAGTAGCTGTATAAATCCTAAGTATTTGCCTGCACAGGTCCATGTTCTGTGCCCATTCAGTCAGTGGACATCAGCCTTTTCTGTTCTCTCACACATTAACAGGCCCAGAGAATGAATTTCACACATGGTGCTCATTTCACAACTAGCCCACATGGTCCAGGGCCTGATGTGAAGGCAGTTTCCTTCAGGAGCCCCTGTTCAATAATCAGGAGCAGACTCTGGGTGATTTATCCTGCCTTCATTAGGCCACTGGAATTAAGGCTCATTACATTCTGAGGTTATGCCCTGAAACCGTGAGGTTATCAAGGCTCCACCGACAATGCGGCACCCCCTCAGTACTGACCCTCCCTCAACACTGCCCCTCTGACATTGCGACACTCCCTCAGCACTGCCCCTCCAATCGTGCAGTGCGCCCTCAGTACCTCCCCTTTAACTGTTGTAAGGTTGGGGTGTTTGATGTCTCACTCAGAGATCTGTAGGTTTGTGTGATTGAACATAAACTATTTATTGATAACCTGTAACTGTGTACATATCTCCAAGGTATAGCCCTATCAAGGTGCTATCATCAGGCCGAATTCTCTCAGACTCTCTCTACACCATTCTGTCACCTGTCTACTGTCATGTGTCTCTCTACATCATAATGTGGGTGTACCAGTTCCCTAGTCTCACATTAACCTTTGCTATGCCAAACAGCCTTATACTACACCTTCCCCAAGTCTTTACCCAACACACTAACAGTACCATCTTTCTTCATGTGCTATCCCTTCTCCCTCGCTCAGGTCTCTGACTTTATAAATTCAGACAGTCTGGAGGCTTGACTACTCTTCCAAACCTTGTTCTTGTTTAGGGGACTGGTAGTCTCAGGTTACTCTGGGCAAAGCTTTGTGGCTTGGAGTTGAAATCATAGTTATCCTGCGTTTCTGGAGCTTGGGTTTCTCGATTTGATTTGCTTTTTATGCTCCTTTATGTTGAATTTCTCTTAATCAACTATCTGACTAAATGGTCAGACACCATTTGTGTATCTCATTCCTTTTGGAAGGAATGTTTGCTCCGTTCCTTCATAAATTGGACTCAGGTTTTCATTTCACATGGGGTCCGCCATGTTCCTCCTGGAAGTTGGTGTTTCAAAAATGGAACCTTCATTTCCACTCATTTCACAATTTTAGCCAAATATTTGTTTACTCTCTTATTTTCAAGCTGATTAATCTTTTCATTCAGCTCAGCAACTACTCTGGTGAGTTCAGTTGCCTTAGTTTCAGGGTTATCTACGGAATCCTTATATAACGAATTTTCAAATTCTCTCTGGCCACAGGAGAGGAGCCAGAGGACTGGAGGACAGTGAATGTGGCACCACTATTCAAGAAGGGTAGTAGGGATAAGCCAGGTAATTACAGACCAGTGAGTCTAACATCAGTGATAGGGAAACTATTGGAAAAAATTATGAGGGACAAGATTAATCTCCACTTGGAGAGGCAGGGATTAATCAGGGATAGTCAGCATGGCTTTGTCAGAGATAGGTAATGCCTAATAAATTCTATTGAATTTTTCGAGGAGGTGACTAGTTGTGTAGATTAGGGTAGTGCAGTTGATGTAGTCTACATAGACTTCAGTAAGCCTTTTGACAAGGCCCCACATGGGAGAATGGTCAAGAAGGTAATAGCCCATGGGATCCAGGGCAATTTGGCAAATTGGATCCAAAATTGGCTTAGTGGCAGGAAGCAGAGGGTGATGGTCGAAGGTTGTTTTTGCGATTGGAAGTCTGTGATGAGTGGCGTACCACAGTGATTGGTGCTGGGACCCTTGCTGTTTGTAGTGTACATTAATGATCTAGACTTGAATATAGGAGGTATAATCAGTAAGTTCACAGGCAACACAAAAATTGGTGGTGTCACAAATAGTGAGGAGGAAATCCTTAGATTACAGGACGATTAGATGGGCTGGTAAGATGGGCAGAGCAGTGGCAAATGGAATTTAATCTTGAGAAGTGTGAGATGATGCATTTTGGGAGAACTAACACAGAAAGGGAATATACAATGAATGGGAGGACCCTAGGAAGTACAGAGGATCAGAGGGACCTCGGTGTATATGTCCATAGATCCCTGAAGGCAGCAGTAGAGATAGATAAGGTGGTTAAGAAGGCATATGGGATACTTGCCTTTATTAGCTGAGGCATAGAATACAAGAGCAAGGAGGTTATGTTGGAGCTGTATGAAATGCCAGTTAAGCCACAGCTGGAGTACTGTGTGTAGTTCTGGTCGCCACACTATAGGAAGGATGTGATTGCACTGGAGAGGCTACAGAGGAGATTCACCAGGATATTGCCTGGGCTGGAGCATTTCAGCTATGAAGAGAGACTGGATAGACTAAGGTTGTTTTCCTTAGAGCAGAGAAGGCTGAGGGAGTACCTGATAGAGGTACACAAAATTATGAGGGGCATAGATAGGGTAGATTGGAAGAAACTTTTCCCCTAAGCAGAGGTGTCAATAACTAGGGGGCATAGATTTAAGGTAAGGGGCAGGAGGTTTAAGGTGATTTGAGGAAACATTTTTGCACCTGGTTAGAATCTGGAACATGCTGCCTGAGGGGGTGGTAGAGGCAGAAACCCTCACAACATTTAAAAAGTATTTAGGTAAGCACTTGAAATGCCTTGGTATACAGGGCTACAGGCCAAGTGCTGGAAAATGGGGTTAGAATAGATAGGTGCTTGATGGCCAGCATGGACATGATGGGCTGAAGGGCCTGTTTCTGTGCTGTATAATTCTATGACTATGACAAGCCTAACTGCTTCAGCTCCTTTCAGAGTCTTTCTTCCATGGTTTTCCAGTTCATTCATTAGATCCTCAATCAGTTTTTTAGAATTTTCCTTTTCTGCTTTATGTTCTTCAGGTTGGATCAAAGTTCAAGAATTTCAGCAGTTTTCGCTGTTAATTCTGTATTCAACTAACTTTTCTGATTCATCAGCAATTCCTTTTCCTGTTCCAGGCATTTTTCACAATATTTCATAGAGACTTCAGATACCAGAAGTTCATCAAGATCTAATTTTTCATTAACAAATTCATTTTCCATACTTGAAGGTTGGTTCCCTACACTGAACCGTTTCCTCTTAGCAGAGCCAAATTGCTCTGTGTTTTCCTTCAAGCTCACATTCTTTGTGAGAGTTGCTACTTTCTCTTGCAATTGTTCAACTTTTCCTTGACATTCTAGGTTCTTGATTTTCATTTCCGCCATGTCATTTTTCAACAAATCAATCGTTATCAGTAAGTTTGAGGCATCCCGTGCTTTTCCTTCTAGTTTCTTGATCTTCAGTATTGGATTTACATTTTCTGATCTTATTTCTGTCTTTTCTTTCTCTGCTTACAGCAGAGTTTTGTCCTTTTCCGTCATTTTTGTTCCACTATTGGCCAGGAGGTTTAGAGGCGATTTGAGGAAACATTTTTTCACCCAGAGGGTGGTTAGAATCTGGAACACACTGCCTGAGGGGGTGGTAGAGGCAGGAACCTTCACAACCCTCCAGCAAGGTCTTAACTTGTTTCGTTTCTGTTATCATTCTACTCATGGCTTCTGGCTTCATTAGCCGCCCACATCTTGGAACGTTCTATGACTTTTCCTTTCAATGTTTCCTCTTTTCCATTCAACTGGTTCTTCAGCTTTTCACTCTCTTTCTTGTACATCTTTGCTTCCTCCTGGGATATTGAACATTACGGAGTCTTCTGATGGAACTCCGGCTGACAAGTCTCCAGGTCCCGATGGATAACATCCTAGGGTGTTAAAAGAGGTGGCTTATGATGTAGTAGATGTCTTGGTGATAATTTTCCAAAATTCCCTAGATTCTGGAAAGGTTCCATCAGACTGGAAAGATAGCAAATATAATCCCTCTATTCAAGAAGGGAGGGAGGCAGAAGACAGGGAACTCTAGCCAGTTAGCTTGACATCTGTCATGGGGAACGTGTTAGAGTCAATCAAAAAGAGATTATAGCTGGGCACTTAGAGAAACTCAAGGTAATCGGGGAGAGTAAGTGTGATTTTATGAAAGGGAAATTACGTTTAACCAATGTATTTTATATTTTTGAAGGAGTAGCATATGCAGTGGATAAAGGGGAGCCTGTAGATGTGCGGTACTTGGATTTCCATAAAACTTTTGCTAAGGTACCACATCAAAGGTTATTGCGGAAAATAAAAGCTCATAGTGTAGGGGGTAACATATTAGCCTGGATAGAAGATTAGCTGGCTGACAGAAAGCAGAGAGTATGCATAAATGGGTCTTTGTTTGATTAGCAGGTGTGATGAGTGGGGTCCTGCAGGGGTCTGTGCTGGAGCCTTCACTTTTTACAATTTACATCAATGACTTAGATGAGAGGAGTGAAGACATGGCAGTTAAATTTGCAGATGACACAAAGATAGGTTGGAAAGTATGTTGTGAAGAGGACATAAGGAGGTTGCAGACAGATAAAGATAGGTTGAGTGAGTGGGCAAAGATCTGGCAGATGGAGTACAATGTGGGGAAATGTGAAGTTGTTCACTTTGGCAGGAAGAATGAAAAAGCAGACAATTACTTAAACAAAGAACGACTGCAGAATTCCGAGATGCAGAAGGACCTAGGTGTTCTCATGCATGAGTCACAGGAGTACAGCAGGTACATGCAGGTACAGCAAGTAATCAAGAAGGCTCGTGGTCATATATGCTCTGCAAATTCTTCAGTTCATTAAATTCATTTTGCTTCTCTTTCTAACTTTCAAAAAGCCCAAACTTTGACATTAGGGATCATTGTAGCATGTGAAGATCCTTCAACAGGTTTTCCTTTTCTTTGTGAAGCTCAATTGCTTCATCTTGAGTTTTCTTGCAATTCAACAGTCTCCATTGCTTAGTTCTGCTGTTCCTCCATCCTGCTGTTCTTCATTTCTTCATGTTACTGAAGGGTTATGTACTCCTTTTGCATTTCAGCTCAAAGGATGTTTAACTGTCCTTCCAACTGTTTATTTTCTTGTTGACCTCTTGCCAACTCTGACTGCACCTCAGTGCTTTGTTTTGTCATTACTGATAGCTCTAACACAGCTTTTTCTGAAGCCATATTCAACATCTTTTTAACTCCTTATGTTTTTTCCAGGTCCACATATTGATTCTTCAAAGAGTCTTTCAGGGCAGTAGCTTATTTGAGTACATTTTCTGCCAGCAGTTGTGCCTTGCTGTGATCCTGATTGAGTTCTTTCAACCCAGCTTTGATGCAAACATTTTCCTGTGGAATAGCTTCATTTTCTTCTTGCAGGTTTTGTTGCTTTTGAGTTACATCAGATAATTTTCCTTCATTCACAGCCATCTGCTCACTCTGCATTGCCATCTGCTGTTCCAATTTGGGCACCTTGTCAGCATTTTCAAAAATCTCAATTTTTAAGCCTGTTGGCTGCTTCTCGGGCTCTTCTTGCCTCTGCACTAAACACTTCAGTTCATGCACTTCATTGCACTGACATGGTCTGTAGCCATCTTGTGGTTTGCTTGGGCATTGTCTCCCTCGCCCTGGGGTCTCCTTGCCCTTTTGGCGCTTTATTGAGGGTATTCTATACATTTTTTAAGGTCTCCATTCTCCAAAACCTGGAGTTAAAAATACTGACCAAAGGCTTTTAATATCTCACCAAATGCAGCTGAGGGATCATTTGTGCCCTGTCTTATGATTACTGAAGTCTCTAGTCAGTTCTTAACAATTTAGAATACAAGCACAGGCACATGTATCTGCTTCTGAACCTCCGCTTCCTGTGTAAAGCTGGAAGGTTCCTTCATTTTTCTACACTAGAGGGCAATACATCCGGGACTTAGCACACCCTACTGGCAACTTTTTTATATAGCACGTCTTTTTAACTAAAATGTCCTTTTACAAAAAAGCATAAATGTTAAACACAAACATTAGATCTCATCCCCCCCTTAGCCAAGTCAGGCAGTTTGCAGATTCAGTTTGGTCTAGAGAGGAGTGTTGGCATAGGTATCTCGGTTTGTTTGCTTAGAAATGAAAGGTTCTGCTGTGCCACTTGTTTCTCTTCAGGTTCAACAGTTGCAGCTACAAGTTTGTCGGTTGAATCAAGTCAGGTTTCACCAACTGGAGCACATGTTTCGCAGAAGTCTTCCACTGTGGCTGGAGAGCGCTGAAAATTTGGTTCCTTGGATTTGGCTTCTCTAAGCTGGTCAGTGTGTCTCTTCCAGATTCCACAGGAAGATTCAACATCATAGGTCAGTGGTGCTCCAACACTTGATGATTCTTCCCGGGAGCCACTTTGGTGTTCCACAGTAATTTCGGACCCGAACAGACTTGACCCCGATTCAACTCACGAGCTGATTTACGTGTGTCATGTGATCTTTTCTGATCAAGTTGCCTTGAACCAATCTTTTGCTTCAAATCTGGACACATCCTGGTGTGCAGTGTCCTCCAGACATCAGCTCAGCAGGAGCTACGCCTGTTGTTACATAACATAAGAACATAAGAGCTAGGAGCAGGAGTAGGCAATTCAGCCCCTCGAGCCTGCCCCACTATTCATTACGATCACAGCTGATCTCATTTCGGCCTCAACTCCAATTTCACGCCCTCTCCCCATAACCTTTCAACCCGTTACTAATTAAAAGTCTGTCTATCTCCTCCTTAAATGTATTCAGCGTCCCAGCATCTACTACACTCTGAGGTAGTGAATTCCACAGATTCACGACCCTTTGAGAAAAGTAATTCCTCCTCATCTCTGATGGAGTGTTCTGATTCCTCATCAAAAAGTTCTTCAGGTTCAACTTCCAATCTGTTCGTGCCCTCCCCTTCAATATGGCCGTTTTGAATGTCTGGACAAAGCGCTCCGCTTCACCATTTGAGGATGGGTGGTAAGGCGAGATGAGAATCTGCTTGATTCCATTGTTTTTCAGGAATGTTTGAAATTCACCTGGTGTGAACTGTGTGCCTTTGTCAGACACAATCTGCTCCGGCAATCCAAAAGTAGTGAACACGTTTGGGAGAGCATCAGTGGTCTTTGCTGAAGTAGTTGATTTCATGGAAATAACACCTTCCAAACCCATGACCACTACGATCTAGAAGGACAAGGGCAGCAGCCACATGGGAGCACCACCACCTGGAAGTTCCACTCCAAGCCGCTCACCATCCTGGCTTGGAAATATATCGCCGTTCCTTCACTGTCACTGGGTCAAAACCTGGAACTCCCTCCCTAACAGCACTGTGGGTGTACCTACACCACATGGACAGCAGCTCATCACCATCTTCTCAAGAGCAACCAGGGTTGGGCAATAAATGCTGGCCCAGCCAGCGAAGCCCTCATCCAGTGAATGAATAAAAAAAATACATGAGACCACTTTGTGTGGGCACCCACCACAATCAGGAACGTATGTTCGAGAAGTGGTCCAGAGGAGTCCACATGAAGTCTCTGCCATGGGTGGTCAGGCCAAGCCCGAGGATGTAATGGGGCAGGTGCATGGAAAGCAGTCATTGACCATGCCTTCGATGTCTTTATCCAGGTGTGGCCACCATGCATGTAGACGAGGTAATGCTTTTATTTTGATGATTCCCATATGACTGAGGTGAAATTCTTCTAACATTCGTGTTTGGAATTTTGGAGGAATAACAACTCTGATTCCCCATAACAAACAACCATCTTGCAGAGTCAGCTCAAATCTACACACGTAGTAGGGTTCAAGCTCAGTCGTCACTTCTTGAGGGACAGAATCACAGGATCTCACAGTGCAGAAGAGACTCTTCGGCCCATCAAGTCTGCACCAACATGTGAGAAACACCTGACTTACCTACCTACCTAATCCCATTTACCAGCACTTGGCCCATAGCCTTGAATGTTATGACGTGCCAAGTACCCATCTAGGTGCTTTTTAAAGGATGTGAGGCAACCCACCTCCACCAGCCTCCCAGGCAGTGCATTCCAGACCGTCACCACCCTCTGGGTAAAAAGGTTTTTCCTCACATACCCCCTAAACCTCCTGCCCCTCACCTTGAACTTATGCCCCCTTGTGACTGACTTTTCAACTAAGGGGAACAGCTGCTCCCCATCCACCCTGTCCATGCCCCTCATAATCTTGTACATCTTAATCAGTCTTCTTTGCTCCAATGAAAACAACCCTAGTCTATCCAAACTGTCTTCATAATTTAAATGTTTCATCCCAGGCAACATCCTGGTGAATCTCCTCTGCACCCCCTTCTGTGAGTACAGGGAAAGCACAGAGAGCACAGCATCCCTCTGCATTTCAAGTTGAATTTGATCCATTTTAACAGATAACATATCTATCTGGTTCACATTGAAAGCACTTCACTTCAGGTTGTGGAGCTGTGGTGTAAAGGAAGTCTGGAAAATGCATCCGCATTTCCATCATTCTCAATGGAGTAAAATATAATTTTGCACTGGTGAGCAGATAAGGTCAGTGCCTACCTTTGTAGGCTTGCAGCGGCAAGTGTCAGGGTTCGTGACTTCGGGCTGAGTAACCAGGTCAAGGCTTGTGGTCTGGAATTAACGTGAATTTACGCCCATACAAATAGTGCCGCAACTTCTGGACTCCAGAGGTTAGTCCAAGAGCTTCCTTGTCAATTTGGACATTTCTGCCTTGGACAGTGTGTGTGAGGCATATGCAATGGGCCTTTCACTGCCATCAGAAAATGTGTGGGAGATGACAGCTCCAGCACCATATTCAGAGGCATCACAAGCCAGGTTGACAGGTAACTTTTCATTGAAATGTGCCAGGCCTTTAGCAGAAGTGAGCTCTCGCTCGAACCCCTTGAAACTTTCCTGACAGGCTTGTGATCAATCCTGTTTTGCACTCTTCTTCAGATTATTCTGTGGGTGCTGGAAAAACTCAGCAGGTCTGACAGCATCTGCGGAGAGAGAAACAGAAGATTTTCCTGGTGATGAGCATGTCGTCTTGGAAGCAGATTACACCAGAGAGGCCCTGCATATTTTGTCCATGGCCTGTTGGAATAAGGCTGGTGATGACACAATTCCAAACGGTAGTGTTTGTATTGATATCGACCCTCTGTGTCTGCTGATGGTTGTATACTTCCTGGAATCTTCACTCAGCTGCGCTTACAAACATGTCTGTGATAGGTCAAACTTTGTGAATAATTCACCTCCATTCAGAGCAGTGAACAGGTCCTCAATTTTCGGTAGCAGGTACTGTTGCACTTCCAGGGAAGGATTAATGGCGATTTTATAGTCGCCACACATTCTGATAGACCCGTCATCCTTCACTACTAGGACTATTGGAGCTGCCCACTCTTCATTATCAACTTTCTCAATCATCTGAAAGTTTTCAAGTTGTTCTAGTTCCTGCTCAATTTTCTGTTGCATTGAGTCAGGAACTGAACGTGGTTTGAAGAACCTCAGAGAAGCTTCGGCCTTCACAGCAAGTTTGGCTTCAATGACTTTCATGACTCCAAGACCTTCTTTGAGGACATCTGTATGCTTGTCTAACGAGGACTGCAACATGGAGTTGCGATGCACTTTATTTATTTTATTCCAGTCCAGCCGAATTTCTTTTAGCCAATTCCTGCCCATAAGCGATGGACGATCCCCTTTCACAATGATAAGTGGCAACAGCCTCATCAGTGTAGGTGCTAAGCTGCAGGAGGGTTTTCTCCAATGGGCATTTCTTGAAAATTTTCTCCCATGCCTTCTCTGAAGCAATAGAAACAGATGCTGCAGTGTCAACCTTCATTTCAACCATTTTACCATTTAAGGCAATGCCACCTTTTTAAAGCTTTTATCTGCTGGCTTGTCAGGAGCATTGAGATTTCTCAGGAAACTGACATTTTTCATTCCAACAACTGCAAGAAACACTGAGGCCTGCTTTTCCTCTTCAATCTCATTTGCAGTGAAAAACTATTCCACTTGCTCAACATAAACTACAAAGTCCATTGTAGCTGGATCAAAAGCCTCTAAAGCCCCTAATAATGATGATCCCATCCTCGTCACCATTTGAAGTGTTTAGTCACTTCCCAACAATTTAAAATGCAAGCACACACACATATCTGCTTCTGAACCCTCGCTTCCTATGTAAAACCTAAAGGGTCCTTTATTCTTTTTCTACACCAGAGCGCAACACACCCAGGACTTAGCACACCCCACTGTCAGGTTTTTTTTTTATTATATAACACTTTTTAACTAAAATGTCCTTTTACAAAAAAGCATAAACGTTAAACACAAACATCACAGTTACATTGTCAGCAAATTCACCAAATAAACACTAGAATGTATTCACTCGTACTTCCTCTGATTTCCTACTTAATCCTTATGCGTGCCTGCAATCTATTTTCTTTCACTCCAGGATGTTCAGTTCAATTTGTGTCTGGTTTGTCCCTTGCAAGAGCTCAGATTGGTCTGGTAGTTTCCATTTACTCCCCATGGCCATTTTTAAGAGCAGGGAAGTACAGTTTTAAATTTTTTTATTTCCAAATGGCACCTCAGCAATCGTCCTTCTCTTGTCCCAGCGAGTTTCAACGGGCTCCCGCTGCAATCGATTCTCTAACTAATTGATTCTGCAGGAGATCTTCAAACAAGCTCTTTGGGCCAGATACCTGGGGTTTCGTTTTTTTTTAGCTTAAACATTCAATAGGAGGGTGATTTTAGGCCGTGGCTGCCATTTTTAAAACTTTTTTTTTTCAAACGTTTGAGCTCAGCCACCATGTGGTAATGGCATCGAATTCGGACTCAGCTGCTGTGTCCCTTCAGCTGCATTGGTTAACCACCCAGTCTGCTTGGCCTGGGTAAGTGCTCTGATCATTTTAATTCAGCCTTTTAATGAACATTGCTCACCCTTTTTGTGACTGGCTGGGTTCTTTGACTCTGCGTTAGATCAGGTTCGGCTTTTGATCTGTGCAGTGGATTCTTCTTTCTCCTTTGAGCTTTTTTTTTCTTTTTGGAAGTTTGCTCAGCCTTTTGTGATTTGGCTGGGTCCTTTGACTCTGTGTTTCATTGGGTCTGGCAATGGAGCTTTGTTTCCTAGGTGATCTCCAGCTGTGTCTTCAAATTACGACAACTTCCGTCTGGTCAGGCTTCGGTTTCTTTAGTTTTTTTCATGCCTCCTGGGTTCCTTCTCCAGCTTCTTGGGGATTTCAGGGCCCTTCCTCTGCTGCCACCATGTTGTAAGGTTGTTTGGTGACTCACTAAGAGGTCTAGAAGCTTATGTGGTTGAACATAAACTGTCTATTGTTAAAACTGGATACATAACCTCAAAGTACAGCCCTAACTAGGTGCTATCATCATGCTGACTTCTCTCAGGCTCTCCCTCTGCATCGTTCAGTATCCTTTCCACTGTCATGTTCTCTCTACATCATACTGTGGACAGTACTGTTTCCCAGTCCCACATTAACCCTTGCTATGCCAAACACCCTTATACTACATTAACCACATTTCTTGAGTAAATCTATTTGATTTCTGTCTTTTGGGGTATCTGGTAGCCATCTGTTCATGGATTGTCGAGCTCCATTAATGGAGGAAGCTCTATTTGTATTGAAGTCCTGCCTAACGTTTGAGGATATTGGCCAGACATGCCCTCAGTCCAATGGTGCAGACCCTCTCCCATTCACTCCCACATCACTGAATTCATTAGGTTCAGGCTCTTACCATTTATTCCCGTTGTGGGAAATTTTGATTGTCCATCTGGTTCCCATTCACCCCCATTCTGCAGGATGTTGAAGCATTCCTTCTTATCATCAGGATCTCTCAGCTATTGTTTCCTTCTCCTTATTCACTGCTCTTACAGAAAACTAAAATTTTGAAGAGTTACAAATGGTAAGGAAGGTTTCCTGGGCAATTGCAAGAGATACTTAAATGGAAGCTATGCTCCACACTCTTAACCTACCACTGAGACAAGCAGGCATAGTCTGCACAATATCCTATGTCTGGTTTCTACTCTTACTTTGCCCACAAGCTGTCTGTGTGAATACCAAGAACATGATCCAGAAGCTGTGACACTGCAGGGCACAGGCAAGCACAGGAGAGCTCATTTATCTTCATTGCTAAACTGGCATTGTTTAATTCCATCGCTTGATGTAGGTTGACCGAACAATTTCTTAATTAAAGCCAAGTTCTTAGTTCATGACATGTCTTATACTGAACGGAGATAAGAAAGACCTGGGCATTTGAGTGAAAACAAAAGCATTTCATGGATTGCATTATTGGAAAAGGATGAGGCAGCCTCTGTTCTGGTCACTAATTGATTATATGAGCATTTAATACTTTATCAGGAGTCTGCAAAAGTGTGAAGCTTGGTATTGATTGGTTTACCTGTGAATGAATCCAGAGACATTGTATGACGAGGTCAGTGGCAGATTGGAAAAGCTTTTTCGAAGCATTTACCATTTCCAAAGCCTCCTTTTGCAGAGTTGTACATTTGTAGCTCAATTAAGATAGATCAATTATTATTGTGAGCCTCCATCCCTCCTGGGATACAGAGTGGATTAGACAAGCGCAGATCAGACAACAGGTTATGAGTCCATGATTCCAAATTCCTGGTCAGACAATATCTGACATTTTATAGCTTCCTTTCGTTTTGAAAAGTGACCTCATTAATTGTGTTATTTCATTAATCATGTTATTTCCAGGTCAGTAAAAATGTGTCAATCTATAAAAGCCTTAATGCACTTCCAGAATTGACCACCTAGGAACTTACAATAATTTCCCACAATGCAGCAATTACCTGCTTTTGCAAATGGATCTTTAGCCCTAGTTAAACATCTTCAGAGAAATGTTATCAAAAAACATTTTACACCCATCACCTGAGGAGATGCAAGGACAGGTAACTAAAATCTTGGTCAAAGAGATAGGTTTAAGGAGCATCTTAAAGAAAGAGAGAGATAGAGAGGCTGGGAGATTTGGGAAGGGAATGTCAGAGCATTGAGTCAATGGTGGTGGAATGATTAAAATCAAGGACATGCCAGAGGTCAGAATTAGAGGAGTGCAGATACCTCAGAGGGTTGTGAGGCTGAAGGAGATTGCAGAGATAGGGAGGAGCGAGGACATGGAGGGATTTAAAAACAAGGATGAGAGTTTAAAAATATAGGCATTGCTGGACAAAGGACCAGGGCTGATGGTGAGCGGACTTGGTGTGAGTAAGGACCAACCTGGAGTCTGTTGGAATAGTCAGGTATGAAGCAAACAAATTCATGAATTCAGAGTTTCAGGAGCTGAGGCAGTTGTGAAATCAGGTGATGTTATGAAGATGGAAACAGACTGTCTCAGTGACAGCACGAATATGTGGTCTGAAAGTCATCTTGGGGTCAAATATGACACCAAGATTTTGAATAGTCTGGTTCAGCCTCAGATAGTAGCCAAGGGAGAAGGATGGAGTCAATGGTTAGGGAAGGGTGTCTGTGACAGGGACCAAAGGCAATAGCTTCGGTCTTCCCAATATTTAATTGTAGGAAATTTCTGTTCAAAACAAAGGACAACAAAGAGGTCAAGAAACTCCAACCCACACCCTCTATCACCTGGAAGGACAAAGGCAGCAGACCCATGGGGAAACCACCACCTGGAAGTTCCCCTCCAAGTCACTCACCATCCCAACTTGGAAATATATCGCTGTTACTTCACTGTCACTGGGTCAAAATCCTGGAACTCCCTTCCTAACAGCAACTGTGGGTGTACCTACACCACATGGCGAAGTGACATAGAGCTGGTCATCAGCAATACAGAGAGGTGACGTAGAGCTGGATTTCAGTAGAGAGGTGACATGGAGCTGGGCATCAGCAGAGAGGTGATGTAGAGCTAGGCATCAGTAGAGGTGACATAGAACTGGACAACAATAGCACGGAGAGGTGAAATAGAACTGGACATCAGTAGGACAGAGAGGTGATGTAGAGCTGGACTTTAGTAGAGAGGTGATGTAGAGCTGGACATCAGTAGCACAGAGAGATGATGTAGAGTTGGACATGAGCAAAGAGGTGATGTAGAGAGTTGACATGGAGCTGGACACCAGTAGCGAGGGGGTTTAGAGCTGGACATCAGTAGTACAGAGAGGTGACATAGAGTTGGAGATCAGTTGACAGGTGATGTAGAACTGGACATCAGTAGAAAGGTGATGTACAGTTGGACATTAATAGTCCATAAAGGTGACGTAGAGCTGGACATCAGTAGTGCAGAGATATGACGTAGAGCTGGACATAGTAGAGAGGTGACATAACGATGGACAGCAGTTGAGAGGTGATGTAGAGATGGACCTCAGCAGAGAGGTGATGTAAAGCTGGTCATCAGCAATACAGAGAGGTGATGTGGAGCTGGATATCAGTAGTACAGAGCGGGGTCGTAGAGATGGACTTCAGTAGAGTTGTGACATATGGCTGGACATCAGTTGCGAGGTGATGTAGAGCTGGATATCATCAGTACAGAGAGATGAGGTAGAGCTGGACAATAATAGAGAGGTAACATGGAGCCGGACATCAGTAGTACAGAGAGGTGACGTAGAGCTGGACACCAGTTGAGAGCTGGTGTAGAGCTGGACATCAGTAGAGTGGATGTAGAGCTGGACATCAGTAAAGAGGTGACATAGAGCTGGACATCAGTAAAGAGGTGACATAGAGCTGGACATCAGTAAAGAGGTGACATAGAGCTGGACATCAGTAGTACAGTTGTGGAACCTGATGCTGAGTTTTCGGGTGAACTTTCCTTGACATAGCATTTGGTGAGAAATCAGAAGGAAGGGAAGAAGATTGATCCTTACCTTTGGAAATGGTAGATAGAGAGGGAGGTTTTCATAAGGCAGGAATACATGGGTGTGAGGCATGGACAAGACCGAGTACATGATGGGCAGAAATACATAGAGGGGAAGCACTGAACAAGGGGGTGCAGAAAACATGGGGGCAGCAGTGGGCATGAGGGGGAGGCAGTGTACATGGAGGGGGAAGTGTTCATGGTGGGGAGGCAGAGTACATGGGGGCAGTATCCACGTGGGAGGCAGTGTACATGGAGCGGGGGCAGTGTTCATGAACAGCGGTGAGTCTGTACCTTATATGATAAGCATAGTCCTAAACCTCACATCAACGAGCATCGTTGGCCTGGGCAACTAGGGAAAGCTCATTTAGCTCTGAGAATGAACTGGGAAAGATCAAAGGCAAAGAAACTTCTGTTGTGTTTTCTGATATTACAAGTTTACTGAGCTCAGTTGTAGAGTTAGAAACTGCTAGGGGAGAATCAGCAATGAGATATTGTTACAGGAGAGGGAGTTAGTTACCAGCAGTAAAATCATCGATTTTACAGAAATTAATTCAGGGAAAGCTAATTGTTAGCACCTTTAATTTTGCAGACATCAGCATAGCTTCAAGTGTGTGAAAGTAATTATAGTTTTTAATGGAGTGTGTCCTCCAGATCGGCCTGACACATTAACTAACAAAGGATCACTCAGCAAAAGCAACAAACAAGTTTCTAAGCAAGGCTAAAAACTGTGATTGAGGCCAATCAAACTGATGGTGCAGGAGAGACCAGGAGGGGATTGGAGGAGGGATTCGATAGTGGCAGCATTGGCTTTTCCAAACTGGAATTGGGGGAGAGACTTCAGTTCAACCAACATGAGGTTTGAGAGGCAGAGGGAGTGAAAATACACAAACTCACATAACAATGATCTGACAGGGTAGGAATTTGGGGAAGGGATCCAAAACTACATTGTCATTCAAAAAAATACAAACATTTCCACAAAGAAGCAGTTCATCTTCCCAATAACAATGAGGGGGTGTGGGATATATCAGAGTGTTACAGGGAGGGGTGTAGGGTATATCAGCGTGTGAGAGTGAGGGGTGTGGGGTATATCAAAGTGTCACAGTGAGGAGTGTGGGGCATATCAGAATGTAACAGTCAGAGGTGTGGGGTATATCAGAATGTAACAGTGAGGGGTGTGGGGTATATCAGAATGTAACAGTGAGGGGTGTGGGGTAAATCAGAGTGTTACAGTGAGGTGTGTGGGATATACCCAAGTGTTACAGTGAAGGTGTGGGTATGTTACAGTGAGGGACGTGGAGTATATCAGAGTGTAACAGTGAGGGGTGTGGGATATATCTAAGTGTTACAGTGAGGGGTATGGGGTATATCAGAGTGTTGCGGTGAGGGGTGTGGGGTATATCAGAGTATAACAGTGAGGGGTGTGGGGTATAACAAAGCATTACAGTGAGGGGTGTGGGCTATATCAGAATGTTACTGTGAGGGCGTGGGGCATAGCAGTCCCAGTGCCCTCTGTCCTTTATCTCAGCCCCAGTGCCCTCTGTCCTTTCTCTCAGTACCAGTGCCCTCTGTACATTCTCTCAGTCCCATTGCCCTCTGTTTTTTCTCTCAGCCCCAGTGCTCTCTGCCCTTTTTCTCAGTCCCAATGCTCTCTGTACATTCTCTCAGTCCCAGTGCCCTCTGTCCTTTCTCTCAGTCCCAGTGCTCTCTGTCCTTTTTCTCAGTTCCAGTATCCTCTGCACTTTCTCTCAGCCCCAGTGCTGTCTCTCCTTTCTCTCAGTTCCAGAGCTCTCTGCACTTTCTTTCAGTCCCAATGCTGTCTGTCCTTTCTCTCAGTCCCAGTGCCCTCTATCCTTTCTCTCAGTTCCAGTGTTGTCTGTCCTTTCTCTCTGTACAGTTCCCCCTGCATTTTCTCTCAGTCCCAGTGCTCTCTGTCCTTTCTCTCTGCACAGTTCCCCCTGCATTTTCTCTCAGTCCCTGTGCTCTCTGCACATTCTCTCAATCCCCGTGCTCTTTGTCCTTTCTCTCAGTACCAGATCCCCCTGCATTTTCTCTCAGCCCCAGCACTTCTGTGTTTCTCTCAGTCCCAGTGCTCTCTGCACTTCCTTTCAGTCCCAGTGCCCTCTGTCCTTTCTCTCGGTCCCAGCATTCTCTGTGTTTCTCTTGGTCCCAGTCCTCTCTGCCACCTTCTTTTCCTGGACTAACTGCAATGATTTCTCTGTCGGACAGGAACATTAAGTGACTGGTGCCTTTAGTTTAACTGCTGGTTCAGGCTGCAATTTTTGACCTTTCTTCTATGTTTCTTCCAGTGAGTTAACATTTGAAGATTATTGTTTATGCCGCACATAAGTGCTTTCACAGACACCCAGAGACGAATGCACAGGGAAAATGGAACTGTCATGTCTGAAAGAACAGACTGCTGAAGGGAATGTAACAAACTGCATGTCCTGAGCCTCTCTAATGGATAGTAGTCCCATCTGCCAGAGGGCAACAGTTTGCCAGTAAAATCATTCTTAAAATACGTCTGCTGGGAGTGTGACGATATTTTTTGCACCTTGCTGTTCCCCTATGCTTTTGACTTTCTTTGAAACTCCCAGAAGCTACTTCGGAATAGTTGAAACACGCAATAGGTGGGATTTTTCAGGCCCGCCAAAGTCAATGGAACTTTAGCAGACCTGCCACATCCACCTACCCCCTCCCACCCCTCCCCCCTCCCCTCCACCACCACCGCCATGGGGGGGGTCCCACCTCAAAGGGGCTGGAAAATCCCAGCCAATGTTTTCTACCTGATTCGAACACCCTATAAATTAGATAAAATGAAAAGCGAAAACTGCAAACGTTGGAAATCTGAAATAAAAACAGAAATTGCTGGAAATACTCAGCAGGTCTGGCTGCACCCACAGAGAAAGAAACGGAGTCAACAGTTTGAGTCGGGTTTGACTTCAAAAACTCGGAGGATCCTGGTATCCTCCGTGACTCACCCTTTCCCCATTTAGAGTTGGTCCAGCACATGTAGTTTTCACAATATGAACCTCTGAGGGGGTCCGTGAGGACTGGGGAGGTCTCTGAGGATGAGGGGGTCCCTGAGGGGAGTGTACAGTTTAGCCTGAACTTAGATTCGGTGCTGAAATGCAATGGTTTAAAACTACTTTCCTTACATTTGTGTCTGGATTTACTTGTTGAGGCTGCAGTTTCTGGTCTTTCCCCTGACGATGTTACAGCAGAACCCTCAGAAACTTGTGTATGAATTAGTGGAAATTGCGAGAGGGTGTCCTCTCCCATTTATTCAACGTAACTTTGGTGAAGGTTTGCAGGAATCTCGGAACAATGACATAATCCACCCACTGCATATAATAAAATTCAATGTAAGAACAGGGAAGAAAAGAAAAATTCAGGGCAAAGCAAAATAAACGAAACCAATCAAATTTTGGCAAAATAAAAAAAAAAGAGAACTTTGTCTAGATTAAATGGAAGAAAGAATTAACCGATAGAAATTCTGACCGGTGATGGGAAATATTTAAATGAAAGATGAAAACAGTGCAAATCAATATGTTCAGTAAGTCGGGAGGCAGTGTGTTAAAGCCAGGGATGAACAAGGAGATTAAATCAAATACAGAGCTAAAGAAGTACTTAGGTTTCAAAGGGAGTTAAAAAAATAAATAAATAAAAATAAAAATACACAAGCTCCAAAAACAAGATTAGAAAACCTAAAATAGTAAGAGGAGAATTAATAAAGCTTATAAAGGTGACCTAAGTTTTTTGATCAGCAAATTAGTCGTAAAAAGGGTAATTAGAGCAATGGTAGAGCCACTAAAGATGAAAAAGTCAAGCTTTGAACAAAAAGTAAAAAATGAGGTTTGCACCTCACTGAAGAGATGCGCATTGGGATTGTTGAACCATCAGGGATGGTAACAGGACATGGAATTAGGGAAATATGGCTGGGGAGATGACTGGGGGACAGAAAGGAAAGGGGCCTGCATTGGGATCTGTTCTCGTGGACTGAGTACAGAAGTGAGTTGACTTCTGCAGTTGAAGGAACTATTGAAATTCACTGAAGACACTCCAGTCCGAGGCAAAATTGTGATGAAGATTGAGAGGCTGGAAGCAATGTGGTGAATGATCACAGTTTTGTGTAAAAAATTCAAAGTAAGATGTTTGTAAGTAAGACTTTGGACTGTAAGATTCTAAATGGAGAGAGAGATAGGAGGCAGTGCAAATTGATGAAGCCATTAAAAGGCAAATTGAATACTTGATGTTGCATCTAAAAGCATTGAAAACCAAAGCAGCAAGGTAATGTTTTAGTTTGGGTGCAGTGGAATTATTGGTTAGAGTTAGGGGTACTCTGTTATTGAAAGGGTAGGACAGCCAATGGCAAAGTTGCAACCTAGATGACTGGAAGCATTCTGGGAGAGGGGTTATAGACACAGAGAGAAACATGAGATTTCAGCTGTCTTTTAACTAGAGCTGCGCAGGTGCCTCATGGAGGTTAAGATTATGAAGAGATTGGGTAAATAGTGATGGACATCTCCACAAAGTGCTGAGAAGTTGCAAAATTAAGGTTGCCATAAAAATAGTGAAGTGGGAACAAATATTGAAGCCTTAAACTGAGTCAGGTTAGGATGTGGAATTCTCTCAATTTTTGAAGCAAGTTCTATAAATCTTTTTATGGAAAAGAATCAGAGAAACTTCTCGAAACAGAGGAATGTTAAAAATCCTGGGGCCGGGGCTGAGTGGGATTAGACTGGGTGGGATATTAAAGGGTGTGGGGAGTAAGGGGGAGAGTGGGATTAGACTGGGTGAGATAATAAAGGGTGTGGGGAGTAAGGGGGAGAGTGGGATTAGACTGAGTGAGATAATAAAGGGTGTGGGAGTAAGGGGGAGAGTGGGATTAGACTGAGTGAGATAATAAAGGGTGTGGGGAGTAAGGGGGAGAGTGGGATTAGACTGGGTGGGATATTAAAGGGGGTGAGGAGTGAGGGAGAGAGTGGGATTAGACAGGGTGGGATATTAAAGGGGGCAAGGAGTGAGGGAGAGAGTGGGATTAGACTGGGTGAGATAATAAAGGGTGTGGGGAGTAAGGGGGAGAGTGGGATTAGACTGGGTGGGATATTAAAGGGTGAGGTGAGTGAGGGGGAGAGTGGGATTAGACTGGGTGGGATATTAAAGGGGACAGAGAGTGAGGGAGAGAATGGGATTAGACTGGGTGGGATATTAAAGGGGGCAGGGATTGAGGGAGAGAGTGGGATTAAACTGGGTAGGATATTAAAGGGTGTGGGGAGTGAGAGGAAGAGTGGGATTAGACTGGGTGGGATATTAAAGGGGACAGGGAGAGAGTGGGATTAGACTGGGTGGGATACTAAAGGGTGCGGGGAGTGAGAGGGAGAGTGGGATTAGACTGGGTGGGATATTATAGGGGGCAGGGAGTGAGGGAGAGAGTGGGATTAGACTGGGTGGGATATTAAAGGGTGCAGGGAGTGAGAGAGAGCGGGATTAGACTGGGTGGGATATTAAAGGTTGCAAGAAGTGAGGGGGAGGGGGATTAGACTGGGTGGGATATTAAAGGGTGCGGGGAGTGAGAGGGAGAGTTGGGATTAGACTGGCTTTGATATTAAAGGGTGTGGGGAGTAAGGGGGAGAGTGGGATGAGACTGGGAGGGATATTAAAGGGGGAGGGGAATGAGGGGGAGAGTGGGATTAGACTGGGTGGGATATTAAAGGGTGTGGGGAGTAAGGGGGAGAGTGGGATTAGACTGGGAGGGATATTAAAGGGGGAGGGGAATGAGGGGGAGAGTGGGATTAGACTGGGTGGGATATTAAAAGATCTGGGGAGTTAGGGGGAGAGTGGGATTTGACTTAGTGGAATGTTAAAAGATCTGGGGAGTGATGGGGACAGTGGAATTAGACTGGGTGGGATATTAAGGGGTGCGGGGAGTGAGGGGGAGAGTGAGATTAGACTGGGTGGGATATGAAGGGGGGCAGGGAGTGAAGGGGAGAGTGAGATTAGACTGGGTGGGATATTAAAGGGTGAGCTGAGTGAGGGGGAGAGTGGAATTAGACTGGGTGGATATTAATGGGTGCGGGGAGTGAGAGAGAGTGGTATTAGACTGGGTGGGATATTAAAGGCTGAGCTGAGTGAGGGGGAGAGTGGAATTAGACTATAATTACATTGACCTATTGCCGTATCTGGCTGATTTTAGTACAATACTCGCTGCCTCAGCAGTAAGACATTAATCCATTTCTTGTCTCATTCATTCATCTGTTTATATAATTGATACTTTCTGGATATGAATAGCTTTAAGTGCTTCTTATACCTAATTGGTCCAATTCAATAACAATTGGCTTCTCAGCTGTGATTTCATTATCCAGTAAATGTTTCCTAATTTGAGGAAATAAAGATCGAGATTTCTGACGTGCCCATGTGTTCCTCGCCATTGTGTTTATAAAATTTCCAGTGCTCCCAAACTCCAGCACATCCTGTGCTATCTAACATCAAGTCAAGGGTGAGGGAAGGGGTGAGAAGGGGAGGGAGTCAGGGGTTGGGAATGGGAGATAGGAAAAAGGAGACCGATTAAGGGATACGAGCCAGAGAGGGAAAGGTAATGGGAAGAGAAAGGTCGGACTTGGTGGCAGGGGATGGGCAGAATGAATGAAAGAATTGGATGAATCATCAGAAACCCACATGTCCATTGCTGTGCAATAACAAATGGTCCATTCAGCCTTTGGCAGGTCTCAGAATCTGTTCCCCAGTGCAGAGCTTGCTATGTTATGGTTAAATATTGCCTGAAACTGAGGATTGTGATGATTGGATTTCAGCAGATAGAGAAGGACACACTGCTTGAAAACTGCCCGGGTCTCTCTGACCATACAACTGTTTTACCCAGATTTCATTGAAGCATTTCATTCAGCTAATCTGCCCCGGGTAATAGAAAGAGCTGTAATTGTGATAGAATCAGGTTATAATTCTTCAATGATTGTCCCTGCAGCACAAAGTAATGGTCCAAATTACTGATTAGCCTGCAGGAGCTAGAAAGTAAAAGTGTATTTCTCATCCTATGTCGCAGGCTGTATGATCAGGTTCTGGGTGCCAGTTATGTGAATGTGAAGAAAACAGCTTCCAGTAATCACATCTACCCTTGTGTGACATATCATTTTAACAAAAGACTGAAGCAGACCCACAAATCCCATTACACTGGGACAGTCAGTCACTGAACAACTCGATATATTCCATTAAGAAGAATCAACAGCCTCTACACTGTCCCAATCAAACACTCCCAGGACAGATACAGCATGAGGTTAGATACAGGGTAAAGCTCCCTCTCCACTGTCCCATCAAACACTCCCAGGATAGGCACAACACAGGGTTAGGTACAGAGTAAAGCTCCCCCTACACTGTCCCCATCAAACACTCCCAAGACAGGTACAGCACAGGATTAGATACTAGAATAAAGCTCCCTCTACACTGTCCCCATCAAACACTCCCAGGCCAGGTAAAGCATGGGGTTAGATACAGAGTAAAGCTCCCTCTACACTGTCCCCATCAAACACTCCCAGGACAGGTACAGCACGGGGTTAGATACAGAGTAAAGCTCCCTTTACACTGTCCCCATCAAACACTCCCAGGACAGGTACAGCACAGGGTTAGACACAGAGTAAAGCTCCCTATACCCTTTCCAATCAACATTCTTCACAGGGATCATGACCCTCTCAGTCCCAGTGCTCTCTGTCCTTTCTCTCATTGATTGGTTTTGGAGATGGGGGAACAATACTGCTGATCATTGTGGTAAATTTCCACCATTGGCTACCAGCATTCACTGTCACTGAGCTATTGAACCATGGGCGAGCATGGCAGTAAGCATTATCCTGTCCACACAGCAAGCCCATACACATAGCAAAGGACACTGGACAGTGATCAGGAGCAGGCTTCCCCTGCTCTGTAAGCCAGAGACACTGGACAGGAACAGAGTTCTGACTTCTTCTATCAGATTCAATAATTCGCAGGACAGATTGCACAGATCTCAAACTCACAAGTTAAATCACATTTCAAACGCAATACAATCCCTTATTTTATCACAGCCAATCTCTCTTCAAATATTCTTTATTAAAAAGTGAAAGGTTGGTTAATTTTGATTAAAGTACCTGATCACCTCATTTTAGTATATGGAATAATTAAATCTTGTAGAATAATTGGGAACTTTTAAAGGACAAATTCGTATTTCACTTCAATTTTGTCAGCTTAATTAACTTCATTTTTAGCAATGATTGCTCCATGAAGCTGTGACCTTCTTGTCCTGTTCCTTAATCTGCTCCTTGATTCGAATGGCTCTAATGAGCTTTAACCTGACCTGGTGCCACAGCAGGTCTTGGTGGGGTGGCTTTTAGGGAAGAGGAGTGTTTGGGGAAGGTGGGAGTGAAGGTTAGTGTATTTGTCTCGTATCATGAGACATTGTCCTCCAAGGACAGAAGCCTGACAATAATTGCATCTTGCAAAGTTTAGCCGCTGAAGCACTGATTCTATTTTTTTTGGTAGTGCAGAGGTTGAGCATCGCTGAGAAAAGAGACATGTCTGAGCTTTGTGTCTTGCACTCATCAGGACACCCGCAAGAATACCAATATGAGGGGGGAAACAACAATTTATACTGTATGTGAAGAGTGTGCTGCTTGGTTGGCAAGTGGCATTGCCATGGAGAATGCACCACTGATGGTGACTGACAGTTAACTGCCAAGCATTGTTTGAAATTTAATCCAGGCAGCTTGACCTTGATTAGTCAAGGCATTGCCCTGAGGATGAGTCAGCAAGTTGTTGTCATTTTGTTTAACTGAAACAGGTTCTTTCTGCCTGCAAAGAACAGGGCCTGTGTAGTAATATTTGTCACTTCCAGTACACATAAATGCACCACATTGCGAGCCTGGCTAATGATCTTAAATTGGTTGTCAGTGTAATTCATAGCACACTGAGGGTTATTTAGAAAATGCTGTCCAATCACGGAATCACATCTAATGTTGGACACTGTGTTTTGAGTTTTGCGAGCACGGGCTGGTTGGGTACGGGTTTGTACCTTGCCCGTTGCGAACAGCGGCTGAGACATGCTGTTTGATATGATCTGCCAGCCTTTGGGACATACAGCCTACACACCTAGCATCTCACTGGCACTGAAATTCATATACCACATTACTCATTTGTGCGATAGGCAGAAGGTCTTTTTGGCTTGATGGCAGCATCCTGTTAGTGGCAAATACCACTCGTGTTGCTACTGCTTAGCAACATCATGAAACAGCCAGCTTCACCTGTCACAGCCTTAGGGTAGCCATTATCCTGCAGGATGCCTTTGATGTAAGTAAGAGGTGACAACCTGTGAGGGGAGGCTTTGGCCTGATTGAGACAAAAACCGAGTGAGTATATTTGGGAATTTGGTTCGAAGTGGGAATTTGGTGCATAGGGGGAAAGAGGTGCTGTAGGTAAGGTTTACTGCAAGAAGTACAAATTAGAATAGGGTGCTGGGAGTTGGGTAATTAAGGGAGTGAGGGAAGGAAGGGAAAGAGGTGCTCAGCCTTTCTCAGCCTTCAGGAAGTGTTCGTACTCTGCTACAGGAGAGAAGGCTAGTTTCTTGGTGAGCACCTGATAAGTGACTAAGGTTTATTCTATTCCTAAGGTTCAAAATAGTCTTACTACCAGTTGTAAGGTTAATCAAATATATTTAAATAGATGTAAGGGGACTCAGAAGGGAAGAGTGCAGGAGCCTCGGCCTTTGCAATTGTCCAACAGGTTTGAGGATCTCTCAGCTTGTCTGGATGAGAGTGGGAGTTGCGGGATGGATGAGCTGACTGGTCATGGCACCATGGTACAAGAAGCCATTCAAGTGGGGGGAGCAAAAAGAAACGTAGTGGTAGCAGGGGGCAGTATAGTGAGGGGATTGACACTGTTCTCTGTAGCAAAGTGCGGGAGTCCAGATGGCTGTGTTGCCTGCCCAGTGCCAGGGTTGAGGACACCTGCTAGGGGCTGGAGAGGAACTTTCAGTGGGAGGGGGAAGGATCCAGTCACTGGGTCCATGTTGGTACCAGTGACATAGGCAGGACAAAGAAGGAGGTTCTGCATAATCACTGCTGAAGGTAGTGAGACTTCAGTTACAAATGAAGAAGCTTGAACTTGAACAAGCAAAGCAGCTGAAGAAACTTAAATTGGAAGCAAAAGAAAAAGAAAAGGAATGAGCTAGGGCATTCCAAAGGGAACAAGCAGAAAGGCAGGAGAGAGAAAGGAAAGAGGAAAGGGAATTGGAACTGAAGAAATTAGCAATGGATGAAAGGAAGAAGAAAAGAGAACAGGAATATCAGCTTAGAAAGCTGTAAGTTAAAAAAGAGATCTCAGAGGCTGAGGAAGATTCTGAGGATGAAATGATCACTTCCAAGTGGGGAGATGTTTCCATTTGTCAAGCCCTTTCTGAAGTTTGAGAAAAGAAATGTCGAAGCATTCTTTATCTCATTGGAGAAGGTAGCTAAACAGATGAAATGGCCAATAGAAATTTGGACATTGTTATTACAGTGTAGGGTGGTGGGTAGAGCTAATGAGGTATATGCATTGTTGTCAGAAGAAATATCTGGGGGATAAGTTGCATTGAAGAAGGCTGTTTTGAGTGCCAATGAGTTGGTTCCAGAGGCATACAGACAGAAATTTTGAAATGTGAGAAAACAACATGGACAGACTTATACTGAGTTTGAAAGAGTCAAACAAAGTAATTTTGACAGGTGGATCAGAGCATTAATAATAGAGGGAACTTATGAAGCCCTTAGAGAAATAATTCTTTTGGAAAATTTAAGGATTCACTTCCTTCAGTAGTAAGAACCCATATGGAGGAACAAAGGGTTAAAACTGTTAGGCAGGGAACAGAAATAGCAGATAGTTATGAACTGGTCCATAAATCAAAACCTTTTTCTCGATACTCTTTTAAATCTGAGAAGAAAAGAAAATGGGAAGGTGAGAGGAAAGTAGGTAGTCAGGGAAGAGAAGGAACGGCTGGAGAATCTAAGGAATTTTCACCTCAGACTAGGAAGGAGGGAGCTGAGGGTGGAATAGATGGAGGAAAGCTTAAATATTTTCATTGTAATAAGATTGGCCACACAACGTCAGTGGGCGTTACATTGGAGAATTAGAAGGAACTATGAAAGGGGCTGTAAAGTCAGAGCCTTTAGAACAAGACAACCGGTAGGATTTGTTCAAGTAGAAAACCAAATACAAGTTTTAGCTGAAGGTGTGAAACTGGGTTCACAGTCAATTCAAAGGAATGTTGAAAGGCAGGTTGCAGATATATTTAAGGACTTCATGTGTGAGGGAAAAGTCTTTTCATGTATACAAGGTGGAGTTGGCAAAGATATACAAATTTTATGGGACACTATACGGGAGCTAGTCAATCCTTAATGTTAAAGCTTAGTGATTTTTGTTGTCCGGAGGGAATCTTGCAGGAAAAGGTTTTAATAAGGGGAATTGATGGAAAAACAAAAAGTGTTCCATTGTATAAGGTGAATTTGAAAATTAGCTTGAAAAAACAGGTGAAGTGATTGTAGGAGTGGTAGAGAAATTGCTTATTTCAGGGGTTCAATTTATCTTAGGGTATAATGTAACTGGGTCACAGGTGTTTGTGATGCCTACTGTACTTGAACAGCCTGTGGAAAAGCAATCCACAGAAGTGTTGGAGGAAGAACATCCTGGTTTGTTTCCAGACTGTGTGGCAACTCGATTCCAGAGTCATGAATTGAGATTAGAAGAGAAGTTAGTGAGTAAGAAGTCAGAAAACACACTCTTGGACTTTGGGGCAGGATCTTCCAGTTGGCAAGTGGGGGGCGGGGCCCTCTCGCCGACGGGGAGAACAATGCGGGATGGCGTTGGGTGGAACTCCCGCGTCATTTGCATTTTCAGGTCAGCGGGGGTGCAGCCAAATCAGCTGTGCGCCCGCCAAAAAGCATGGAAACCTCATCTACGGGACAGGATAAGGTTTCATGAAGGATTTTTAAAATATTTAATAAAGGTTTCTGTAACCTCATGTCCCAACTCATGTGAGAGTGTCACCTGAGGGGACATGTCAGGGAAATTTTGATATTGTTTCTTTAAACATTTTTAAATTTGGAGCCGATCTCCCTGAGGCGCCACTTAGCCTCAGGGAGGCGAGTGTGCTCTTTCATGAGCATGCGTGAAAAAGCCCACTCCCGGCTGAGGGAATCCGCACCCACTCCCCCACCACCCAACCCACACAGGGAGGGCATGGCGCTTCCTGGCGGATGTCACGCTGGGCGGGCCTTAATTGGACCTCCCACGTAAAAGGACCAATCAGATGTGCTCCTGCCTGTGCCCACTCCTGCGCTTCCCCCCACCAACAAGGGGGGGTGGAATTTTTCTCCAGGGAAAGATTGAACAGAGCCTGTGAATTAACTAAAGGGCATTTAAAAATATCACAGCAGGTGATTAAGACAGAAGCAGATAGGAAGGCAAAGACTTGTAGCATTATTAGTTTTGTTGCCAGTATCAGGTGAATTGTTAAAAGCGGGTTTAGTGAGCCTTACCAAATTGAAAAGAAATTAAGTGAAGTGAATTATTTGGTAAGAACTCCAGATGGAAGAAGAACCCAGAGAGTATGTCATGTAAATATGCTCAAAGAGTACTTTGATAGAGAGGATAACAAAAAGAAGCATTAGTGATGATGAATCAGGAGAAGGAAGTAGGGATGGAAGGTTCCGAAATTGGCTTCCCACGAATTCAATTCATCAAGAGGAAGTGCTTAAAAATTTGAATGAAACGCTGAGTTACCTTCCAGATAAGAATCAAGCACAGAAAACAACCTGTGGGGATAAATTGGGAAAAACAACGGCAGCTATACATGATGTAGATGTGGGGAATTCTGTTCCAATCAAGCAACATCCTTATAGGTTGAATCCAGTAACGTTATCACAAGTGCAAAATTAAATTGTGTTTATGCTCAAGGATGACATTATTGAGTTGAGTTACAGCAAATCGAGTTCACCTATTATGATGCTACTGAAGCCAGAGGGAACACACAGACTGGGCAGAATTTCGTATTTGGCATGTGGGGGTGGGCCTGACATTCAGGAACATAAAATGACGTGCGATGACATTGGCATCGCCATGTCTTCACGCTGTCTCACGATATTTTGTTTGGCGGGTGCGCGCCAATAATTCAAAGGCCTCTTAAGGCCATTAACGTACTGATTGATGCCAATTTTACGCTGCCCGTCCGACCTAACAGTTGGTGGGGCAGGCGACAAGACCAAGTGGCCTTTACGTTTTTTAGGAAACCTCATCCGTGAGATTTCCGAAAGCTTTTACAAAATTAAATAAAATGTTTCTTTGAAAAATAAAAACATGTCCCATCTCATGTGACACAGTCACACGAGGGGACGTGTTTCATCAATTTTTTTAATGCTTTTATTTATTTTTTTGAAAAGCGCTTCAATCTCCCTGAGGCACGGAACGCTGTTTCGCGCGTTGGATCCGACTCTCCCTCCTCCCCCCGCCCGCACAGGTAGCACCCAGCGCTACCGCTCGCGATCCACGCTGGGCGGGCCTTAGTTGGCCTGCCCGTGTCAAATCGCGGTGCGGAGCCGATCGCGGGCAGCGGTCGACCCCACAACTGCCCCCACCCACTCCCGCTAAGCATGCCTGACCAAGGTAAAATCCTGGCCACCATGTATAGATTATCGAAAAGTGAATGCAGTGACAAAAGTGGATTCATACCCTATTCCACGTTTGGAAGACTGCATTGAGAAAGTGGGACAAGCAAGGTTTATTACGAAGATTGACTTGCCGAAAGAATATTGGCAAGCACCTCCATCGGAAAGGGTGAAAAGATTTCAGCTTTTGTAACACCAGATGGGCTCTATCAGTCCAAAGCCAGGCCGTTTGGTATGCAAAATGCACCAGCAACCTTCCAGAGACTAACCAATATGGTGATTCCTGGACTGAGTCACTGTGCCGTGTACATTGATGATTTGGTGGTATTCAGTCAAACATGGGAGGAGCACTTACAGTATCTGGGAGAACTCTTTGATCATCTACAAGGAGCTAATTTGGTGGTGAACTTGGTTAAGTGTGAATTTATGAAAGCACAGGTGACATATTTAGGCCACACTCTTGGACATGATAAGATGGCCCTATGTGATGTCAAAGTAAAGGCAGTTGACGAGTTCTCAGTGTCTTAAACGAAATGAGAAGCTTTATGATTCCTGGGCATGAGTGGTTTTTAAGGAAGTTCGTGCCAAATGTTAGCAGCATGGTTGTTCCTTTGACTGAACTCTTAAAAAAGAGTAAGAAGTTCAACTGGACATCAGAGTTGCCAAAATGCATCTAAAAATCTGAAAACTCAGTTGACAACAGTGCCAGTCCTGGTGACACTGAATTATGCCAAGCAGTTTAAACTGGCTGTTGAGGCAAATGATGTGGATATTGGTGCTATATTGTTGCAGGAAGATGATGCAGGTATTGAAAAGCCTGTGGGATATTTTTCAGAAGTTAAATATTCATCAACAGAAATACCCCACCGTTGAGAAGGAAACATTGAGTTTGGTACTGACATTGTAACATTTTGAAATTTATGTTGCCATCAGAAACAATTGTTTACACTGACCATAACCCATTAAGATTTTTGGAAAAGTTTAAAAACTGGAATGCTAGACTGTTTAGATGGAGTCTATTAGTTTGTATGTTGTACATGTGGCTGGATGAGAAAACTTAATTGCACATGCATTATCAAGGGCTTGATGTGCAAGGAAGTTTGAACATATGAAACCTGGTAAAAAAGGACTGAAATGGACTCTTTTTACTGAAAACTTGGGTATATGACCATGTTAATGCATGCATTTTATAATGTAATAGTATAGTGTATGGCAATAAGTAGTAAGTAATAGGAAAGAGGTTGAGATAATGAAACCATATTTTTGAATTGTGATGGTTCATTTTCTAAAAAGGGGGGAAGGTGTCAAGAAAACAAGAGATTGTAATATTTTTCATCTGGTAATATCACAGTAATATTTCTTATGTACTAGAAGACTGTTGGTTGTTGTAAATATAGTAATTGGAGTAAGAGCCAGAGTGACTGCAGTAAGAAGTGGTTTTGATGTGTTAATGAACCAAGAAGAGCTTCAATCAGAGTTTTACATAAAGAAATAACAGAAGTAGTTTTGAATTGAGTTGTTTTAGTTCAAAGGGGGATATATGCAGGTTGTAAAAGACATCAGTAAGATTAAGATAGAGTAAGTTTATTTTTTATAAGTCTAAGAGCTGGGATAAAGAAACAAGTTTAATCAATTCTGATAACGAAGCATTCCTGAAGTGACTGATTGAGACAGTAGACAGATCAAAGGGAAGGAATGCATTTAAGAAAACGCTGAAACCTATGTGGAGGTAGCTAATTTGATCTCCCAGAAGACAACAGGTTAGACCATCCAGAAGACAGTGTGAACAAGGTTAGACTGGGAGAACCAGTTGCTGTCAGCCTCAGAGGACACCCCCAAGTAAAAAGCACGATGTCGTAAAAATTATTGGAATTCTATAGATTTTAAAATCTATATGGATAGTTACTGAACAGAAAAGAGGATGGTTAACTCTGAGGGTAGTTAAGTTAAGATTTTGTGGAACTATTTTAAAGTACTGCTCACTGTGCAAAGCCATTCTTGTGTTTAAGTGTAATTGTGTATTTTTGCTTTTTTTTAAAATAAATGTTTTCTATAAAATCATCACAAGTGATTGGGGACCTCATTTCCTGATTTCAGAACCTCTCCAATTCAAATTGCAAAAACCATTTTGGCAGCTATTTGAAGTTTCCCTTTGGGATGGGCAGCTCAGCATTTACCAGCAGCCGTACCATAACACTGTTCTTTGCAGACAGAAAGAACATGTGTGCACATTGCACCTGTTTTAACTGAACAGAACAAGTGACAGCCATTCGCTGACTCATTCCTTATGTCATGTCTTGACCAGTCAGGTCAAGCTGCCTGTTTAAATCTCAAGCAATGCTTGGCAGTTAACTGTCAGTCACCATCACTGGTGCATTCTCCATGGCAATGCCGCTTGCCAACCAATCAGCACTCTTTTCACATACAGTATAAATTGTTGTTTTTCCCCCTTATCTTGATATTCTTGCCAGCATCCTGATGAATGCAAAACGAAAAACTTAGACATGTCTCTTCTTTCAGCAATATTCTAATTATTTTGTTGGATTCGCTTCCTCATGTTTAGATCTCTCAATGACCTCATACCTTTCTAACTCTTGTTACCTCCTCCAATCCCTTCACTCTATCCCAATCTCTCTGTTTCTCCACTCAAACCTTCCCCTTTTGTCTAACATTTGGTGGCCATGCTTTTATCTGCTGACCCCTTGTTCCCTCCCTTTTCCATCCTCATTTGCTTCAAGAGCCCCTTTAAACGCTCTTCCTTGTGTAAGTGCAATACACGTCTGTGCTCATCACTCCAATGATCATCTTCCTTGATTCATTTTGTTTTCTGATTGTAACTTTGTGAAGCACCCTGAGCTGTTTTTCTGTTAAAGGTGCTATATAAATTCAAGTTGTTGTTGAATTGTGGCTATTTCATTCAGAGTTGTGGAATATATTGGAGCAAATATAATTCTGGCATGTTTAATGCAAGATGTCAAAATATATTACAGTAAATGATGTTATCATTTACTGCCTGGTAGCAGCCTGTAACATACACCCCCAGATTATAAAATACTCTGAATTATCTGGATTGGTCCTGATTGGTCAAGACATGGTGTGAGGAATGAGTCAGCGAATGGCTGTCACTTATTCTCTTTAGTTAAAACAGGCACAATGTGCATACATGTTCTTTCTGTCTGCAAAGAACAGTTATGGTACGGCTGTTAGTAAATGCAGAGCTACCCATCCCAAAAGGAAACTTGAAACAGCTGCCAAAATGGTTTTTGCAATTTGTGTAGGAGAGATCCTGCAATCAGGATGTGATCCAGGGTAGTGTCCAACTCTAACCTTCATCCCACCCCGCTGGCAATGTCTGACCCCTGACCGTGTCACCCCCACCCCCAAGACCCATTCTTCCAATCTCCAAGATGGACTGAGTCAGCAGAGAGCCCCAGGTTAACATCTTTGAGTGGATTATACTGTAGAATAGGACCAAGCTGTGCACTAGTAAAGGAATGTTAAATAATTTCAAAACAAAAAAGAATTACCTGGAAAAACTCAGCAGGTCTGGCAGCATCAGCAGAGAAGAAAAGAGTTGACGTTTTGAGTCCTCATGACCTTTCAACAGAACTGAGTAATATCAGGAGAGGGGTGAAATATAAGCTGGTTCAAGGTGGGGGGGTGGTGGGGGGTGTTGGGGGCAGAGAAGTGGGGGGGTGTGGTTGTAGGGATAAGCAAGCAGTGATAGGAGTAGATAGTCAAAAGATGTCACGGACAAAAGAACACAGAGGTGTTGAAGGTGGTGATATTATCTAAATGAATGTGCTAATTAAGAATGGATGGCAGGACACACAAGGTACAGCTCTAGTGGGGGTGGGGTGAAATAATACTAACAGGGCATAAAAGGTATAGATTTAAAAATAATGGAAACAGGTGGGAAAAGAAAAATCTATATAAATTATTGGAAAAAACAAAAGGAAGGGGGAAGAAACAGAAAGGGGGTGGGGATGGAGGAGGGAGCTCAAGACCTAAAGTTGTTGAATTCAATATTCAGCCCAGAAGGCTGTAAAGTGCCTAGTTGGAAGATGAGGTGCTGTATCTCCAGTTTGTGTTGAGATTCACTGGAACAATGCAGCAAGCCAAGGACAGACATGTGGGCAAGAGAGCAGGGTGGAGTGTTAAAATGGCAAGCGACAGGGAGGTTTGGGTCTTTCTTGCGAACAGACCGCAGGTTTCTGCAAAGCGGGTGCCCATCTTCCGACTAGGCACTTTACAGCTTTCCGGACTGAATACTGAATTCAACAACGTTAGATCTTGAACACCCTCCTCCATCCCCACCCCCTTTCCGTTTCTTCCCCCTTCCTTTTGTATTTTCCAATAATTTATATAGATTTTTCTTTTCCCACCTATTTCCATTATTTTTAAATCTATACCTTTTATGTCCTGTTAGGTTTTTCCACCCACCCCCACTAGAGCTGCACCTTGAGTGCCCTGCCATCCATTCTTAATTAGCACATTTGTTTAGATAATATCACCACCTTCAACACCTCTTTGTTCTTTTGTCTGTGACATCTTTTGATTATCTGCTCCTATCACTGCTTGCTTGTCCCTACAACCACCGCCCCCCCTCCCCATTTCTCTGCCCCACCCCCCGACCCCCCACCTTGAACCAGCTTATATTTCACCCCTCTCCTGATATTACTCAGTTCTGCTGAAGGGTCATGAGGACTCGAAACGTCAACTCTTTTCTTCTCCGCCGACGCTGCCAAACCTGCTGAGTGTTTCCAGGTAATTCTGTTTTTGTTTCTGATTTCCAGCATCCGCAGTTTTTTGTTTTTAAATAATTTCACCCTGTGGAAAGTGACGTGTTCATCAGCTCCATTAGTCAGAAAGAATTTACATAAACAAATATGTTTAATTGCAAAATAAACTGTTGCCATAGAAATAAAAAAAGCTCAGTTGCAACTTAATGAAATTTGGAGGGATTATTTATTACACTCTGAAGCATCAATTATGAGTTTTATTCAAATTATTTACAGCTTCCATCTGCAAATGAGCTTAATTATAAAATAGGCCTCTGTAGGTGTGTCGCACTCTGTGACATATCGTGTGACAAACTCTGGAATGCATAATTGAGCACATTCCATCAGAATATGCAAATTATATTGCTTACAAAATTTAAGTCTGAAAATTGCTACAGATATTTTACACTTTGTTTTGCTTGCTTCCTATATTAAGTGTGTCTGTGCTGATATAATTTCTGGACAATGCTTTGCTCAGTTGCTTTTACACAGCAAGGCTGCAGGAAAATATGTAGAAAAGCTAGAGGGGGAAACAGGGATGTGAAGCTGCTGGACTTAGTCAGGAGAACATCATGACAGCACATAAAAGGGACATAGCTATCAACAAGACAAAAGTAGAATCCAAATGGATAGAGATAAAAAGATAATAAAGGATATGTTTAGTCTAATCTGTAGATTAATTGGTTTAGTCTACAGACTATCTAACTGTGGAAAGGAGGTAGAGGAAGAAACATCCAGATAAATTAGGGAATTGAGTAAAAAGCATAGAATAATCGTGGGGGATTTCAACCACCCCAATATTAATTGGACAAAAGAGGTAGATAAAGGAGGTAAGGGAATGAAGTTCCTATAATGTGTGGACTGCTTTCTAAACCAATATGTAAAAAGCCCAATAGTGAAAGTTTTGCAATTTAATCTAGTAATGGGGAATGAACCAGCACAAGGGTTTATTTCTAGAGTGATAGAATTGAGAAATAGTGAAGTTATTCTACATCTACATCAAACTTTGGTTAGACCACACTTAAGAGTATGGTGTACAGTTTTGGTTGCTCTATTATAAAAAGGAGCTAAAGGCACTGGAGGAGCATGTAGAGAAGATTTGCAAGCATAATACCAGAAATATGTGGATATACAGATCAGAAAAGGATTGACAGCTGGGTCACTTTTCTCTCGTAAAAGAAGGCTGAGGGATGACCTAACCGAAGCTTTTAAAATGATTGAAGTCTTTGGTAGAGTGGATCGAGAGAGAATGTTTCCTCTTGTGAGGAAGAGCATAACTAGAGGCCATCAATATGAGAGAGTCACCAAGAAATCCAGTAGGGAACTCAGGAAAAACTTCTTGTGGAACTCGCTACCATGGGGAGTGGGTAAAGTGAATATTTAAGAGGAAGCAAAACAAGCCTGTAAGAAAAAGGGTTGTATAATGATAGATTCAGTTGAGAAAAGATGGGAGGAATCTGGAGTGGACCATCAACAGCAGCATGGATGGGTTGGGCCGAATGGCCTGTTTCTGTGCTGTATATTCCATGTAATCCTATTGAACAGCCCTGCTACTTCGACACAGCAAAACGAGAGGCAGCTCCGACTATGAATCATGATGCAACAAGACAACCAGGGAAATCTTGAGATTGTCCATAATTCATCAGCTTTTAATGTTTAATAGGAAGATTTTTGCAAATCAATGTGACAGGAAGATAGAATGCTATGAGTATGACTTTATTATGAGTATGAGCAACTTAACTGAGTGCCCAGGGGTGGGGTACTCAGACCCTCCACTCTCCCTCCTTGTCCCTCTGGAATTTTCTAGGAGGTAACAACAATGAGCAGCTCATTGCTGGACCTGCCTACCCCAGCCCCCTGCACATGCTCGCAGCCTCCAGACAGTTTCCATCTGTGTGTGCACATGCCTGCTGACCATCCAATTGCTTTCCATTCCTTGCTTCCTTCTGGGCGATGATTTTGTGTTGCAGGTTGAGGACTCGCAAGAGGTGTGGGAGTGGAGCAGGCGAATCTAAGCTGTGTTGAGGGAACACGGCGCCACAGAAGCAGACAGTGGGATGGGGGACTTGGGAGGCTTGGACTGGAGTGAGACCTAGGGCAGGCCACAATTGAAGGGTGCGGTGGGGTGTGAGGGGGGTGATGGGCTGAAGGTTCGCCTCAGGCAGTAAATAGCCTTGCACCAGCCCCGATCTGGGATCTGATGGCTTTCACCCCGAGCGTATTATCAGAAACAGGTGAGCAAATTGCGGATGTGCTCATTCTAATTGCCCAGAATTATCTCGAGCCAGGAATTCTTTCTGTCCCAACAGCTCCACGCGTTGTCTGGGTTTCTTCTTCCTATAGGCTGCTGCCTTCTGGACTGTCAACACCACACACTCTTTCAGTGTGGCCATGGATATTTGTCTGCACTGGCAGCTTTGCCTTCTGTTTGATCTCAGAGCTGCCCTCAAATCCACACAGGGGGTCTGCAGTCATTCCAATTAATGTGTATGTGAGAGATGGCGGTTTTGAAATAACAGCATCAGGCAGACAGTCGAGAGCTAAGGACACTGACAGATGATAAAGCAACAACCCATCTCCCACTGACCTCCCCCTACATCAAGGTCATCTGCACTGATCCTCCCATCTCGCTTTTCACCATCTCTCATTTCATCCTCACACACTTTCTCCTGACTTGGCTGAAAACAGCTCCCTCAGCAGACAGGGTCTGAGAATGGAACCTGCATTCCTCTGCATTAGAAAGATCGGTGAATCATTCACTCAACCCTGAGTCATCAGCTTCTAAGCTTCTAATGTTCTTACATTGGTTCAAGGCACCTGTCATCTTTAGTTCTCAAATTAATCTTTCTCATAATATTTCTAGACACAATATGATAAAAATGATACCCTGTGTAACACATGGGATCAGCAGCAGCCCACAGCCGATTCTGAGGTAGACGCTCAAACAGTTGCAGCCACAAAAATCAAATAATGTAACAGGAACTGGCCACAATTAATATTTCATTGAAATCCACTAATGGAAAATACTCTTTATTATTAATGATAGACAGGGACAAATAAATCCCTCTTCAAGTGGAAAGTGAGTGTTACTCAGCCTAAGGGCAGAATTTTGTATCTCACGAGCGGGTGGGCACGCACCCAACCCAATCTGGCGTGAAATCGCATGAAATGAGAGTCCTGACGTCATCCTACACGCGAGCAATCTTCAGGTCGGCTGGCACATGTGGGTGTTGGAACTGTGCCCGCCATCTATTAAAAGGCCATTTAAGGCCATTAAAAGGGCAACCTGATCCTGATTTTACGTTGCCCCGTGCGATTTTGCACTCATCGCACGGACGAAACAGGCAGGCTTGCAACCCGCTTTTTGCAAAACTTCATCAAAAGGCCGGATAAAACAGACCAGCAGCATTGCCAGTGTGGGTAGTGGGTCGTTTAGGAGATAGTTTGCTGCTGGTTGCTTATTTGAATTTGGCAGCTTCATCTCAGTTTTGAGCATCGGTCTTAGCATTTCCAGGCTTTATTTCAGGAATCATTGGTCTCTCCAAGGCCCCCATGAGAATTTTGACCATGTGGACCCTTCCAGGTATCAGGCAGCCTTCCCTTACCCTGGTAATGGGGATTGTGGTCTCCACTGGAGGTACCCTCTCTGACAAGGAAGAGAGGGGCAGAAGGGAGAGGAGGCCAGGTGTCCCTGTGCTGCTTCCAGGGGAGGGACCTGTGGCAGGAAAGGTGCAGGCACAAGAGGGGCAAAGCCAGTAGGTGGTCCAAGGTGGAAGGCGCCGCAGAAGACGCCACTATCCCGCTGCCCGGTTTACAGGCGGCGATGCAACTACCCCAATATGTCTGAGGTGCAATGCTGAAGGAGGCTCCGCCTCTCCAGGGAGACAGTGACCTCCAATTACCAGGTGATTGGGCTTGAGATCAGCTCCAACTGTGTGGGTGGACACCCCATGCCAGTGGCTCTAAAGGTCACAGTGACCTTCAACTTCCAAACCTCCAGCTCTTTCCAGGGGTCAGTGGGAGATCTGTGTGGAGTCTCCCAATCAGCTGTCCACAGTTGGGTGAAGCTGGTGACAGAAGCTCTGTTCAGGTGGGTACTGACCTTTTATCCGTTACTGTATGGATGAGGCCAGCCAGGCTGAGTGAGCCAGAGGCTTTGCAGCAGTTTCTGGGTTCCCCGTATCCAGGGTGCAAACGACTGCACACATGTGGCCATCAAGGCACCAGCAGGTGAGCCTGGTGCCTTTGTCAACAGGAAGGGCTTCCACTCCATGAACGTGCAGATAGTGTGTGATCACAGGATGCTGTGCAAGGTACCCAGGCAGCTCCCATGATGCTTACATCCTGAGACTCTCCCAGACGCCAAGGTTCTTCAGTGCTCCAGCCCGATTGGATGGGTGGCTGCTGAGTGACAAGTGCTATCCATTGAAGAGGTAGCTCATGATGCCTCTCCGCCCCCAAAAGCAGAGGCAGAACAGAGGTACAATAGGAGCCATGCCTCCAGAAGGGCGGTGGTAGAGAGGGCCATAGGTCTTCTCAAGATGCGCTTCCAATGCCTGGACCATTCAGGGTGAGCTGTACAATACCCCCTAGAGTAGGTGTCACTGATAGTGGTTACATGCTGCGCTCTCCACAATCTGGTACTGGCAAGGGGGGAGCCACTGGAGGAAGAGGATCTTGAGGCAGCTCCACAGGCCACAGAGGATGAATCCGGTAGTGAGTCAGAAGAGGAGCATGGTGAGGAGAATGCTGAGGGCATGGAGGCCGACCTCTGTACCTTTAGGGAGGCAGGGACACATTGATCTAACGGTCCTTCAGCTAGGCTGCCAAAGATCCGCTCCCACCTCATGCCAGGGCTGCCGCCTCCATTCCAGATATCTGAAATGACCCTTTCATTTGAACCCAAGGTCCACTCAGTGCCTGTGCGATAAAGTTTAGAGGATCTTCCATCCAGCATTACATACTGTCATACCCTGCAGTAGAAAGGAAAAAGGTGAAGCATACTCAGGTAATTAAAGCAAAAGCAAAAGCAAAAGCAAAATTTATATAATTTTGACACTCAAAACAAACGAACATTACCATATCTGGTGTTAATGCCCACACCAGTAAACATATAAACAAAACATGGCAGAACAGACGATCACTTGTGACTATTCCCTCTTGTGTTCATGGTGCCTTAAATTTATGTTTAGTCTAGGTGCTCCCTCTTCACTGGCACCGGCATTGGAGGCAATCTGCCGATTCTGTTGGCCTTGATGACCTTGGCAGCCATTCCCTGGCCATTGGGGCCTATGCTGGCCCCGCCTGGGAGGGAGCGGCCAGTGCCATGGATGGCATCGCCCCAGTCATCACAGCCTCATCAACTGGCAGAGCAATGGAGGAGCTGCTGCCGTCATCCAGAGCGCCCTGAGAGGAGCCCACAGAGGAGTCAAGCAGCTTGTGCGGCAACATGAGGTTGTTCTGGACCTCCCTGCTGGCTATTGATGGACGGGCACCTAGCTGGGATACTGGGTGCCTCATCCATCTCCCAAGCTGGCACTGACCATCTGTGGTCATTGCCTGTGTGAGGGCTGCAGGTCCGAGCATAACCCCAGGAACCCCTGATTCTGTCCCTGGAGCTGCCTCTCTGGGCGAGAGCGGTGGAACAGATAAAACAGAACGGGACCGGGTGACCGTGCGAGAGGAGCAGCAATTTTAAAGAGCGAGGGAAACCAGACGCAAAAACAGAGCGGGACCGAGAGTTAGCATGCATGGAGATTGGTAAGATTCAAAAAGAGTGTGAACTGAGAGAGCGGAGATTTAAAACGAGCGGGAGCTGAGAGTCAGAGTGGAGATTAAAACAGTGTGGGAGCTGGAATCGAGGCTGAAAGTGGCGCGAGGGCAGAGCGAGAGTTCCGGGGAGACTCGGGGCTGACTGGAGAGGAGAGGTCAATGAGAGCTGTATAAAAGAGCGCAAGAAACAGAGGCTGAGACCAGAGTGGAGAGACATACCCTGAGGACCTTCAGGTGGTGGAGTTCGAAGTCCCATCACAATTCAAAAAGTGACCCAATGCAAGGGAGACAGCTGATTGATACATAGGGTCCTGGGAGTAATTCCAGTACTATGTTTTCTACTAATTAAACTGCTGCAGTTCATTAGCTTAAACAAAATAAGGTGAGGATTTTGGACTGTAGTGGGAGTATTTGGAGTGGAATAAGGCCCTTAGCGTAATTAGTATTCTTCAAAGGAAGTAATTAACAAGCTTAATCTAAAGGGAAGTCATGGCAGCAGAGCTCGCATCCATGATATGTTCTTCCTGCGTTATGTGGGAAGTCATGGACACTTCCAGTATCCCTGGTGACCATGTGTGCAGGAATTGTGTCCAGTTGCAACTACTGGCTAACCACATTTCAGACCTGGAGCAGCAGGTGGATCCACTGTGGAGCACCTACGATGCTGAGATTATTGTGGACAGCGAGTTCAGTGAGGTGGTCACATCACAGGTAAGTTCTGAACAGGCAGAAAGGGGATGGGTGACCACCAGGCAAAATAGAAGAAGGCTGGTAGTGCAGGAGTCCCCTGTTTTGGATACTGTTGGGGGAGACGACTTCTCAGGGGAAAGCAGCAGGCGTCAAATCCATAGCACCAGGGGGTGGCTCTGCTACACAAGAGAGGAGGAGGAAAAGTGGCAGGGCTATAGCGATTGGGGATTCAATGGCAAGGGGAACAGACAGGCATTTCTGCAGCTGCAAAACAGACTCCAGGATGCTAGGTTGCCTCCCTGGTGCCAGGGTCAAGGATGTTTCGGAGAGGCTGCAGGGCTTCCTGAAGGGGTGGGTGAACAGCCAGAGGTTGAGGTACATATTGGTGCCAACGACATAGGTAAAAAAATGGATGAGATCCCACAAGCTGAATATAGAGCTAGGACGTGAATTAAAAAGTAGACCTCAAAGGTAGTAATCTCAGGATTACTACCAGTGCCACATGCGAGCGAGAGTAGAAATAACAGGATATACCAGATGAATATGTAGCTGGAGAAATTGTGTAGAGGGGTGGGATTCAGATTCCTGCGACATTGGGATGGTTCTGTGGAAGGTGGGACCAGTACAAACAGGATGGGTTGCATCTGAGCAAAACCGGGACCAATGTCCTCAGGTGGGGGGATGTTTTCTAGTGCTGTTGGGGAGGGTTTAACCTAGAATGGCAGGGGGTGGGAACCTGAGCAGAGAGACAGAGGAGGGGGAAACAAGGATAGAAACAAAAGACAGAAAAGTAAGAAGCAAAAGTGGAAGCCAGAAAAAACAAGGACAATGAACAAATGGGGTCAGAATGCAAAATAAAGCTAAGGCGACTAACAAGGTTAAAAAGACAAGTCTAAAGGCATTGTATCTTAATGCGCAGAGCATTTACAATAAAATAGATGAATTAACAGCGCAAATAGATATAAACGGTGATGATATAGTTGCAACTATGGAGACATGGCTGCAGGGTGACCAAGGAAGGGAACTGAACATCCAGGGGTATTCAGTATTTAGGAAGGACAGACAAATAGGGAAAGGAGGTGGGGTAGCACTGTTAGTAAAGGAGGAAATCAGTGCAATAGTGAGGAAGGGTGTTGGCTCAGAAAATCATAATGTGGAATCTGTTTGGGTGGAGATAAGAAACACCAAGGGGCAGAAAACATTGGTGGGGATTGTCTATAGGCCCCCAAACAGTAATGGAGATGTAAGGGAAGGCATTAAGCAGGAAATTAGAGACACATGCAATAAGGATACAGCTATAATCATGGGTGACTTTAGTCTACATATAGATTGGACAAACCAAACTAGCAATAATACTGTGGATGAGGATTTCCTGGAGTGTGTACGTGATGGTTTTTTAGACCAATACGTTGATGAATCAACTAGAGAGCAGGCTATCCTAGACTGGGTATTGTGCAATGAGAAAGGATTAATTAACAATCTTGTGTGGGGTTCCTTGGGGAAGAGCGACCATAAAATCTTAGAATTGTTCATTAGGATGGAGAGTGAAGAAGTTGAATCTGAAATGAAGGTCCTGAATCTAGATAAAGAGAACTACAAGGGTGTAAGGCATGGGTTGGCAATGATGGATTGGGAAACCTTACTAAAAGAGTTGACAGTGGATAGGCAATGGCTAATGTTGAAGGTCCGTATGCATGAGTTACAACAATTATTCACTCCAGTCCGGCGCAAAAAGTAAACAGGAAAGGTGGCTCAACTATGGCTTACAAAAGAAATTAGGGATAGTATTAGATCCAAAGAGGAGACATATAAAATTGCCAGAAAAAGCAGCAACCCTGAGGTTTGGAGCAGTTTAGAATTCAGCAGAAGTGGACAAAAAGATTGATCAAGAAGAGGAAAATGGAGTATGAGAGTAAACTTGTAAGGAACATAAAAACTGACTGTAAAAGATTCTATAAATATGTGAAGAGAAAAGGATTAGCAAAGACAAATGTAGGTCCCTTACAGTCAGAAATGAAGGAAATTATAAATGGGGAACAAAGAAATGGCAGAAGAATTGAACACATATTTTGGATCTGTCTTCACAAAAGAGGATACGAATAATTTCCCAGAAATGTCAGGGAACCAAGGGTCTAGTGAGAGGGAGGAATTGAAGAAAATCAGTGTTGGTAAATAAAATGGTGCTGGGGAAATTAATGGGGTTAAAGGCTAAAAAAATCCTCAGGACCTGATAATCTACATCCCAGGGTACTAAAGGAAGTGGCCCTGGAAATATTGGATGCATTGGTGGTCATCTTCCAAAATTCTATAAACTCTGCAGCAGTTCCTACAGATTGGAGGGTGGCAAATGTAACCCCACTATTTAAAAAAGGAGGGAGAGAAAAAACAGAGAAGTACAGACCAGTTAGCTTAACATCAGCAGTGGGGAAAATGCTAGAGTCTATTATAAAAGACACAGTAACAAAACACTTGGAAAGCATTAGTGGGATTAGACAAAGTCAGCATGGGTTTATGAAAGGGAAATCATGTTTAACTAATCTACTGGAGTTTTTTAAGGATGTAACTAGTAGAATAGATAAGGAAGCACCACTGGATGTAGTGTATTTAGATTTCAAGAAGGCTTTTGATAAGGTCCCACATAATAGGCTAGTGGACAAAATTAAAGCACATGGGATTGTGGGTAATATACTGGCATGGATTGATAATTGGTTGACAGTTCAGAACAGAGCATGGGGATAAGCAGGTCTTTATCCGGGTGGCAGGTGGTGACTAGTGGTGTACTGCAGGGATCAGTGCTTGGGCCCCAGATATTCACGATATATATAAATGACTTTAAAGAGGAAACCAAATGTAATATTTCCAAGTTTGCTGATGACACAAAACCGGGTGGGTTTGTGAGTTATGAGGAGGATGCAAGGAGGCTTCAGGGTGATTTAGACAAGTGGTGTGTGTGGGCAAATACATGCCAGATGCAGTATAATGTGGATAAATGTGAAGTTATATGTTTTGGTGTGAAAAACAGAAAGGGCAGTGTATTATTTAAATGGTGTTATATTGGGAAATGTGGATGTACAAAGGGATCTGGGGGTTCTTGTCCACCAGTCAATGAAAGTAAATAGGTAGATGCAGCAAGCAATTAGGAAGACAAATGGTAAGTTGGCCTTCACTGCAAGAGGATTTGCATTCAGAAGTAGGGGTGCCTTACTGTGGTTATACAGGGCCTTGGTGAGACCACACCTCAAGTATTGCACGCAGTTTTGGTCTCACTACCTAAGAAAGGATATACTTATCATAGAGGGAGTACAGTGAAGGTTCACTAGCCTGATACCAGGGATGGCAGGGCTGTCGTATGAGGAGACGTTGGTTCAACTGGGCCTGTATTCACTGGAGTTCAGAAGAATGAGAGGGAATCTCATTAAAATGTATAAAAGTCTAACAGGGCTATACAGACTAGATGCAGGGAAGATGTTTCCCCTGGTTGGGGAGTCTGGAACCAGGGGCCACAGTCTCAGGATACAAGGCAAGCTATTTAGGACAGATGAGGAAACATTTCTTCACTTAGAGTGTGGTCAACCTGTGGAATTCTCTACCACAGAAGGCTGTGGAGGCCAGGTCACTGAGTATGTTGAAGAAAGAAATTGATAAATTTTTAGAGATTAGGAGCATCAAGGGGTATGGAGAGAAAGCAGGAATATGGCGTTGAGATCGAGTTTCAGCCATGATCATATTGAATGGCAGTGCAGGCTCGAAGGACTAAATGGCTTACTCCTGCTCCTAGTTTCTATGTTTCTCTGTTTCCATGAGAGTTTCCACTCTCTCAGTGGAGGAGGCAGTGCACTTGGCCATGCGTGTCAACACAGTGCTCACGCTCTGCATGGGCTCCTTCACAACAGAGACCATGGCACGCATAGCCTCATGGATCTCCACCAGTTCTTCCCGCACATCCCACTGGTCATCCAGCTCCTGCCGCCTAATGTGCGACTCCAGAGGCTCATCATAGCCTTTGACTGAGCACTGTCCTGGTCTCCAGCCATCCTCTGACTGCCGGAATCCTGGGCTCTGCCTCTGCCTGCACCTCAAGCGAGTGTGAAGCATTCTCTCCGCTGTGCACCGACCTTCTAGCCGAGGATTTAATGCCCACCAAGGTGCTGACATCTGCACTTGTGCCTGCTTCAGAGAGTGGGTGTAATGTAGGTGGAGATGAAGTCCAGCGGTCCTCCAGCATCAAGGGTGGTGCTTTGGGTTCCTGTGAATGAGTGTGAGCTGGCGATTCTGAGGGAGAACAAGCATGTGTCATTAGTTAAAGTCATCACACTGTCACTCTGCATGCCAGGCATCCTGGTGAGACAGTGGAGATCTGCATCATGATGCTCTTGTCTTTCAATGATCAATGGGGACTCCAGGTTTGAGGCTGCCATCAATGAAGAGGCTGCACTAGAATGTTTGTCCAATCCAAAACTCTCACCTCTGTGCACTGCACTCTTACCTGCATCAGAGACCCAGCCCCTCTCCACGACCAGCTGACTGAAGTGGGTGGTGACTCTCCAGCTCTAAAGTGTCCAGTTCAAACCTTGTCAAGATGAGGAGGTTTGGGGGCCTCCACCTGTCCACGACTGCTCTGTGTTGTTATGGCTCCTCTTCTCCTGAAAGGACAGAGGAGCATTGATCAGCCCCTTCTCTACCTGCAGCACCATTGCAGCCTGGCCAACCCCAGCTGAGCAACACCTCACAGGGCACATCCGAGTCGTGGCCCTCGAGCTGCAAGACACTCAGTCCAAGCAGCCAGGGCTCACCCCCTTGGTGACGTCACCAGCTCTGATGTCATTGACATTTGGCATTCGGACTTTAACATCCCTGAGCTCCACGGTGGGGGTGGGGGGGTTGAAGCCTGCCCTTAATGCTTCTCCACACTGATCCACTCCAACACCATACTCACCCTTGCCAAGTGTTGTGGCTGCTGACCTCGGCTACCACCTCCTCCCAAGCTTTTTTTTGGTCTGATGAGATGGCCTCCTCCTGCCATCCCTGCCAACGAGGGTGTCCTGCCCGACACCCGCCTCCTCCACCAAGACCGTGAGGCACTCGTCTGGGAAAACGGGGAGAGACAAGTGCCCACCGGACCCGACATCTCCAGCAGCTTTTGAGGCCGTTGCTCCAGTCTCCAGACCACAGAAAGACTCTCACCTGGCAGCCTTCAGGGAGCTGCCCCTTCCGATTTTAAACCACCCACTGGGTCCCCATTGGACCGAGACCCCGGCCCCGCCCAGCCCTGACCGCCCATTGGGAAGACGTGTTTCCTGCTGACCGGGCCTTGATTGGTCAGCCAGCATTAAATCGCGGTCATGGGCCTGTTTCCCAACTGCTCCGGGGCCTGCCGATTGCGCACACCCACCGCAGGAAAAATGCAGGCCTAAATATACCTCCCCCCCCCCCTCAAATATTTAAAGAATGTGCAACGATGCAGGGCTCAATAAATGCAGTGAAGTCTGAGAGCAGGATGTGAGCTTCTCCCAGCAGGGAAAATCCAGGCAACACCTGAACTCACAGGGCACAGGAAGAACATCACAACCCACAGCACATACATCACCTAATGTATCGAAGGATAATCCATCAACCCTTCAATTCAATTAGTAAATCTAGAACATTAAGCTAGTCTCAGTAATGACAACCATGAAACTATCACCGATTGTTAAGAAAACCCATCCAATTCACAAATGCCCTTTAGGAAAGGAAATCTGCCACCCATAAATGGTCTGGCCTACATGTGACTCCAGACACAAAGCAATGTGATTGACTCTTAAATGTCCTCTGAAATGGCTTAGCAAGCTACCCAGTTATATCAAACCACAACAGAAAAGTCAAAAAGGAATGAAACCGGACAGCCCACCCGGCATCAACCCAGGCACCGGAAACAACAATGTTATGCTCAGAACAAAAATAGAATTACCTGGAAAAACTCAGCAGGTCTGGCAGCATCGGCGGAGAAGAAAAGAGTTGACGTTTCGAGTCCTCATGACCCTTCAACAGAACTTGAGTTCGAGTCCAAGAAAGAGTTGAAATATAAGTTGGTTTAAGGTGTGTGGGGGCGGGGGGGCGGAGAGACAGAGAGAGAGAGAAGTGGAGGGGGGTGTGTGGTTGTAGGGACAAACAAGCAGTGATAGAAGCAGATCATCAAAAGATGTCACCAGCAATAGAACAAAAGAACACATAGGTGTTAAAGTTGGTGATATTATCTAAACAAATGTGCTAATTAAGAATGGATGGTAGGGCACTCAAGGTATAGCTCTAGTGGGGGTGGGGAGAGCATAAAAGATTTAAAAATATTTAAAAATAATGGAAATAGGTGGGAAAAGAAAAATCTATATAATTTATTGGAAAAAAACAAAAGGAAGGGGGAAACAGAAAGGGGGTGGGGATGGAGGAGGCAGCTCAAGACCTAAAGTTGTTGAATTCAATATTCAGTCCGGAAGGCTGTAAAGTGCCTAGTCGGAAGATGAGGTGTTGTTCCTCCAGTTTGCGTTGGGCTTCACTGGAACAATGCAGCAGGCCAAGGACAGACATGTGGGCAAGAGAGCAGGGTGGAGTGTTAAAATGGCAAGCGACAGGGAGGTTTGGGTCAATCTTGCAGACAGACCGCAGGTGTTCTGCAAAGCTGTCGCCCAGTTTATGTTTGGTCTCTCCAATGTAGAGGAGACCACATTGGGAGCAACGAATGCAGTAGACTAAGTTGGGGGAAATGCAAGTGAAATGCTGCTTCACTTGAAAGGAGTGTTTGGGCCCTTGGACGGTGAGGAGAGAGGAAGTGAAGGGGCAGGTGTTGCATCTTTTGCGTGGGCATGGGGTGGTGCCATAGGAGGGAGTTTTGGAGTAGGGGGTGATGGAGGAGTGGACAAGGGTGTCCCGGAGTGAGCGATCCCTACGGAATGCCGATAGGGGGGGTGAAGGGAAGATGTGTTTGTTGGTGGCATCATGTTGGAGTTGGAGTTAACAACTTTAGGTCTTGAGCTCCCTCCTCCATCCCCACCCCCATTCTGTTTCCCCCTTCCTTTTGTTTCTTTCCAATAAATTATATAGATTTTTCTTTTCCCACCTATTTCCATTATTTTTAAATATTTTTAAATCTTTTATGCTCCCCCCACCCCCACTAGAGCTGTACCTTGAGTGCCCTACCATCCATTCTTAATTAGCACATTTGTTTAGATAATATCACCAACTTTAACACCTCTTTGTTCTTTTGTACCATTGTTGGTGACATCTTTTGATGATCTGCTTCTATCACTGCTTGTTTGTCCCTACAACCACACCAACCCCCTCTACTTCTCTCTCTCTCTCTCTCCACACCCCCCCCCCCCCCCCCACACACACACACACCTTAAACCAACTTATATTTCAACTATTTCTTGGACTCGAACTCAAGTTCTGTTGAAGGGTCATGAGGACTCGAAACGTCAACTCTTTTCTTCTCCGCCAATGCTGCCAGACCTGCTGAGTTTTTCCAGGTAATTCTGTTTTTGTTTTGGATTTCCAGCATCCGCAGTTTTTTTGTTTTTAATGTCACGCTCAGCCCTGTCAACCCCGCAAAGTCCTCCTCACTAACATCAGGGGGCCTGTGACAAAACCGGGAGAGCTGTCTCACAGGTTAGCCAAGCAACAGCCTGACATAGTCATCCTCACGGAATCATACATTACAATGTCCTAGACATCACCATCATTATCCTTATGTGTGTCCTGTCCCACCGGCAAACCCACCCCCCCCTCCCACCTTAGCTGATGAATCAGTACTCCTCCATGTTGAACACCAATTGGAAGAAGCACTGATGATAGCAAGGGCACAAAATGTACTCTGGGTGGGGGACTCCTCTGTCCTTTCAGGAGAAGAGGAGGCGTAATAACACAGAGCAGTCGCGGACAACCATGTATGGCTTGGTTGTGTTGTAATATGCCTATAAGGCATAGCAGCATGACATCACTAGAAAGGAAGTGTGTCATGTGACCCAGTCTTCCTTTCACTCTTGTCTTTGAGCAGAGCACACACATGCTCTTGTTACAGTCAGGAGTGAGACAGGCAAACTGTACTTACTTTTCTCTCACCAACTGTCAGTAAGCAGAAGGTGTTGGCATGTTTTTCCAAACTCTCAGTTTGTGTTATCCAATTTACTAATAACCCGCAGAAAACTCGTGATATGATTAACTTAGGTTAGTTTATTTCACATTCAAAACCTGGAGGAGGAACGTTTGCAACTTTCCACCCCACTGCGCACACACACAGTGAAGAGGGGGATAGAAAAAAGAGTTTTACAACTGTGGATAGTAACAGTACAGTATCCACAGGAATGAATATTAGTTCACGTGATTTCCAGCGTCTGAGAAGTCCAAGTCCAGGGGGTGTTTCCTTTGTGGTGGGAGTTCTGGTTGGAGATGACATCACGAAAACCTTTGAAATGAATGACGCTGTAACACAACGGGCTTCCCATACTCACACCGTTTGGCAAGTGTTGGTCAGAGAATTTTAAAAATCAAGCCCGCTTCATGGGGTTGAGAAATGGTAGCCGACTGCTTGCTCAGCTGGGCTGCTGCAGTCCTTTCCAGTTGATGATAAGGCAGTGGTCTGCCTGTGAGGCCAAAGATGTAATGTTAAAAACTGTCCAAAAGGCCATGGCCCATTATTGGTTGATTGAAACTTAACAATCAGTTCCTGTGCTTCTGGCCAGAATTCCATTGTTCCCACAATGGTCCCCCTTTGAAATGGACCTGGACAGTCCCAGGTGTGAAATGAGTCCATTCATAGCTCTGCAGGCATAATGAATTTTGATCTGTCTCTTTTGTGATAGTTCTGGTTGAGGAGCCAGTTTGTCTGCACTTCCTCTGTTTTTGTTGATTACAAGGGGCCTGTACAATGAGGCATGATATTTCACAGGCTGAGAGAGGAATTATTTTGTTCTTGTAACTCCTGGTGGTAGCTCCCGAAACAGACGAAGAGTCTTGTGGTCATATGACTTGCAGCAGCCATTTTGTCAGTTCAGCAGAAAGTCCACTTTTTAAACATGGCAGAAGAATAAAGTCTTGGATTTCTTTTTATGTTATATGGAACCAACATTTTCTAGCTATGTATACATGTTCTCATGTGCCTAGTCTGAAGAAATGATCTCACAACGTGTTTACACAACCCCTTATGAAAATTGGTGTCTCTCATTATAGCAACATGATGGGTAGTACTACTACTGACCAAGCTGGCCAAGTCCTGAAGGACATAGCTGCTAGACTAGAGTCTGCAGCAGGTGCTAAGAGAAAAACCTACTTGACCTTGTCCTCGCCAATCCACCTGTCACAGATGCATCTGTTCACGACAGTATCGGTAGGAGTGACCACTACACAGTCCTTGTGGAGACAAAGTCCCGACTTCACATTGAGAATATCCTCTATCATGTTGAATGGCACTACCACCATGCTAAATGGGATAGATTTCAAATGGATCTAGCAACTGGGTGGGCTGTGAGCCATCAGCAGCAGCAGAATTGTACTCGACCACAATCTGTAACTACATGGCCCGGCATATACCCCACTCTACCATCATCACCAAGCCAGGAAACCAACCCTGGCTCAATGAAGAGTACGGGAGGCCATGCCAGGAGCAGCACCAGGAATACCTAAAAGTTATGTGTCAACCTGGTGAAGCTGCAATACAGGACTACTTGCCTACTAAACAGAGAACACAGCAAGCAATAGACAGAGCTAAGCAATCCCAGAGCCAACAGATCAATTCTAAGCTCTGCAGTCCTGCCACATCCAGTCACAAACAGTGGTGGACAATTAAACAACAGACTGGAAGATGAGATTCCACAAATATCCCCGTCCTCGATGATGAAGGAGCCCAGCACATCATTTCCAACAATCTTCAGCCAGAAGTGCCGAGTGGATGATCCATCTCAGCCTCCTCCGGAGGTCCCCAGCATCACAAATGCCAGTCTTCAGACAATTAAGTTCACTCCACATTATATCAAGATGAGAGGTGATGGTATAGAGGTTTTGTAGCTGGACTAATCCAGAGACCCAGGGTAATGCTCTGGGGACCCAGGTTTGAATCCCACCATGGCAGATGGTGGAATTTGAATTCAATTTTTAAAAATCTGGCATTAAAAGCCTAATGATGACCTTTGTCGTAAAAACCCATCTGGCTCACAAATGCCCTTTAGGGAAGGAAATTTGCATTCCTTGTTTGGTCTACATGTGGCTCCAGGCAGCAAAGTGGTTGACTCTTTAAATTCCCTCTCAACAATGACAATTAGGGATTGGAAATAAACCCTGGCCCAGCCAACAATACGAACACACATCTTCACCCTGTGACAGGAAAAGAAAAGCACCAAAAGAGTTGGGGAGGCAGAGCAAGTAGTTCAGATTTTCAGCATCTGTACTTTTCTCTTTTCTTTAACACCGGGCATTGTAATATTGAGACAATTCACTATGGCTCCAAAACTGGCATGGAATCAGTGTCTCTCACCTGCCTAAGTAACAGGTCTCTGTGGTTGGACATTGGTTGACTTTCACTGTTTGTGTTTCTCTTGCCAAGCTGAGTATTAACAAATTTATGTCATCTTTATTTCACGTAATTTAATAGAATGAAAGAGTGCGTGTCCAATCCATCCATTCACAGCTTTGGCCAACATCCATGACTGTTAAGACCATAAACCTTGATTAAGAAGTTAATGACGTGGGCTGAAGATCAGCCAGCACAGAATTAACACAAGTTTATCTTGTCACTTCAGCCTGTTTTATGGAGGTGAGTGGAGTCCAATTTGAACCCTCTCATCTGTAAATCAATTACAACTTGCGTGCTATGACAATATTTTATCAGGAATTTCGGTTCCTGTCATTTGCCGGGTATTATCCTGTGGAATGTTTCTTGTCTTTATTGTTCCTAAATTAGCTGTATTCTCTTCCATTAACGCTCTTCTAACATCATTAGATATTTGATGACACACAACGTTGTTTAGTTGAACAAGTGTTTACAGTCCATCGCGGCTTTTTTCCTGTCTTTTTCCCTTGATGCTATTGTTCGATTGTGGCCATTGTTCCTCCAAAGCTGTGCTCCATAGACCTTCCCAAGTTTCAGATAGCTTCCCTCCTTCCAAACCTGTGCTGAGCAATTTGAAACATGTAGAAACACCTCTGACTGATTAATCTTCAGCCATTACTTCAAAATTGTGGGACGCTTCACTTCCTTTTGCTGCTACAATCTGCAATTTTTTTAATCCCCACATGCATTATTCACCTAGTGCAGTTTCTTATGTTACCTCATGCTTTTCTAACTAGCTCTCTCTGTCTCTGTTGATTTATTTCACTGAGCCTTCATTGATTGCACTCCAATTGCCCATAGTTCCTAATAGTGGCTTTACTCCCCGTTCCTTATCTTCAATTCCCCAGTGTTCATTTTCCAAACTTTCCTCTCTCTTCAAGAATTTGTTCTGTTCTTGTAATCATTTCCTCTTTCTTTGATCTTCTGCCCTCCCTTGACTGATCTTGTCTCCTCGTTGACTCCTCATCCACCCTCTGTGTTTCAGTCCTGTTCTTCTCCATCTCTGGAGCAGTTATACTGCCCAGTTTATCATGATTTCTTTGTTCAGCTGCCACAGCTCAAAAAAAGTAATCCCCAGTAAACATATCATATTTCTACACATACAACTAAAGCCAGATTTTCCCTACAGACGCCTGTGCTAGGCCTGGATGGCATTGTTCATCTGTTGGCATGTTAATGCTGGATCATTGTTTGAAGACAGTGGGTATTTCATCCTTTCATATCTTAATCCTTGATGAATGATGCCATTTCTAACAGCGTACATGATAAAGTGTGGCAGCAGAGCTAAATAAACAGGCCAAAATTTTGAGGAATATTTCCTTGACCACTCTCAAAGAAATAAAAGATTGCACTGCTCCAGAATCAGTTCTTCAGTGAACAATAGACATGGTTTAACTCACAAGACTAACCAAAGACATAAACTTAAATCATCCAGCTTCAAGCTCAATGAGATCAAATCAATTATCAGATTTCCTTAAGTTCTGTCTCCTTGACCCTAGCTTCCTTCATCATAGTTCAAAGTGTGAAGCTCCCAGTAACCACAGAAACTGCACTGAGTGACATTCTACGGCAAATAGTGAACTTTCTGTTACTCTCATTGGCTTCAGTATGAAAAAAAACAAATCTCCAAATCAAGCAAAAGTAGATACTTTACCAAAAAATGTTGGTGTGTCTCAATAATAACATTCAACCCAAAAGATGGCCAAGTGTGTTATTAATGCAAAGGTGCTGACTGGATCACCCAGATTAGGAGGTCAGTCATGAAGGAGCCCTACTTATTGTTCACCAAGTTTGTAGCTGCCCACAGGCTTCTCATGGGCTTTTGAATAGCAGCTTGTTGTATATGGAAATCTCTTTCCAGGTGTGTCATCGTCCACAGGCGATCAGAGCATGACTGAGCAAAGCAACAGAAAAATTGTCAACCATCAAATTGAAGAATCCTTACTGAGGCGTGCAGAACAAGTAGGGTCAGAATATTTAATTCAGCTCCAGACCCACAGCAATGTGGTTGACTCTTAAGTGCCTTCTGAAATGGCCTAGCAAGCAACTCAGTCGTATCAAACCACCACAAAGACTAAACGGAGTGGAATCGGATGGACCACCCAGCATCAATGTATGCACCGGAAACGACAATGGCACACTCAGCCCTGTTAACCCTGCAAAGTCCTCCTTACTGGGGGCTAGTGCCAAAATTGGGAGAGCTGTCTCATAGACTAGTCAAGCAACAGCCTGACATAGTCATCCTCATGGAATCTCATCTTACAGATAATGTCCCAGACGCCACCATCACCATCACTGGTTATGTCCTGTTCCACTGGCAGGACAGACCCAGCAGAAGTGGCGACACAGTGGTATATAGTCAAGAGGGAGCTGCTTTGGGAATCCTCAACATTGACTCCAGACCCCATGAAGTCTCATGGCATCAAGTCAAACATAGGCAAGGAAACCTCCTGCTGATTACCACATACCGCCAATCCTCAGCTGATGAATCAGTGCTCCTCCAAGTTGAACACCAGTTGGAGGATGCACTGAGAGTGGCAAGGATGCAGAATGTAGTCTGGGAGGGGGACTTCAATGTCTGTCACAAAGAGTGGCTCAGTAGCACCACCACGGACCGAGCTGGCCAAGACCTAAATGACTGCTAGACGGAGTGAGGAAACCAACAAGAAGGAAAAACATACTTGACCTCATCCTCACCAACCTGGCTGCCACAGATGGATCTGTCCGTGACAGTATCGGTAGGATGGTGACTAAGTCCCTTCTTCAAATTGAGGATACGCTCCATCATGTTGTGCAGCACTACCATTGTGCCAAATGGAATAGATTTTGAACAGATCTAGCAACTCAACACTGGGCATCCATGAGGTTCTGTGGGCCATCAGCAGCAGCGGAATTGTACTCGAACACAATCTGTAACCTCATGGCCCGGCATATCCCCCACCTTACCATTACCACCAAGTAAGCAGCAAATGATAGTCAGAGCTAAACGATTCCGCAACCAACATATTAGACCTAAGTTCTGCAGCTCTACCACATCCAGTAGTGAATGGTGGTGGACAATTACACAACTGAGTGGAGGAGGAGGCTAAAGGCACTCGGCACTGCAAAGGCTATGGGCCCTGACAGTATTCTGGCAATGTTACTGAAAACCTGCACTCCAGGACTTGCTGTGCCCCTAGTCAAGCTGTTCCAGTACAGCTACAACACTGGTTTCTACCCAGCAATATGGAAAATTGGCCGGGTATGTATTAATTAATGGCCGGCGCACATTGGAGATCATCGCGCCCCCGCCCAACGAAATATTGTGACGGCACATGGAGAGGTCGGGATGCTCAGCCGATGTCACTGCGCGTCATTTTACACATCAGTGTGTGGGGCCCACCCCCTCCACACCAATGGGAAAATTCTAGCCAATGGGCGCAGCCCATTTGAGAATTGAACAGACTGGATAACACCCAGTTTTTCTAACCGGCACAGCTCCACATCAACCTTTCCTTTCAATGTATAAGGCACAGGACTTACCTTAAAGAAGTGATGTGTTGCTTGTGGCTCCACAGGTATGACTTTTAACTTCCCTTGTTCATCCCAAAAAACCATGTCGCATTTTCTTAAAAGTTCTGCAACTCCATCAGGTTTGAGGTGAAATATCTCAGACCAGTTGAGCTCGATCTTCTGTAGCCAGCCTCGGCCTTAAAGACTGAGTCCTCCTCCTTTCACAATTATTACAGACAGCTGGGCTCTCTGTCGCTTGTAAGAAGCTCGCACTCTGACGATGCCCTTTACCTGAATTTTCCCGTATATGCCCTTAATTTAGCGGTTGTCCGCTCCAGGTTTTATTGGTTGTCTGCCTTCATTAAGGTATTTGGAAATGTGTTCTCCCACCACTATTATTGACACACCCGTATCCACCTTCATTATTAGTGGCCTCTCATTGAATTGGATTGTCACAGTGATAGGTTCAGTTTTTACAGCGGTGAAGTTATGCAGGGTTATGTCGGTGTTGGTGACAGCAGCTTCCGCCTCTGCTCTATTCTTCCATTCAATCCTGTTGATTTGCAGTTTTCCGGCTGCTTCAGCTTTGCCTGGCACTGCCTTACTCCGTGACTTTTCTTATGGCAGCAATGGCATTCTGCCTCCTTGAATTTACAGGTGTCCGGTCCGTGGTCACCTCCACATCTGTAACAAGTTAATCTTGAAGTCGCTGCTGAAGCGTTTCTACTAGGACTTTTCATATTTCTAACAGCGGACATTGCCTGTTGAGTCAATGCTGTGGGTCTGGTTTTTGCGCCGTGCTCATTGGTAAGTTTGCGCCCACAGGAAGAATAGCTCCATGTTGTAGGTGCTGCAAAGCCTGAGAGTCTCTCACAGCACTTTCCATGGCGAGTGATATTTCTCGGGTGCACTTAAAGCCGATGTCAACCTTGGCGAGTCAACAGCACTGAATGGCATCATCCTGAACTCCACAAAATAATCAGTCCCGCAGAGACTCAAGGTTTAATGTGTCCCTGAATTCTCAGTGTTCTGTTAAGTACATAGGTTGCATTGGGCTCTTCCAGGGCCCGAATTTAAAACGCTGCATTATTACGGATGGCTTCAGCTGTGTTTTCACGAGGTTCTCTAATTCATTATAGGCGTTAGAATTGGGCGCTCTCGGGGCTGTCAGGTTGCGAATGAGGTTGGATGTTTTACTGCCACATACACTCAAAAAGATGGCTGTCTGCTTTTCCTCTGCAGTAATTTTCTTCGCTACGAAATAAAATCCAAGGTGCTCTACATACTGGCTCCTGTCTTCCATAGTCATGTCGTAAGGATCGATTCTGCTGAAGGGTGGCACGAGTAGCGTCGGAGCAAATTTTACCCTCGTCACCAGATGTACTGACTCGATGGAGTGGACAGGTTTCAACAAGAAACAGCTAAACTTTATTGCAGAGAGATTTTCAGGTGATTCAATCCAGGACTCTCGTCAGGAAGCCACACCACCCAGATTACCCGCCCTGAGGGCTCATTGGTCAGAACCTTAACAGAATATCAGGTGACCCATGGTAGACAGCAGGAGGGGCAATACCCACAGTTACCGCAGATGAAATACTCTCTCCTTACCTGGTGACTGCATCTCCCACAGCACTCAAGAAGCTAGACACTGTCCAGGACAAAGCAGCCCGCTTGATTGGTATCACATCCACAAAATTCACTCCCTCCACCACCGATGCACAGTAGCAGCAGTGTGTACCATCTACAAGATGCACTGCAGGAATTCACCAAGGCTCCTTAGATAGCACCTTCCAAACCCTCGACTGCTACCATCTAGAAGGACAAGCATAGCAGATAGATGGGAACACCACCACCTGGAAGTTCCCCTCCAAGTCACTCACCATGCTGTCTTGGAAATATATCGCCGTTCCTTCACCATCGCTGGGTCAAAATCCTGGAACTCCCTCCCCAACAGCACTGTAGGTGTACCTACACCACATGGACTGCAACGGTTCAAGAAGGCAGCTCACCACCACCTTCTCAAGGGCAACTAGTGAGGGGCAATAAACACTGGCCCAGCCAGCGAAGCCCACATCCCGGGAATAAATTAAAAAAATGTCAAATCCTGGATGGAAAGTGAGATAAAGAGAGGAAAAAAAGATTAGATTAAGAGAAGTAAAAGAAATAGAAATAAATATTTTATTTAAAATTTTTAAATCTCCATTAACAATCAAAACCTGAAAGAACGTGACTGCACACATGTACAATTAAATTTTCAGTGCAAAGAGCTTGTTTGACAGTAAATAAGATTTATCATACCATTCAAAATTCACTTACACCTGAATGCGCCAGCCCTTGTTTTTCTAATATGTTGTGTGAGTCGTTATTGTGGAAATACAGTAACATCACGGCTTTCATTTGGTTCAATGTTGAATCTCTGAGATTTCAGTGTAGTGAATGATGGCAGTGAAATGGTAACTTACAGATTTCCACATTTCACTGCACCTTTGCGAACATCAGACTTTGTCAATAGAGTCCCTTCTAGAAGCCTTTCGTTAACTTAATGTACTGTCATTTCAGTCAGAGGATGAACCAATATAGTTTTAAAACCATTGGCCTGTTTCCTGCTCACTTTCAAACCGCTGACAACCTGTTAATAAATTTAGGTTCACAAATTAACCTGCTGGGGTCCGACTTCTGGGTCCCTCATCAAGAACCAGAAGCAAACCTCACCCCATCTCACTCTGACACTTCTACGTTCCCATCCCCCTCCCCAATCCCTTCCCTGTCCTCAATCCCATCCCCCTATCCAGTCCCACCCCCCCTATCACTACTCTATCCTCAATATTTCCCCACACCCTCACCCCCACAACCCCATTTGCCCTCCCATTACCACTCCCCATCCAATATGAATATTTCCCATAATGTAAGGACAAAATACTGCGGATGCTGGAAATCTGAAACAAAAACAGAAAACAAAAAATGCTGGAAAAGCTCAGCAGGCCTGACAGCATCTGTGGAGAGAAAGACAGAGTTAACGTTTCGAGTCTGCATGAATCTTCTTTTGTGTTTTGTTTTTGGTATGAATATTTCCCATTCCTTTTCCCAACACTAGCTCTGGGTTATGACCCAGGTGCAGCCACTGAACCACCTTTATGGTCACCTTATCTCATTACGGTGTCCCTGAGTCACCCTGAAATTTCTATCTGCTCCCCTTCCCACACCACCCCCCTCCCCCACTTTTAGTTCTAAAGGTGGATTACGCAGTTTGGCTGGTTTTGAGTTTCCTTTTGGCTAGAATGGATTAAAATCCATTGTTTAGGAGGCAAACCTTGTCCTTGTAACTCTGTAACTCTCTCCAGCACCTGTTTGCATCTCCATGGAATTCAAAGCTTTTGATAAATGAGGTTTAATAAAGAAGATGAATGTTTGTTTACTTGATGAAAAATTGAAAAATTGAATTGAAAATAGGCTCTGCAATAGAAAGTGAAAGGATGATGAATGGAGCATTTGGTGATTGCGAAGCAACAGAGAGCTGATCAGCACCAAGTGTTCGCAGCTGATCTCAACATTCCTGATGTTGGGACTGATACCAAAGTGACATTGATGAAAGTTTGACAAGACCAGAATCAGCGAAATGTTAGGTCAGGGGTATTGCAAACAGAACAAGATCTTAATTGTGGGGAACCAGCTCTATTAGCTTTTCCTATCTTGTGCATCTTGATTGTCCAGTGTGTGAGAGGCTTCAAACTCAGTGAGATTCAATGCCTCATCATTATAATTCTCAAGGATTAAGGGGAGGCGATGGCATAATTATATTGTTGCTGGAATCCAGAGACCTAGGGTAGTGCTTTGGGGACCCGGGTTCGAATCCCGCCACGGCAGGTATAGTATTCCTGGTATGTCCAGGTACGTCCTGGAATTAAAAGTCTAATAATGACCTTAGAACCATTGTTGATTGGTATAAGAACCCATCTGGTTTACTAATGCCCTTTATGGAAGGAAATCTGTCGTCCTTAATTTGTCTGGCCTACATGTGACTCCAGACCCACAGCGATGTGGTTGACTCTAAAAGGCCTAGCAAGTCACTCAGTTGTAACAAACGACTACAAAGTCGCCAAAAAAGGGATGAAACCGGCCATACCACCTGGCATCGACCTAGGCACCAGAAACGACAAGGGCAATCACAGTCCTGCTGACCCTGCAAAGTCCTCCTTACTAACATCTGGGGCCTTGTGCCAAAAGTGGGAGAGCTGTCTCACAGACTAGTCATGCAACAGCCTGACATATTCATCATACCTTACAGATAATGTCCCAGACACCATCTGGGCAGGACAGACCCAGCAGAGATGGGTGGCACAGTAGTATACAGTCAGGAGGGAGTTGCCCTGAGAGTCCTCAACATTGACTCTGGATCCCACAAAGTCTCATGGCATCAGGTCAAACATGGACAAGGACTGCCCTCCCTCAGCTGATGAATCAGTACTCCTCCATGTTGAACACCACTTGAAGGAATCACTGAGGGTGACTGCTCTTGCCATCAAGGCAGCATTTTACCAAGTGTGACATCAAGGGGCCCTGACAAAACTGGAGTCAATGGGAATCAGGGGGAAAACTCTCCGCTGGTTGGAGTCATACCTAGCACAAAGGAAGATGGTTGTGATGTTGGAGGTCAGTCATCTCAGCTCCAGGACATCACTGCAGGAGTTCCTCAGGGTAGTGTCCTCGTTCCCACCATCTTCAGCTGCTTCATCAATGACCTTCCTTCCATCATAAGGTCAGAAGTGGGTGTGTTCGCTGATGATTGTACAATGTTCAGCACCATTCATGACTCCTCAGATACTGATGTCCAAAAACAGCAAGACTTGGACAATTCCAGTCTTGGGCTGACAAGTGACAAGTAACATTCGCACTACACAAGTGTCAGGCAATGACCATCTCCAACAAGAGAGATTTCAACCATCGCGCCTTGATGTTGGGATCTCATAGAAACCTAGAAAATGCTAACAGGACTAGACAGGGTACATGCAGGAAGGATGTTCCCGATGGTGGGGGAGTCCAGAACCAGGGGTTACAGTCTGAGAATATGGGGTAGACCATTTAGGATTGAGATGAGAAATTTCTTCACCCAGAGAGTGGTGAGCCTATGGAATTCACTACCACAGAAAGTAGTTGAGGCCAAAACATTGTATGTTTTCAAGAAGGAGTTAGATATAGCTCTTGGAGTGAAAGGGATCATGCATGCTCAGCCATGATCATGGTGAATGGCGGAGCAGACTTAAAGGGCTGAATGGCCTACTCCTGCTGCTATTTCCTATGTTTATATGTTTCTGTGTTAATGGCATTAGCATGACTGAATCCCCACTATCAACTTCCTAGGGGTTACCGTTGACCAGAAACTGAACTGGGCTAGCCATCTAAATACTATGGCTACAAGAGCAGGTCAGAGGCTAGGAATCCTGCAGTGTGTAACTCCCCTCCTAACTCCCCAAAGCCTATCCACCATCTACAAGGCATAAGTCAGGAGTGCAATGGAATATTCTCCACTTGCCTGGATGAGTGCAGTTCCCACAACACTCAAGAAGTTGGACAAAGCAGCCCACTTGATTGGCACCACATCCACAAACATTCACTCCCTCCACCACCGACACACAGTAGCAGCAGTGTATACCATCTATAAGATGCACTGCAGAAACTCACCAAGGCTTCTTTGACAGCATCTTCCAAACCCACGACCACTACCACCTAGAAGGACAAGGGCAGCAGATAGATGGGAACACCACCACCTGGAAGTTCCCTTCTAAGTCACTCACCATCCTGACTTGGAAATATATCACCGTTCCTTCACTGTCGCTGGGTCAAAATCCTCGAACTCCCTCCCTAACAGCACTGTGGGTGTACCTACACCACATGGACTGCAGCGGTTCAAGAAGGCAGCTCAACACCACCTTCTCAAAGGCAATTAGGGATGGTCAATAAATGCTGGCCCAGCCAGCGAAGCCCTCATCCCATGAATGAATAAAAAAATGGTATCCACTTGAGGAGAAGTTGTTCTTAAGTGAACAGTACTCCCCTGCCCCAAACTTTAGATAATCCCAATTAGATCATCTCTTAATTCTCTCATCCCTTTCTAAAAAACCTCAATTCTTTCAGTCGCACATCGAATCGTGGAATGATATAGCACAAAACAAGGCCATTTGGCCTATCATGCCTCTGTTGGCCCTTTGACAGATTTTGGTTAATCAAATTCCCCCTTGCCCCTTTCCCCATTGGTTGTGCAATTTATTCCCCTCAAGGACTTATCTAATTGCTCTAATTCCCTGTTGAAAGTTACTGTTGAATCTGCTTCCTTCACTTTTTCAGATATCTGACCCTGCTGCTGCCAGAATCTGTTCCTCCTTTTAATCCAGCTATCACTCTATTGTATCTGCACAGTCCCTCCTCCAAGGCTAATCCACCCTTCCAGAGGCTCAGTGCCCAGAACCGAGGTCCAGATGGGATCTAGACAGATCCTTGTACAGCTGGAACATAACTATGACCCCTTTGTATCCCAGCCCCTTTGAGATAAAGACCAACATTCCATTAATCTTTTTGCACCTGTTCTAATGAAAGGCCATCTCAACCTGAAACATTAATTCTGTTTCTCTCCAAAGGCACTGCCTGACCTGCTGAGTGTGTCAAGCGTTTTCTGTTTTTATTTCAGATTTCCAACATCCACTGCATTTTGCTTTTGTTTTTGTACCTGTTCAGTGGTTTTAGTGTTTTCTGTACCAGTACATCACATCCATTATGACTCTTTCTTCCTTCATCCAAGTCATTAATAAATGTTGGAACGATTGAGGTCCCAGAACTGATCCCTCGGGGACACCACTTGTCACTTCCCACCAATTAGACTACCACCTGCAAACTAATAAACTACTCTGGCCACGAGGTTACATCTAATTTCATGCATTCTCATTATTGTTAATGATCTTTTTATGTGGAACTTTATCAAATATTTTGCAAACATACAAACTCAGATAAGTAATATCCATAGACACTCTCCTATCCAGTATGATTGACCCTCTCAAAAAATGCAGCTGCGTTAGTCAAACATAGGCAACCTTTGACAGGACCACACTGGCTTCTCTGACCAACTCTGATCCCTGTGGCATTCCACTCATCACATCTTGCCAACCTGAAATTGATCCTTTATGCCTATTCTCTGTTTTCTGTTACTAACCAATCCTCTATCCATTCTTCTTTCCCTCTCATCATCTCCCTTCTGACCCTCAAACTGAATGTGAAATTCAATCATATTATGAATATTGTCACCGAGGGGAGCCTTCACTCTGAGGTCATTAATTATTCCTGTCTTAATGCATATTACCAGATCTAGCATAGCTTGCTCTCTGGTTGGCTCTCGAATGTGCTGCTCTAAGAAACTACCCCAAAAACACTCTATGAGCTCTTCATCCAGGTTATATTTATCAATCTGATTTATCTAATCTCTATGTGGATTGAAATAATTAACTATTGTCACACCTTTCTCACAAGCCCTCAATATTGTTTTCCTGTATACCCCGGCCTACAGTGTGGTTGCTATTAGGGTGCCTATAAGCCACTCCCACAAGTGACTCCTTACCTTTACTATTCCTCATCTCTACCCAAACTGATTCATATCTTGATCTCCAGAACTAAGGTCATTTCTCTCTATTTGACCAATGTCATCCCTAATTAACAAAGCCCTTCACCTTTCCCTAGCTTCCTGTCCTTCCTAAACTTCAAGTATGCTTGAATATTCAGGTCCCAGCCTTGGTTGTCCTGCAGCCGTGTCTCTTCATGGCTATCAGATCATACATATTTATTTCTATTTGCGCTGTCGATTCATCTGTTTTGTTACAAATATCAAGTGCATTCAGATTGTCACGGCAGTAGGTTAGTGGCACCAATTACCTACGGGCAATTTGAACTTTTTAAGGAAGACCTGTATTTAAAAAAAATAGAAATACAGGTAAAGACACTGAACAAAAGGTGGCTTATAACATAAAGTGAGCACTTTTTGGAAAATTCCAATGTGGAATATACTTGACCGACATGGAATGTCGCACCTGAAAGGTGTCATAGCCTTCTTTGAACAGAGAGACATGAAAGGGAGATAGGAAATTGCAAAGACTAAACTATAACCTCCTGTGGTTGTGGAGACAAAAGACTGATTTGTATGTCTCAGCAAACATCCAAAATTTGTCTCCTGTTGACTTATGTCTCATGATATGTAAATAATCTGAGATGGAAAGAACAAGGACTCTGGTTATGAGTCGTAGGGCAAGATTTTTAGATTGGCCTGCGGGCACGATCGTCGGGCCTGGGAGCGACTGGGGAATGGACTACTCTCTACGATCAGCCCCTGACCACAATTTCACACTGGCTGGCCAATTAATGGTCAGCCACCATGAAGCGTGGGTCAAAATGCTCAGCACTGCTGGGGTGGGGCAGGAGGAGGGCAGGCGCTGACATAGGCGTGGGTGTGGGCCAGCATTGAGTGTTAGCTCCCTGAAGGCAAAGAGCTGCCTCAGGGAACTGAAGACTTCAAAACGATTAAATAAAGATTTTAAAATCCGGATAAAAAAGGTCCACATATCACAATCGGTCACCTGAACATGGACATGATGACAACTCTGTCCATACATATTTTTTAAATAAATAACATAAACCTCATCCCGCCCTTGGATGATGTTTCATCAATAATGCAAAGTCCACCTCGCCCGTCCGCCAGTAAGGTTGAACAGACCACAATAAATCGGAGACAATTGGAAATTTAGCAACTTTAATTGTTGGTGGGCGTGCTTCTGACATTCATATGCACCCGCTGACTGCAATATCACATGGGATGACATTGGGATACTAGCTGGATGTTATCTTGCGCAATTTTGCATCCGATCAGGTTGGGCACTCGCCCACATGCGGACCTAAAACTTCTGCGCATAGTTTTTTCCTTTCCAGAATATACGGAAAAATCAGTGAAACCCTGGTGTGTGACTGTGTGTGACAGCAAGCAGAAGAACAAGTCAGTCACCCCCCTGCAGCCTGCAAGTAAAAGAGCTCTCTCTCTCCTTCTCTCTCTCCCTCTCAGTCTCTCGCGCTCTCTCTCTCGCTCCCTCTCTCTCCCTCTCTCTCTCTCTCGCCCTCTCTCTCCCTCTCTCTCTCTTGCTCTCTCTCTCTCTTGCTCTCTCACTCTCTCTCTCCCTCTCTCTCGCTCCCCCCCTCTCTCTCTCTCTCTCTCTCTCTCCCTCTCTCTCGCTCCCTCTCTCTCCCTCGCTCTCTCTCTCACTCTCTCTCTCTCCCTCTTTCTCCCTCTCTCTCTCTCTCTCTCTCTCTCGCTCCCTCTCTCTCTCTCTCTCTCTCTCTCGTTCTCTCTCTCTCTCTCTGTCTCCAAACTGACTGTGAAACTGCCAGAGTCAGCTCTACCGGAATCATCCAATTTAACAGCCACATCCAGCCAAAGGCTGTTCGTGTTTATTTAGACTGTTAACTTCTCATTTCTGATCAGGGTTTTAATCACTAATAAACTTATGCTTTCTTTGACTCAAGAAGGCCTGGTTAAAAAATAAATAAATACATTTGGACTGGGAAAAGGAATCCACGAGGGAAGGGATCCCTTTTAAATTAACCTTGTTGCGACCTATCGAGGAGGTTGAATAAAGAAGCTGGCTCATTCCTCCTCAGCCTGAAGCTTAACAAAATTGGGGTCTCTCACCATATCTGCTGGTGCATATTCCTACCCTGCTCTGATTATCAATTCCCTTATTACTGTCTGTCTCTCTTGTCTTCTTTCTTTAGTATGTCACATCTCCTAAAATTTGATCCCCCCCTCCACTATTTAGTTTAAAGCCCTCTCTACCACTCTAGTTATATGACTCACCAGAACACTGCTCCCAGCACAGTTTAGTTGAAGACTGTCCCAATGGTACAGCTCCCACTTTCCCCAGTACCAGTGTCCCATGAATCAAAACCCATTTCTCCCACACCAAACTTCATCGCTCTAATCTGATTTACCTCATGATAATTTGCTCATGGCTTGGAAAGTAATCCAGAGATTATTACCTTTGAAGTCCTGCTTTTTAATTTAGCCCCTAGCTGCTTATACTCCCTCAGCAGTACCTCTTTCCTAGTTCTGTCTATGTTGTTGGTACCTATATGGACCATGACCATTGGATCCTCCCTCTCCCACTGCAAGTTTCTCTCCAGCCCAGAGGAGTTGACCTGAACCCTGGCACCAGGCAAGCAGCACAGCCTTCTGGACCCTCGTTCTTGGCTACATAGAACTGTGTCTATCCTCCTGACTATACTGTCCCCTACTACCACTATATTCCTATTTACTCCCTCTGCTTAAATGGCTTCCAGTACCACAGTGCTATGGTCAGTTTGCTCATCCACCCTGGAGACCCCACTTTGGTCCATACAGGGTGCAAGAACCTCAAACCTGTTGGACAATTGCAAGGGCTGAGGCCCCTCCACTTCTACCTAGTGGGTCCTTATACCTGCCTTACTCGCAGTCACACCCTCCTGTCCCTGACCACTGACCAAATTAGAAGACCTTATCCTAAGGGGTGTGACTGTCTCCTGGAACAAAGTGTCCAGGTAACTTTTCCCCTCCCCGATGCGTTACATTGCAGCGTCTGTAGCTCAGCCTCCAGCTCAATGACTTTGAGCCAAAGCTCCTCAAGCCACTGACATTTACTACAGACGTGTTATCCCTGGATCACACAGGTGTCCAAAAACCCCACATTCTGCAGACGCAACACATCACCTGCCCTGCCATCTTTATTATGTGTTCATTAATTATTTTCTTAATCTATAATTAATAATCATTACTATTCCCAATGCACTTTGCTAATGCTAATAAATCTTTCTAATGCTAATAAAACTTTACAATTACTAAATTACCTGAGTTTTAAAAGATAAATGAGCAAAATACCCACCAACCAATCACTTACCTCTTTCCCTGTGATGCCATACTTTGGTTTCTCTCCAAAAACAGCCAGTCCACAGGCTGATCTCCTGCCCCAGCTAGCTCTCCTTGTCTCATCAGTTTAAGCCTCCAAAGTATCTCCACTCTCTCTCTCTCACCTTCTCATGCTGTTTAAACCTCTGAAGCCTCACGCAGACAGAGCCTTGGTATAATGCCTCATCCAAAAGACTGCACCCCGGACAATGCAGCTCTCCCTCAGTGCTCCACTAGAGCATCAGATTTGATTTTTGTGCTTATGTCCTGAATTAGGATTTGAACTCACAGCTTCCTAACTTGGAAGTGAGAGTGAGTGCTACCCACTGAGCACGACCATTGTGTTACTTATATTGAATCCAGTAAATTTCTTCCCTTGAATTAATTTTAGCTTTTTTACTGCTGGTATTTTATATTCTTCTCCATTGAAAATGGATACAATTTGCTTGTTTAGTCGATCTGCCATGACCTTGTCTATTACAGTATTCAAATGTGTCCTTAATGTAGCCACATCTCCTTCAGTCACTCCCTTACTCTTAAAATATTTGGAAAAAAATTACTAATAACCTTTTTGATACTTAAAGGGATCATCAACTACTTAGTGGTTGCTGTTTGATTTCTTCAGGTTGTTGCTTAAATTATACAAACGTTTGTTGCTTTCTATAGTTGTTTCAAGTTGCTAAGGTCTACAGGAAGGAGTGCAGCAAGTGCTAAAAAACATCTTGCTGATTTCAGGATTTCTACACAAACCAGTTGCTCTCAGCCAAGATGCCCTGCATAGGCATTACCCCTGGAATACAGAATGGCTTGGAAAATGAATAGAGGTCACGTAGAGGAGGACAAGCTGCTGGAAGGAGGAGGAGCAGGAGAAGTGCTTTCAGCAGGAAGCCCTATTCACCAGGATGTTTGGGAAGGAATCCTCCTTCCTCCAGCTCAGCGCGGATCAATGTGTGAGACATCCTCCCTGGAACCTGCCACCTGCTGCAGCCTAGACTCCCTGCTGAGGATAGTATTACCAATAGCTGTGAAAATGAGCTTTATACTCCTGGTTCCTTCTAGGTCGGAGCTGGAGATAGTGCAACATCTCACAGTTTGCTGTCTACTGTTGTATAAGGAATCTCACTGAGGCTCCCTATTTGAAGAGAGCTAACGACTTTCATTCTCTCTTGCCAGAGACTAGCAGATGGAGTGAGCATATGGCTTCACTCGGATTGTTGGTTTCTCCATGTTGCAGGTCCATTAACTGCATATACATTACTTTGTAGCCCCACTTGTCAACTCTGCCCATCCCAGAAATGAAAGGGATTCCTCTCTTTCAGTGTCCAGCTGGTGTGTGGCCATAGACAGTGAATCATGCAGATCAATGCCCAATATCCTGGCAGCAGTAACAATGGCACTGGCAAATGACAGTTGTGGGAGGATGAATACTTTCATTCTGAGAGAGGACAGCCGGTTTAAACTCCATGGAACTACTGCCACTTCCCTCAGGCAGCACCTCAGCAATTGTGGTAATCTGTTGAAGCACAGATTGCCAGACTATAGTGAAATGTTACGTGTTCCTTTGTATACTGGGATCTGCAGCCTTGATGGCAGCAGCCTAAGTTTCTGAGGCAGCAGCTGGAGATTGCAATGACTTCAGCCTGAACTTCCCCAATGCAGCATTCAAGCTTCTGGTGGGAGCTGCTTGTGCTGCAATGGAACTGAGACATCAGCCATCAGATGCTGTCTTATGGTTGGCTACACAAGTGTATAAATGGAGTTGGTCACCAGTTCCATGAGCTGTAAGTCCTGTGTAAAGCCCGTGCCAAGTTGCTTCAGGTCTCCTCCTTGCTCCTTGATATTGCAGCCTAGCTTTCTGGCAGGCCTGTCTATGTACCAAACATTTCATTGTTGCATACTCATCAGCATTCTGCTGCAGACCTCCTCATCTGAAACGACTAGAGTGAACTTGTGTACAAGCTCATCCTCCAGTGAGCTGGCTCTTGCACAGTCCCTCCACACACACACACACACACACACACACACACACCCTCCCATTCTGTTGCAGCTCACTGATGCCTAGTCATTCACCATGTGCAGGTTCCATCTCTAATCTGTCCTCTGAAATGTGCAGTGTCAGTGTTGGAGCTGGTGTCTGGATGTGTGAAATCGCGTGACAGGTCTGTGACTTCATCATCCCTTCTTCATGTTCCTCCACAGCCTGGCCAAGCTCTGAAGAAGAGTCTTGCAGACCCGAAACATCAACTCTGTTTCTCTCTCCACAGATGCTGCCAGACCTGCTGAGTTTTTCCAGTATTTCCTGTTTTTATTTCAGATTTCCAGCATCCACAGTATTTTGCTTTTATTTTACTGGCCAAGCTGCTCTTGGATATCTGAAAGGAGAAAGGTTGTGGTGAGAGGAGGGAGTTAAGGAAGAGATGCATTCTCATACCATCTGCAACTTGTAATGCAGAAGAGAGTGTGAGCTGAAAATATTTTTGAATTCATTCATGGGATGTGAGCATCGCTGGCTGGGCCAGCATTTATTGCCCATCACTAATTGTCCTTGAGAAGCTGGTGGAGAGCTGTCTTCTTGAACCGCTGCAGTCCATGTGGTGTAGGTACACCCACAGTGCTGTAAGAGAGGGCGTTCCAGGATGTTGACCCATGACGGTGAAGGAACAGCGATATATTTCCAAGCCAGGATGGTAAGTGACTTGGAGGGGAACTTCCAGGTGGTGATGTTCCCATCTATCTGCTGCACTTGTCCTTCTAGATGGTAGTAGTTGTGGGTTTGGAAGGTGCTGTCTAGGAACCTTGGTGGGTTCCTGCAGGGGAGTGAATATTTATGGATGGGGTGCCATTTAAGTGGGGCTGCTTTGTCCTGGATGGTGTTGTGCTTCTTGACAAGGAGCTGCATTCATCCAGGCAATTGGGGAGTATTCCAACACACTCCCAACATGTATCCTGTAGATGGTGGACAGGCTTTGGGGAGGCAGGAGGTGAGTTACTCGCCACACCAATCCTAGCCTCTGACCTGCTCTTGCAGCCACAGTATTTATATAGGTAGTCCAGTTTAGTTTTTGGTCAATGGTAACTCCCAGGATGTTGATAGTGGAGGATTCAGTGATGGTAATGCCATTGAATGCCAAGGGGCGATGGTTAGATTCTCCCTTGTTGGAGATGGTCATTGCCTGGCACTTGTGTGATGCAAATGTTACTTGTCACTTGTCAGCCCAAGCCTGAATATTGTCCAGGTCTTGCTGCATTTGGACATTTTGTTTCAGTATCTGAGGAGCTGCGAATGGTGCTGAACATTGTGCAATCATCAGCGAACATCCCCACTTCTGACCTTATGATGGAAGGAAGGTCATTGATGAAACAGCTGAAGATGGTTCGGCCTAGGGTGCAACCCTGAGGGACTCCTGCAGGGATGTCCTGGAGCTGAGATGACTGACCTCCAACAACCACAACCATCTTGCTTTATTCTAAGTATGACACCAACCAGTAGAGAGTTTTCCCCCGATCCCCGTTGACTCCAGTTTTGCGAGGGCTCCTTGATCCCACACTCGGTCAAATGCAGCTTTGATGTCAAGGGTAGTCACTCTGACCTCACATCAGGACTCCAACTCTTTTGTCCATTTATGAACCAAAGCTGTAATGAGGAGAGGAGCTGAGTGGCCCTGATGGAACCCAAACTGAGCATCAGTGAGCAGGTTATTGCTAAGCAAGTGTTGCTCAATAGCACTGTTGATGACCTCTTCCATTACTTTACTGATGGTCGAGAGTAGACTGATGGGGCGATAATTGGCCAAGTTGGAATTAACTGCTTTTTTGTGGACAGGACATATCTGGGCAATTTCTCACATTGCTGGGTTAACCCCAGTGTTGTAGCTGCACTAGAACAGTTTGGCTAGGAGCGTGGCAAGTTCTGGAGCACAGGTCTTCAGTACTATTGCAGGAATCTTGTTAGGGCCCATAGCCTTTGCACTGTCCAGTGCCTTCAGCTGTTTCTTGGTCTCATGTGGAATGAATGGAATTGGCTGAAGACTGGCATCTGTGATGCTGGGGACCTCCAGAAGAGGCTGAGATGGATCATCCACTTGGCACTTCGGGCTGAACATTGCTTCAAATGCTTCAGATTTATCTTTTACACTGATGTGCTGGGCTTCACCATCATTGAGGATGGGGATATTTGTGGAGCCTCCTCCTGCAGTGAGTTGTTTAATTGTCCACCACCATTCACGACTGGATGTGGCAGGACTGCAGAGCTTAGATCTGATCTGTTGGCTGTGGAATCGCTTAGCTCTGACTATCACTTGCTGCTTGTGCTGTTTGGCATGCAAGTCGTCCTGGGTTGGAGCTACACCAGGTTGACACCTCATTTTTAGATATGCCTGGTGCTGCTCCTGGCATGCCCTCCTGCACTCTTCGTTGAACCAAGGTTGATCCCCTGACTTGATGGTAATGGTAAAGTTGGCTATAAGCTGGGCCAAGAGGTTACAGATTGTGGTCAAGTACAATTCTGCTGCTGTTGAGGGCCTGCAGTGCCTCATGGATGCCCCAACTTGAGCTGCTAGATCTGTTTGAAATCTATCCCATTTAGATATCCCATGCCATATAGACCCAAGTGCCAAATGGTACGTTGGCCATTGTTACAAGAGGATTTGAGTACAGGAATGAAGGTGTCTTGCTGCAATTCTATAGAACCTTGCTTTTGCAGCACCTGGAGTGTTGTATGCAGTTTTGACAATTCCTCATTTCACCATTTCATTCATTGAGCTTATTTTGACTTTGACCCATATTGGACCAATCTGAAAAATAATCTAATCTCACATTTGACAAACTCACCTAACCATAAAGTTATCACATCCTGTTCTGAGCATTGCCTTGGAGTTACCTTTCCCCCTTCCATTCCCCTCCTCACCCCCCTTTCCCCCTTGTGCTCCCCCTTTCCCTCTTCCCCCCTCACCACCCTTTTCTCCTCTCGCCTCCTTTCCCCCCCCTCCCCCACTTTCCTCCCTGACCACTTTTCCCCTTTCCTCCTCTTTCCACTTTCCCCCCTCCATCTTACCCCCTCCCTCCCCCTTTTCGCCCTCTCCTCCCCTTTCCCCCTTGCCCCTTTCTCCCCTCCCCCCTCTCTCCCCTTCCCCCTTTCCCTCCTTTTCACCCTCTCCTCCCCTTTCTCCCTCTTTCCCCCTCTCTCCACCCTTTCTCTCCCTTTCCCCTTCTCATCCCCTTTCCCCATTTCCCCCTCTCACCCCCTTTCCCCCCTCCCTGTCAGCTGATGGAAAATTCTAATTCCTCATTGGGCTTTCATTATTTCCTCTGTTGTTGGGACAATTTTATTGACTGAAGTTGCTCAGAATTGGGCTTGTGTGCTGAACCCCAGTTTCTAAGGAAGGAATCTTTGTTGTGGTTTAATTGGGAGATGATGTGGTAGATTTGTTACTGAGAGGTTCCTACAGCACTGTTGGGATGTTAAAGCACCCGTGTGGAATGTGAAACTTCCCAAACGCTCTCCCTGTTTGTTGTGTTGAGATGGAGTGGTTGGGATTGATGATGTGAAGCTTTGTGTAACTGCAGCCAGGAGGTGATATTCCGCAGCAACTACAGGACAGGCCGCATCAGACATTTACTTAGTTGCTGATGAAATACATGAAAAACCTTTCAGTAACTGATGTATGTCCCATTCAACAAGGCACGGAAATGAGAAAAACATCTTTGATTTGAAAACCTTCGCCCTCCTGTTAGGTTTAGAATGTGCTCAAAGATCCGACTGCTCTGATTTTAACTCTGCAAATGGGTGTTTTTAATGAAAGGGTCGGAGTCATAGAGTCATAGAGGGTCTACAGCGCAGAAAAAGGCCCTTCAGCCCATCGAGTCTGCGCCGGCCAAACGAGTACCTAACTATTCTAATCCCATTTTCCAGCACTAAGCCCATAGCCTTGTATGCTATGGGCATTGCAAGTGCACATCCAAATACTTCTTAAATGTTATGAGGGTTTCTGCCTCTACCACCCTTTCAGGCAGTGAGTTCCAGATTCCCACCACACTCTGGGTGAAAAAATTCTTCCTCACATCCCCTTCCAAACCTCTTGCCCCTTACCTTAAACCTTTTCCCCCTGGTTATTGATCCCTCCACCAAGGGGAAACGTTCCTTCCTGTCTACCCTATATATGCCCCTCATAATTTTATACACCTCAATCATGTTCCCCCTCATTCTCCTCCGCTCCAGGGAATATATGCCTTCTTAACCACCTTATCTACCTGTTTCACTACCTTAAGGGACCGGTGGACGTGCACACCAAGGTCCCTCTGATCCTCGGTACTTCCCAGGATCCTACTGTTCATCGTGTATTCCTGTGCCTTGTTTGTCCTGCCCAAGTGCATCACCTCACACTTATCCAAATTAAATTCCATTTGCCATTGATCAGCCCATCTGACCAGCCTGTCTATATCCTCCTGTACTCTAAAGCTATCCTCCTCACTATTTACCGCCTCACCAATTTTCGTGTCATCCGCGAACTTACTGATCAGCCCTCCTACATTCAAGTCTAAATCGTTTATATATACCACAAACAGCAAGGGACCCAACACCAATCCTGGTGGAACCCCGCTGGAAACAGCCTTCCAGTCACAAAAACACACCAACCATAGCCCTTTGCTTCCTGTCACGGAGCCAATTCTGGAGACAACCTGCCACTTTCCCTTGGATACTGTGAGCTTTCCATTTTCTGATCAGTCTGTCATATTGGACCTTGTCAAAAGCCTTGTTAAAATCCATATAGACAACATCAAACTCAGTACCATCATCAACCACCCTACTTCCTCAAAAATTAAATCAACTTAGTCAGGCACAACCTTCCCTTATCCAATCCGCCTGTCCATCATTAACCCTTTCCTCCCTAAATGATGGTTTGTACTGACAGAGGGCTCTTTCTCATTGCCACTCCTTGTTAAACTGGCTGCACTCCTCCCTCTCTATTTTCGACCATCTCCCTTCACTGATCCCTGCTCGCTGGCAACCTGCAGAGCTAAAAGAATAGGTCGCATGATTAGCTCTGTGCCCTGGGTTAACAAGGGGAGAGACCCCCTGTTCCATCAGGTGTATGGGTTAGAAAATTTCCCCCCACTGTCCCCATACAGCAGGGACCCTGGAATCTCAGAGCACGAGCCTTGGTCCCTCTTTCCACTTTTGGGACTGTGCATTCCCGAGGCATGGAGCAGAAGAAACTCAAGCTTTCATGGCCTTCCAGAAGTTGGCATTCGGGAAATTGGTAGAATGAAGGCTTCCTGCCTGAAGGAAGCGCAACAACTGGTGAAGCTGCTGAGGGAAAGTGCTCGATATCTGGGGAATGATAACTGAATATAATACTAACGATTGAACATCTCTCGACCTCTTCATGTGGTCATCCTCCTCCAAACACCAGTTACAAGGCTTAACCAGTTCGAATCAATAATAAACACCCTGTGCTGCTCTTTAACAAACTTAATCTAAATGAATATTGTTTTCTGTTTTGCCTATATCTGTTTCTCTATTTATCAAACCTACTTTCTGTCTTGTATTCCCTTTCTCTTCAGGTGCAAAGAGGGTTACCAAGGTGTTCGCTGTGACCAATACTTGCCGAAAACTGATTCAATTTTATCAGATCCAAGTATGACCTTTGTTTTTTTCCTTTCATTGTGAATTGCTGATGCCAGCTGTTGCTGTGGTGATAACCCTAAAGTTGTAGAATGGGGAGGAGGAGGCGGTATGTGTGGAGGGAGAAAATTTCACATTCTTTACAAAATTCCAAATCACCATCTGCATTTTCTTGCACTTTGGACAATCGAAGGATTGTTGGTCAACTGCCTTGTGGTGTTGGATGAGAGCCTGCAGGGCACACACCACTAGATTCCCCAAAACACACATTTACTGACACCTGGCGGGTTATCTGACACACAAACAATTCAGATTCCTCTTTTATAGAGTCAGAATCATTTGGCCTATCAAGTCAATGCTGGCTCTCTGTAGACCCATCCAATCAGTCCCGTTCCCCCACTCTATCCCTGTAGCCCTGCAACTTTATTTCCCTCATCTGTCTATCCAGTTTCCTTAACAAATCACCCATCATCTTCACTTCCACCAACCTCATAGGCAATGGGTTCAAGGTCATTACTACTCACTGCGTAAAAAAGAGTTCATCCTCACATTCCCCCGCCCCCCACACTGCTTTTCTTGCCCAAAACATTAAATCTGCATCTCCCTAGTCCTTGCACGATCAGCCAATGGGAACAGCTTTTCTTTGTCCACCTTATCTAAACCTGTCACGATCCCGTGCACCTCTTTCAAATCTCCCCTCAATCTCCTTTGCTGCAAGGAGAACAATCCCAGCTCCACAGCCTAACCCTGTGGCTAAACTCCCTCATCCCTGGAACCAGTCAGGTAAGTCTCCTCCACCCTCACATCCGTCCTGAAATGTGGTGACCAGTACTGGACACAGTATTCCAGTTGTGGCCTAGTCAGAGCTTTATAAAGGCTCAGCAAAGCTTCTTTGTTTTTGTACTCAATGAGCGGAATTTTACAGCCCTGTCACAGCGGGGGCAGGGCTGTAAAATGCGGCAAGCCGTTCAAAAGCCCATTGCCTTTGGCAGGACCGTAAAATCCTGCCGACATAAAATTCCGCTCAATACCTCTAGTCCAAGATCCCATTTACTTCAGTAATGACTCTCAATACGCCTTGTCACCTTCACAGATCTATGCACACGAACCCCTGGGACCCTCTGACCCCATGCACTCTTTAAGACTGCGCCAGTTAGTTTTATATGGCCTCTCCTTATCCATTCTGTCAGGGAATATCCCTCTTGCTCAGATAATATTTTGAGCAATGTAATTATTGGCTCCCAAGGACACTGTATGAAAGTTTTGTTGGTAACCTCAGATTATAAGGATGGAAGGGTCATGAATGTAAAAATGGGAAAGGAGTGTTCACTTGCTGCCCTTTGATCACTTTGGGTTCAACCTTTCCAGTTTTCTTGGGAGGTGTGTCAGGTGACCACTGTAAATTTCACTTGTTACCCCGAAGTGCGACCTTGTTCCCATCACTTTCACTTCTTTCAATCTTCACTAACCAAAGCTTCTGACCTTCAAACGAGAGCAATAGGTGATGTCCAGCACATTCCCCATCCCACACATTCCCTGATTCTTCACATTCCCCATCCCGCACATTCCTGATTCTTCACATTCCCGATCCCGCACATTCCCGATCCCTTATTGCCTTTTGTGACTAAAGAAAGATTTGGATTGATTCAGCAGCTGGGATTTTGTTTTTATGGATTGTCACAGCTGCAGAGTTAGGAGACAGGATTCCAATCCGATATCATCTTTTGGCCAGAATGGAACCTCAAGCCTGTTTGACCTGAGCTTTGTTACTGGCTGCCTGACAACTCATCCCAAAATTGCTGCAAGGATGTGGGAGTTAAATGGCTGCAGTAGCAAAGTCCCCCTCCCCTCCCCTCCTCTCCCCTCTCTGAGGAGTACATACCCACCTCCCCTCCCCACTACCACCCCCCCCTTCACACACGCCCCCCCATACCCCCACCTCCCCCTTTCCCTCCCCCACTCCCATATGTAGGCTCTCAGCTATACAATCTTTACTCTTCAAACTGGTTCTTTTGACTTACGGAGACACCACCAGTCCATGACCTGCCTCCCATCACTGACCTTCATTCCCCGATTAAGAAGGCCTCAGTACCATGGGCTCAGGTTTCGCACATGTGTCTACAAACCGCGTCCCAGTGTGGCTGGTGTTTTCCTCAGAATATTGATACAGAAATTGAGGCAAAGGTTTATCCCTGTATTTTTGATGTTTGATCACTGAGTCAGCTATTGTACCTCATCTCTCCATCTCTCCTGCATCTCTCCACCACATCTCTCAATTCCTCTATCCACCTCTCTCTGTCCTTTATCTGTCCACCCCTCTATACACCTCTCTCTCTCTCTCTCTCTCTGCCTCCCGTGTGTATGCTTTGTTCTGTTCCTGGGCTTTGTGCCCATTCCTGTGCAATGTACTTTGTGTAATTTTCACAGCTGATTGGAGCCTGCTTTATCTGGTAAGATTGGGATGTGTTATTGTATTCAATGAACTAGTTCCTCATCATGAAATCATGACCATTGCCGAATGTAGAAAACCAAATAGAAATTATACCAAAAATATTCATCACTGCTTGATTCCTCTCCCCACCCATACCCTTCCTCCCAGCCAAACTCACACATTCTCTCCCTCCACCCCCATGTACAGCCAGTTCCATACCCAGCCATCTGAGTAAGTGTTGGTAAGAGTGAGCAGTTGCCAGCTACATGATCTTCAAAGCAGTTTGACACGATTCTCTGAGACTCCCATTGACTGAAATGTTCAGCTTGCTTCAGAGAGTTTGGCACCTGAAATGTTTGTTCCTTTTTCTTTGTATGGTGGCCATTCTGAAAGACTGAACTGTCACATCTCCAATTCATTGTTGTGTTGATGCTCTTCCTGCATCCAGAGGAGTTTGGACAATCCTACAGCTCTACTCAACATGCAGCTGATTTGACTGACACTGGCAACCTTTGTCAAAGTCTCACAGTTGCAAAGAGACCCCCAACAGAAATAAGTTTGGAGATTTGGTGAAAATTTGCAGATTTTGTGAAGGTTTGGAAATTTGATGAAGTGACTTAAGATTTGATGGAAGTTTGGTGGATTGGAGGTTTGGCAGTTTGGGGTTTGGTGAATGTTTGGTGATTTTCTGTGTCACTCACAGTAGACCAGTGGCCATGTGTTTTGTCTGCTTCGCCAATCTGCTTACTTCAACACAATGTAGGATCAAACAGTTTAGAAAATGGTTTTGTGATGGAATGATGGTGAAATTGTCAGCGTTCGCTGTCATAACTTCACTGAAACTGACAGTAACTCTAGGAGTCTGCACATGAGCAGTTAAACATGGGAAACCAGGGGTTGTTGCCAGTAAGTTGACACTCGTCTATAGAGTAAATTTTGGAGGTTCAAATAAGCTGCAATCCCCATTGAAATCACGGTCTGATGAAAGCTCCCAATGTAACAACTGTTAGAGTCACTCTTTAAAAAATGTTACACTTCATTGAATGCAGTCTAACTGGACTTTTAATGTGTTCTACCTTCAGAATTACTCCTAAACACCTTCACTGGATCTGAAAAGCTAATTTTATATTTATGGACTGTCAAATTTCTTCAAAATGATAAACAATTCCAAAGGTTATTTATCCTTATTTTGCTTCTTTCTTGATCCAATCATAATCATTAATTTCACTGCGTGAAGGATTTTCACTTCCCTATTTGTCTTATGTGAATACGGCAATCTGATTGGCTGCTTACCCTGTTTGCTGATATCACTGTTGTTCCACGCCTGGAGATTCCCTTGACTTGGTGCCAGATTTAAGCTGCCAACTGGGTAAGGGTGGGGGTGGGGGGGGGGGGGATCCTCATTACAGAGATCACTAGATCTTTGTGGGTATCTCTCTTCGAGGCTCTAGACAGTAAACCCACTTTGATTTATCACAATGTGCATTGAATGCCGGTGCAGCGGTGATTGGTGGAACAGGCTCAAGTTGCTGAATGGCCTCCTCCTATTCCGAGTGTTGACTTTAAACTCATTGATGCAGCTCAGTCACACAAACTATAAATCTGCACGCAAGTGACTAAGACATAAAATTCCAACCATTCTGTCAAACACACTGAGCATTTTCTACATTAACTGCCTCTCTGCTCCAGTTCAGTGCAAGATGACTTTGTAACTCCCTGTGCTATTTGTTAATTTGTTTATCTGATACTGACAGGAAATGAGGTGAAGCTGTGTGCAGTGGAGCGCTGGTCTCTGATTCAATACTGAATTCTCAACCAACAATCAGATTGCATGTTGTGTTTCATACAGCTTACTGATATTCTCTGTCTCTCTCTCTCTCTCTCTCTCATTGTGAAAACACTCAATGCAGCAGAACATCTGGGAATAGAATTCATGGGTATGGACTCAGCTCTTGTTATTCTTTATTCCGCCTTTCTTTGTGTCTCTGCCAATTGCTGTGTTTGTCTGTCTCTAACCTTTTATTTCTGTGTATTTTGTCCATATCTGCCTTATATCTGTGTCTGTGTCCAGTTTCTGTGTCTGTACATGGTCTAAAACCTCTCTGCCTGTTCTCACTCAGTGTCTGGTCTCCCTCTCTGTCTCTGCCTGGCTTCTTTCTCTCTCTCCATCTCTCTGTTGGTGCCTGGTGTGTGTGTTTGTGTGTTTGTGTGTGTGTGTTCAAGTCTCTTGCTCTCTTTCTCTGCATCTGGCCTTTATCTCTCTCCATGGCTGCTCTCTCTCTCTGTCTCCATGCCTGGTGTCTTTCCCTCTCTCTCTCCCTCTCTCTTTCTCTATACCTGACCTCTTTCTCTCTGTTTCTGGCCTCTCTCCATCTTCCTCTTTCTTTGTCTGGTCTCTCTCTCTCTCTGTCTCCATGTCTGGTCTCTCTTTCTCTCTCTCTCCCTCTCTCTCTCTCTCTCTCCACCTCTCTCTCTGTTTCTATCTCTCTTTCTATTTCTATGTATCTGGTCTCTCTCTCTCACTGTCTGGTCTCTCTCCATCTTTCTCTCTCTCACACTCTCTCTCTCTCTCTTTCTCTCTCTCTATCTCTCTCTGTATCTCTATCTCTCTGTATCTGGCCTCTTTCTCTCTCTCTTTCTCTCTGTGTCTGCTCTTTCAGTCTCTGTCTCCATGTCTGGTGTCTCTCGCTCTTTCTCTTTCTCCCTCTCTCTTTCTCTCTATCTGTCTGCCTTCTCTTTCTTGCTGTGCTTTTCTCTGTCTGGGTCTGGTCTCTCTCTCTCTCCATGTCTGGTCTCTCTCCCTTTCTCTCTCTCTCTTTCTCTCTCTCTTTCTCTCTGTGTCTGGCCTCTCTCTCTCTCACTCTCTCTCTCTCTCTCTCCCTCCCTCTCTCTCTCTCTGTCAGGTCTCTCTCTCCATGCCTGGTCTCTCTCTCGCTATCTCTTTCTTACTCTCTCTCACACTCTCATTTTATTGTCTCTGTGCCTGATCTCTCTCGCTCTCTCTTTCTCTCTCCTTCTCTCTCTATCTCTCTGTGTCTGGCCTCTCTCCATCTTTCTCTCTCTTTGTTCCTGCTCTCTCTCTGTCTCCATGTCTGGTCTGTCTCTCTTTATCTCTCTCTCTCTCTCTCTCACTCTCTCTCTCTCTCTCTCACACACTCTCTCTCTCTTTCTCTCTCTCTCTCCGTGTTGCTCCCCATTTCTCTCTCTCTCTGTCAGCTCTCTATTTCTTTCTGTGTCCACTCTCTCTCTCTCTGTCAGCTCTCTATTTCTTTCTGTGTCCACTCTCTCTCTCTCTGTGCCCACCTTTCTCTCCATCTCTCCCTCTCCTTCTCTCTCCTCATGTCTGCTCAATCTCTCTCTCTACCTCTCTGCCTGCTGTCTCTCTCTCTCTCTCTGTTCCCTTTCTCTCTCTTTCCTCTCTCTCTCTCCTCTGTCTCTCACTGCTCCCCATCTCTCTCGCTCGCTCTCCTCTCTGCTCTCCTTCCTCTCTCTTCTGTCTCTCTGTCCTCTCTCTCTCCCTCTCATTCTCTCATTCTCTCTCTGTGTCTATCTCTCTGTATCTGGTCTCTGCCTGTCCTCTCTTTCTCTCTCACTCATTTTCTCTCTGTGTCTCATCTCTCTCCCTCACCCTCTCTCTTTTACTCTCTCTGCGTTTGGCCTCACTTGCTCTTTCTCTCTCTTCCTGTCTCTCTCTCTCTTTCCATGCCTGGTGTCTCTCTCTCTCTCTCTCTCTCACTTTCTCTCTCTTGCCTTTCCTCTCTTTCTTTCTCTCTTTCTTCTCTCTGTCTGGTCTCTCTCTCTTTCTCTCTCTCTCTCTCTCTCTCTTTCTCTCTGTGTCTGCTCTCTCTTTCTCTCAGTTTCTGCTCTCTTTCGCTCTCTCCCCCTCTCTCTCTTTCTCTCTTTGTGTCTGCCCACTCTTTCTGTCCCTTTTTTTCTCTCTCTCTGCCTGCTCTCTCTCTCCCCATGCCTGCCTGCTCGCTCTTTCTTCCTCTCTCTCTCTATGCCTCGTCTCTCCCTCTCTTTCTCTCTCTGTGCCTGTCCTTTCTTTCTTTCTCTCTTTTTCAATCTCTGGTCTCAATCTCTCTCTCTCTCTGTCTTGTTCTCTCTCTCCCTCATTTTCTCTCTCTGTGTTTTTGGTTTTTCTCTCTCCATGTCTTCTTTCTCACTCTTTCTGTCTCTCTCTGTCTCTCTCAATTTCTATGTCTTTGTGCCTGGTCTCTCACTCTCTCCATGACAGGTCTCCCTCTATCTTTCTCTCTGTGTCTGCTGTCTTTCTTTCTCTCCATGTCTGCTCTCACTCTCTCTGTCTCTCTCATTCTCTTTCTCTCTTTATGGCTGCCCTCTCTTTCTTTCCTTTTTTTCCCTCTGTCTGGTCTCTCTCTCTTTCTCTCTCTGTTTCTGTTCTCTCTCTCACTCTCTCTCTCTCTTTCTCTCTCTGTGTCTGCCCTCTCTTTCTCTACCTTTTTTTTCTCTCTCTGTGTCTGTACTCTATCTCTCTCTCCATTCTTAGTCTCTCTTTCTTTCTTTCTTTCTCTCTCTCTCTCTCTCTCTCTTTCTTTCTCTGTGACTGGCCTCTCTTGTCTTTCTCTATCTCTATCTCGCTTTCTCTCTTTTGGGTCCCTCTCTCCATGTCTGGTCTCTCTCTCTCTTTCTCTTTCTCTCTCTCTTTCTCTCTCTGTGTCTGGCCTCTCTCTTACTCTCTCTCCCTCCCTCCCTCCCTCTCTCTCTCTCTCTGTCGGGTCTCTCTCTCTCCATGCCTGGTCTCTCTCTCTCTATCTCTTTCTTACTCTCTCTCACTCACTCTCCTTTTATTGTCTCTGCCTGGTCTCTCTCTCTCTCTCTTTCTCTCTCCTTCTCTCTCTATCTCTCTGTGTCTGGTCTCTCTCTCTTTCTGTCTGGCCTCTCTCCATCTTTCTCTCTCTTTGTGTCTGCTCTCTCTCTGTCTCCATGTCTGGTCTGTCTCTCTTTATCTCTCTCTCTCTCTCTTTCTCTCTCTCTCTCTCCATGTCGCGCCCCATTTCTCTCTCTCTGTCAGCTCTCTCTCTCTCTCTCTCTGTGCCCACCTTTCTCTCCATCTCTCCCTCTCCTCTCTCCTCGTGTCCGCTCAATCTCTCTCTCTCCCTCTCTGCCTGCTGTCTCTCTCTCTCTCTGTTTCCTTTCTCTCCCTTTCCTCTCTCTCTCTCTCCTTTCTCTCTCTCACTGCTCCCCATCTCTCTCGCTCGCTCTCCTATCTGGTCTTCTTCCTCTCTCTTCTGACTCTCTGTTCTCTCTCTCTCTGTCTATCTCTCTGTATCTGGTCTCTCTCCACCTGCCCTCTCTTTCTCTCTCACTCTTTCTCTCTCTGTGTCTCGTCTCTCTCCCTCACCCTCTCTCTTTTACTCTCTCTGCGTTTGGCCTCACTTGCTCTTTCTCTCTCTTCCTGTCTCTCTCTCTTCATGCCTGGTGTCTCTGTCTCTCTCTCTCTCTTTCTCTCTCTTGACTGCCCTCTCTTTCTTTCTCTCTTTCTCCTCTCTGTCTGGTCTCTCTCTTTCTTTCTCTCTCTCTCTTTCTCTCTGTGTCTGCTCTCTCTCTCTCAGTTTCTGCTCTCTTTCGCTCTCTCCCCCTCTCTCTCTTTCTCTCTTAGTGTCTGCCCACTCTTTCTGTCCCTTTTTTTCTCTCTCTCTGCCTGCTCTCTCTCTCCCCATGTCTGGTCTCTCTCTTTCTCTCCATCCTGCTCGCTCTCTCTTCCTCTCGCTCTCCATGCCTCGACTCTCCCTTTCTTTCTCTCTCTGTGCCTGTCCTTTCTTTCTTTCTCTCTTTTTCCCTCTCTGGTCTCGCTCTCTCTCTCTGTCTCGTTCTATCTCCCCCTCATTTTCTCTCTCTGTGTTTTTGGTTTTTCACTCTCCATGTCTGCTTTCTCACTCTTTCTCTCTCTTTCTCTCTCTCTCTCTCTTTCTCTCTCTCTCTCTCAATTTCTATGTCTTTGTGCCTGGTCTCTCACTCTCTCCATGACAGGTCTCCCTCTATCTTTCTCTCTATGTCTGCTCTCTCTCTTTCTCTCTATGTCTGCTCTCACTCTCTCTGTCTCTCTCATTCTCTTTTATTCATTCTTTTTCCCTCTGTCTGGTCTCTCTCTCTCTCTTTCTCTCTCTCTGTCTGTTCTCTCTCTCACTCTCTCTCTGTCTTCCTCTCTGTGTCTGCTCTCTCTCTCTCTCTCTTTCTCTCTCTGTGTCTGCCCATTCTTTCTCTACCATTTTTTTCTCTGTCTGTGCCTGCACTCTCTCTCTCTCCATGGCTGGTCTCTCTCTTTCTCTTCCTCTCTATCTTGCTCTCTCTCTTTCACTCTCTCTCTCGATTTCTCTTTCTTTTTCTTTCTGTCTTGTCTCTCTCTCTCATTTTCTCTCTCTGTGTTTTTGGCTTTTCTCTCTCTTCGTGTCTCCTTTCTCACACTCTCTCTCTCTCTCTCTCTCTCAATTTCTATGTCTTTATGTCTGGTCTCTCATTGTCTCCATGACAGGTCTCCCTCTGCCTTTCTTTCTCTGTGTCTGGTCTCTCTCTCCTCTTCATCTCTCACTCTCTTCTTCTCCCCATCTCTCTCTCTCTCCATGTCTGCTCTCTCTCTGTCATCTCTCTTTCTGGCCCCTTTCCCTCTCTCTCCCCTCCTCCCTCCCTCCCTCTATGTCTGATCCCACTCTCTTTTATCTCTCTGTGTTCAGTATTTCCCTCTCCGGGTCTGCGCTCTCTCACATTCTCGCTCTCTTTATCTCTGTCACTGCTCTCTCTCTCTCTCTCTCTCTCTCTCCCTCTTCTCCATGCCTGGTGTCTGTGTGTCTTTCTATCTCTCTCTCTCACTCTTGTTCTCTCCATCTCACTCTCTCCATGCCTGGTCTCTCTCTCTTTCTCTCTCTCTCTCGATCACTCCATCTCTATCTCTCTTTGCTTGGTCTCTCTCCATCTTTGTCGCACTCTTTCCTTCCCTTCTTCTCTCTCTCTCTGTGCCTGGTCTCTCTCTCTCTCTCTCTCTTTCTCTTTCTGTCATTTTCTTTCTCTATGCCTGGCCTTTCTCCATCCTTCTCTCCCTCCATGTCTGCTCTGTCTTTCTATCTAGGTCCGCTTTTGGTGTGTTTGTGTGTCTCCATCTCTCTCTCCCCTCTCTCTATGTCTCTTTCTCTCCACGCCTGCTATCTCTCTGTCACTTTCTCACTCTCGCTCTGTCTCTGACTCTGTTTCCCCATGTTGATTTATCTCTTTCATCCTCTCTGTGTGTTTATGGTCTTTCTCTTTCCGTGTCTGCGCTCTCCCTCTCTCTCTCTTTCTCCCCATACCTGCTATCTCTCTATCTCTTTCTTGCTCTCTCTATCTATCTCTCTCTCTCTTGCACTCTCTTTCTCTCTCTCTCCCCCTCCAACCCATGTTTCTCTCTTTCATTCTCTCTCTGTGTTTTTCGTCTTTTTCTGTCCCTGAATGTCTGCTCTCTCTCTCTTCTCTCTCTCTTTTTCTGTGCCTGGTCTTCCAGTGGGCTCTCTCCATCTTTCTCTCTCTCCATGTCTGCTCTGTCTCTCTGTTCCTCACCCTCCCTTCTCTCTCTCGACCCCTCTCTCCCTCCCTCCTTCTCTGTCTCTGTCTCTCTCTCTCTCTCTCACTCACATTCTCTCCATGTCTGCTCTCTCTCTCTCTCACTCTCTCTCTCCCTGTCTGCTCTGCTTCTCTCTCTCTCCCTCCCTCTCCTCTCTCCCCCTGCCCCCTCCCTCTCCCTCTCCCTTCTCACTCACTCCCTCTTTCATTCCATGTCTATCTCTCTCTGCCTAGTCTCTCTCCATCTTCCTCTCACTCTATCCTTCCCTTCTCTCTCTCTCTATCCCTAGTCTCTCGCTGTCTCTCACTCTCTCTTTCTCTCTCTCTTTCTCTCTCCTCTCTCTCTCACTCCCTGTCTCTCTCTCTCTCTCTCTCTCTCTCTCTCTCCATGTCTGCTCTCATTCTCTCTCTTTTTCTCTCTCTGTGTTTGGTCTTTATTTCTCTGTCTCTTTCTCTGTCGCTCTCTCTCTCTCCCTCTCTCTATCTTTCTCTGGCTGGTCTCTCCCCATTTTTCCTCTTTCCTTGCCTGCTTTATCTCTTTCTCTCTCTGTCTCTCCCTGTCTCTCTCTTTCTCTCCCTCCTCTCACTCTCTCTCTCCCTGCCTCTCTTGCTTTCTTTCTCCCTGTCTCTCTCTCTCTCTGTGTCTCTCTCGTTCTTCCTCTCCATGTCTGTTCTCTCTCCTTTCTCTCTCTCTCTGCCTGGTCTCTGCATATCTCTCTCTCTGTCCCTCTTCCCCCTGTTTCTCTCTCTGCCTCCCTCTCTCTGCCTCTCTCTCTGCCTTTCTCTCTCTCTCTCTCACTCTCCCTCTCTCCCTCACTCCCTGTCTCTCTCTCTCTCCATCTCTATCTCTCTCTGCATGGTCTCTCTCGATTTTTGTCACACTCTCTCCTTTACTTCATCTCTCTCTCTGTACCTTGTCTCCCCCTCTTTCTCCCTCTCCCTTTCCCTCTGTTTGTCATTGTGTTCACTGTGTCTTTCTCTTTCTGTGTCTGTGTCTGGTCTCTCTCTCTCTCCTCTCTCTTTCTCTGTCTCTCGCTCTCCATGTCTGCTCTCTCTCTCTCCCTCCTTCACTCCCTCCCTGGCCCAAACCCCCACCCCCCACCCCCCTCCCTCCCAATGTCTGATTTCTCTCTTTCATTCTCTCTCTGTGCTTTTGGTCTTTCTCTCCCTCTCCGTGCCTGTGCCCTCTCTCCCTCTCTTCTTTCTCTCTCTGTCTGCTGTCTCTCTCTCTCTGCTCCTCCTGTGTCTCTGCTCTCTCCCTTCCCCACCCCCCCAACCTTCATCACCCCCTCCCTTCTCTCCATCACTCTCTCTCCTTGTCTATTCCCCCTCTCTCTTACTCTTTCTCTCTCTTTTTTTCTCTTTGTGTTTGCCCTCACTCTCTCTCTCTCCCTGTGACTGTGCTCTCTCTCTGTCTCCGTGTCTGGTTTCTGTCTGTCCCTCTCTCACTCTCTCGCTCTCTTAACTCCCTCTGCTCTCTCTGTCTCTCTCTCTCTCTCTCCACCACAATCGATGTCTCCTTCTCTCCATGCCTGCTATGTATCTGTCGATTTCTCGCTCTCTCTCTCCCCCCATGTCTGATTTCTTTATTTTATTCTCTCTCTGTGTTTATGGTCTTTCCCTATCTGTATGTGTCTGTGCACTCTCTAGCTCTCTCTCTCTTTCTCCCCATACCTGCTATCTCTCTATCTCTTTCTCTCTCTCTCCATGTCTGCTCTCTCTTTCTCCCCTTCTCTCCCTCCCTCTCTCTCTCTCCCTCCTTCGCTATCTCCCTCTCTCTTTCCCTTCCTCCCTCTCTATCTCTATCTCTCTCTCTCTCTCCCCACACCCCCCCATCTCCCCACCCTCCTTCTCTCCATCACTCTCACTACATGTCTGGTCCCTCCCTCTCTTACTTTTTCTCTCTCTTTCTTTCTCTCTGTGTTTGCCCTCACTCTCTTTGTGTCTCTGTGTCCGGTATCTGTCTGTCTCTCTCTTGCTCTCTTTATCTTTTTCTGTGTCTAATCTCCCCCTGGTCTTTCTCCATCTTTCTCTCTCTTGGCCTGCTCTCTCTCTGTCTCTCTCTGTCTCTTTGTCTCTCTCTCTCTCTCCCCACCCCTCTCCCCCAGTCTCTCTCTCCCCCCCACCCCTCTCTCTCTCTTTCTCTTGCTGTGTCTGCCCTGTGTCTCTCTGTCTCTGTGTCTGGTCGGTCTCTCTCTCTCTCTCTCCACCTCTCTCGATGTCTCTTTCTCTCAATGCCTGCTATCTCTCTCTCTGTCTCTCTCTCTCTCCCCATGTCTGATTTCTCTCTTTCGTTGTCTCTCTTTGTGTTTATGGTTTTTCTCTCTCTCTCCATGTCTGCTCTCTCTCTCTCTCCCTCTCTCTTTCTCCCCATACCTGCTATCTCTCTATCTCTTCCTTGCTCTCTCGCTATGTCTCTCTCTTGCCTGATTTCTCTCTTTCATTCTCTGTGTTTTTGGTCTTTTTCTCTCTCTGCGTGTCAGCACTCTCTCTCTCTCTCTGTCCCCCCCCCCCCCCCTTTCTCTCCATGTCTGCTCTCTCTCTTTCTCCTCCCTCTCTGTCTCTCTGTCTCTCTCTCTCCCTCTCTCTCTCTCTCCCTCTTTCTCTCCCTCTCTCTCTCTCTTTATCTCTCTATGTCTGGTTTCGCCCCATCTTTCCCTTTGCCTCTGTCTGCTCTCTCTCTCACTCCCTCTCTCTTTCTCCATCTCTAACTCTCTCGACCTGGCCTCTCTCCATCTTTCTCTTTCTCTACCCTTCCCTTCATCTCTCTCTCTCACTCTGTGCCTGCTCTCTCTCTCTCTCTTTCTCTGTCTGTCATTTTCTCTCTCTGCGCCTGGCCTTCTCCTTCCTTCTCTCCCTCCGTTTCTACTCTCTCTCTCTGTCTCTGAATCTTTGTATGGTGTCTCTCTCTCTCTTTCTCATCTCTCTCTATCTCTATCTTTTTCTGTGTCCGTTCTCCCTCTGGGCTCTCTCCATCTTTCTCTCTCTTCATGTCTGCTCTGTCTCTCTCTCTCTCTCTCTATCTTTCTATCTCTTTCTCGCCCCCTTCTCTCTCTCTCTCTCTCTCTCTGCTTTCCCTCTCTCTATATCTCTATCTCTCCATCCCTATCTCTCTCTACCAGGTCTCTCTCCATCTTTCTCTCACTCTATCCTTCCCTTCATCTCCCTCCCTCTCCCTCCCTCTCACTCTCTCTCTCTCTCTCTTCCTTTCTCTCTCTCTCCCTGTCATTTTCGCTCTCTGCACCTGGCTTTTCTACATCCTTCTCTCCCTCAGTTTCTGCTCTTTCTCTCTCTGCATCTGTGTCTGGTGACTCTCTCTCTCTCCCTCTCTCTCTTTCTCTCTCTCTTTCTTTCTCTCATGCCTGCCCTCTTCTCTTTCTCTCTCTCCATGTCTGCTCCCTCTCTCTCTCTGTCTGCTGTCCTTTTCTCTCCCTCCATGCCTGGCCACTCAGTCTCTTTCTTTCTCTCTTGTTTTCTTTCTCTCTCCATACGGTCTCTCTTTCTTTCTCCTTCCCTCTACTCTCTCTTTCTCTTTTTCTTTCTCTCATGCCTGCCCTCTTCTCTTTCTCTCTCTCCATGTCTGGTCTCTCTCTCTCTCTCTCTCTCTCTCTCTCTCTATATATATATATATCTTTCTCGTTACACCTGATTTCTCTCTTTCATTCTCTCTCAATGTGTTTTTGGTCTTTTTCTCTCTCTCTGCATGTCAGCACTCGCTCTCTCTCCTCCCTCTCTGTCTCTCTGCCTCTCTCTCCCTCCCTCTCTCTCACCCTCTCTGTCACTCCCTTTCTCTCTCTCCCTCTGTAACTCGCTCTGCCTGGCCTCTCTCCATCTTTCTCTCACTCTATCCTTCCCTTCATCTCTCTCTCTCTCTCTCTGTGCCTGCTCTCTCTCTCTCTTTCTCTCTCTCTCTCTCTCTGTCATTTTTTCTCTCTGCGACTGGCCTTTCTCCATCCTTCTCTCCCTCCATTTCTGCTCTCTCTCTGAATCCTTGTCTGGTCTCTCTTTCTCTTTCTCTCTCTCTCTCTCTCTCGCTCTCTCTCATCTCTCTCTCTCTATCTTTTTCTGTATCTTGTCTCCCTCTGGGCTCTCTCCATCTTTCTCTCTCCATGTCTGCTCTGTTTGTCTGTCTCTCTCTCACTCTGTTTCTCTCTCTCTCTTGCCCACCCCCCCCCCCCCACTTCCCTCATCTCTCTCATCTCTCTCTCTGTCCCTCCCTCTCCCTGTGTCTGTCTCTCTGTCACTCTCTCCCTCTCTTCCTCTCTCTGCCATTTTCTCTCTCTGTGTCTGGCCTTTTTCCATCCTTCTCTCCCTTCATTTCCGCTCTCTCTTTGTCTCTGTGCATCCATCTCTGGTGTCTCTATCTCTCTCTCCCTCAATCTCTCTCTCTGCTTTCTCTCTCACTCGCTCTCTCTTTCTCTCTCTGCCTCTCCATCTCTAACTCCTTCTTCCTCATCTCTCTCCATCTTTCTCTCACTCTATTCTTCCCTTCGTCTCTCTCTCTCTCTCTTTCTTTCTCTCTCTGTCATTTTCTCTCTCTGCTCCTGGCCTTTCTCCATCTTTCTCTCCCTCCGTTTCTGCTCTCCCTCTCTCTCTGCATTCGTGTCTAGTGTCTCTCTCTCTCTCTCTCTCTCTCTTTCTCTCTGCTTTCTCTCTCTCTTTCTCTCTACGTTTTTGGCCATTTGCTCTCTATCTCTGTCTCTCTCTCTCTCTCTCTCTTTCTCTCTCCCTCTTCCTCTCTCTGTCTGCTGTCCTTCTCTCTCCTTCCATGCCTGGCCGCTCAGTCTCTCTCTTTTTCTCTTGTTTTCTTTCTCTCTCCATACTTGGTCTCTCTTTCTTTGTCCTTCCCTCTACTCACTCTTTCTCTCTCTCTCTTTTTCTTTCTCTCATGCCTGCCCTCTTCTCTTTCTCTCTCTCTCTTTCCATGTCTGCTCTCTCTATCTCTCTCCCCGTTCTCTCTCTCCCTTGCTCTCTCTCTCTCCCTCCCTCCCTTTTTCTCTCTCTCCCTGTGTCTCTGTCTCTCTCACTCTCTCTGTGCTTGGTGTCTCTCTCTCTCTCCCTCTCTCTCTTTCTCTCTCTGTTATTTTCTCTCTGCATCTGGCCTTTCTCCATCCTTCTCTCCCTTCATTTCTGCTTTCGTTTTCTCTCTCTGCATCAATGCCTGGCGTCTCTGCTTTCTCTCTCTCTCTTTCTCTCTCTGTCTGTCTGCTGTCCTTCTCTCTCCCTCCATGCCTGGCCTCTTATTTTCTCTCTTTCTCTCTTGTGGTCTCTCTCTCTCTCTCTCTCCATACCTGGTCTCTCTCTTTCGTTCTCTTTCCCTCTACTATCTCTTTCTCTCTCCCTTTTTTTCTTTCTCTCATGCCTGCCCTCTTCTCTTTCTCTCTCTCTCCATGTCTGCGCTCTCTCTGTCCCCCTTCTCTCTCTCCCTTGCCCTCTCTCTCTCCCTCCCTCCCTTTCTCTCTCTCTCTCCTTCGCTCTCTCCCTCCCTCTTCCTCTCTCTCTCTCTCTCTCCTGATATCTCCCTCTCCTTCTCTCTCTCTCCCTCTCTCTCTCTCTCATTCTCTCTCTCTCAATACCTGGTCCCTCTCTTTCTTTCTCTTTCTGTCTACTGTCTCTTTCTCTCTTTCTTTCTTTATTTCTTTCTCTCTCTCTCTCACACTCACACTTTTTCTGTGCCTGGTCTCTCTCTGGGCTCTCTTCATCTTCCTCTCTCTCCATGCCTGCTCTCTCTCTCCCTCTCTCTCGCTCTCTCTTTTTCTCCCTGTTCCTGATTTCTCTCCATCTTTCTCTTTCTCTGTCTGCTCTCTCTCTTTCTCACCCAGTGTCCCTCCCCCTCTCTCCCTCTCCCTCTCTTTCTCACTCCCTATCTCTCTCCATTTCCACCTCTCTCTATGCCTGATCTCTCTCTCTCTCTCTCTCTCTGTCGATTTCTCTCTCTGCGTCTGGCCTTTCCCCATCCTTCTCTCTCTTCTTGTCTACTCTGTCTTTCTCTGCATGCATGTCTGGTGTCTTTCTCTCTCTCTCTCTGTCTCTCTCTCTCTATCTCTCTCCACTTTCTTTCTCTGTTTCTCTCTACGTGTCTGGTCACTTGCTTTCTGTCTCTCTCTCTCTCTTTCTATCTTTCTTTGGCTGGTCTCTCCCCATTTTTTTCTCTCTCCATGTCTGATTTCTCTCTCTCTCTCTTTCTCTCTCTCCCTGTCTCTCTTTCTCTCTCTTGCATTCTCCCTGTCTCTCGCTCTCTCCCTGTGCCTCTCTGTCTCTCTCCTCTCTTTCTCTTTTTCTCTATCTCTCTCTCTCTTTCTGCTCTCTCTCTCCCTGTCTCTCTCTCCATCTCTCTCCATCTCTCCTCTCTCTCTCTTCCTCTCCCTGTTTCTCTCTCCCTGTCTCTCTCGCTCCTCTCTCCCTGTATCTGTCTCCCTGTCTCTCTGTGTCTGCTCTCTCTATCAATCTTAGTTCCCCACTCTCTCAGTTTTACATGTTTGATGTCCAATTCTGAGCTTCCGGGCTCTATGACTGATTGTTTGTGCACTTTCCTCCCACTTCTATCAATGGGTAAAAATTGCAATCTTCCTTTTCAGCGGAGCGGCTGGTTCTCCAGAACTGTTAATGATAATTAAAGGTGTTGGCAGGAATCGTACTACTTCTGAACTCTGCCACTCCCTGCAACTCCTCATATACGCTCACATCACCTGCCTTCCATCAACATTACTGAGTTCTATATGGATCGTCTTGTGATAGTTACTCTGTCTTTGACCGAAGTCTCTCTCCCTCTCACTGCCTCAGTCTTAGAATCATGGCCTTGAAACCCTGAATTAGCTCCTTCACCTCCCAGTGCCCAATATTGGGACCCTTGAACCTCCAATTGTATTTTATAGTATAGAATTGTATAGAAACGTTTCCCCACTAGCTCCTCTTTCTTGTGATGTGGAACTGATTGGAGTTGGTGATGAGGTAGTTCAGCTCCCACTACACTGTCCCCATCAAACACTCCCAGGACAGGTACAGCACAGGGTTAGATACAAAGTAAAGCTCCCTCTACACCGTCCCCATCAAACACTCCCAGGACAGGTACAGCACGGGGTTAGATACAAAGTAAAGCTCCCTCTACACCGTCCCCATCAAACACTCCCAGGACAGGGACAGGCCATATTTGAAGATCTTTATATCCTTGGTTACGCTGCTCACCTGCAACCCCCCAATCACAAAGGCCCTATTTTGCAGCTTATACTCGCTGTGGGCTCAGTAAAACGGGTCACATCCATTCGCTGCCCATCACTGTCTGCCCGACACTGTCTGTCCATCAATGTCTGCCTGACACCGGCTGCCTGTGTAAAAGGGCAGTCTCCTGGTGAAGGAATTCTGATGCACAATTCTGATTCCAGTTTCCTCAGTAATTTTTAGGATTACATTGAATGAACTCCTTTGTTTAATGTGTATATTTAATTGATGGCTTCTGCTGCCTGTAATTTGAGTTTAAATTAAGTCACCTGCTGCCCAAACCAGGCTACCCATCACCGTCTGACTGACACCGTCTGCCTGACACCGTCTGCCCATCACCGTCTGCCCGTCACCGTCTGACTGACACCGTCTGCCCGTCACCGTCTGCCCATCACCGTCTGCCCATCACCGGCTGTCCATCACCGTCTGCCCGTCACCGTCTGACTGACACCGTCTGCCTGACACCGTCTGCCCATCACCGTCTGCCCATCACCGTCTGTCCATCACCATTTGACTGACACCGTCTGCCCATCACCGTCTGCCCATCACCGTCTGACTGACACCGTCTGCCCATCACCAGCTACCCAACCCTGGCTGCCCATCACTGTCTGCCCGACCGGCTGCCCATCACCATCTGCCCATCACCGGCTGCCCATCACCGTCTGCCCATCACCAGCTGCCCAACCCTGGCTGCCCATCACCGTCTGCCCATCACTGGCTGCCCATCACCGGCTGCCCAACACCGTCTGCCCAACCGGCTGCCCATCACCGGCTGCCCATCACCGTCTGCCCGTCACCGTCTGCCCGACACCGTCTGCCCATCACCGTCTGCCCATCACCGTCTGCCCGACACCGTCTGCTCATCACCGTCTGCCTATCACCGGCTGCCATCACCGGCTACCCATCACCGTCTGCCTATCACCGGCTGCCCATCACCGGCTGCCCATCACCGTCTGCCCATCACTGTCTGCCCATCACCGTCTGCCCATCACCGTCTGCCCATCACCGGCTGCCCGACACCGTCTGTCCATCACTGTCTGCCTGACACCGGCTGCCTGTGTAAAAGGGCAGTCTCCTGGTGAAGGAATTAAAATGCACAATTCTGATGCCAGTTTCCTCAGTAATTTTTAGGATTACATTGAATGAACTCCTTTGTTTAATGTGTATATTTAATTGATGGCTTTTGCTGCCTGTAATTTGAGTTTGAGTTAAATCCAGCCTTTCCATCCATCAATCACTCATTTGGTTTGGAGCCCCCAGGATATGGAAAATGAATTCCTAACAGCAAAAGGAGGTTGTCCACTGAGGGTAGGGATCATTGTGACTGTTGAGCTCACTGAAACTGAAACTGTGGACTGAATATTAAAGAAAAGTTACATTCCAGAGAAAGAGTCCCTCATTGCTGAACATATAAACACACAGAAACACAAATGCACATGTGGACACACAAAACATTAAATAACACACATGTATTTACACACGTGCAAACTTGCACACTTCCCCAACCCACGTAGAAATGCAAATAAACATGACAGTGCATATATACATGTACACCTGTTCACTCACAAATACACCAATGGAAGGTCGTGGTCAAACCTATTTTCTGTCTGTTTCTGTTCACAGAGAGTGAAGATATTTACCAGAGACAGATCATGTCAATAACCTGCATCACCATCGGACTCACTGTGGTCGGGATGCTTTGTGTGGTTCTGTACTTCAAAACAAAGTAAGGTTGATCCTTCTGAATCAATGGAACATAAACATTTTCTCCAATTCACCACTTTGACTGTGATTCCCAGTGTAACTTTGTTCCTCATTGGCCCAATCATGTGTTAGTTTGCTTCCTGATTGGTTTATTTGATATTACCTGTGGCTCACTGGGCAACACACATGTCTCAGGCTCAGAGTGTTGTGGGTTTGAGTCCCCCTCCAGAGACTTGAGCACAAGATCTAAGCTGACACATCCAGTGCTGTACTGAGGGAGTGCTGCACTGTCAGAGGGTCAGTACTGAGGGAGTGCTGCACTGTCAGAGGGTCAGTACTGAGGGAGCGCTGCACTGTCAGAGGATCAGTACTGAGGGAGCGCTGCACTGTCAGAGGATCAGTACTGAGTGAGCACCACACTGTCAGAGGGTCAGTACTGAGGGAACACTGCACTGTCAGAGGATCAGTACTGAAGAAGTGCCGCACTAACAGAGGATCAGTACTGAGGGAGTGCTGCACTGTCAGAGGATCAGTACTGAGGGAGTGCCACACTGTCAAAGGATCAGTACAGAGGGAGTGCTGCACTGTCAGAGTCAGTGAGTGCCGCACTATCAGAGGGTCAGTACTGAGGGAGTGCCATTAAGCCAGAGAGTCAGTACGGAGGAAGCGCTGCACTGTTGGAGGGTCAGTGCTGAGGGAGTGCTGCACTGCCAGAGAGTCCGTACTGAGGGAGTGCTGCACTGTCGGAGGGTCAGTACTGAGGGGGGTCTGCACTATCAGAGGGTCAGTACTGAGGGTGTGCTGCACAGTCGGAGGGTCAGTAATGAGGGCGTGCTGCACTGTCGGAGGGTCGGTACTGAGGGAATGCTGCACTGTCAGAGGGTCAGCAATGAGGGAGTGCTGCACTGTCGGAGGGTCAGTACTGAGGGAGTGCTGCACTGCCGGAGTCAGTGAGTGCCGCACTATCAGAGGGTCAGTACTGAGGGAGTGCCATTAAGCCAGAGATTCAGTACTGAGGGAGTGCTGCACTGTTGGAGGGTCAGTGCTGAGGGAGTACTCTTAAATGTGCATCACTTGGATGAGGTGTTAAACCAAACTCCATCTGCCCTTTTCATTCTTCGTGGTGTCCTGGCCAACATGTATCTCTGAACTATCATCCTAAAACTGATTATTTGGTCAATATCATCTTGCTATTTGTGGGAGCTTGCTGTGTGCAAATTTGCTGCCACATTTCCTGCTTTACAGCAGTGATTACATTTCAAATAAAAATATTTTATTGGCTGTGAAATAGATTTTGGGACAGCCTGAAGCCCAGTAGAAATGGCAGTTTGTTCTCTGATTTTCCCTCATCTGCTCCTCCCCCAACCGTCTCCCTGCACCAACCCAAACAACCAGCAGGAGGTGGAACAAGCCACCAAACCACCTGCCCCTCTGGCTGTCAGTGTGAATGGTGGATTATCTTAAACTGAAGGCACTGGTGCAGGTACCCAGAGGGACAGGTACCTGGGTGGGCATGTGGGAATGTGGGCAGGGACCGGTGAGTGGGGAGGAAGGGTGGGTGGGAGGGGGCAGGTACAGGGGGAGGGTGGGGGCACCAACTGGAAGGGCAGGTACCGGGGGAAGGGAGGGCAGGTACCGGGGGAGGTGGGGGAGCTCCTGGGAGGGCCATCACTAACTACACCAGCTTGTACTTTGGGACATGCTGCACTTGTGGCAATGCAATGCCTTGATTAGCAGCTGCTTGTTCCTCCTGTAGTTGTTTTCTAACTGGTGCTTGGAGGATTGATGATAGCACACTGATGAATGTTGCTTATCATCCCAGAGACATTCGGAATGGCAGGAAGTTTGGCCGCTGAGTGCAGTTCCTGTAGTGGAGCAGTACAGGTTTCACAATGTGGTGTAACTCATTGTCCCATTACACAGGAGCTGATGGGAGAGAGCTGGGGGAGGGAGTGATGGGGAATTTCTGCTGGAGGAGGGGTGTTGACGGATCACTGCACAATAGACCACACTGCTGGAATCGCCGCAAATGCAGTGAGGCTCCTTTGGTCGTGGGGGATTTTCAAAAGTGAAAGCTTCACAGCAGAAGGCATAACGAAAAAAATCAGCAGGAAAATGATTGAGATGGAATGAAAGCAGATCTTTAGAAGCCTTTAAATACACTCCCATGGCTTTTGTTCTGTAAAGTGTGCCCTGACTGTGCTTCACAACCACATGATGATGGCTGGAATTAAACATGCATCCTTTTTAGAACACATTTCATTTTCAATGCTGGAAATTACTATACATTCCAGGTACTGGTTCCACACATACCGACTCTCACTTGGGTACGGGTTCCACACATACCGACTCTCACTGGGGTACGGGTTCCACACACACTGACTCTCACTTGGGGTACAGGTTCCACACACACTGACTCTCACTGGGGTACAGGTCCCACACACACCGACTCTCACTGGGGTACGGGTACCACACACACTGATTCTCACTGGGGTACGGTTTCCACACACACTGACTCTCTCTGGGGTACATGTTCCACACACATTGACTCTCACTGGGGTACGGGTTCCACACACACTGACTCTCATTGGGGTACGGGTTCCACACACACTGACTCTCACTGGGGTACAAGTTCCACACACACCGACTCTCACTGGGGTACGGGTTCCACACACATCGACTCTCACTGGGGTACGGGTTCCACACACACTGACTCTCACTGGGGTACGGGTCCCACACACACACTGACTCTCACTGTGGTACAGGTTCCACACACACCAACTCTCACTGGGGTACGGGTCCCACACACACACTGACTCTCACTGGGGTACAGGTTCCACACACACTGACTCTCACTGGGGTACAGGTTCCACACACACTAACTCTCACTGGGATTCGGGTTCCACACACACCGACTCTCACTGGGGTACGTGTCCCACACGCGCTGAATCTCACTGGGGAATGGGTCCCACAAACACTGACTCTCAATGGGGTACAGGTTCCACACACACTGACTCTCACTGGGGTACGGGTCCCACACACGCTGACTCTCACTGGGGTACAGGTCCCACACACACACTGATTCTCACTGGGGTATGGTTTCCACATACACTGACTCTCTCTGGGGTACATGTCCCACACACATTGACTCTCACTGGGGTACGGGTCCCACACACACTGACTCTCACTGGGGTACAGGTCCCACACACACACTGATTCTCACTGGGGTCGGGCCCACTCTGGTCCTTCACCTAAATGCTGGTTCTTTATGTGTGAGTGAGCTGCCAATTCACTCTTCGGACAGGTACACACACATTCTGTCCAGGGAAACCTCACTGATTTGCCTTCTCTCTGAGCCAAGCTCTGATTTACTGTTGTTCCATTCAGAGATTCAGTACTGAGCTTGGAGCTGCCTTGATCTCTGTAGCTCCGACCACCATGGAATAAAATGACTCAGCCATTCAGTATTGTTTAAATTATGGCCATTGATTCGGTAAACACTGCAGGATATGAAGCACCATCTTTTGGAACTAGCAGCTGTAATGAACTTGTTCTTGATCTGGGCCTGGCAATTCATTGAGCCAGTCATTAACATTTTTACAGGTGGATGCAACAAGATTGATACAGATAATTGAAATTAATTATAATTCTGGAATGCAGGTGCTGTCACAGTCAAACGCTTCAGTGAAAGTTCTCACTGTGCTGCAGGAGCACTAGACTTCCCCATGCTGAGTCTCTCTGCATGTGGTTAAAATCCCATTGTCACATTCATTATGTTATCATTCAATGGCCACTGGGGTCCTCCATTTTCAAACAGTGTGAATGAAAAGGGACATGATGGAATTCACCTAAACCCCAAAGATGTTTCCAACACTACACTGCCCATTTGGTCCATATGCTTAGGACAGTGGTCTTAAGTAGGGCAAGTCTTTGGAGTTCAGTACAACTTTGTTTTTAGTGTGAGAAACTACCTGTGGTTGCATCGTATGACAGCCTGCCTCCAACTTCTCCCGCTCCAACCCCTGCCAATGGTTGCTGACATGTCCATCTTTACATAGCCCCACCTACCCAAGCAATTGGAAAGTGACTGGATCCTTCATTATCCTTTTGAATGATTCTTCATTGATCGTCAAACTACCTATCCTCCCATTTCCAATAGGTTTATTGTTAATAATCAGAAATGTTCAAATAAAATTCCTAGACCCTATGATGTTGCTCCTGGGTTTTGCAATCTGCTGAGATTAATTCGCGGAGTCTCCAGGCCAGTGCTGAAGGTTTGATGATTCACTAGCAACCTGAAGGCCACCATCTATAGTGCTAGCTTTCTGGGCTTCCACAGGTGAGACCATGGGGTGAGCTTGAACACTGGGGATATCAAGCATGGATAATAATATTTCTCTCCCAGTGTGTAGCATGCTTGTGGGATAATGCTAATCAAATTTACAATTATTCAGTGTTTTTCACTTGAAGTATCTCAAAATTCTTTGAATTATGTGTAGAGCGAGATGTTATTGAGTCAACCACAGCAGCAAGATATGCAACCCTTTCATCTGGCCCCAAAATTTCTTGAGCTATTGAGGGGATAACTTACATTGACACCAAGACAGGGGCCTGGAATTTGGGCCCGATTCAGATCTTGCCTCCTCCAGCCCATTTGGACTAGACCTTTAAATGTCAGTACGAATTGTCAGATAATCCCCAGAGCTGGCCACTGTGACAGGGAGTTCCTGGACGACCTGGAGAAATTCTTACCTTTAAGCCCAGTGCTATTGAGAACCATAAAGATTCACATTGAGGCTTTCAAAAGCCTCACTTGATTACCAGAGTAAAGTAACTGATAGTGGAAAGACTCAGTTGTCCAGTGGAGGTCGGAGCTTAAGGAATGATCTTTGGGCTTTTTGACCAAGGATGGACAAGCTGCTGCTGATGTATCCTTGCAGGTGTCTGTGGTCCTCCCTAGCTAGGCTCACCCTCTGTGGACAGAGCAGGGCCACAGGAGCTCCTGTTTCTCATGGGGCAGAGTTTTTCCCTTGTCAGGCAGGCGTGTGCCAACCCGAATGGGAGGAATATAGTGTGCGATGACATCAGAGCGTGCACTCTCGCGATATTTCACTCAGTGGGCGTGCGCGAGAGGTGGCAATGCGCCAGCCAACAGTTAAGAGGCCGAGTTAGGCCTTTGATCAATTAATTAAATTGAATAATTCACTGCCCTTCCAACTGTTCATTTTTTTGCGAAACCTCATCCACAGGTGGGATGAGGTTTCGACCAGTGTTTTAAAAAAATAGTAAAAACTTTTCAAATGCGTTTTTAGCAGGTCCCCTGCTCATGTGTCAAGAGTCACATGAAAGGCAGCTCTGTGTCTTCAGGGAGTTTTCACTGAGCGCACCCGTGGCCTTGCGCTGGCTTCTGCGCTCACCCACCTCCTCCCCCTGCCCCGGCAGCGCTGAGTGTCTCAGCGCGTGGTTCACGCTGGCTGCCTGTTCATTGAGCAGCCGGAGTGAAGTCGCTCTCGGACCCACCGTCACGCCTGCTCAACGAGGGGAAAATCCTCACCATGGCGTTTGTTGAGGACACTGGGAAAACCCCTCCCCTTCAAGCTGGAGGCATAAGGTTCACTTGTTTGAATAATTAAGGGTGCTCCTTCACATTGAGTACCTGATGCACTTTGCTGGAGCCAGTAAGATTGGAGTGTCTCCATGTGAAGGATGATCCTGAGCTCGTGTCACATAAAAAGGGGGAGGAAAGCCCTTGAACATTCAACAGTCATTAAATAAACACTATCTTACATAACAGCAGCTCCTGTCTTTCCCTCTTTAATCAAACAATTGAAGTTTTGGATGAATTTTGCAGGTTGATGTTTATAACATTTAGTTAAATTGCAGCTCAATCCGAAAGCCCAGATTTCACTGGGATAAACCAGCCCCAGCTCCCCAGCCATGCACACTCTGTGCAATATCTTCATTCTCACTGAGAACTTCATTATTCTCTTACACTCTTTCCCTCTGTAACATGTTGTCTTCATCAATGAGTTTGTTTTTTGAGATTTTCTTTGTCTTCAGAGTTGAATTCTTGTCATTTCAATGATCTGTCATCACCCAGCCAGAACTTATCCAAAATCTTCATTTCTCTCATGAACTTCACTCATGGAGGACCAGACTAGGGCTCGAATTATTGCCTATAAACCAAATGTTACATGGAGTGGCCATGTTGAGCCTCATGGAGCACGTCACAAGGTTCGGAGGACTTTCTGAGGATTACTACAGTATAGTCAGTGTGATCACATCACCTGAACTACAACTCCACATGTTTGCTATCTTCAGCAATTCTCCTCTCTGCTCAGGAGCTACTTAAATTTTGTATAATTTCCTCACTCAAAGTTTCTCAAAGGTATTTTGTGGGGAGAAGGAGTCGCAATGGTTTTCTTTTCTTTATTCTTTCACAGGCTGTGGGCATCACTGGTTAAGCCATATTTATTGCCCATCCCTAATTGCCCTTGAGAAGGTGGTGGTGAGCTGCCTTCTTGAACCGCTGCAGTCCATGTGGTGTAGGTACACCCACAGTGCTGTTAGGGAGGGGTGTTAGTGTTAGGATGCAGGGTTTTGACCCAGTGACAATGAAGGTACGGTGATATATTTCCAAGTCAAGACGGTGAGTGGCGTGGAGGGCAACTTCCAGGTGGTGGTGTTCCCATCTATCTGCTGCCTTTGTCCTTCTAGATGGTAGTGGTCATGGGTTTGGAAGATGCTGTCGAAGGAGCCTTGGTGAGTTATTGCAGTCCATCATGCCGATGGTATACACTGCTGCTACTGTGCATGGTAGTGGAGGGAGTGAATGTTTGTGGGATGGGGTACCAATCAAGCGGGCTGCTTTGTCCTGGATGGCATCATGTTTCTTAAGTGTTGTTGGAGCTGCACTCATTCAGGTAAGTGGAGAGTATTCCATCACACTCTTGACTGGTGCCTTGTAGATGGTGGACAGGCTTTGGGGAGTCAGGAGGTGAGTTACTCACTGTAGGATTCCTAGTCTCTGACCTGCACTTGTAGCCACAATATTTACATGGCTAGTCCAGTTCAGTTTCTGGCCAATGGTAACCCCCAGGATGTGGATAGTGGGAGATTCAGAGATGGTAGTGCCATTGAATATCAAGGGACAATGCACTCATCCAGGCAAGTGGAGAGTATTCCATCACACTCCTGACATGTGCCTTGTGAGATGGTGGACAGGTTTTAGGGAGTCTGGAGGTGAGTTACTCGTCACACGATTCCTAGCCTCTGACCTGCTCTTGTAGCCACAGTGTTTATATAGCCAGTCCAGTTCAGTTTCGGGTCAATGGTAACCCCCAGAATGTTGATAGTGGGGGATTTAATGATGGTAATGCCATTGAACACCATGGGACGATGGTTGGATTCTCTCTTGTTGGAGATGGTCATTGCCTGGCACTTGTGTGGCACGAATGTCACTTGCCATTTAGCAGACCAAGCCTAAATGTTGTCCAGATCTTGCTTTATGTAGACATGGACTACTTCAGTATCTGACTAGTTGCGAATAGTCCTGAACATTGTGCAATCATCAGCAAACATCCCCACTTCTGACCTTATTATGGAGGATGCATCATTGATGAAGCAGCTGAAGATGGTTGGGCCGATGACACTACCCTGAGGACCTCCAGCAGTGATGTCCTGGCACTGAGATGATTGACCTCTGACAACCACAACCATCATCCTTTGTGCTATGTACAACTCCAACCAGCAGAGAGCTTTCCCCCTGATTCCCATTAACTCCAGTTTTGTCAGGGCTCCTTAATGCCACACTCAGTCAAATACTGCCTTGATGTCAAGGGATGTCACTTTCACCTCACCTCTAGAGCTCAGCTCTTTTCTCCACATTTGAGCCAAGACAGTGATGAGGTCAGGAGCTGAGTGACCCTGGCGAACCCAAACTGGGCATCAGTGAGCAGGTTATTGCTAATCAAATGCTGCTTGATAGCACTATTGATGACCACCTGCATTACTTCACTGATGATTGAGAGTAGACTGATGGGATGGGTTGGATTTGTCCTGCGTTTTGTGTACAGGACATATCTGGGCAATTTTCCACATTGCCGGGTAGATGCCAGTGTTGTAGCTAAACTGGAACAGCTTGGCTAGGGGCGTGGCAAGTTCTGGAACATAAGCCTTCAGTACTATTGCCAGAATATTGTCAGGGCCCATAGCCTTTGCAGTATCCAGTGCCTTCAGCCATTTCCTGATATCATGTGGAGTGAATTGAATTGGCTGAAGTCTGGCATCTGTGATGCGGGGACCTCCGGAGGAGGCTGAGATGGATCATCCACTTGGCACTTCTGGCTGAAGATTGTAGCAAATGCTTCAGCCTTATCTTTTGCACTGGTGCGCTGGTCTCCTCCATTAAGGTAGGGATGTTTGTGGAGCCTCCTCCTCCAGTGAGTTACTTAATTGCCCACCACCATTCCTGACTGGATGTGGCAGGACTGCAGAGCTTAGATCTGATCTGTTGGCTGTGGAATTGCTTAGGTCTGTCTATCACTTGCTGCTTATGGTGTTTAGCACACAAGTATTCCTGTGTTATAGCTTCACCAGGTTGACACCTCATTTTTAGACATGCCTGGTGCTGCTCCTGGCATGCCCTCCTGCACTCTTCATTGAACCAAGGTTGATTCCCTGGCTTGGTGGTAATAGTAACATGGAGGATATGCCGGGCCATGAGGTTACAGATTGTGTCCAAGTACAATTCTGCTGCTGCTGATGGCCCACAGTGCCTCATGGATGCCCAGTCTTGAGTTGTTAGATCTATTTGAAATCTATCCCATTTAGCATGGTGGTAGTGCCACACAACACGATGGAGGATATCCTCAATGTGAAGGCAGGACTTCATCCCACAAGGACTGTGCGGTGGTCACTCCTACCGATACTGTCATGGACAGATGCATCTGTAACAGGTAGATTGGCAAGGACGAGGTCAAGTAGGTTTTTCCCTCTTGTTGGTTCCCTCACCACCTGCCGCTGACCCAGTCTAACAGCTATGTCCTTTAGGACTCGGCCAGCTCGGTCAGTAGTGATGTTGCGGAGCCACTCTTGGTGATGGACATTGAATCCCCCACCCAGTGTACCTTCTGCACCCTTGCCACCTTCAGTGCTTCCTCCAAGTGGCGTTCAAGATGGAGGAGCGCTGATTCTGGAGCTGAGCGGGGTGGGGGGGTGAATTACCTATGAACGTAAGAACAAGGATCAGGAGTAGGCCAATCAGCCCCTCGAGCCTGCTCCGCTATTTAATAAGATCATGGCTAATCTGATAGTAACCTGAAATCTGCATCCCACCCACCCCCGATAACCTTTCACCCATAAGCCCATTCCTCATACTAGACTGGCAAACCTTCTCTGAACTGCTTCCAATGCATTTACATCCTTCCTTAGATAAGTAAACCAATACATACACAGTATTTCAGATATGGTCTCACCAGTATCCTGTACAACTGAAACACAACTTCTCTACTTTTGTATTCAATTACCCTCATAATAAATGATAACATTCAATTAACTTTCCTAATTACTTGCTGTACCCGCATACTAGCTTTTTGCAATTCATGCACTAAGGCACCCAGATCCCTCTGCATCTCAGCACTCTGCAATCTCTCACCATTTAGATAATATGCTCCTCTTTTATTCTTCCTGACAAAATGGACAATTTCACATTTTCCCACATTATACTCCATTTGCCACATCTTTGCCCATTCACTTACCTATCTATATATTTTTATATCCTCCTTATGCCCCTTCACAACTTACTTTCCTACCTATCTTTGTGTCATCAGCAAATTCGGCAACCGTCCCTTCCATCGCCCTGGTAATCAGCAGGAGGTTACCTTGCCTATTTTTGACTTGGTGCCATGAGACTGCATGGGGTCCAGAGTCGATGTTGAGGACTCCCAGGACAACTCCCTCCTGACTGTACACCACTGTGCCGCCACCTTTGCTGGGTCTCTCCTGTCAGTGGTACTGGACATATCTAGGGATGGTGATGGTGCCTAGGAATTGTCAGTGAGGTATGATTCTGTGAGGATGACTATGTCAGGCTGTTGCTAGTCTCACTAGTCTGTGAGACAGCTCTCCCAATTTTGGCACTAGCCTCCAGATGCTAGTAAGGAGGACTTTGCAGGGTTGACAGGGCTGAGATTGCCACTGTCGTTTCTGGTGCCTAGGTCAATGCAGGTGGTCCATCTGGTTTAGTTCCTTTTTGATTTTTCTGTAGCAGTTGATACAACTGAGTAGCTTGCTAAGCCATTTCAGAGGGCATTTAAAACCAACCACATTGCTGTGGGTCTGGAGTCACACGTAGGCCAGACCAGGTAAGGACAGCAGATTTCCTTCTCTCAAGAACATTAGCAAACCAGGTGGGTATTTACAACAATCATTTTATGGTCACCATTACAGAGACTAGCTTTATATTCCAGATCTAATAATTGAATTGACATTCCACCAGCTGCTGAGGTGGGATTTGAATCCATGTTCCCAGAGCTTTAGCCTGGGTTACTGGCCCAGTGATTTCACCATTCCACCACAGATCTGTCAGTGGTTTAGTATATCCCTAATATCTGTGATCAAAGTGGTCAGAGGGAGTTTGCTGTTTAATTTTAAACTGTCCAGACCTTTAGGCTGACTCTTTACATCTGGAAAGTATCTTTCAGAGCCTCTGTATATGTCAATATGTCCACTTCCTCCCTCCCCACCCCTCCTCTCCTTTCAGTGCGAGACAGTATATCATTCTCTTTTGTTGAGTGTGAATTGTGCAACAACAACAACTTCTATTTATATAACACCTTTAATGTAATGAAACTTCCCAGGGTGCCCCACAGGGACATTATAAAACAAACCACAACAATGAGTCTCACAGGAAATAGGAGGGCCGATGACCAAAATCTTGGTCAAAAGAAGCTTTAAGGGTGGAAAGCAAGCGGAAGAGGGGTAAGGAGGGAATTCCAGAGCTTGGGGCCCAGGCTGCCTAAGGCACAGCCATCAAAGGAGGAGTGATCATCATTGGCGGATGCACAAGAGGCCAGAATTGGAGGGGTGCATATATTGTGGAGGGCTGTGAGTTTGGAGGAGATTACAGAGAAAAGGAGGGGCCTTTGAGGGACTTGAAAACAAGGATGAGAATTTTAAAGTCAAGGTATTACTTGACCGGGAGCAAACGTTGGTCATCGATCGCAGGGGTGAGAGGGGAACAGGACGGTGTAAATTAGGACACTGGCAACAGAGTTTTGGAGGATCTCAAGTTTATATGCAGTGCTGACACTGGCCCACCACTGACGAGCTTTTCTCTTTGAAGTTTATTGTGCGTCAATATGACCTTTTCATTTTATGTTATAACAGGAAACAAAGGCAAAAACTGCGTGATCAGGCCAAGGAAATTCGCTTCGGGAAAAGTTACAGTCTGAACACTTCCGAACTGTCCACAGCAAATAACACACAGCAGAATGTGTTACAGCTGGAAAACGTAAGCAGACAGTAGCTGAATGAATGACAGTTCCTGTGATGACATGGCTCCCAGTGAGATTAAAGATGGTTAATAAGAGCTACCAACAACAAATGCAGTCAGTGAATGCAAGGGTATTCGGTAACCGGTCTGTTACCCACACTTCTGTCCTGACTTTGCAGAGTTTCCTGATTGTTGCTTAAACATCTCTAGGTCTAAGTATTGAACCATGGAGCGAGCTGGGACATAATCCCTACTTTGCATCTTGATCCATTTTCTTCCAATATTCCTTTAAGTGAGTGCAATCATTCATGCCGCGTGCTCCAACAGAGACTTGTTCCATCAACAGTTTGTTTTCCATTTTGAATTAAGTTTAGCCAAAAGCAGGTTTAAAGATTTAAAGGCAAAGGAGGTTTTGGATTATAGAGAGAGAAGGGAAGTTGCATGAAGGTAGATTGTAACATGAGGCCTATTTCTGGTTCTCCGCCTTCATCATCTGGGGTCATAAAAATAGAAAATGGCATCACATTCTCAATATAACTGAGTGTTCCTCATTCAGTGCAGCTACCCAGTCACAGATCAGGAAACTGACACAGAATGAGAGGCTATTTGATAAACGACTCCTGAACTTTGATGTGATGATGTTTTATTTTTCAGTTTACAAAGTCAGACAGCAACATTGGGGAAGGAAGATGCAAAATTCTGGAATCAAAGTTTTCAGTTCCTGGATCCTCCCCAGCTGACAAATCAGTATCCATCAACCCAACAGGCAAACAGCAAAGGTAACACAAAGTTGGAAATATCCACACAGAACTCAACTCAATGCATTTATAGGAAATTTAACTAAGTTCCTGATTTTATCAAGTAAACCTCACTCTACACTGTCCCATCAAACACTCCCAGGGCAGATACAGCACAGGGTTCGATACAGAGTAAAGCTCCCTCTGCACTGTCCCATCAGACACTACCAGGGCAGATACAGAACAGGGTTCGATACAGAGTAAAGCTCCCTCTACACTGTCCCATCAAACACTACCAGGGCAGATACAGAACAGGGTTCGATACAGAGTAAAGCTCCCCCTACACTGTCCCATCAAACACTCTCAGGGCCAGTACAGCGCGGGGTTAGATACAGAGTAAAGTTCCCTCTACACTGTCCCCGTCAAACACTCCCAGGACAGGTACAGCATGGGGTTAGATACAGAGTAAAGTTCCCTCTACACTGTCCCCATCAAACACACCCAGGACAGGTACAGCATGGGGTTAGATACAGAGTAAAGCTCCCTCTACACTGTCCCCATCAAACACCCTCAGGGCCAGTACAGCACAGGGTCAGATACTGAGTAAAGCTCCCTCTACACTGTCCCATCAAACACTCCCAGGACAGGTATAGCACAGGGCTAGATACAGAGTAAAGCTCCCTCTGCACTGACCCCATCAAACACTCCCAGGACAGGTACAGCACAGAGTTAGATACAGAGTAAAGCTCCCTCTACACTGTCCCATCAAACATTCCCAGTACAGGTATAGCACAGGGCTGGATACAGAGTAAAGCTCCCTCAACACTGTCCCATCAAACACTCCCATGACAGATACAGGGCGGGATTTGATGCAGAGTAAAGCTCCCTCTGCACGGTCCCCATCAAACACTCCCAGGGTAGGTACAGCGCGGGGTTAGGTACAGAGTAAAGTTTCCTTTACACTGTCCACATCAAACACAGACAACAGAGCTGAACTCCAGAGCTGTGGCTGCCCCTGACATCGAGGCAGCATTTGACTGAGTGTGGCATCAAGGAGACATAGCAAAGCCGGAGCCAATGGGAATTGGGGGAAACCTCTCCACTGATCGGAGACATACGTAGCACAAAGGAAGAAGGTTGTGGTTATTGGAGGTCAATCATCTCAGTCCCAGGGCAGTACTGCAGGAATCCCTCAGGTTAGTATCCTGGGCCCAACCATCTTCATCAATGACCTTCCTTCCATCATAAGGTCAGGAGGGGGGATGTTCGCTGCTGATTGCACAATGTTCAGCACCATTTGCGACTCCTCAGATGGTGAAGCAGTCCATGTCCAAATGCAGCAAGACCTGGACAAGACAGAATCTAACCATTACCCCTTGACATTCAGTGGCACGACCATTGCTGAATGCTCCACCATCAACGTCCTGGGCGTTACCATTGACCAGAAACTGAACTGGACTAGTCATATAAATACCGTGGCAACAAGAGCAGCTCATAGGCTGGTAAATCTGTGGAAAGTAACTCCCCTGACTGCCCCAAGGCCTGTCCACCATCTGCGAGGCACAAGTCAGGATTGTGATGGAATACTCCCCACTTGCCTGGATGAGTGCAGCTCCCACAACACTCCAGAAACCCGACACCATCCAGGACAAAGCAGCCCTGCTTGATCAGCACCACGTCCACAAACAGTCACTCCCTCCACCGCCGACGCACAGGGGCAGCAGCGTGTGTACCATTCACAAGGTGCACTGCAGGAACATAGAAACATAGGCCAGGATTTTACATTTGGCGTGCAGGCGCAGGCCTGACCTGCCAGAACATACAATGATGAGCGATGATGTCGGGCGTGCGTCCGTCTGTCACCGCGCACCATCACAATATTTCAGAAGGTGGGCACTCAATGAGGATGGAGGCACGCCCGCCATTAATTCACGGGCCGGTTAAGGTCCTTGAGGCGCCAACCGTCTTTGATTTTTATGCTGTCCGGGTGATTTCCAGGTGTCGCATGGGCACAACGGGCAAGCGGGTAGGCCTCATTTTCAAAAACCTCACCCACGGGCGGGATAAGATGGGTGAGTGGGCTCGCGAATGTGAGTTGTTAGTACTGTAGATTATTGCTTGCTGCTGCTTGCTTGTTTGAACAGGGCATCTTCATTTCACTTCAGAGCTGCTTTGACAAAAATAACAGGCTTCAGTTCAGGACTCCGGAGGAGGAGTCATACCACTTGGGGCCTTCCAGATATCAGGCAGCCTTCCCTTACCCTGGTAATGGGCTCCGCTGGAGGCACCTCCTCTGAGGAGGAAGAGAGGGGCAGAAGGGAGAGGAGGCCAGGTGCCGCTATTCAACCTCCAGGGGAGGGACCTGTGGGAGGACAGGTACAGGCACAAGGGCCGAAGGGCCAGCAGGAAGTCCAAGTGGAAGGGGTCGCAGAAGATGCCACTATCCTGCCGCCAGGGTTTACAGGCGGTGATGCAGCTACTTCAATATGTCCGAGGTGCAATGCTGAAGGAGGCTCCGCCTCTTGAGGGAAACCATGACCTCCATCTGTCAGATGATTGGGCCTGAGATCAGCTCCAACTGTGTGGGTGGACACCCCATGCCAGTGGCTCTGAAGGTCACAGTGGCCCTCAACTTCGAGACCTCCAGCTCTTTTCAGAGGTCAATGGGTGATCTTTGTGGAGTGTCCCAATCAGCTGTCCACAGTTGTGTCAAGCTGGTGACAGACGCTCTGTTCAGGTGGGCATTAACTTTCATTCACTACTGCATGGACGAGGCCAGCCAGACACAGCGAGCCAGAGGCTTCACGGCCATTGCTGGCTTCCCCCATGTCCAAGGTGCTATACACTGCACACATGTGGCCATCAAGGCACAAGCAGGTCAGCCGGATGTCTTTGTCAACAGGAAGGGCTTCCACTCCATGAACATGCAAGTTTTGTGTGACCACAGGATGCAGATTCTGCAAGTTTGTGCAAGGTACCCAGGCAGCTCCCATAATGCCTACATCCTGAGACACTCCCAGGTGCCGAGGCTCTGCAGTGCTCCAGCCCAAATGGATGGATGGCTGCTGGGTGACAAGGGCTCTCCCCTCCAAAGGTGGCTCATGAAGCCTCTCCGCCATTCAAGAACAGAGGCAGAGCAGCGTTACAATAGGAGCCACTCCTCCACAAGGGCTGTGGTAGAGAGAACCATCGGTCTCCAAGGTGTGCTTCCTGGACCGTTCAGGGGGCCACACTGCAATACCCCCCAGGTCGTGTGTCACTGATAGTGGTTGCATGCTGCACTCTCCACAATCTGGTGCTGGAAAGGGGGGACGCACTGGAGGAAGAAGATGCTGAAGCAGCTGCTCTGACAGCAGACGATGAGTCCAATGGTGAGTCTGAGGACGAGCACGGTCAGGAGAACACTGAGGGGATAGACACTGACCTGGGTAACCTCCAGGGAGGCAGGGACACCCGGGAGGCTTTGATCCAACACTCTTTCAGCTAGCTACCAAAGATGAGCCTCCAACACTTGCCAGGACTACAGGCTCCATACCTGACAGGAATATTTGCTTGGTGAACAACATGCACAATGTGCCATTTCAATAACGCTCAATGACAAACAAGTCACTCATAACATCATGGGTTATCCTGCACCTGCAGAACTAATGAAGCACCCAGAGGCTTGTAGAACACAAACACATTTACTGGTGAGGTGCCTTGCATACATAACACAAATTAAATGGAAAAGTGCTCTCCATCACACCTACTAATAACTAATTTAAAAGCGGGGCAAAATAATATCACTAGTGATAAGCCCGTGTGTGCCTAAGGTGCTTTAAGTTTGCGGGTGCTACGTCTAGGTGCTCCCCCTTCACTGGCACTGGCATTAGAGACAGCCTGCCCACTCTGCTGCCCTGTTGGCCTTGATGACCTTGGCAGGCGTCCTCTGGCCCATGGAGCCTGTGCTGCCACTGCCTGGGAGGGAGTGGCCAGTGCCACGGCTGGCATCTCCCCAGTCATGCCAGCCTCATCGGGCAGAGGGGGGAAGGATCTGCTGCCCTCATCCGGAGCACCCTAAGAGGAGCCCGAGAGACAAGGAGCAGCTTGTGCGCCAACATCAGGTCGCTTTGGACCTCCCTGCTCACCACTGATGGACAGGCACCGAGCTGGGATACTGGGTGCTCAGTCCATCTCCCACACTGGCACTGACCACCTGAGATCATTGCCGGTGTGAGGGCTTGCAGGCCAGAGCACATCCCCAGGAACCCCTGATTGATCTCCTGGAGGAGCCTCTCCATGAGAGTCCACACTCTCTCCATGGAGGAGGCTGTGCGCTCAGACATGAGGGTCAACGCATTGCTCATGCTCTGTGTGGAGTCCTCCACAACAGAGACCATGGCATGCATTCCCTCATGTATCTCTGCCAGATCCTCCCGCACACCCTGCTGGACATCCAGCATCTGCTGCCTAATGGACGACTCCAGAGGCTCATCATCAGCCACCGACTGAGCATATTCCTGGTCCCCAGCTGTCCTCTGACAGCTGGTGCCCTGGGCACTCTCTGCCTTCGCCTGCACCTCAAGTGAGAGTGAAATTCCCTCACCAATGTGCACCAAGATACTATCCGCCAATCTAATGCCCACTGAGGTGCCGGTATCTGCGCTGGTACCTGCCTGGCTGAGAGGGTGTGAGGCTGGTGTGTTTCTATCCTCTGTGTCCTCTGAGGTGAGCAGGGGGGCCTTCAGGCTCCTCACCCCAACCAGCTTCTGGTGAGCCTGAAAGGAAGAGCAAGAACATGTCATTTGTTGAAGTCATTACACTGGCACTGTGCATGCCTGGCACCCGGATCAGGGTGCCCTTGCCTTTTCATTATCAATGGGGATTCCATGTTCAAGGCTCACATCAATATAGAGGCAACTTGGAAGGCTTGCAATGACAGACATTCTGACCTCAGTGCACTGCAGTGTTACCTCCCTGTGGCACCCCAATCTCACCACGGCTGGTTGACCTAGGCCATGTTGCCTCTCCAGCTCCAGGGCCTCCTGTTCGTATCTGGACAGGATTAGAAAGGTGGGCTGGTCCTCCGCCAGTCTGCAACCTTGCTGCATTGTTATGGGATGTTTTCTCCTGAAAGGAGAGAGGAGCACTGATTAGTCCACCCTGTAGCTGCAGCACCACTGCAGCTTGGCCAACTCCACCTGAGGGATACCTCGTAGAGCTCAGCCAATTCGTGACCCTTGACTCTTAGTTTAAGCAGCCCTTGCACAGATGCTGCCTCATTGACATTTGCCACTCACACTCTAAGAACTCTGAAGTCCGAGGGGTGGGGAGGGATTGGGGGGGGGTCGCTCCTAACTGCTGTGCTAAGTGACCCATACCAACACGGTACTCACCCTCCCCGATCGCAGGAGGTCATTTAGCCACTTGCGGCACTGCACCCTGGGAGGCCTCACCACATCATGGGAGCTGACCCTGGATGCCACCTCCTCCCAGGCATTTTTGGTGAGGTTGGGGAGCCTCCTCCTCCAGTTCCTGGGGCCAAGTACATCCCGGCGATGCTGCCACCTCCTCCAGGAGGGCATTGAGACACTCATCGGAAAACCTCGGGGCCGACAGCCTCACCGACCTGCCCTCCCGCCCTGCCGTGTTCAGCACTGACGTTCTCCGAGTCAATGGCAGCCTTCAGATGGCTGCCGGTCACCATCGAACCCGGCGGACATTGAGCTCCAGCCCCCGCCCGCCCCTTCACGCTCATACCGGAGACGTGTATTACGCTGGGCGTAATGCGGCCTTAATTAGCCCGCCTTCATAAAATGGCGGCGCGGAGCCAATCGCAGGCGGCGGTCGAGTTCTTGTCTGCTCCAGCCAGCCAATGTACAATCCTGGCCACAGAAAATAGGAGCAGGGGTAGGCCATTCGGCCCTTCGAGTCGGCTCCACCATTCTGTATGATCGTGGCTGATCCTCTATCTGAACGTTAGACTCTCGCTCTCTCCCCATCGCCCTTGATGCCTTTAGCATCCAGAAAACTATTTCCTTCTTAAATATATTCAGTGACTTGACCTCCACAACCTTGTGTGGTAGAGAATTCCATAGATTCACCAAGGCTCCTTAGACAGCACCTTCCAAACCCACAACTGCTACCATCTAGAAATACAAGGGCATCAGATAAATGAAACACCACCACCTGGAAGTTCCCCTCCAAGCCACTCACCATCCTAACTTGGAAATATATCACCGTTCCTTCACTGTCGCTGGATCAAAATCCTGGAACTCCCTCCTAACAGCACTGTGGGTGTACCTACAGCACATGGACTGCAGCGGCTCAAGAAGGCAGCTCACCACCATCTTCTCAAGAGCAATTGGGGATGGTCAATAAATGCTGAACAATCCAGCGAAGCCCATATCCCATGAATAAATTAAAAAAAACCTCCCAGGGCAGGTAAAGCACAGGGTTAGATACAGAGTAAAGCCTCCTCAACACTGTCCCGATCAAACACTCCCAGGACGGGTACAGCACGGGGTTAGATACAGAGTAAAGCTCCCTCAACACTGTCCCGATCAAACACTCCCAGGACGGGTACAGCACGGGGTTAGGTACAGAGTAAAGCTCCCTCTACACTGTCCCCATCAAACACTCCCAGGACAGGTACAGCACGGGGTTAGATACAGAGTAAAGCTCCCTCTACACTGTCCCCATCAAACACTCCCAGGACAGGTACAGCACAGGGTTAGATACAGAGTAAAGCCCCCTCCACACTGTCCCGATCAAACACTCCCAGGACGGTTACAGCACGGGGTTAGGTACAGAGTAAAGCTCCCTCTACACTGTCCCCATCAAACACTCCCAGGACATGTACAGCACAGGGTTAGATACAGAGTAAAGCCCCCTCCACACTGTCCCGATCAAACACTCCCAGGACGGTTACAGCACGGGGTTAGGTACAGAGTAAAGCTCCTTCTACACTGTCCCCATCAAACACTCCCAGGACATGTACAGCACAGGGTTAGATACAGAGTAAAGCTCCCTCTACACTGTCCCATCAAGCACTCCCAGGACAGGTACAGCACGGGGTTAGATACAGAGTAAAGCTCCCTCTACACTGTCCCGATCAAACACTCCCAGGACAGGTACAGCACGGGGTTATATACAGAGTAAAGCTCCCTCTACACTGTCTCCATCAAACACTCCCAGGACAGGTACAGCACGGGGTCAGATACAGAATAAAGCTCCCTCTACACTGTTCCCATCAAACACTCCCAGGACAGGTACAGCACGGGGTTAGATACAGAGTAAAGCTCCCTCTACACTGTTCCCATCAAACACTCCCAGGACAGGTACAGCACGGGGTTAGATACAGAGTGAAGCTCCCTCAGTTTCAATAGCTGTTTATCTGAAGGCAAATACTGTTTCAGTTTTTAACATGCTTCAAGGTTAATTTGGGTATTTGCCAGCCATTGCCAGGGGTTGTGTAGCTGAAGGATTTGATATAAAGGGGACGAATTGAAAACCAGAGTAGACACATTACAGACTGCTGTACTCAGTGGGTGTACCAGGATGTGGAATCAGTTACCTGGGTAACAGTGACTCTGCACAATCTGCCTCATGCAGCCTCAATCCTGATAACTAGTCCCTCTTCATCCTGACGCTGCACAGAGACATGTGCAGCCCTGCAAATAGCTGGCCTCATCCCAAGAAGCAGCTCAATCAAACCATAAGTGGTGAAAATAAAAGCAAGAAAAAAATAGTAAACATCATCAGTAAAATTAGACTGGCAAAAGAGAAAACAATTGCCTTGACATTTGGCAAATCAACACATTGCAAATAGGATCTGGAGTCTGGGTAGTCAGGCAGCAAGAGTCATTTTTTGATGTGATTTAAACACTATTAGAATGTCTCAGGGAGGGAGCCCCAGTTTAACTGTGATGTAATGACACACACTGCTTCTCACTTCCTAGCTAATGGTTCAGAGGTGATGATGAGAAGGGTTCACTGTGTTAACAGCCCAGGACTGCCTGCAGCCGTTCATGGCAAATCCTGGGGGTTCTCATTGTTTACCTGCATTTTGGGATTTGCAACTTGCGAGTTGTGGAATGAACAGTAAAACGTAGTGGAGGTACCCAATGGTGGTCAGCAGCTCTGTTCCCCCTCAGAGCTGCCCCCTCCCTCCTCACCATCTGTGCATTGTCTTGGACTGGTGGATCAGGGAGGGGATGAGAAATTCCAGCACTCTGACTGACAGCAACAATGGCACATGACCGGAGTTATACAGGCACAGGCAGTGTCAGCAGACTCCCAGTGGCTGAAAAACCAGGACAGGTAGCAAAGGCCAGTGAGGGGAATATTGGGGATGCATTGCCATAGGGACAGAGATTCCAGGATTCCACCATTCTCTGCACTTTACCATGGTTACCATAGTTTGGACCCAGGAGTGATCACTGATTTAAACATTCTGTAACATGTAACCACTCTAATTTCCCACAGGTATTGTCCATCCTCATCCCTTAGTCCGAGGCAACTGGGCAAATTGTCATCGAAGGTCAGTCCAGGACCAACAGCACTTTTAACACAGGGTTCACTGAGTGCGGTTGTAGAACCCCCAGACTCAAAGTCTCCCAGTACAAATAGTCAGATTCAAGCTTCAACCAAGGATTGCTTAGACAACAAAGGGTAGGTGCCTGATTTTGTTGGTTCCCTGTCTGATTGTCCCTTCTCGCTGTGAGGACTTATTGCCGACTGCCTGATTTATTTTCACCAATTCTTATTACTTTTTAGACCTTCAGTCACTTGTTGGAAATCTCCCGAAAATTCTCTTAATGTTATGCATCCTGCACCGTCCCACAGGGCTATCCAGCTTTGCGCTTTGGAGTTTAAAGATAAAGGAGTGGTTCCTCATTGCTGGGCAGGCTCAGTTCCTGTAACCCCGTCGATGGGAGAGAAGAGTTGTGTCCAGGTCCAGGTGAGGGATCCGGAGTCCGACAGCCCCGATCGTCATCCTCAGTCCTGCTGTCCCGAGCTGGTTACTGCCAACACACCCAACAGCCCAGTCCATGGAGCAGAGAGTCAGCAAGTGGAGATGTTGCTTCAGAATGCACAGCAACAGATTCAGATCTTGACGTATGCCAGTCAAAAGGCCGAGGACTATGAACTGATCAACGAGTGTGAGGAGCGGGCAAGTGAAAATACGGCATTTCTGCCAGTGGTTTCTGCTGAGGAGGTGCCATTTCTGGTGAGACAAGAACAGTACAGAGACTGCAATTTAGGAAAGTGACATTCTGGTATCTGTACTTTCATCACATTGTGAAACTGGGCGAAGGAGAGAATAAGAAAAAAAGAGAAATTATTTATATGCATTTATTTAAAGCATTTAATTAGAAACCAAATAGTCAGTTGCTCCCATAGTGGTTTATGGAAAATATTTTGTATTGTTTTATCAAATAACTTTTCTTTTGTTCTGGTGAAGATCTTAGTGCCTATTATTCCCAATGGCTGTGTGTATGGCTGTATTTCACTGAATGTCATCGGGATTAAAGGGCGTGTCAGCTCCTTCTCTGCCACACAACCTCACATTCAAAAACTAAACTGTCTATTGGACATTTCACTGCCATTCTGATTGGTCAGGTCTTGGGTATAAAGCTATATGGGACAGAGAGAGTTAGACCGGCAGGTGATTAACACACTCCTAGACTGTTGTATGATGCACACTCCAGCTGATCAACTGGAACCCAAAGTGGGATTAATGTCTGGATCTTGTTGAATGGAAAGTTCTGGAATGGCCACCACCTGTCCAGAGACGTTGAATGAATGATAAAGCTTCTGTGCTGAGAAAATAACTGCCCCCCCCCCCCCCAACCCCCATAAAGCAGCACTCTGCCCCTGCTGGGCAACCCTGGAAACCCCAGTATAACAGCTGTACCCCTGCTGGGCAACTCTGGAAACCCCAGCACAGCAGTTCTGTACCCATGCTGGGTAACCCTGGAAACCCCAGCACAACAGTTCTGTACCCATGCTGGGTAACTCTGGAAACCCCAGTACAACAGTGCTGTACCCCTGCTGGGTAACTCTGGAAACCCCAGTACCACAGTGCCGTACCCCTGCTGGGTAACCCTGGAAACCGCAGTACAACAGTGCTGTACCCCTGCTGGGTAACCCTGGAAACCCCAGTACAACAGTGCTGTACCCCTGCTGGATAACCCTGGAAACCCCAGTATAAAGTGTTGTATGCGTGTTGTTCTCCAATGGTGTGTGCCTGCAAAGACCTTGGTCTATGAGTAATGCTGGTCCATCAAGGCCCAGTGATAGTTCCTGGGTCACCCCATCGAGGCGCATCTAGCTAGAGCTGAATGTTCAACTCGAGGTCAGTTATCTAGAGCATCAGATGTGATCAGTCAAGTGCTGGAGGCAGATAGTTATGAACAGTCGCTGTAAGAGCCCCAATAGTCAGGAGGAACCAGCACAGAATGGGCTTCATGTATGTACTTAATTGAACATCATTCCAGCATTGAGACTCAATCAGTGTAAACACTGCACTCCCAGACCGCCATCCCTACTCCCCTAACAACCACTCCGCCACCATCCCAATTCCCCTCCCCTAGCTAGCCCCCACCCCCACCACCTCCGTCTCCCAGGATCCCCCCTCCCCCACCACCTCCCTCTCCCAGCATCCCCCCTCCCCCACCACCTCCCTCTCCCAGCATCCCCCCTCCCCCACCACCTCCCTCTCCCAGGATCCCCCCTCCCCCACCACCTCCCTCTCCCAGCATCCCCCCTCCCCCACCACCTCCCTCTCCCAGCATCCCCCCTCCCCCACCACCTCCCTCTCCCAGCATCCCCCTCCCCCACCGACTCCCTCCCCCAGCATCCCCCTCCCCCACCAACTCCCTCCCCCAGCATCCCCCTCCCCCACCATCTCCCTCTCTCAGCATCCCCCCTCCCCCACCATCTCCCTCTCTCAGCAACCCCCTCCCCAACCACCTCCCTCTCCCAGCATCCCCCTCCCCCACCACCTCCCTCTCCCAGCATCCCCCTCCCCCACCAACTCCCGCCCCCAGCATCCCCCTCCCCCACCATCTCCCTCTCCCAGCATCCCCCCTCCCCCACCATCTCCCTCTCTCAGCATCCCCCCTCCCCCACCATCTCCCTCTCCCAGCATCCCCCCTCCCCCACCATGTCAATCCCACCCTCCCCTGGCAGCCCCCCTCCCCCACCGCCTCCAACCTCCCTAGCCCTCCCCAAACATAATTTCCCCTTCCCCCTCCCTCCCCAAACATTTGTTACCCCACCCTCTCCCCCCACATCCCCATCCCGTGCCCTCCCCCTCCCCTCCTCCACATCCATACCCTCGCCGTCATGAAGGCTGAGTTCCACACCTCCCCAGCCCCCCACCCCCGCCACCCCCATTCCATCACAAGGCTTCAGATATCACCGGGACTCTGCAGAGCCTGCGATCTCACGAACCTTGTTAGGATGATTTGACCAGTCAGTGCAGGTGATCAGGGCCCATTCATTACACAAACTTGTTGGATCCCATGATGTATGGATTAAAAATAATTGAAAAATCTTCTTTGAGCCTCTTCCATTCTGCCTTTACCTTTGGTGTTGCTCCGAATGTTTCTTGCTGACAATTTCTCTTTTAGGTGACAAGGATGTAGGCTTCGCTGGCTGGGCCAGCATTTATTGTCCACCCCTAATTGCCCTTGAGAAGGTGGTGGTGAGCTGCCTTCTTGAACTGCTGCAGTCCATGGGGTGTAGGTGCACCCACAGTGCTGTTAGGAAGGGAGTTCCAGGGTTTTGAACCCGCGATGACTCACAGTAACATGAACAGGAAGCTGGAAGTGGCGAGTCACTGCCTCAAGAGAAGTGAGTGTTCGGGGTCACGACACAAGACTCTGTGCCACAGGCTCCAGGTGTCAATATGGATAAGAATAAGATCAGCATGTACTCTCCTAAATGGGGAACAAACTGCCAAAACCCACCATGGTGAATTCCTGACGTATTGTCGAACTCGTACCCCAGTGAGAGTCAGTGTGTGTGGGACCCGTACCCCAGTGAGAGTCAGTGTGTGTGGGACCCGTACCCCAGTGAGAGTCAGTGTGTGTGGGACCCGTAACCCAGTGAGTGTCAGTGTGTGTGGGACCCGTACCCCAGTGAGAGTCAGTGTGTGTGGGACTGTAACCCAGTGAGAGTCAGTGTGTGGGGGACTGTAACCCAGTGAGAGTCAGTGTGTGAGACCCATACCTCAGTGAGAGTCAGTGTGTATGGAACCCGTACCCCAGTCAGAGTCAATGTGTGTGGGACCCGTACCCCAGTCAGAGTCAATGTGTGTGGGACCCGTACCCCAGTGAGAATCAGCGTGTGTGGACCCCATACCTCAGTGAGAATCAGTCTGCATGGGACCGGTACTCCAGTGAGAATCAGTGTATGCGGGACCCATACCCCAGTGAGAGCCAGTGTGTGTGGGTCCCGTACCCCAGTGAGAGTCAGTGTGTGTGATCCGTACCCCAGTGAGAGTCAGTGTGTGTGGGACCCATTCCCCAGTGAGTCAGTGTGTATGGAACCCATACCCCAGTGAGAGTCAGTGTGTGTGGAACCCATACCCCAGTGAGAGTCAGTGTGTGTGCAACCTGTACCCCAGTGAGAGTCAGTGTGTGTGGGACCCGTACCCCAGTGAGAGTCCGTGTGTGTGGGACCAGTACCCCAGCGAGAGTCCGTGTGTGTGGGACCAGTACCCCAGCGAGAGTCCGTGTGAGTATATTTCGACACAGCCAATGGTGAAGGCTGGGGTTGATTAAATCCCAGAGGAAAACTTGGAACTACTGTCATAACCCATTTTTGCAATTTGTATGTTTCGAAATGGAGGTTTTGAATTCAGTCGTAATAAGACCGAGTCACGGGAGGTTTTTTTTATAAAACTAAATTAAACATTTATTAATACAAGAAAAATTGGAAGCATATACATGCGTCTACAAAATTACTACTTCGATAACTACAAAAATCCCCTAATAACCTGACTCTCAGTTACATCCCTGTTAAGGGAACAGTAAAACTTATAGATTTAAATAGATACCTGGCAGAGCACACCCTGGACTGTCACATTGAAAATGAATTTCTTTCAGCCCTGGGTCCTTGCAGACAGACTTTAGGTTTACAGACTGGAGAGTTCTCACACTTGATGGATCTTAAAATGCCTGTGCCTCTCGCGCAATCTATTTTCCCCTTTATACACATCTTTCTATTTCAATGTAAATTTTCCAATGATTCACTGGGCTTTTACCTTTACCTCTTCTAACAATAACATCCTTTCATTCCACCAATTTTATTTGTAAGCTGAAAAAATAAATACATTGCTTTGCATTTTCTAGCTGAGTTCAAGATTTCACCCTATTCTTTTGAATGCTTTATTTAAAAATGCAAATTTCCCACTTGACACCTATGTTTCTAAACTTCCCCATGTTTATTTTAAACCTACTTTGTTCTATACATCACAGCACCCAGACCATCTGCCTTTAATCCAATTAAGATACGCACATTCACACACAAAGACACAGACACCACTAAACTCTATTTTTAAAAATAATTCCCAATAGCATTATGGATGTTAATCTCTTCATGACATCTCCCTCCTTATTGAAAAATAACCTATCATAATTCTGAAAGACGGCTTCATTTTTTATTAACCCATCTTACACTATCTCTATTACTATATACTTACACTATTACATTACCAACTGCATGCATTAACATAACAATGTATATATTTACACAAATCCTTGGTATCAGCAGAAATCATTCTAGTTCAGTGTCCAGGTTTTAAAATGTCCAATTTTCCCGTGAAGCTTCAAACTCTTGATAACGCATCTGCAAACAGATTCTTATGTCCAGCCACATGTATTATCTGTAAGTTAAATGGTTGCAGTAATAAACTTCACCTGGATAGCCTTGCACTTTTGTATCGAAATTTGCCCAGAAACTTTAAAGGATTGTGGTCTGTATAAACAATTATTTCTGACAAATTGTTTGCTACGTAGATTTCAAAATGCTGCAATGCTAACACCAAACCCAACGTCTCCTTTTTGAATGTTGAATATCTTCTCTGTTGTGAATTCAACTTCCATGAAAAATACCCGATCAGTTCTTCAATTCATCTTCTTGTAACAGTACCGCCCCAATGCCAATATCGCATGCGTCAATGGCCAACTTAAATTGTTTGGCATAATTGGGTACTGCCAAAACTGGTGCCAGAGTTAATATAGTTTTCAAACTATCAAATGCCTCCTGACACTCCTGCTTCCATTGAAACTTCTTGTTTTTTAATAGTTCAGTCAGTGGAGTACCCACACTCCTAAAAGTTTGGTACAAATTTCCGATAAAACCCACTCGCCCAGAAATCTCAAAACTTCTCATTTTGTTGTAGGCACTGGGAAATCCATGATAGCTTTGACTTTCACATCTCTTGGAGCCACCTTACCATGTCCAATGGTATAGCCTAGATATGTAACCTGTGCTTTTGCAAGTTCATTTTTAGCCAAGTTCATCTCCAAATTAGCTTCTTGTAGTCGAGTAAATAATTCTTCCAGATGCTGTAAATGCACATCCCATGCCTGACTAAAGAACTATTAAGACATCAATATAAACAGCACAATTGCAATTACTTTGTCACTCTTTGAAATGTCGCAGGTATATTCTTCATACCAAATAGCATGACTTTAAATTGATATCGTCCATTTGGCATCACAAAAGCCAATACCTCCTTTGCTCTCTGTGATAACGGTACTTGTCAATATCCTTTTAGCAAGTCAATCTTTTGATAAATTTTGATTGTCCCACTTTCTCAATACTATCCTCCAACCATGGTATAGGATATGAATCCACTTTTGTCACCTTTCGATGGTCCGCACACAGTCTTTGTGTTCCATCCAGTACAATAGGCGAACTCCAGTTATTGCATCTAGACTGTGCTTGTGATAACTTTGCTGGATTTAATCTAGAAGGATGTTGCCTTATTGAAGATGAAACTGTTACAGAGACATCACATATAGCTAAATCTGTTCTCCCCAACGTATTTCCACAACTAACTTTGTATGACTGCAATAGCTTTTCCAAATCACTTTGACACTTTCTACAAGGTCATTCAATATTCCATTTAATTTTTCAAGTATCCCCTAATTATCCAATTTGATTAGAGGAAAATCAATTTCAGAGTCTTGCATTTCTACCCCTTTCTCATTATCTACCACCAGTAACAACTCCTTTTGGTCCTCTTCCCTGTCAAAGTACTTTTTAAGCACATTTACATGATACACCTGCTGCTTCTTTCTTCTACCTGGACTACCTGAAGTAAATAATTTAGTTCATTCAATTTCTTCAATCCTGTAAGGCCCACTAAATCTTGCCTTTAATGAGTCACCCAGCACTGGTAATAGAACTAGCACTTTCTCTCCAGCATTAAAACTGTGAGTGTTAGCTTTCTTATCTGCCTTCCCTTTCATCTGTGATATCTTTAAATGTTTCCGAGCCAACTCGCTTGCTCTACCCAATCTCTCTCTGAAGTGTGATTCATAATCCAGGAGAGTAGTTTCTGGATTTTGACCCAGTAATTTCTCATGAATCAATTTCAGTGGTCCCCTTACCTCATGACCATAAACTAATTCAAAGAGACTAAAACCAGTCAATTCGTTAGAAGCCACTATAATAGCAAATAGCAAGAATGGAATTCCCCTATCCCAGTCCTATGGATAATCCTGACAGTGCACTCTCATCATAGTTTTAAAGCTTGATGCCATATTTTCAAAACCCATTGTGACAACGGATGGTAAGCTGTTGACTTAAACTGTTTTATCCCCAAACTGTTCATTACTTCCTTAAACAACTGACCCCCTGATCTGATTTTATTTATTTAAGTAAACCATATCTTGTAAAACATTTAATTAACTCCTCCACAATCTTCTTAGTTGTAATATTCCTTAAAGGTATTGCTTCAGGAAGCCTGGTAGACACATCCATCATTGTCAATAAATACTGATTTCCACTTTTAGTTTTAAGGAGGGGTCCTACACAATCAATCAGACCCTAGTATAAGGTTCTTCAAATGCTGGTATTGGAGTTAAAGGTGCCGGCTTAAACACTGCTTGTAGTTTCCCTACCACCTGACATATGTAACATGTTCTACAGAATTTGACTACATCCCTATGCAATCCTGGCCAATAAAAAATGTTTCTCTGCTTTTGTCTGTGTTGTTCTAATTCCTAAATGTCCCCCCATTGGCATTTCATGAGCAATCCTTAGAATCTCATTTCTATATCTTAATGGGATAACAATCTGATGCACCTCCCCCCAGCTTTCATGTGCTGAAAAATGATCTGGCCTCCATGTTCTCATAAAATTATCGCCGTTAAGGTAATAACATTCGGGAATACATTTTGCCTCCGTTTCTGAGTAAGCTTTCTGATGTAACTGTTTTAATTGCAAATCCTTTTGCTGCAACTCAATTAACTGCCTTTAGTTAAACTTCAGCTGAATGGTTCTCTCCTATGTCTTTCTGAATGAGGTTATCAAACACAGTGCCTGCTAATTGGATTTCAATATCTTCTCCCTGTCTTTGAACTGCCTGTCTTTCTTGTTTTTCTCGTTTCAACCTGTGTGCCTGTGATCTGGTTATCACATAATCTGGAAACAATCCAGGATGCTCCTTCTGTAACACCTCTGTTCAAACCACTTCTACAAGCTGCTCAGATATTATAGGCATCACTCGCATTTGAGATCTGGCTATACCATTACCCAGAATAAAATGAACCCCTACAATGGGCAATTTTTGCACCACCCCAACAGTCACTTCACTAGTTTCCCCTTCAGGGAAGGAAATTTGAAGTCCTCACCTGTTCTTGGCCTACACATGACTCCAGACATCAGCACTGTGGTTGACTCTTACATGCCCTCTGAAATGGCCTAACAAGCCACTCAGTCGTAACAAACCCCTGTTAAGCCACAAAGAAGGAACGAAATCAGATGAACCACCCAGCATCAACCTAGGCACCGGAAACGACAACGACAATCACAGCCCTGTCGACCCTGCTTGGTCCTCCTTTTTTTAATTCAATCATGGGATGTGGGCTTCACTGGCTGGGCCAGCATTTATTGCCCATTCCTATTTGCCCTGAAGAAGGCGGTGGTGAGCTGTCTTCTTGAACCGCTGCAGTCCATGCGGTGTAGGTATACCCACAGTGCTGTTAGGGAGGGAGTTCCAGGATTTTGACCCTGCGACAGTGAAGGAACAGTGATATATTTCCATGTCAGGATGGTGTGTGTCTTGGAGGGGAACTTCCAGGCAGTGGTGGCCCCATCTATCTGCTGCCCTTGAGCTTCTAGGTGATAGTGGTCACAGGTTTGGAAGGTGCTGCCTAAGTAGCCTTGGTGAATTCCTGCAGTGCACCTTGCAGATGGTACACACTGTTGCTACTGTGCGTCGATGGTGGAGGGAGTAAATGTTTGTAGATGTGGTGCCAATCAAGTGGGCTACTTTGTCCTGGACAGTGTCAAGTTCCTTGAGTGTTGTGGGAGCTGCGCTCATCCAGGCAAGTGGAGAGTATTCCATCACACTCCTGACTTGAGCCTAGTAGATGCTGGACAGGCTTTGGGGAGTCAGGAGGTGAGTTACTCATCACACGATTCCTAGCCTCTGACCTGCTCTTGTAGCCACAGTGTTTATACAGCTACTCCAGTTCAGTTTCTGGTCAATGATAACCCCCAGGATGTTGATAGTGGGGGATTCAATGATGGTAATGCCATTGAACACCAAGCAGTGATGGTTGGATTCTCTCTTGTAGGAGACAGTCATTGCCTGGCACCTCTGTGGCACAAATGTTACTTGACACTTGTTAGCCCAAGCCTGGATATTATCCAAATCTTGCTGCATTTGGACATGGACTGCTTCAGTATCTGAAGAGCCGCGAATGGTGCTGAACATTGTGCAATCATCAGCGAACATCCCCACTTCTGACCTTATGATGGAAGGAAGGTCATTGATGAAGCAGCTGAAGATGTCTGAGCTGAGGACACTACCCTGAGGAACTCCTGCAGTGATGTCCTGGAGCTGAGATGACTGACCTCCAACAACCAGAACCATCTCCCTTTGCACTAGGTATGACTCTAACCAGTGGAGGGTTTTCCCCCTGATTCCCATTAACTCCAGTTTTGCTAGAGCTCCTTGATGCCACAATCTGTCAAATACTGCCTTGATGTCAAGGGTAGTCACTCTCACCTCACCTCTGGGGTTCAACTCTTTTGTCCACATTTGAAACAAGGCTGTAATGAGGTCAGGAGCTGAGTGGCCCTGGCAGAACCCAAACTGGATGTCAGTGAGAAGATTATTGCTAAGCAAGTGCCGCTTGATAGCACTGTTCATGACCCCTTCCATTACTTTACTGATGATTGAGAATAGACTGATGGGGCAGTAATTGGCCGGGTTGAATTTGTCCTGTTTATTTGTACAGGACATTACTGGGAAATTTTCCACATAGCCGGATAGATATTAGTGCTGTAGTTGTATTGGAACAGCTTAGCTAGGGGCACAGCACGTTCTGGAGCTTCAGTGTTATTGCCAGAATATTGTCAGGGCCCATAGCCTTTGCAGTGTCCAGTGCCTTCAGCCGTTCCTTGATATCACATGGAGTGAATCAAATTGGCTGAAGACTGGCATCTGTGATGCTGGGGACCTCCAGAGGAGGCCAAAATGGATCATCCAATCCCCACTTCTGACTGAAGATTGTTGCCTTATCTTCAGCCTTACCTTTTGCACTGATGTGCTGGGCTACTCCAGCTTTGAGGATGGGATATTTGTGGAGCCTCCTCCAGTGAGTTGTTTAATTGTCCACCACCATTCACGACTGGATGTGGCAGGACTGCAGAGCCGTTGGTTGAGGGATCGCTTGGCACTGTCTATCACTTGCTGCTTATGCTGTTGGTCATGCAAGTAGTCCTGTGTTATAGCTTCACCAGGTTGACACCTCATTTTTAGGTATGCCTGGTGCTGTTCCTGGCATGCCCTCCTACACTCTTCATTGAACCAGGGTTGATCCCCTGACTTGGTGGTAATGGTAAGGTGGGGGATATGCTGGGCCATGAGGTTACAGATTGTGTTCAGGTACAATTCTGCTGCTGGTGGTGGTCCACAGCGCGTCATGGATGCCCAGTCTTGTGTTGCTAGATCTCAAAATCTATCCCATTTAGCATGGTGGTAGTACCACACAACACGATAGAGGGTATCTCAATGTGAAGGCGGGACTTTGTCTCCACAAGGACTGTGCGGTGGTCACTTCTCCTGATACTGTCATGGACAGATGCATCTGCGACAGGCGGGTTGGTGAGGATGAGGTCAAGTATGTTTTTCCCTCTTGTTGGTCCCCTCACTACCTGCTGCAGATGTAGTCTAACAGCTATTGTCCTTTAGGACTCAGCCATCTCAGTCAGTAGTGGTGCTACTGAGCCACTCTTAGTGATGGACATTGAAGCCCCCCCCACCCAGAATACAAACTGTGCCCTTGCTACCCTCAGTGCTTCCTCTAAGTGGCGTTCAACATGGAGGGGCACTGATTCATCAGCTGAGGGAGGGCGGTACGTGATAATCAGCGGGAGGTTTGCTTGCCCATGTTTGACCAGATGCCATGAGACTTCATGGGGTCCAGAGTCGATGTTGAGGACTCCCAAGCCACTCACTTCAGACTGTATAGCACTGTGCCACCACCTCTGCCAGTGGGATAGGACATGCCAGGGATGGTGATGGTGGAGTCTGGGACATTATCTTACTAACACCTGGGGACTAATGCCAAAATTGGGAGAGCTGTCTCACAGACTAGTCAAGCAACAACCAGACATAGTCATCCTCACTGAATCATACCTTATAGATAATGTTCAATGGATTTGCCATCACCGAATCCCCCTTCTATCAACATCCTGGGGTTACCATTTACATAAACAGAACTGGACTAGCCATATAAATACTATGGCTACAAGAGCAGGTCAGAGGTTAGGAATCCTGCATGCATAACTCACCTCCTGACTCCCCAAAGCCTGTCCACCATCTACAAGGCACAAGTCAGGAGTGTGATGGAATATTTCCCACTTGCCTCGATAAGTGCAGCTCCCACAATGGTCAAGAAGCTTGACACCATTCAGGACAAAGCAGCCTGCTCGATTGTAACCACATTCACTCCCTCCACCACCGGCACACAGTAGCAGCAGTGTGTACCATCTACAAGATGCACTGCAGGAATTCACCAAGTCTCCTTAGACAGCACCTTCCAAACCCACAACCACTAGCGTCTGGAAGGTCAAGGGCAGCAGATAGATGGGAACACCACCACCTGCAAGTTCCCCTCCAAGTTATTCACCACCCTGACTTGGAAATATATCGCCGTTCCTTCACAGTCGCTGGGTCAAAATCCTGGAACTCCCTTCCAGCAGCACTGTGGGTGTTTCTACACTACATGGACTGCAGCGGTTCAAGAAGGCAGCTCACCACCACCTTCTCAAGGGCTACTAGGGATGGGCAATAAATGCTGGCCCAGCCAGCGAAGCCCACATCCCGTGAATGAATAAAAAAAACATACATATGTCTACAAAATTACTACTATAATAACTACAAAAATCTCCTAATTAATCTGACTCTCAGTTAAATCCCTGTTAAGTCAACAGTAAAACTCATAGATTTGAAAAGACATCTGGCAGAGCGTACCCTGGACAGTCACATTCAGAATGAGTTTCTTTCAGCCCTGGGTCCTCGCAGACAGGCTTTAGGTTTACAGGCTGGAGTCTTCTCACACTTGATGGATTTTACAATGCCTGTGCCTCACGCGCAATCTCCTTTCTCCTTTATACACATCTTTCTATTTCAACGTAGGTTTTCCATTGTATTACTCGGTTTTTCATTTTACCTCTTCCAAGAATAACATTCTTTCATCCCACCAATTTTATTCGTAAGCTGAAAAGAATAAACACATTGCTTGGCGTATTCGAGCTAGGTGCAAGATTTCACCCCATTCTTTTGACTGCTTTATTTAAAAATGCAAATTGCCCACTTGACACCTATGGGCAGGATTTCACCCCTGGCGTGTTGACACGGGCGGGGCTGGCCGGAAAGCCAACCACTGCCCGCAATCGGTCCCGGAAGGCAATTTCACGCCGGCGGGCCTGTGCGGGTGGGGGGGAGGAAGGTTGAGCCTAGCGAGTGTGACCTTCACGCATGCGCGCCAGTGTGCGCTACACAATTTTCCTGAGGCAGGGAGGTGAAGATACATGAAAAAAAACCTCATTAAAATAAAAACATGTCATGGAACACGTCCCCTCATGAGCCGGGAAACGTTGTTCATGAAAAGTTAAAGTTTTTATTTCATTTTTATTTGCGTGCGGAAGGCTCATCCCGCCCATGGACGAGGTTTCCAAAAAAGTGCAAAGGCCACTTGCCCCAACCATTACGTTGGACGGGCAGTGAAAACGTGCGCTCGGTGACCGAAATATTGCCCGAGTGTGTGATGACATCGGGATGCTCGCCCGACGTCATTTTACGCTCAGTCAGGCCGGACGCGCGCCCACATGCCGAACGAGAAACTTTATTCCATGTTTCTAAACTTCCCCAAGTTTATCTAATTACAAATTCAAACCTCCTTCTCTCTACACGTTACAACACCCAGGCTAGCTGGCTTTAATCCTATTAAGACACACACACATAGGGCAGAAATACTTGCTCGACAGGCCGGCGCTGTTAGGACCAGCTTGAGCGTGAAATAACGCACGTTGATGTTAGCCGAGCGTGCCAATGACAATTAAAAGACCTGTTAAGACCATGAAGCAATCAATTAACTTACATTTTTCACTGACCGTTTAACCCAGCGTTTGACGGGCAGGTGAAAAGGCCAAACCACCTTTGCATTTTTTTGGAAACCTCGTCCACGGGCGGGATGAGGTTTCCGAAAGCAAATACAAATAAAATTAAAACTTTAGATTTTCATTCGTAACATGTTCCTGCTCATGTGACACAGTCACATGTTCCTGCTCATGTGACACAGTCACATGTTCCTGCTCATGTGACACAGTCACATGTTCCTGCTCATGTGACACAGTCACATGTTCCTGCTCATGTGACACAGTCACATGTTCCTGCTCATGTGACACAGTCACATGAGGAGACGTGTTTCATTACGGTTTTGCTTTCATTTTTTTTTCAAAGCTCTTCATCTCCCAGAGGCAGCTCTGTATGGAGACACATATTGAACCCGTACCCCAGTGAGAGACAGTGTGTGTGCGAATCATACTCCAGTGAAAGTCAATGTGTGTGGGACCCATACTTCAGTGAGAGTCACTGTGTGTGCAACCCGTACCCCAGTGAGAGTCAGTGTGTGTGGGACCCGACCCCAGTGAGAGACAGTGTGTGCAACCCATACCCCAGTGAGAGTCAGTGTGTGTGGGACCCATACCCCAGTGAGAGTCAGTGTGTGCGGGACCAGTACCCCAGTGAGAGTCAGTGTGTGCGGGACCCGTACCCCAGTGAGAGTCAGTGTGTGTGCAACCCATACCCCAGTGAGAGTCAGTGTGTGTGCAACCCATACCCCAGTGAGCCTCAGTGTGTGTGCAACCCATACCCCAGTGAGAGTCAGTGTGTGTGCAACCCATACCCCAGTGAGAGTCAGTGTGTGTGGGACCCGTACGCCAGTGAGAGTCAGTGTGTGTGTGTGACCCATACCCCAGTGAGAGTCAGTGTGTGCGGGACCTGTACCCCAGTGAGAGTCAGTGTGTGTGGGACCCGTACACAAGTGAGAGTCAGTGTGTGTGTGTGACCCATACCCCAGTGAGAGTCAGTGTGTGCGGGACCTGTACCCCAGTGAGAGTCAGTGTGTGTGGGACCCGTACCCCAGTGAGAGTCAGTGTGTGTGTGTGACCCATACCCCAGTGAGAGTCAGTGTGTGCGGGACTTGTACCCCAGTGAGAGTCAGTGTGTGTGGAACCCATACCCCAGTGAGAGTCAGTGTGTGTGGGACCCAAAACCCAGTGAGAGTCAGTGTGTGCGGGACCAGTACCCCAGTGAGAGTCAGTGTGTGTGGGACCCATACCCCAGTGAGAGTCAGTGTGTGTGGAACCCGTACCCCAGTGAGAGTCAGTGTGTGTGGAACCCGTACCCCAGTGAGAGTCAGTGTGTGTGGGACCCGTACCCCAGTGAGAGTCAGTGTGTGTGGGACCCATACCCCAGTGAGAGTCTGGCAGGCAAGGTCAGCAGGTCCCGGAGGGGCTGGGAAACAGGTCACTGCCCACAATCAGCTCCCAACAACCCTTTCATTCTGGTGGACCACTTAAAGTCCGTCTGCCATGGAACTTGGCCGGTCGCTGGTCGGGTTGGGCCAAGCAGGAGCCTGTCGGCCTCTGGGCCCAATGGCGACCCAGAAGCCATTTTATTCTCGGCCCAGGTAGCCGCTGGGAGGCTGCAATGGCCAAAGGTCTGTTCTGCGTTAGCAAAGTGATGGAGTCGAATGCAGCTGGAGACTCCAAGTGGGAGGGCAGGTTGGGTGGTCGCTCAGCCCCCTGCTTTTTGGATGAGTGCTTTTCAGCGCTCCTGGAGGAGGTGGCTGCTAGGAGGGACACCCATGCCCCCAGAGATGGCAGGAGGGAGCCACCACACCTCACGAAGAGGGCGTGGGAGGAGGTGGCAGCTCTGGTTAGCAGCCATGATGTTGTGCGGCACACCTGGGTCCAGTGCCGCAAGAGGTTCAATGACCTGCTGTGCTCAGGAAGGGTGAGTAGCATGTTGGCATGGGTCAGTGTGCAGAAGTGTTAATGTGTGGCCTTCCCTCTGTGGGCCTCAGAGGTGCTACAGTCTGAGTGCCAACTGTCAATGCCACCGGAGCTGGCCAGGGAAGGTGTGCCCTGGCTGCTTGGACTGAGGGTCTTGCAGCTCGAGGGCCACGATTCGGATGTGCCATGTGAGGTGTAGCTCAGCTGGGGTTGGCCAGGCTGTAATGGCGCTCAGGTACATAGCAGACTAATCAATGCTCCTCTGTCCTTTTAGGAGAGGACGAGCCACAGTCAAGCAAAGAGGGCACATACAGGCGGAGACCACCCACCCACCCCACAACCCACCCACCCCCCCACCCCCCCCCACCCCACCCCCCCCACCACCCACCCACCCCCCCCATCCCACCCCCCCCACCACCCACCCACCCCCCCCACCACCCACCCACCACCCCCAACCCCAACCCCCACCCCACCCCCAACCTCCTGCTGTTCAGCAGGTTTGAGCAGGACATCCTTGAGCTGGAGAGATGGCACATGTGCAACCGGGAGTGGAGAGACAGGGGTGTCAGAGGAAGGTAAGGGCACAGTGCACAGAGGTGAGAGTTTCGGATTGTGCCACCATTCTAGTGCAGCCTCTTCATTGATGGGAGCCTCAAACCTGGAGAACCCCATTGATCATTGAAAGCTGAGGGCACAATGATGCAGATCTCCACTGTCTCACCAGGGTGCCTGGCCTGTACAGTGACAGTGTAATGACTTTAACTAATGACATGTCCTTGTTCTCCATTTTAGATTCACCAGCTCACACTCACTGTTCGGACCCCGAAGGACCACCCCTGCTGCCGGACAACCACCGGACTTCATTTGCACCTGCGTCACAGCCTCTCTCTGAAGCAGGCACCAGCGCAGATACCAGCATCTCGGTGGGCATTAGATGCTCGGCTAGAATGTCAGTGCACATTGATGAGGGCACTTTCCACTCACTTGAGGTGCAGGCGGAGGCAGAGAGTGCCCAGGACTCTGGCAGTCGGAGCACGGCTGGAGACCTGGACTATGTTCAGCTGAAGGCTGATAATGAGCCTCTGGAGTCGTCCATTAGGTAGCAGATGCTGGATGTCCAGCGTGATGTGTGGGAGGATCTGGCAGAGATCCATGAGGGTCTGGGTGCCATGGTCTCCATTGTGGAGGAGTCCATGAGGAGCATGAGCACTGTGTTGACCCTCATGGCTGAGCACACTGCCTCCTCCATTGAGAGAGTGGTGACTCTCATGGAGAGGCAGCTCCAGGGACAGAATCGGGGGTTCCTGGGGCTGTGCTTGGACCTGCAGCCCTCACACAGGCACTGACCTCACATGGTCAGTGTCAGCATGGGAGATGGATTGGGCACCCAGTATCCCAGCTGGGTGCCCATCCATCGATGGCAAGGAAGGAGGTTCAGAGCGACCTCACGTTGGCGCACAAGCTGCTTCTCGTCTCTGTGGGCTCCTCTCAGGGCGCTCTGGATGATGGCAGCAGCTCCTCCACCCCTCTGCCAGTGACCATGGCATCTGGCGAGGCTGTGATGACTGGGGAGATGCCAGGCGTGGCACTGGCCATGCCCTCCCAGACACGGCCAGCAGGGGTTCCTCTGGCCAGAGGACAACCACCAAGGTCATCAAGGCCAACAAGACAGCAGAGTCAGCAGGCTGTCTCCAATGCCACTGCCAGCGAGGGGGTCAGCACCAAGACGTAACACTTGTAAATGTAAGTTAAAGGCACCATGAGCACAAGAAGGACAGATCATGGGTGACTTTCTGTTCATTTATGTTTGGTTTATATGTCTGCTGGTGTGGACATCAATACCAGTAATGGTAATTTAATTATGTATTCAATGTGACAATAAGATTAAACTTGCTTTGGTTCTGATGGCCTGAGTATGTTTTACCTTTCTTCTTTCTGGTGCAGGGTACGCCTGTATGTAATGCTGCATGTGAGTGGCTGGAGACGTTATTCCACAGGCATTGAGTGGACTTTGGAGTCAAATGAAAGGGTCCTTTCCGGCATCCGGGATGGAGGCAGCAGCCCTGGCATGAGGTTTAAGCTGATCTTTGGCAGCCTAGCTGAAGGAGCGTTGGATCAGGGTGTCCCTGGTGTCCCTGCCTCCCTGGATGTTGCCGAGGTCTGGCTCCACACCTCAGTATTGTCCTCACCGTGCTCCTCTTTGACTCGCTAATGGACTCATCATCTTTAGCCTGTGGAGCTGCGTAAAGATCCTCTGCCTCCATTGGCTCCCCCCTTGCCAGTGCCAGATTGTGGAGAGCGCAGCAGGTAACCACTATCAGTGACACCCACTCTGGGGAGTATTGTAGTGCTCCCCCCAAACGGTCCAGGCATCGGAAGTGCATCTTGAGAAGACCAAGGTCTTCTCGACCACCGCCCTTGTGGAGGCATGACTCATATTGTAATGTTGTCCTGCCTCTGTTCTTGGGGGGCACTTGTCGCCGGGCAACCATCCATCCAGTCGGGCTGGAGCACTGAAGAGTCTCAGCACCTGGGAGAGTCTCAGGATGTATGCATCGTGGGAGCTGCCTGGGTACCTTGCGCAGACTTGCAGAATCTGCATCCTGTGGTCATACACTATATGCACGTTCATGGAGTGGAATCCCTTCCTGTTGACGAAGGCACCCGGCTGACCCACTGGTGCCTTGATAGCCACATGTGTACAGTCTATAGCACCCTGGACACGGGGAACCCAGCAATCGCTGCACAGCCTCTGGCTCACTCAGCCTGGCTGGCCTCGTCCATACAGTGTGTGTGGAACCCATATCCCAGTGAGAGTCAGCGTGTGTAGGACTCCTACCCCTGTGAGAGTCAGGGTGTGTGGTACCTGTACCCCAGTGAGAGTCAGTGTGTGTGAGACCCTTTCCCCAGTGAGAGTCAGGGTGTGTGGTACCTGTACCCCAGTGAGAGTCAGTGTGTGTGGTACCTGTACCCCAGTGAGAGTCAGTGTGTGTGGGACCGTACCTCAGTGAGAGTCAGTGTGTGTGGGACCCGTACCCCAGTGAGAGTCAGTGTGTGTGGGACCCATACTCCAGTGAGAGTCAGGGTGTGCAGTACCTGTACCCCAGTGAGAGTCAATGTGTGTGGGACCCTTACCCCAGTGAGAGTCAGGGTGTGTGGTACCTGTACCCCAGTGAGAGTCAGTGTGTGTGGTACCTGTACCCCAGTGAGAGTCAGTGTGTGTGGGACCCGTACCCCAGTGAGAGTCAGTGTGTGTGGTACTGTACCCCAGTGAGAGTCAATGTGTGTGGAACCGGTACCCCAGTGAGAGTCAGTGTCTGTGGGACTGTACCCCACTTGAGAGTCAATGTGTGTGGGATCTGCACCCCAGTGAGAGTCAGTGTGTGTGGAACGCCCCAGAGAGAGTCAGTGTGTGGGACCCATACCCCAGTGAGAATCGGTGTGTGTGGTATGCCCCAGTGAGAGTCGGTGTGTGTGTGACCTGTACCCCAGTGAGAGTCAGTGTGTGTGGGAACTCTACCCCAGTGAGAGTCAGTGTGTGTGGGAACTCTATCCCAGTGAGAGTCAGTGTGTGTGGGAACTCTACCCCAGTGAGAGTCAGTGTGTGTGGGACCCGTACTGCAGTGAGAGTCAGTGTGTGTGAGACCCGTACTCCAGTGAGAGTCAGTGTGTATGGGACCCGTACCCCAGTGAGAGTCAGTATATGGGACCTCTACTCCAGTGAGAGTCGGTGTGTATGTGACCCGTACCCCAGTGAGAGTCGGTGTGTATGGGACTGTACCCCAATGAGAGTCAGTGGCCTGAATTTTGTGTTCCGAGGTTGCGCACACACCCAGCCCAAATGCATTTAAAATTGTGCCAAAAGGCGCTGGCTGTGTGTCCTGATCTCACCGCACACACAAGCAATATTGAGGTCGCTGGGTCTGCGCTGTAGTTGGAACAGCGCCCGCCCACAATGAAGGGCCTATTAAGCTCATTAAAAAGCCTATTGAGTGTAATTTAATGTTGTCCGTGCAACTCTTAGCTTGTCACATGGGCAAAACGGGTTGGCCAAATTCACGTTATTAACATCCCCTCATCCACGGTCGGGGTAAAAGGGCCACTGGGGCATCAGCACTTTCTCTGTCATTGCCAGTCCTTTACTGTGTGAGTACAGGGTTGTCCCAGAGTTTCTTGGCATCTCATTTGATTGTCAAACCTGCCTTCCAGCATCTCAGATTCTCTTCCTGGAAGGGTCCCCTGAGGATTGCAGCATAATACTCCTTCATTTTCAAGTTACTGGCCCTCTGCATCCCATCTAATGGAGATAGTGTATCTGCCGGTGAAACCTCCTTTGAAGATGAAGAGGGGGCACGAGGGAGAGGTGCCAGTAGGGCACGGGCTCAGTTGGTGTAGGGCCAGCAGGGAGGCCAAGGCAGGAGGCCCTGCCAAAGACACCAATTCCCAGCATCTAGAGTGTCCAGGCAGCGCTCCAACTACCTCCAGATGTCCGAGGTCCAGTGCTGCAGGAGACTCCGGCTCTCCAGGGACACGGTGACAGCAATATGTCACGTGATGGTCCGGAAATCGCCTCCAACTGCGTGGGCGGACACCCCATTCCGCTGGCTCTGAAGGTCACAGTGGCCCTGACCTGCTCTGCCTCTGGTTCTTTTCAGGGCTCAGTCGGGGGGGGTCTGTGCGGCGTTTCTCAATCAGCTGCACACAGTTGCATCAAGCCCGTGACTGATGCTACCTTTAGACACGTCCGCACATTCATCCACTTCTGGACAGAGGAGGCGAACCAGGCGGAGAGAGCACGAGACTGCATTGTGGTGGCTGGGTTTCCCAGTGTCCAGGATGTGATAGATTGCACTCACATGGCCAGCAAGACTCCGGCAGTTGAGCCGAGACCTTTCATAAACAGAAAGAGGTTGCATTCAGTGAGTGTTCAGATCGTCTGTGACCACAGGACACAGATTCTCCAAGTTTGTGCCCGTTACTCTGGGAGCTTACACAATGCTTATGTCTTGTGGCACTCACGGGTACCAAGGCTGTTCGTGGCTCCTGTCTGAGTGGATGGATGGCTCCTGGTTGACGAGGGCTATCTCTTGAAGAGGTGGCTGATGACCCCGTTCCATCACCCAAGTGGGGTCATCAGCCACTTGGCAGTGATATCCTCCATCGTGTTGTGTGGTACTACCATTGTGCTAAATGGGATAGATTTAGAACAGATCTAGCAACTCAAGACTGGGCATCCATGAGGCACTGTGGGCTATCAGCAGCAGCACGATTGTGCTCGAACACAATCTGTAACCTCATGGCCCGGCATGTCCCCCACTCTACCATTACCATCAAGCCAGGGGATCAACCCTGGTTCAACAAAGAGTACAGGAGGGCATACCAGAATCAGCACCAGGCATACCTAAAAATGAGGTGTCAACTTGGTGAAGCCAAAACACAGGACTACTTGCATAAGAAACAGCAAAATAAGCAAGTGATAGACGAGTCTAAGTGATCTCACAACCAACAGATCAGATCTAAGCTCTGCAGTCCTGCCACATCCAGTTGTGAATGATGGTGGACAATTAAACAACTCACTGGAGGAGGAGGTTCCACCCCATCCTCAATGATACAAGAGTCAAGCACGTCAGTGCAAAAGATATGGCTGGAACATTTGCTACAATCTTCAGCCAGAAGCACCAAGTGAATGATCCATCTTGGCCTCCTCCAGAGGTCCCCAGCATCACAGATGCCAGTTTTCAGCCAATTCAATTCACTCCACATGATATCAAGAAACTGAAGGCTGAAGACACTGGATACTGCAAAGTCTATGGTGCCCTGACAATATTCCGGCAATAGTACTGAACACTTGTGCTCTAAAACTTGCCGCGCCCCTAGCCAAGCTGTTCCAGTACAGCTACAACACTGGCATTTACCCAGCAATGTGGAAAATTGCCCAGATATGTCCTGTACACAAAAAGCAGGACAAATCCAACCCGGCCAATTACCGCCCTATCAGTCTACTCTCCATCATCAGTAAAGTAATGGAAGGGGTCATCAACAATGCTATCAAGTGGCACTTACTTAGTAATAACCTGCTCACTGATGCCCAGTTTGGGTTCCACCAGGGCCACTCAGCTCCTGACCTCATTACATCCTTGGTTCAAATGTGGACAAAAGAGCTGAACTCCAAATGTGAGGTGAGAGTAATTGCCCTTGACATCAAGGCAGTATTTGACTGAGTGTGGCATCAAAGAGCCCTAGCAAAACTGGAGTCAATGGGAATCAGGGGGGAAACTCTCCACTGGTTGGAGTCATACCTAGCACAAAAGGAGATGGTTGTGGATGTCGGAGGTCAGTCATCTCAGCTCCAGGACATCACTGCAGGAGTTCCTCAGGGTAGTGTCCTCAGCCCAGCTACCATCAGCTGCTTCATCAATGACCTTCCTTCCATCATAAGGTCAGAAGTGGGGTTATGTTCACCGATGATTGCACAATGTTCAGCACCATTTGCAACTCCTCAGATACTGAAGCAGTCCATGTTCAAATGCAGCAAGACCTGGACAATATCCAGGCTTGGGCTGACAAGTGGCAAGTAACATTCATGCCACACAAGTGTCAGGCAATGGCCATCAGGAACAAGAAAGAATCTAACCATTGCCCCTTGATGTTCAATGGCATTACCATCACTGAATCCCCCACTATCAACATCCATTGACCAAAAACTGAACTGAACTAGCATATAAATATTGCGGCTACAAGAGCAGGTCAGAGGCTAGGAATCCTGTGGCGAGTAACCCACCTCTTGACTCCCCAAAGTCTTTTCAGCATCTACAAGGCACAAGTCAGGAGTGTGATGAAATACACCCCACTTGCCTGGATGTGTGCAGCTCCCACAACACTCAAGAAGCTTGACACTGTCCAGGTCAAAGCAGCCCTCTTGGTTGGCACCACATCCACAAACATTCACTCCCTCCACCACCAATGCACAGTGACAGCAGTGTGTACCATCCACAAGTCTCCTTAGACAGCACCTTCCAAACCCATGACCACAACCATCTAGAAGGACAAGGGCAGCAGACACCTGGGAACACCACTACCTGGAAGTTCACCTCCAAGTCACTCACCATCCTGATTTGGAAATATATCACCGTTCCTTCACTGTCACTGGGGTGAAATCCTGGAACTCCCTCCCTAACAGCACTGTGGGTGTACCTACACCACATGGACTGCAGCAGTTTAAGAAGGCAGCTCACCACCACCTTCTCCAGGGCAATTAGGGGTGGGCAATAAATGCTGGCCCAGCCAGTGATGCCCATGTCCCATGATTGAATAAATAAAAAGAACTGAGGCCAAGGAGAGATGCAACAGGGGTCATGCCTCCACCAAGGCAGTAATAGAGAGGACCATCGGACTGCTGAAGATGCGCTTCAGATGCCTGGACCAGTGAGGGGGAGCATTACAGTATCCTCCAGAGCGTGTCTCCCTATTAATCATCGTATGCTGCACCCTGCACAACCTGGCTCTGGCAAGAGGGGACCCACTGGAGGCTGAGGAGAGTGAGGCAGCTCCACAGGCCACAGAAGATGACTCAAGTGATGGCTCAGAGGAAGAGCCTGAGGAGTGCAGGGTGAGGCATCGATGTCTCCTCAAGCCAATGGCACTGTCTCCTTTGCTAACAATCGATAAATGAGAACCCAGCCCAGTACGCCAGCACCACACAACCCCAGACCTTTATAAGCCTGTGCTGCATCGGCACCTACTCAAACCAGCCAGCCAACTCAGCTCATTCAAGTCAAATAAATGTTTATGGTCCTTAACTTGGGCAAGCAAAGAACAGAGTGTCCATCCCTAACACAAGTAAAAAAAAATGCAAAGAATGTCACCAATGACACGTCCCTGCTGGGCTCAAGGTGACTTCAGCTTATGTCTGTGGGTGCTGCGTCTGGATGCCCGCCCCTCGATGACAGTGGTGTTGGAGGCAGCTGCTGACCCTGCTGTCCTGGTGGCCCTGATGACATTGGCGGTTGACCTCTGGCCGCCAGAGCTTGAGTAGGCTCCGCCTGGGAGGGTGCATCCAGCCCCATAGCTGGGCACTTCTCAGTCGTCGTGGCATCATCCAATGCAGCGGCCACTGACAGAGGGGCAGAGGAGTTGGTGCCCTCATCCAGAGCGCCCTGAGAGAGGCCAATAGAGGTGACAGGCAGCTCATCTGCCAGCGTGAGGTGCGTTTGTACCTCTCTGCTCACCACTGATGGACGGGGACCTAGCAGGCAGACTAGGTGCCTCATCCATCTCTAGGTCACTGCCCGTGTGAAGGCTTGCAGGTCCGAGCACAACCCCAGGAACCCCTGAGTCTGCTCCTGAAGCTGCCTCTCCATGAGAGTCACCACTCTCTCAATGGAGGATGCTGTGTGCTTGGTGTTAAGAATCAACACAGAACTCAGGCTCCGCATTGACTCCTTCATGACAGAGACCATGGCATGCAGACCCTTATGGATCTCCGCCAGTTCTCCCCATCCATCCTGCTGGATGTCCAGCATCTGACACCTGGTGGACAATTCCAGAGGCTCATCATCTGTCTTGGACGCAGCATGGTCCTGATCTCCAGCTATGCTCCCACTGTCGGCTCCTTGAGACGTCTCTGCCTCTGCCAGCTCCTCAAGCAAGTGTGATGTGCCCGCACTGCTGCGCATTACCCATGGAAATGTACACCTAATGTCCACTGACATGCGAGTATCTGCGCTGGTGCCTGGTTCAGAGAGTCAGTGTGAAGCTGGTGCAGGTGTGATGTTTTCCCCAGAGCTCAATGGGATGTTCTCAGGGTCACCGGCAGCTCCTGTGGATGGTGCATCTGCGGGAGGAAGGCAAAAGGTCAGTACATTCAATCATCAAGGTCACTGTGCAAGCTGGGCAGGCTGAGGAGACAGTGGAGACCTGCTGCATGGTGCCATCTGCATTGGAGCATCAATGGGCTCTCTGGCTACAGCAATTCAGTTTCTGATGAGAGAAGCCCGTTATGTTTCCACTACCCACCGCACACACATCGGTCACCTGCACTCTTACCTTCACCCGAGACCCCTGCCTCACCACGACCGGGGCAGCGAGCTGGCCTGTGGCGTTCCAGCTCCAGTGCATCACTCTCGTGCTTAGTGAGGAAACACAGATTTGGCTCCTCCACTTGTTCTGCGGCGCTCCGCAGTGTTATGACTGGTCTTCTCCTGACAGGGAAAATATCCTCCTTATTACTCCGTCTCCCTGAAAGTCCTTTCCTGGTTCCCGCCCACACTCCCGCCCAGGCATTAGGCAGGCCATGTCACTGTGACACATCTCACCCTGCAATGCACTGAGGCCAGTCAGGCTGACATCCTGGCCTTGGCAGGGCAGGGCTTCAGTGCCAGTTGGCATACACACTCATAGACCCCTGAACATCCCAAATAAAGTTCTCCGCACAGCTCCATGCCATTTCTGCATTTACCCTTGCTGACCGCAGCAGATCATTGGACCTTTAGCTGCACTGAAGCCACGTACAGTGCATCATGTCGTGCCCTCTGACCTGGGCAGCGACTCTGTCCAGGCCTCCTTGGTCAGGTGGGGCAGCCTTCTCTTGCCGCCCCTGGGCATTAAAATGTGCCACCTGGCACTGACCTCTTTGGTCAGCACTCCCAGGCACTCATCTGAGAAATGGGGTGGGGGGCAGAGTGCTCACCCACTTTGTCCTCCTGCCTTCCATGCTCTCCAGGTGTTGAGGCCTTGACCAAACACCAGAATACATCTTGAGCATCTTCCAGACAGCTCCCTCAGCCTCCCCCACAATCCCTGGCAGCCTTCAGGGAGCTGACCCACGTGTTCCGGCCCCACGCACGCGGCAAACGCACCCGGCAGTCGCAATCCACGCTGGGCAGGCCTTAATTGGCCACCCAGCGTTAGATCATGTTTGCAGTGCGATCTTGGCCAGCAGCAGGGTTTGCATCCATGACAGGCCCACCCTGAGGGTAAAATTCAGGCCCCAGTGAGAATCAGTGTGTGTGGAACCCGTTCCCCAGTGAGAGTCAGTGTGTGTGGAACCCGTTCCCCAGTGAGAGTCAGTGTGTGTGGAACCCGTTCCCCAGTGAGAGTCAGTGTGTGTGGAACCCGTTCCCCAGAGAGAGTCAGTGTGTGTGGGACCCGTTCCCCAGTGAGAGTCAGTGTGTGTGGAACCCGTATTCCAGTGAGAGTCAGTGTGTGTGGAACCCGTAACCCAGTGAGAGTCAGTGTGTGTGTGGAACCCGTTCCCCAGTGAGAGTCAGTGTGTGTGGGACCCGTAACCCAGTGAGAGTCAGTGTGTGTGGGACCCGTAACCCAGTGAGAGTCAGTGTGTGTGGGACCCGTAACCCAGTGAGAGTCAGTGCGTGTAGGACCCCTACCCCAGTGTGAGTCAGTGTGTATGGGACCTGTACCCCAGTGAGAGTCAGTGTCTGTGGGACTGTACTTCAGTGAGAGTCAATGTGTGTGGGACCCGTAACCCAGTGAGAGTCAGTGTGTGTGGGACCCGTACCCCAGTGAGAGTCAGTGTGTGTGGAACCCATACCCCAGTGAGAGTCAATGTGTATGGGACCCGTAACCCAGTGAGAGTCAGTGTGTGTGGGGCCCGTACCCCAGTGAGAGTCAGTGTGTGTGGGACTTATTGAATGCATGGATTTTTACCAAAATTAAAACAATTATTCAGTGTAAACATTGCAATGCTTATCTAATATTTAAATATAATTAATTTTAAACATTGCAACATTTCCCCAAATCTCAACATCAAAACATGATGAATCCTCATCTTAATTTTAAATAAACCTGATACAGGGAAGCTCTTGTCATGACTCGGGAGCTCAGCACTGACTGTCCTGCAGCTCCCCTGTTTTCCCCACTGCTGATCTCATTGTATAAATGGCAAGTCCGACTCGCCAACAGTTTGTGTTAGTGATGTGGCCAGTTATTTTTTATTTGTCCCGTTCTTGCTGCACAGTCTCACTCTCTCCCACCCCCTCGTCCCCCCCACCTCCCCCTCTTTTTCTCTCTCTCTCTCTCCCTCTCTCATTAACGCAGTTTTATAATGTGCTGGTTCTAACTGTGTCAACAAGACACCAGCCAATAATTACACAGTGCACTGCATTTACTGTTCAACAGAAGGAGGGAAATGAATGAGCAATTCGGATTACCAGCACAAACTGTGTCATGCTTGAATAATGTGACTTTTCCAAAGTGACTGATTGATGAGTGAAGCTGGATAAGCAGGTTCCCTCAGCCCTGGTGCTTATTAAGCCAATTATTTGCTGGTGCAAGTCACTCACCAAGAATCTGGTTTGCTCTAATTAATGTTGATATTTTTAAATTACAGTTCTGATTTCTATCTTTCCGAGGTAGATCCTTCACTTTCAACATTCGCTCTTTATTCTGCGTCTGTCCTTTCTCCATTCACCCCTTCAGCTTGTTCAGGTAGCAGGGCCACAATCTCATCCTGTGACTGCGTCAAAGCGGCTGCTCTTCAGCTTTGAGTTGAGACAGTGAGCGTCAGACAGCTATTTGACTGTAGAGGCATCTGCCCCTGTGCTCCCCAACTGGGTCACTGAAAAGAGCAACTTGCTGGTTCATTCCTCTTTCTGGCCTCCTAAGTCCTGCAGCAACAGGGCTGGGACCTGCTAACCTGGGCCAGTCTGCTAAAAATTGAAAGTGCTGGGTAAAGCAGACAGGAGTTGGAGAGTGGCTACTGGAGATCTCGCCCAGCCTCAACCCCAAGAATCTGCCCATAGTCCGTTTGAAAGATCTTAAGGATTCTGTTTGAGGCTGAGAAATCCACGTGGAACCCTTGCTCTGGTTAAAGAAACATTCTTAAGGCCTTGGAATCATATTGTGATTCACTAACCCTAACCATCTCGCTTCGCACAGAAGCTGTCTCATGATTGCCATATTCTTGATTAAAATGCCTTTTATTCCCTTCAGAAACTCAGTCCAGAATTATAAACCTCAGCCCTGGTAATATCCTAGTTAATTTACACTGGATTTTAACCCTCAGCCCTGGTCATATCCCAGTGAATCTACAGTGGATTTTAACCCTCAGCCCTGGTCATATCCCAGTGAATCTACACTGGATTTTAACCCTCAGCCCTGGTCATATCCCAGTGAATCTACACTGGATTTTAACCCCCAGCCCTGTCATATCCCAGTGAATCTACACTGGATTTTAACCCTCAGCCCTGTCATATCCCAGTGAGTCTACACTGGATTTTAACCCTCAGCCCTGGTAATATCCTAGTGAATTTATACTGGATTTTAACGCTCAGCCCTGGTCATATCCCAGTAAATCTATACAGGATTTTAACCCTCAGCTCTGGTAATAGCCCAGTGAATCTACACTGGATTTTAACCCTCAGCCCTAATAATATCCCAGTAAATCTACACTGGGTTTTAACCTCAGCCCTGGTAACATCCCAGTGAACCTACACTGGATCTTTGTGTCTTCTGAAACTTCAGATTTGCCTCTCTGCTTTTAGCTTCTTAGGTCTCCAGGTAAAATTCAACGATTCATTTCACTTTTTCATCATCTTATCCACTGTCCTGTCCAATCAAATCAAAGTAAAAACACTTGGTAAAAGCCCTCCAGCTTTATCAGTGCAGAGAGAGAAAACACTGGGGGAGAGAGGAGAGTGTGAGGAGCACCCTGAGACAGGCAGTCAACAGCACCTAGAGGAGAGCAGAGCAGCTGTAAAAAAGTGTGAGAAGTGACAAGAGTTCGAGAGCAGAGCAGGTATTAAAGCAGCGAACGTTTGACAGCAGAAGAGTATAAAAACAGCACGAGAAGCGGCAAGATTCAAGAACAGAGGGATATAAAAACAGCGTGAGAAGCAGCGAGAGTTCGAGAGCAGAGGTGGCTGAGGGAGTTTGGACAGGAGGTGCTCCTTTCCTTCCCTACCTTTCCTCAGAATGAAGAGCGGTGGCCATGGTAAGTAGGACCTGGTGAGTAAATTATAAAAGTGCAATATTTTTAAACAATTAGCTATACTTGGATTTAACTGGGAAACGCCAGGAATAAGGGAAATTCTGGGCCAACATAATAAAGTAATATAATTAATCCAAAGTAGAATAAAGTTAACGTAAAGGAAGTAGAGTTAAGACATAGCAGAGGGAATGTGTGTCCTGTAATATGTGCGAAGTCATGGACGCTGCTGGTGTCCTAGCTGACCACATGTGCAGGAAGTGCTGTCAGCTGCAGAAACCTGAGCTCCGGGTTTCAGAGCTAGAGCAGCAGCTGGAGTCACTGTGGCACATCCACAAGGTTGAGAGCTACGTGGATAGCATGTTCAGAGAGGTGGTTACACCACAGCTTAAGGGCCTAAGGCAGGGAGGGAATAGGTGACCAGCAGGCAGTCCAAGAGAAGTAGGCAGGTAGTGCAGGAGTCCCTTGGGGTACCGCTCACAAATCGGTTTTCTGTTTTGGAAGCTGGTGAAGGTGCTGGTTCTTCAGAGGAACGCAGTCAGAGCCAAGTTTGTGACACGAGGGTCTCGGCTGTACAGGAGAGGAGGAATAAGAAAGAAAAAGGAATAGTGATAGGGGATTCGTTGGTTCGGGGAATAGACGGGTGTTTCTGTGGCTGTAGGCGTGACTCCAGGATGGTACTCTGCCTCCCTGGTGCCAGGGTCGAGGATGTCACAGAGTGGCGGGAAGACATTCTCCTGGGGGAGGGTGATCAGCCAGAGATCGTGGTCCATGTTGGTACCTATCACTTAGGTAGGAAGGGGGATGTGGTCCTGCAAACAGAATTTAGGGAGCTAGGTGGAAAATTAACAAGCAGGACCTCAAATGTAGTAATCTCCAGATTACTCCCAGTGCCACGTGCCAGTGAGTATAGAAATAGGAGGATGAGGCAGATGAATAGGCGGCTGGAAAGTTGGTGCAGGAGGGAGGGCTTTAGATTCCTGGGACACTGGGACTGGCTCTGGGGGAGATGGCACCTGTACAAGCCAGACGCATTACACCTGAACAGAGCTGGGACTGAGTTCCTTGTGGGCGTTTTGCTAGTGCTGTTGGGAGGGCTTTAAACTAACTCATCAGGGGAGTGGGAACCAGGAGAGAGTGTTAGAGAGGGATACCAGGGTGCACAAAATACTGGGAGAGACAGATAGCACTAGTATAGAGAATAATAAGTTAATAGGTGAATTCAGGGTGAGAGAGAGCGAAACAAAATCTAAATCAGGGTTACTATGCAATTATGTGAATGCATAGAGTATAGTAAATAAGATTGGGGAGTTACAGGCACAGATTGCCATGTGGAAATATGATGTTGTGGTGATAACAGAGACCTTGTTCAAGGAAGGACCGATCTGGCTGTTAAATATTTCTGGGTACAAGGTGTTCAGAAGAGATGGGAAAGGAAGGAAAGGAGGAGGGGTGGTGGTATTGGTTAAAGAGAGCATTGCAGAGCTGGAGAAAGAGGATGTCCCAGAGAGTTCAAGGACAGAATCAATTTGGTTAGAGCCAAGGAACAAAAAGGGGGCAATTACATTGCTCGGTGTAGCCTATAGACACCCAATTAGTGAGAAAGACGTAGCAGAACAAATCTGCAAGGAGATGCAGGCATTATAGAGTAGTTATAATGGGGGACTTTAATTATCCGAATATAGACTGGGACAGTGGTAGTGTAAAAGACAGAGAGGGGCAAAAGTTCCTAGATTGTGTTCAGGAGAATCTTCTACAGCAGCATGTGTCCAATCCAACAAGAAAAGAAGCACTGTTGGACCTGAGGTGGATGATGAGGTGGACCAAGCAGATGAATGGGGGAACATTTAGGAGACAGTGATCATTGTATTGTAGGTTTTAGGATGATGATAAAAAGGACGAGAGGCAACCCAGAGTAAGAATAATTAACTGGATGAGAGCCAACTTCGACGGGGCAAGAACGGAGTTGGGCCCAGATGGACTGGAATGAAAGATTGGCAGGAAAAACTATAGCTAAACAATGGGCTAGCTTCAAAAAAGAATTGGCTCGGGCACAGCCAAGGTGTATTCCATCGAAAGGGAAAGGTAGGACAAACAAGTCCAGAGCTCCCTGCATGAAAAAGGAGATAGAAATTAAGATAAAGAAGGAAAGGTGTGCTTTTGACAGGTGTCAGGTAGAAAATACAATTGAGAACCAAGAGGAATACAGAAGGTCCAGAGGGGAGGTGAGAAAGGTCCAGAGGGGAGGTGAGAAAGCGTATTGGAGAAGCGAAAAGAGAAAATGAGAAAAGACTGGCAGCCAACATAAAGGGGAATCCCAAAATCTTTTATGAGCATGTAATTAGTAGAAGGCTGGTAAAAGGAGGAATAGGGCTGATTAGAAATCAAAAAGGGAATTAACACATGGACAAAGGGGCTGTGGCTGAGGTATTAATACTTTGCATCCGTCTTTACCAAGGAGGTAGATGCTACCCAGGCCATGGTGACAGACAAGGAAACTCTGTCACTAGAAGTGTTCAGAACTGACAAGGAGGAAGTGTTGAATAGACTGTCGGTACTTAAAGTTGACAAGGCACCGGGACCGAATGAGGTGCATCCAAGGATATTGAAGGAAGTGAGAGTAGAAATTGCAGGGGCACTGGCCATAATCTTTCAGTCCTTCCTGGACTCAGGGGAGGTGCTGGAGGACTGGAGAATTGCAAATATTACGCCCTTGTTCAAAAAATGTTGTAAGGTTAAGCCCAGCAATTACAGACCAGTCAGTTTAACTTCAGTGGTGGGCAAGATTCTAGAAACAATTATTTGGGATAGAATTAGTAATCACATGGAAAAATATGGGTTGATAAGGAAGAGCAAGGATGGATTTCTAAAGGGGAAATTGTGTTTAACTAACTTGCTGGAGTTTTTTGAAGAGGTAACACAAAAGGTTGATGAGGGTAATTCTGTTGATGTGGTGTAAATGGACTTTCAAAAGGCATTTAATACAGTGCCACACAACAGACTTGTGAGAAAAGTTATTGCACATGGAATAAAAGGGACAGTAGCAACGTGGATACAAAATTGGCTGAAAAACAGGAAGCAGAGAGTAATGGTCAATGGATATTTTTGGGCTGGAAGAAGGTTTGTAGTGGAGCTCCCCAGGGGTCGGTATTGGGACCCTTGCTTTTCCTGATATATATTAATGATCTAGATCTTGGTGTGCAGGGGACAATTTCAAAGTTTGTAGATGATACGAAGCTTGGGAGTGTTGTGAACTGCGAGGAGGATGGTGTGGAACTTCAAGAGGACATAGATAAGTTGATGGAGTGGGCAGATAGGTGGCAGATGAAGCTCAATGCGGAGAAGTGTGAGGTGATGCAGTTTGGTAGGAAGAACTTGGACAGACAATATAAAATAAGGGGTGAAATTTTGGATCTGGGCATCAAGTGTGTGAGGTCCCTGGGCCAGCCTGTGTTACCTGGTTTCTGCTTCGTTCAAATCTTAAAGTTGCCGATGTAGGGTAAAGCCAGTAATGGTCTCAGAGTCCAGGGCCTGTCCTCAGACTTGATGAATCTCACTGCAACCTCTCCTTTCCAAGTGGAGACCAGACAGTCAGAAAGCTGAAATAAAAACAGAAAATGCTGGAAACACTCAGCAGGTCTGGCAGCATCTATGGAGAGAGAAACAGAGTTAATGTTTCGAGACTGAATAGACCCTTCTTCAACTCTGGAAGACTGTTTCTCTCTCCACAGATGCTGTCAGACCTGCTGAGCTTTCCAGCATTTTCTGTTCTTATTTCAGATGTCTAACATCCGCAGTATTTTGCTTTTACTTTAATCAGAATGCTGGCAGCAAGAACGTGATTGGGTCAGTGTTCTATCCTACAAAGTGGAATCACAGCCGAGTGAATCTTGTCAATGCTCTACTGTTGTGCTGAGCTGGGATGCATGTCCGCGATCCAGTGAGAAGGAACCAGAGCACTGGAACATAAACTCAAAGTGATGTCTGAGCAATGCCTCAGTCAGTACTGTGTCACTTTGTGCCAGAGTAATTTAACTCTCACAGTGGGGAAGCTGCTTCAGAAGGAAGAGGATCGAGAAGCCACCTCATCAACAGTTTGAGGGATTTGGTGAAGGCTCTATTGTTGTTCAGATTACAGCACTCCCTCACAAACTGCATGATGAATTACTCAGAACTTCTTATTGAGGCAGGAGCAGGATACAATCCACTCTGGACAGAATTGACTTATGGATAGTACGAAGAGCACAGGTTACTGAAGTTTAGATACAGAGGATCAGACTGGGCTGTGACTCCTGACTCTCTTCTGCTCTGAGCTCTCCTGTAACCCCCAGCGCTGCAGAGTCACATGTGGGTCAATGGAGCACTAATTCTGTGAGGGAATCACCTGAAGAATAACATCGGGAGCCAATGACTGAGCAATCCTGAGATACCCGAGTTCACAGGTGAGACTCCCCAACAACCTCGTCATTAATATCTTCCATTGCTAAAGCACCTTTTTGACCTCAGGACATTCCAATCTTTACAGCCAATGAAGTGCTTTTGAAGTGTAGTCACTGTTGCAAAATAGGAAATAGAGCAGCCAATTTGCACACAGCAAGATCCCACAAGCAATAATGTGATAACAACCAGATAATCTGTTCTGGTGACGTCAATTGAGGGATAAATATTGATCAGGATAATTCCCCTGCTCTTCTTACAAATTGTGCCATTGGTTCTTTTACATTCACCTGAGAGAGCAGATGGGGTCATGGTGTAATATCCTATCAGAAAGACAATATCTCTGACAATGCAGCACACCCTCAGCAACGCACTGCAGTGTCAGCCTGGATTATGTTTGGAGTCACTAAAGTGCGACTTAAACCCCTGAGCCCCTGACTCCGAGATGAATTTTCTAACAATTGAGTTGGCATCTTGGTGAAGAAACACTTCACCCTCTGCTCCAATAAGTCTTCTCCACTAACAGACAACTCGGTGCTTACAGCACTGCCAAACCATGTAACAAATTGCTTTTTAATCCGTTCATTAATATTACAAATGAGTTGGAGAGTTCCTGATACAGAAAGTCGTTTTATAGAATTAAAGGGAGACAGAATTTACACTTGATCTTCAAAGTCCATAGTTGGCATCAATATAACTATTGCATAACTTCTTACACTTGTATCATGGTTCTCCAAATATAAAAACCAACATTACAATTGCCTTTGATTATTTTTTATGCCTGTTTATGACATTTTAAAAACCTAAGTACCTGGAACACCCTGTCCCCCACCCAAGCTCCATTGGACCCCCAAAGTTTCCAGTTTGCCACCATTTAGAAAGACCCTGTTCATCCTTTTTAGATCCAAAGTGGATGACCTCACACTTGTCTATCTTGCAATCGATTTGCCCATTTCCCTTTTAAGTTAATCTATTCATTCTACTCCAGAAAGCCAGTGGTGAAGGATAGAACTAATACCAATCTTTACACATTTTTATAAGCATTTACTCACAGATTACAGGCACGCACCTCGTAACCCCACAACCGCAATTGTGATGAAAAGTCTTAGACAAGAAATGTTAACTCTGTTTCTCTCTCCACAGATGTTGCCAGACATTGTTTTTTATTCATGCATGGAATGTGGGCTTCGCTGACTAGGCCAGCATTTATTGCCCATCTCTAGTTACCCTTGAGAAGGTGGTGTTGAGCTGCCTTCTTGAACTAGTCCATGTGGTGTAGAAACACCCACAGTGCTGTTAGGAAGGGAATTCCAGGATTTTGACCCAGCGACAGTGAAGGAATGGCAATATATTTCCAGGTCAGGATGGTGAGCGGCTTGGAGGGGAAGCTCCAGGTAGTGGTGTCCCCATCTATCTGTTGCCATTATCCTTCTAGGTGGTAGTGGTTGTGGGTTTGGAAGCTGCTGTCGAAGGAAACTTGGTGAATTCCTGCAGTGCATCTTGTAGATGGTACACACTGCTGCTACTGTGTGTTGATGGTGGAGAGAGTGAATGTTTGTGGATGTGGTGCCAACTGAGTGGGCTGCTTTGTCTAGTACAGTGTCAAGCTTCTTGAGTGTTGTTGGAGCTGCACTCATCTAGGCAAGTAGGGAGTATTCCATCACACTCCTGACTTGTGCCTTGTAGATGGTGGACAGGCTTTGGGGAATCAGAAGGTGAGTTACTCATTGCACAATTCCTAGCTTCTGACCTGCTCTTGTAGCCATAGTATTTATATGGCTAGCCAAGTTCAGTTTCTAGCCAATGGTAACCCCCAAGGATGTTGTTAGTGGGGGATTCATTGATGGCAATGCCATTGAATGTCATGGGGCGAAGGTTAGATTCTCTCTTTTTGGAGATGGTCATTGCCTGGCATTAGTGTGGCGCGAATGTTACTTGCCACTGTCAACCCAAGCCAGAACATTGTCCAGGTCTTGCTGGATTTGGACATGGACTGCTTCAGTATCTGAGGAGTCACGAATTTTGCTGAACATTGTGCAATCATCAGTGAACATCCCCACTTCTGACCTTATGATGTAAGGAAGGTTATTGATGAAGCAGCTGAAGATGGCTGGGCCAAGGACACTATCCTGAGGAACTCCTGCAGTGATGTCCTGGAGCTGAGGTGACTGACCTACAACAATCACAACTATCTTCCTTTGTGCGAGGTATGACTCCAACCAGTGAAAAGTTTTCCCCCTAATTCCCATTAACTCCAGTTTTGCTAGGGCTCTTTGATGCCACATTCGGTCAAATGCTCCCTTGATGTCAAGGGCAGTCACTCTCCCCTCACCTCTGGAGTTCAGCTCTTTTGTCCATGTTTGAAACAAGGCTGTAATAAGGTCAGGAGCTGAGTGGCCCTGGCGGAACTCAAACTGGACATCAGGGAGCAGGTTATTGCTAAGCAAGTGCCACTTGATAGCACTGTTGATGACCCCTTCCATTACTTCGCTGATGATGAAGAGTAGATTGATGGGGCATTAATTGGCTGTGTTGGATTTGTTCTGTTTTTTGTGTACAGGACATACTTGGGCAATTTTCCACATAGCTGGGTAGATGCCAATGTTGTAGCTGTACTGGAACAGCTTGGCTAGGGACACGGCAAGTTCTGGAATTCAAGTCGTCAGTACTATTGCCGGAATATTGTCAGGGCCCATAGCCTTTGCAGTGTCCAGTACCTTCAGCCATTTCTTGATATCATGTGGAGTGATGCTGGGAAGATCGTCCACTTGGGACTTCTGGCTGAAGATTGTAGCAAATGCTTCAGCCTTATTTTTTGCATTGCTGTGCTGGGCTCCCCCAGCATTGAGGATGGGGATATTTGTGGAGCCTCCTCCTCCACTGAGTTGTTTAATTGTCCACCATCATTCATGACTGGATGTTGCAGGACTGCAGAGCTTAAATCTGTTGGTTGCGAGATCACTTTGCTCTGTATATCACTTGCTGTTTATGCACACAAGTAGTCCTGTGTTATAGCTTCACCAGGTTGTCACCTCATTTTTAGATATGCCTGGTGCTGCTCCTGGCATGCCCTCCTGCACTCTCCATTGAACATGCTAAGCATTTCCAGCACTTTTTTTCCCTAAACCCACAGTTTCAGGTCTGCTTCCATTTATCGGGCCATAAGTGAATCTCCAGATAATGCCCACCACATGTATACAGTTAACCACAATTAATATACAATTAACCAATTGCTAACTCATTTTATGCTTCCATCTATGCTACTAGCAATGTTGCCTATCTTTGTGTCATTGACAAGTTTGGATATGTGGCTTCTTAGCTCATCATCTGAGTTGTTCATAAGTCTGGTGAGTAGTTAAGGCCCCAACACAAACCCTGTGCAAGATGCCACTAGCCACATCCTGCCAAATTCAGTGAAGCTGAAAGCAAACTCGAGCAACAGCACCTTATCTTCCGATTAGACACTTTACAGCCTTCTGGACTCAATATGGAGTTCAACAACTTCAGACCATGAACCCTGTCCTCTATTTTGATTATTTTCCCCCAAGTGCCAGTCTTATTATTATTATATTTTTGTTTTCAGACAACACTGACCTTCATTCTATTATTCACACCTACTCTGGACCAATGTTTCATGTCTTTAATACTACCATCACCATTCCCTCTGCTAGATGCTCCATAACATCTCTGGTATTTAATCTCTCCTGCCCTCCAACCTATCCCTACGTACTCTTTTTCTCCACCTATCCCTCTGCACTTTTTCAACAGCATAAAACCCGTCACATTTCTACCTCTCTCCATGTCTAATGAAGAGTCAGAAAAACATTAACTCTGTTCCTCTCTCCACAGACCTGCTGAGGTTTTCCAGAATTTTCTGTTTTTATTTGGTTCCTGCCATTCTGCCAATTTTCCAACCAGGTCAATAATGTGCCTTCAATTCCATAAATTTTAACTTTAGCTAACAGCCCTTTCTGAAAAAACTTTATCAAGTCCCTTCTAGAAGTCCATATTAACAACATCTATAAACATGCCCCTGTCCAATGCTTTAGTCACCTCTTCAAAAATTCAAACAGGTTCATCAGGTATGAACCTACCCTTTACAAATCCATGCTGACTCTCTCTGATCAATTGAAAATTTTCAAGGCTTTCAATCACCCTGTCCTTAACTGTAGACTCTAGTAATTGGGCAGACTTATCAGAGTTCTTAAAGGCTGTAACAAGCAGGTTGGATAAATGGGAACCAGGGGATATATTGCATTTGGATTTCCAAAAGGCATTCGATATAGAGAGCCACATTGAAAGGTTACTACACAAGATAAGAGCCCATATTGTTGGGGGTGATATATTAGCATGGACAGAGGATTGGTTAACTAACAGGAAAAAGAGAGATGGGATAAATGGGTCATTTTCAGGTTGCCAAACTGTAACTAATGGAGTGCCACTGTGATCAGTACTGGGGCCTGAACTATTTATGGTCTATGTCAATGATTTGGATGAAGGGGCCGACTGTATTGTAGCTGAATTTGCTGACAATACAAGGATAGGTAGGAAAGCAAGTTGTGAGGAGGATACAAAGAGTATTCAAAAGGGTAGGGATAGGTTAAATGAGTGGGAAAAAAGTTGGCAAATGGAGTATAATGTGGGAAAATGTGAGGTTGTCCACTTTGGCAGGAAGAATAGAAAAGCAGAATATTATTTAAATGGAGAGAGGCAGCAGTATGCTGCAGTACAAAAGGAACTGGGTATCCTTGTCCATTTTAAAATTCTTTCATAGAACGTGGGTGTCGCTGGCTAGGTCAGCATTTTTTTGCTCATCCCTAATTGCCCTTGAAAGTGCAATTGCCCTGGTGAGCCGCCTTCTTGAACTGCTGCAGTCTATGTGGCATAGGTACACCCACAGTGCTGTCAGGGAGGGAAATGGAATGAATCACAAAATGTTAGCATGCAGATACAGCAAGTAATTAGCAAGGCAAATGGAATGTTCACCTTTACTGTAAGGCGGGTGGAGTATAAAAGAAAGGAAGTCTTGCGATGACTATATAACCCATTGGTGAGACCACAACCTGGAGTGCTGCATATATTTTTGATCTCCTTACTTGTGGAGGGATATACTTGCATTGAAAGCAGTTCAGAGCGGATTCATTAGGCTGATTCCTGGGATGAAGGGGTTATCTTATGAGAAAAGGTTGAGCAGATTGGGTCCATACTGATTGGAGTTTAGGAGAGTGAGAAGTGATTTTAATGAAGTATACAGAATTCTGAGGGGGCTTGATAGGGTAGATGCTGAGAGAATGCTTCTCCTCACGGGGGAAACTGGAACTAGGTGACACTGTTTAAATATAGGGGATCTCCTACTGAAGACAGAGATGAGGAGGAATTTCTTCTCTCTGAAGGCTATTCATCTTTGGAATTCCCTTCCCCAGAGAGCAGTGGAGGTCGGGTCATTGAATATATTCAAGGATGAGTTGGACAGATTTTTGATCAATAAGGGAGTCAAGGGTTATGGGGGGGGACAGACAGGAAAGTGGAGTTAAGGCCAAGATCAGATCAACCGTGGTCTTATTGAATTGTGAAGGAAGCTCGATGGGCTGAATAGCCTACTCTGCTCCTATTTGTTATGATCTTATGATTTCCTGACCATGGAAGTTTGGCTAACAGGTCTATAACACCCTTGTTTCCTTCTCTCACCTTCCTTCAATATTGGGGCGAAGTTGATTTGGATTTAGGAGCCAGAGAGTGGGAATAAAGGATAAATACTCTTGTTGATGAGATATGGGAACTGGTGTTCCCCAGGCTTCGGTTCTAAGCCTTAGCTTTCTCCATATTTATCAGTGACTTGGATGAAGGAATGAACATGTATATACAAGTTTGCAGATAACATTAAGTTAGGAGGGGATAGTATGTAGTGTAGCGAGGAGCAGGAAGTTGCAAAGGGGCAGAGACAGATAAACCGAGCAAGCAAAACCATGGCAGATCTAGTTTAAAGCAGGCAAGTGTGAGGTCACCTACTTTGGACCTAAGATCTAAGTATATTTGGGTTGGTCATGATCCGATTGAATTGTGGGACAGTCTAGAGGGGCTGAATAGCCTCCTCTTGTTCTTACATTCTTCCTTCCTCCCCACTTTTGTCCAAATTCCCCATTATTCTTTATGTTTGTAGATATTCCCTATTCATAAAACCAGAATGTTTTTGGCCATTTTTTGGGTTTTATCCTCTTGCACTTGTCACCATCTTTTGTGTTTTTGTGGAGTATCTGAAACACCCCTTGTTCCAGTCCTATTTGGGCTTTCTCCCCTAATCCCGGTACAATGGTGACTGTATCGGCACTACCTCCATCACATCTGTTCTGATGATACAACCCTCAAAACCAGCGTTTCTGACATGTCTTCCTTTTTCTTCAACCAAGGATTTCTCCCTACTGTGGTTGAAAGGCCCTCAATCCTGTCTGACCCATTTCCCGCACTTCTGCTCCACCCCATTAGCCTTCACATTCAAAGGATCATCCCCCACCATTTCCACCACCTCTCGCAACATGCCACCACCAAGCACATCTTCCCCTCACTCCCCCACCATCGGCATTCCAAGGGCACCATTCCCTTCGTCATAGAGGTGCACTCTTCAATCACCCCCAACACCTCATTCCCTTCCCACAGCACCTTTCCATGCCACCGCTGGAGATGTAACACCTGCCCCATTACTTCCTCCACCCTCACTGTCCAAGGCCCAAAACACTCCTTCCAAGTGAAGCAGCGATTTATTTGCACTCCTTTCAACTTAGAATATTGCATTCGCTGTTCACAATGTGGTCTCCTCTACACTGGGGAGAACAAATGTAGACTGGGTGACCGCTTTGTAGAACACCTTCGTTCAGCCCACAAGCATGACCCTGAGCTTCCCATCTCGCCATCTCAATTCACCATCTTGCTTTCACACTCACATTTCAGTCCTTGGCCTGCTGTTCCAGTTGTTCCAGTGAAGCCCCACGCGAATGGGAGAACAGCACCTCATCTTCCGATTAGGCACTTTACAGCCTGCTGAACTCACTATTGAGTTCAGCAATTTCAGACCATGAACTCTGTTCCTTATTTTGATTCTGTGTTTTTTCCATGTGCCAGTCTGAATCTTGTTTTTCATGTCTTTTTGCTTTCAGACAGAGCTGTTCATTATTCTGCAATTCATACTCGCTCCAGACAAATGCTTTGCGTCCTCAATACTATCTTTTCCACTCCCTTTGCCATTTGTTCCATGACATCTTTGCCACTTAATCTCTCCTGCCCTCTACCCTGTCCCATACCTCCCCTTTTGTTCTTCCTCTCCTCCATCCTTTCAACAGCAGTAAATCCATCACATTTCTCCCTTCCTTCATTTCTGCAGAGGAGTCATATTCAATTTGAAATGTTAACTCTGTCTCTCTTTCCACAGTTGCTGCCAGACTTGCTGAACTTTTCCAGCACTTTCTGTTTTTCTTTCATATTTCCAGCATCTGCAGTATTTTGCTTTTATTGTTAGCAACTATCCCAACTCTATGAGCAAAATGCTCTTGTGTGGAGTCAGGGACAAACATGACCTGAGACATCCCAGTCAGCAAACTACTGATTGTATTACTTTTCTTCCTTGGGACTCTATGTTGACAAATCTGTCCATCCTTTCTCTATTGGTGTGTGTGTGTGTGTGTGTGAGTGTGTGTTTGTGTGAGAGTGTGTGTGTGTGTGTGTGTGAACTTCAATTGTGTGTGTGAACTTCGAGTGTGTGTGTGAACTTCGAGTGCATGTGTGTGTGTGTGCGCGTGCGTTTGTGTGTGTGTGTGTGTGTACTTCAAGTGCATGTTTGAACTTTGAGTGTGGGTGTGTGTGAGAGTGTGTGTGAAGTTTGAGCATGTATGTGAACTTCAAGAGTGTGTTTGTGTGTGAGAGAATGTGAGTGTGTGTGTGAGAGTGTGTGTATGTGTGTGTGTGAACTTCGAGTGCGTGTGTGAACTTTGAGTGTGGGTGTGTGTGTATATGTGACCTTCAAGTATGTGTGTGTGAGAGTGTGTGTGTGTGTGTGTGTGAACTTCAATTGTGTGTGTGAACTTCGAGTGTGTGTGTGAACTTCGAGTGCATGTGTGTGTGTGTGCGCGTGCGTTTGTGTGTGTGTGTGTGTGTACTTCAAGTGCATGTTTGAACTTTGAGTGTGGGTGTGTGTGAGAGTGTGTGTGAAGTTTGAGCATGTATGTGAACTTCAAGAGTGTGTTTGTGTGTGAGAGAATGTGAGTGTGTGTGTGAGAGTGTGTGTATGTGTGTGTGTGAACTTCGAGTGCGTGTGTGAACTTTGAGTGTGGGTGTGTGTGTATATGTGACCTTCAAGTATGTGTGTGTGAGAGTGTGTGTGTGGGTGTGACAGAGAGTGTGGGTTTGTGTGTGTGTGTGTGAACTTCGAGTGTGTATGTGTGAGAGAGAGTATGTGTGTGGGTGTGAGAGAGTGTGTATTTGTGTGTGTGTGAACTTCGAGTGTGTGAACTTCAAGCGCGTGTGTGAACTTTGAGTGTGTGTGTCAGAGAAAGTGTGTGAGAGTGTGTGTGAAATTTGAGTGTGTGTGAGACAGTGTGTGTTTGTGTGTTTGAACTTCGGGTGTGTGCGTTAACTTTGAGTGGTGTGTGAACTTTGTGCGTGTGTGTGTGTGTGTATGAGTGCGTGTGAACTTCAGGTGTGTGTGTGTGAACTTTGACTGTGTGTGTCTGAACTTCGAGTGTGTGTGTGTGAACTTTGAGTGTGTGCGTATGTGTGTGTGTAAGTGTATGTGTGTTGTAGGGTGGCCAAGTTATACTATTAATGATAGAGTTGATCTGCAGACACTTCTTGGGTGTAAGCATTAAGTTTATTTACAATATACAAAGCAGCAATGGCATGTGTACTTTCAACTCCAGCTCGATCTCTACACTGATTTCTGAGGTAGCCTGCACAACTCTCCTATTGGTTACCACAGATCATGTGATCTTCCTTAACACGTATTATTCTTAAAGGTACATTACACTAAATAAAACCATAATTCCTACATTCCTTCCCTTTAACTCAGCTATACATATTATACCCACAAGTATATATTTTTCAGGACAACATAATATTTACACTGGGTAAGGAAATTACAAGTTCAGTCTTTCAGGCAGTTTCCTGGTACGTGTGGAACGTCTCAGCTCCACAACTTCAGATTCTTTGTCAGGAACCTCCTTTTCCGGAGTTGCCTGAACATCAGGTGCTTCGATGGGTGCTTGCAGTTCTGTATCCTCAACAGGAACATCAGACGTGTCAGTCTTGGGTTGGGTATCCTCAACAGGAAACGCAGACCTGGTCATGATCACTGGTGGAATCAGATCTTGGTGATTTGTCTCTCTCCCCCTTAAATGGTCCACATGTTTATGAATGATCCACGTGGTAAGATAGGGGTCTAGTCACTGCACTTATGTTACTCAATAACCACTTTGGTCCTTACCTGAAGTTTTTCATGTATACTGTCTCTCCCACGATAAATTTCCTCTCGCGACTATGCCAGTTGTGTCTAGTCTTCTGGCCTCCCTGACTCCCTTCCACCTGCCCCTCTCAATTCAACATTATTAAGCTCAATCTTGTCCTGAGATGGAATTTCAACAATAACTCCACAGGTGCGACACCTGTTGTGGTGTGAGGGATGGTCCTGTAATGAAAAAGACAGTGTGCTAGCTTGGTTGCTAAGGAATCACCAGTTAGCTTTATCATGCCTGCAATGAATGTTTGAACTGCCCTTTCGGCCAGTCCGTTTGGGGAAGGGTGGGTACGGTGCAGTTTTCACATGAGCGATAAACCATTGAAATTCAGCATTCGTAAATGCTGTGCCGTTATCGGAAATGGCTACATCTGGTAGTCCGTGAATGGCAAAACTCTGACCTAGTTTCTCGATTGTAGCGGCCGACGTTGGTGACTTCACCTCATATACATCCAACCATTTTGAAATGGGCATCGATAATGAGCAGAAACATTGTTCCCAGGAAAGGTCCAACGGAGTCAATGTGTAACCACACCCAGGCTCTACCTGGCCACTCCCAGGTGTAACGGAGCTGTCACTGGCAACTTCTGCAGTTGCTGACATTGCACACAGAGCTTCACTAAACTCTCTACTTCACCATCCAACCCTGATCACCATAGGTAGCTGCGTGCTATGGTCTTCATTCAGGAAATTCCTGGATGGGCACAGTGTAGTTCTATTAAAATAGGCTCCCTTCCATTTGGTGGAGCTATCACTCTTGCTCCCCACAACTTTGTGTGTGTGTGTGTGTGTGTGTGTGTGTGTGTGTGTGTGTGTGTGTGTGTGTGTGTGTGTGTGTGTGTGTGTGTGTGTGTGTGTGTGTGTGTGTGTGTGTGTGTGTGTGTGTGTGTGTGTGTGTGTGTATGTTTGAACTTTGATTGTATGTGTGAACCTCAAGTGCGTGTGTGTCTGTGTGTGAACCTTGAGTGTGTGTATGTGCAAAAGTTGGAGCATATTTCATTATTTTACATAGATCAGTTTAACTATAATATAACTAATGTCTTTCTTTGTTAAACTCAAGAAAACCTGTCCATTTGCTTCTTTTATAATCACAGCGTGTAAACAGTTAAGCAACAAGTATGTCCTTTCCAAATGAACCTGCTGTGGTGAAAGGAGATGAGTGAAAAGAGAAGGGGCCACTTGACCCCTCCTCACCCGATTGTAACACTGTATAAAACACTGGCTCAGTGTCCGCTGGTGTACTGCATTCAGTTCTGGGCATCATACCTTAGGAAGAATGCAAAGGCTTTAGAGAGAGTGCCGAAAAGATTCACAAGAATGGTTCCAGAGATAAGGAACTTCAGTTACATGGATAGACTGGAGAAGCTGGGACTGTTCTCCTTAGAGAAGAGAAGATTAAGAGGAGATTTGATAGAAGTATCCAAAATCATAAGGGGGAGAATTTTTAGCTCATCGAACAAGCATGAGGGTACCCAACTGAGGGTAAAATGACCCACAATATTTCGGTCAGCGGGCACCCACCAACAATTGAAAGGCCTGTTAAGGACATTAAAAAGGTAATCGAGAGAAATGTTTCGCTGCCCGTCCAACCTTACAGTTAGCAGATGGGCGAAAAGGCTAAACAGGCCTTGGCGCTTTTTAGGAAACCTCATCCATGGGCGGTGTGAGGCTTCCACCAGCAAATAAAATAACATTTTTAAATTTCATTTATAACATGTCCCTGCTCAGAGTCACATGAGGGGACGTGTTTTATGACATTTCAGAATTTTTTTTTATTTTGAAAAATGTTCCTCTCCCTGAGGCAGCTCTGGGCCTCGGGGGGGCTTTTCCAGCGGCTGCGCAAAGTTCACGCCCACCCCCCCCACCAATGTATCTGGACAGAGTAGAGAAGGAAAAATGTTCCTGTTGGTGGAGGGATTGAGAACCAGAGGGCGCAGACTTAAGCTGATTGGCAAAAGAAACGAGAGCAACATGAGGAAAAACCTTTTTTTACGCCGTAAGTGATTAGTGCCTGGAATACGCTGCCTGACAATGTGGTGCAGACAGATTCAATCACGTCTTTTAAAAGAGCACTGGATCATCATGTGAAGCAAAAAGCTTTGCGGGTTTATCGGGATAAGGCAAGGGATTGAGGCAAGGTGAGTTGCTCCTCCAGAGAGCCGGCGTGGACCAACGTTACAGCATGTGCCGTAACTATTCTGTGTTTCTATTGGAAAATGCCTTGAGACAGTCCATCCCACTCCCAGGAACCAAGTCCATCACCAGAGGTCCCACCCACTCCCATCAGCTGCACTAGAAAAATAAAGGGTTTATTTTGCCTAAATGTTGAGTTGTGGAATTTGACAGAACAGTCTGAAATTCCAGAGTCTGCTTTCTACAGGGCACTTGTAACCTGAGCAACTCTGCATTATGTTCAATTATTCAGGAGGAATAGCTAATGCCCTTTGGCTTCTCTCCCATAGTACGTTAGACAGAGTGTGAAAGGCCAGTGTGTGACCCACTGTCCCAGAGCATGAAAGGCCAGTGCGTGATCCACTGCCCCTAGGGCGTGAAAGGCCAGTGCATGACCCACTGTCCCAGAGTGTGCAAGGCCAGTGTGTGACCCACTGTCCCAGAGCGTGAAAGGCCAGTGCGTGATCCACTACCCTAGAGCGTGAAAGGCCAGTGTGTGACCCACTGCCCCAGAGCGTGAAAGGCCAGTGTGTGACCCACTGTCCCAGAGCGTGAAAGGCCAGTGTGTGACCCACTGTCCCAAAATGTGAAAGACAGTACATGATCCACTGCCCTAGGGCGTGAAAGGCCTGTGTGTGACCCACTGTCCCAGAGCATGAAAGGCCAGTGCGTGATCCACTACCCTAGAGCATGAAAGGCCAGTGTGTGACTCACTGTCCCAGAGAATGAAAGGCTAGTGTGTGACCCACTGTCCCAGAGTGTGAAAGGCCAGTGCATGATCCACTGCCCCTAGGGCGTGAAAGGCCAGTGCATGACCCACTGTCCCAGAGTGTGCAAGGCCAGTGTGTGACCCACTGTCCCAGAGCGTGAAAGGCCAGTGCGTGATCCACTACCCTAGAGCGTGAAAGGCCAGTGTGTGACCCACTGCCCCAGAGCGTGAAAGGCCAGTGTGTGACCCACTGTCCCAGAGCGTGAAAGGCCAGTGTGTGACCCACTGTCCCAAAGTGTGAAAGGCCAGTACATGATCCACTGCCCTAGGGTGTGAAAGGCCTGTGTGTGACCCACTGTCCCAAAGTGTGAAAGGCCAGTACATGATCCACTGCCCTAGGGCGTGAAAGGCCAGTGCGTGATCCACTACCCTAGAGCGTGAAAGGCCAGTGTGTGACCCACTGCCCCAGAGCGTGAAAGGCCAGTGTGTGACCCACTGTCCCAGAGCATGAAAGGCTAGTGCGTGATCCACTGCCCCAGAGCGTGAAAGGCCAGTGTGTGAGCCACTGTCCCAGAGCATGAAAGTAAAGTGCATGACCCACTGTCCCAGAACATGAAAGGCCAGTGTGTGACCCACTGTCCCAGAGTGTGAAAAACCAGTGTGTGACCCACTGTCCCAGAGCGTGAAAGGCCAGTGTGTGACCCACTGCCCTAGAGCATGAAAGGAAAGTGCATGACCCACTGTCCCAGAGTGTGAAAAGCCAGTGTGTGGCCCACTGTCCCAGAGCATGAAAGGTCAGTGTGTGACCCACTGTCCCAGAGATGAAAGGCCAGTGTGTGACCCACTGTCCCAGAGTGTGAAAGGCCAGTGTGTGACCCACTGTCCCAGAGCGTGAAAGGCTAGTGTGTGACCCACTGTCCCAAAGTGTGAAAGGACAGTGCATGATCCACTGCCCTAGGGCGTGAAAGGCCAGTGTGTGACCCACTGTCGCAGAACATGAAAGGCTAGTGCATGATCCACTGCCCCAGAGCGTGAAAGGTCAGTGTGTGAGCCACTGTCCCAGAGCATGAAAGTAAAGTGCATGACCCACTGTCCCAGAACATGAAAGGCCAGTGTGTGACCCACTGTCCCAGAGTGTGAAAAGCCAGTGTGTGACCCACTGTCCCAGAGCGTGAAAGGCCAGTGCGTGATCCACTGCCCTAGAGTGTGAAAGGCCAGTGTGTGACCCACTGTCCCAGAGATGAAAGGCCAGTGCATGACCCACTGCCCCAGAGCATGAAAGGCCAGTGTGTGACCCACTGTCCCAGAGCATGAAAGGCCTGTGCATGACCCACTGTCCCAGAGCGTGAAAGGCCAGTGTGTGACTCACTGTCCCAGAGCATGAAAGGACTGTGCATGACCCACTGTCCCAGAGTGTGAAAGGCCAGTGCGTGACCCACTGTCCCATAGCATGAAAGGCCAGTGCATGACCCATTGTCCCAAAGTGTGAAAGGCCAGTATGTGACCCACTGTCTCAGCATGTGAAAGGACAATGGGTGACCTATTATAGGGTGTTAGATACCATTCAGTAGGTCTTAATGAAGTCTTCACAGTCTGAAGTAGGTTAACTATATGGATTTATTAATTACAAGAATACGTCCGTTTATACAGTATAGATTCAAGCTTGGAACTGTCTCCATGCTTGCTTGTGCACATGGCTCTGTCTAACACTAGACTGACCCCCTAGGTGCAGTTCATATGTTCCCTTACAACACTGTGTGGGCGGTACTGTACTTAATCCCACATTAACCCTATATGTGCCAGAACCTAATATTACATGACCCACTGTTTCATCCAGGCCAGAGTGATTTGTCTGGTCGATATAACTTTATCAGCAGCTCAGTGTCCATCTCCGTCTCTCTGTTTATTAACATTAGCCAGTGGTTAGAAGCAGAGAACACCATGTCTCTGAATGTGATGTCCCCAGCACTCTGCCATGGACATGATGGGCTGAATGGCCTCCTTCTGTGCCCTAGTGAATCTGACACTCGATGTGAAGAATGTGTGTCCCAAGCTGGACACTGTGCTGACATAATAGAAAAACAGATTATGGAACAATTTTTCCTTCACTTTTACAGTTCAGTAGAGAGAACTCACTAAACAAATGAGATTTCTTTAATTACTTCAGCACAGCTTGTTCAATTTCACAACATAATTAGCACAATTGCAGAGTAACAAAGGTCAACTCACCTTCCAGCTTCATTCCCTACAAAGGCAGCAACATTGTAATTACTGTCACAGCTTCTCCAGAGACAGTGTTGGGTGGACCAGGAAGAATTGATAAAGAGATAGAAATTGGGAAGTTTAGTTGCTGTGGATCCTCTGGAGACACAAACATGGAGACAGAATCAGGATATTGACCAACAAGGGGCTGGGTCCAGTCCCATACGGTGGGGGAGAGGGGGTAGGTGCTACAGGATCAGGGAAAGAGGAAAGGCCCAATGACAGGAAGGAGACTAGCAAAGATTGGGAAAGTGTGGATGAAGAGAAGGTAAACCAGCCGCTGAAGGTTGCAGTTCTAGAACATTAAGAGTGAGTTTTAGATCCTGCAGGTTAAAGGTGAATGAACAGGAGAAGAGTCCCCAAAACAAAAACAGAATTACCTGGAAAAACTCAGCAGGTCTGGCAGCATCGGCGGAGAAGAAAAGAGTTGACGTTTCGAGTCCTCGTTTGAGGACTCGAAACGTCAACTCTTTTCTTCTCCGCCGATGCTGCCAGACCTGCTGAGTTTTTCCAGGTAATTCTGTTTTTGTTTTGCATTTCCAGCATCCGCAGTTCTCTTTGTTTTTATCTAGGAGAAGAGTCCCCCAGTTTGAGTGGCTGAGAGCCAGTGGGGAGATGGATCCCCGTCTTATTTCAACATTCTGTAACTCAGCTCACAAACAGCATCAGCCACAGCCGATTAAATTGTGATGTTTGTCAACAGCCAAGCAGAGGTTGCAATGATTATTGGCTGTAAACATGAAAGAAAAATATCAGCAGCTTTTCTGAAATGCCTGATAAGTTTATCTGAAGGAAGTCACCTGTTAGCCTTGCCCAGGAACCATTCCCCAATCAAACACTATCTTTATCTGATTAATTGCTCCTGTAAATAATGTTTCCTCTTTGACAACTGCATCTGTGATTCAGCATGTCCAATGGGTATGGAAGTGAATGTCAGGAGATATGAGAGATTTGATTGGGAATTCTCTCGTCTGTTGACTGAGGGGCTATGCCTGGAAGATTCATCACTTTGGTGAATGTGTAAAAATCCCCATTTTAATGCAGCCAGTCATGGGTCTAAAGAAACCGAGTAATGATCAGATCACAAAAGCACAAGCAGGTTTTACAGGAACACTAGCTCAGAGCTCTGACTGAAAAGAAACTGTCAAGAGTTTCCACAAAACAAACAGCATTTACTGCTGGCTGACCCCTGGGACATTGTAGGAAAGCCGGGATCAGGAATCTGGGAAGACTGGGATCAGGAGATTTTGGGAACGCTGGAATCATGACACCAGGAAAACTGGAATGGGAATGGAGAGCAACATGTGCATGATTTCCTGATCCATGAAGCTTGTTTCTCGCAGCTGAGAGGTAGAAATTGGTCCCTGAATCTGGGGGTGTTTCAAGTGAATCCTAATTTTTCCAGGAGGATTTGTTGGTCCATTGGGATGATCCTGTCCTCAGGCTAATGCTGAGACATCAGTTCAATTCTGAATTTTATGTTCATAGTAGGGTCCTGTCAATGGGCTGGAAAATTGGGGGAAAGCCCACCTCCACTTGTTGGCTGGGCCCCTAATTGCACATGCCAGGGGGCTGAGGAAGCTAATTTGTTGCCATAGGGGCTGCCATCCCTAAGGACAACCTCCAGGAGCTGCCAGCCAGTAGGAGGGCCAGCAGCTCAGCAGCACTACTAGGAGTGGAGGGGATTGGTTTGGGGGTTGGAGTTTGAGGTTCGCGGTTTGGGGCTGGGGTTTGGAGCTTGGGGTTTGGGTGGGCAAGGGGGTTTGTGCTGCAGGGGATTTGGTTGGGTATTTGGGGTTGGGTTGGGGGGTTTTGGGGTTGGGATGGGTGAGGAGGGGTTGTGTTGTAGGGGATTGGGTCGGTTTGGGGTTTGGGGTTGGGGGTTGGGGTTGGAATTTGGGGTTGGGGGCTGAGGCGGTTTGTGTTGAAGGGGATTTGTTCAGATGTTTGAGGTTGGGGGTTGGAGGGATGACAGTTTGGTTGCGGTGGGATTTGAGGTTAGGGTTTGGGTTGGGGGGTTTGGGTTGGGGGGTTGCGTTGGGGAGATTGAGTTGGGGGGGGTTGGGTTGGAGGGGGTTTGGGTTGGGGGGCTCAGGTTAGGGGTGTTGGATTGGGGGGTTTGGGTTGGAGAGGTTCAGTTGGGGGGTTTGGGTTGGGGGGATTTGGGTTGCAGTTTGGGCTGGGGGGTTGGGTTGGCAGGTTTGGGTTGGGGGCTCGGGTTGGGGGTGTTAGGTTGGGGGGTTTGGGTTGGGTTGGGGTTTAGGCTGGGGGGTTGGGTTGGGGTTTGGGTTATGGGGTTTGGGGTTTGGGTTGGTGGGTTTGGGTTGGGGGGTTGCATTGGGGAGGATTGGGGGGTTTGGGTCGGGGGGTTTGAGTTGGGGAGGTTTGGGAGGGGTTTGGGTTGGGGGGGTTTGAGTTGGGGTTTGGTTTGGGGGTTGTGGTTTGGGTTGGAGATGTTTGGGGTTGGGGTTTGGGTTGGGGGCTTGGGTGGGGGGCTGGGGGGGTTGGGGTTGGGGTTTGGGCTGGGGGGGTTGAGTTGGGGTTTGGGTTGGGGGCTTGGATTGGGGTTTTGGCTGGGGGGGTTGAGTTTGGGTTTGGGTTGGGGTTTTGGGTTGGGGGTTTTTGTTGGAGGGCTTTGGTGTTGGAGTTTAGGCTGCAGAGTTTTGGGTTGGGGGACTTTGGGGTTGGGGTTTGAGCTGCAGGGGTTTGGGTTGGGGCTTGGGTTGTGAGGGCTTGGGTTGGGTTTGGGTTGTGGGGTTTGGCGTTGGGTTTGGGCTGGGGGGATTTGGTTTTGGGGATTTGGGTTAGGTTGGTGGTGTTTGGGGTTGGGGGAATTGTGTTGGGGTTTAGAATGGGGGGATTGGGTTGGGGGGTTTGGGATTGAGGTTTGGGTTGGGGTTGGAGTTTGGGTTGGAGGTTTTGGGATTGGGGTTTGGTTGGGCGGTTTGGGATTGGGGTTTGGTTGGGCGGTTTGGGATTGGGGTTTGGTTGGGGGGGTTTGGGGTTGGGGCTTGGGTTAGGGGGTTTGGGGTTTGGCATTTGGGTTGGGGGGTTTGGGATTGGGGTTTTGGTTTGGGGGGTTTTGGGCTGGGGGAGTTTGGGATTGGGGTTTTGGTTGGTGGGTGTTGGGGTTGGGGTTTGGGTTGGGGGGTTTGGGATTGGGGTTTGGGTTGGGGAGGTTTGAGTTGAGAAGGTTTGGGTTGGGGGGGTTTGGATTGCGAGGGTTTAGGTTGGGGTTTGGTTTGGGGGGTTGGGGGTTGGGGTTTGGGTTGGGGGGGTTTGGGATTGGGGTTTAGGTTTGGGGGGTTGGGGTTGGGGTTGGGGTTTGGGTTGGGGGGTTTGGGATTGTGGTTTGGGTTGGGGGGTTGGGGTTGGGGTTTGGGTTGGGGGGGTTGGGGTTGGGGTTTGGGTTGGGGGGGTTGGGGTTGGGGTTTGGGTTGGGGGGGTTGGGGTTGGGGTTTGGGTTGGGGGGGTTGGGGTTGGGGTTTGGGTTGGGGGGGTTGGGGTTGGGGTTTGGGTTGGGGGGGTTGGGGTTGGGGTTTGGGTTGGGGGGGTTGGGGTTGGGGTTTGGGTTGGGGGGGTTGGGGTTGGGGTTTGGGTTGGGGGGGTTGGGGTTGGGGTTTGGGTTGGGGGGGTTGGGGTTGGGGTTTGGGTTGGGGGGGTTGGGGTTGGGGTTTGGGTTGGGGGGGTTGGGGTTGGGGTTTGGGTTGGGGGGGTTGGGGTTGGGGTTTGGGTTGGGGGGGTTGGGGTTGGGGTTTGGGTTGGGGGGGTTGGGGTTGGGGTTTGGGTTGGGGGGGTTGGGGTTGGGGTTTGGGTTGGGGGGGTTGGGGTTGGGGTTTGGGTTGGGGGGGTTGGGGTTGGGGTTTGGGTTGGGGGGGTTGGGGTTGGGGTTTGGGTTGGGGGGGTTGGGGTTGGGGTTTGGGTTGGGGGGGTTGGGGTTGGGGTTTGGGTTGGGGGGGGTTGGGGTTGGGGTTTGGGTTGGGGGGGTTGGGGTTGGGGTTTGGGTTGCAGGGGTTTGGGATTGGGGTTTGGGTTGGGGAGGTTTGAGTTGAGGAGGTTTGGGTTGGGGGGGTTTGGGTTGCAGGGGTTTGGGATTGGGGTTTGGGTTGGGGAGGTTTGAGTTGAGGAGGTTTGGGTTGGGGGGGTTTGGGTTGCAGGGGTTTGGGTTGGGGTTTGGTTTGGGGGTTGGGGTTTGGGTTGGGGGCTGGTTTGGGGGTTGGGGTTTGGGTTGGGGGGTTTGGGTTGGGGTTTGGGTTGGGGGTGTTGGGTTGAGGGGCTCGTGCTGACATACCCAGAAGATATTTAGGTCATCATCACCTTTGAGCTTCCTGAAAGATGATTGGCTGCTTAACTGACTTAATACTGGAGCTAATCAGACTGCGGAGAGAGGATTTCAATAATGGGAGGGAATCCCGGTCCCTCAAAACAATGACCTCATCCCCAAAACCAGGAACCCTCCTGTAACAGATACAGTGTTACTGTGACCCAAATGTGTAACAGGGACAGCGTTACTGTGACATAAACACCCTGTAACAAGACAGTGTTACTGTGACACAAACTACCTGTAATAGAAAGAATGTTATTGTGACACAAGCTTCCTGTAACAGAGACAGTGGTACGGTGACGGAAACCAGTAACAGAGGCAGTGTTACTGTGAAACAAACCTCCTGTAACAGAGACAGTGTTTCCATGACCAAAACCTGTAATGGAGACGGCATTACAATGACACAACCTCCTGTAACAGGAACAGTGTTACTGTGACACAAACCTGCAACAGAGACAATGTTACTGTGACCCAAATGTGTAACAGAGAGAGTGTTACTGTGGCACAAACCTGTAGCAGAGCCAATGTTACTGCGACCCAATCCTGTAACAGAGACAGTGTTACTGTGACATAAACCTCCTGTAACAGAGACAGTGTAACTGTAACCTAAACCTATAATAGAGACAGTGTTACTGTGACACAAACCTCCTGTAACAGAGACAGTGTTACGGTGACATAAATCTATGACAGAGACAGTGTTACTGTGACACAAACCTGTAACAGAGACGGTGTTACTGCAACCCAAACCTCCTGTAACAGAGACAGTGTTACTGCAACCCAAACCTCCTGTAACAGAAGCAGTGTTACTGTGACACAAACCTCCTGTAACAGAGGCAGTGTTACTGTGAGTAAAACCTGTAACAGAGACAGTGTTACTGTGACACAAACCTGTAACAGAGATATTGTTACTGTAACACAAACCTCCAATAACAGAGGCAGTGTTCTATGACCCAAACCTGCAACAGAGGCACTGTTACTGTGATCCAAACCTCCTGTAGCACAGACAGTGTTACTGTGACCCAAACCTCCTGTAACAGAGACAGTGTTACTGTGACCCAAACCTCCTGTAACAGAGGCAGTGTTACTGTGACACAAACCTCCTGTAACAGAGGCAGTGTTACTGTGAGTAAAACCTGTAACAGAGACAGTGTTACTGTGACACAAACCTGTAACAGAGATATTGTTACTGTAACACAAACCTCCAATAACAGAGGCAGTGTTTCTATGACCCAAACCTGCAACAGAGGCACTGTTGCTGTGATCCAAACCTTCTGTAGCACAGACAGTGTTACTGTGACCCAAACCTCCTGTAACAGAGACAGTGTTACTGTGACCCAAACTCCTGTAACAGAGGCAGTGTTATTGTGACCCAAACCTCCTGTAACAGAGGCAGTGTTACTGTGACCCAAACCTCCTGTAACAGAGGCAGTGTTACTGTGACCCAAACCTCCTGTAACAGAGGCAGTGTTACTGTGACCCAAACCTCCTGTAACAGAGACAGTGTTACTGTGACCCAAACTCCTGTAACAGAGGCAGTGTTATTGTGACCCAAACCTCCTGTAACAGAGGCAGTGTTACTGTGACACAAACCTCCTGTAACAGAGGCAGTGTTACTGTGACACAAACCTCCTGTAACAGAGGCAGTGTTACTGTGACACAAACCTCCTGTAACAGAGGCAGTGTTACTGTGACACAAACCTCCTGTAACAGAGGCAGTGTTACTGTGACCCAAACCTCCTGTAACAGAGGCAGTGTTACTGAGGCACAAACAACTGCAGATTCTTTGAAAGTGATGTGAAGGAGCTTTGTTCAACAGCTGATGATTTGTTTGAATTTTGAATTGAAATCCAGGTCTCCGCTTCAATATTGTTTTGCATATCCCCTGGGATAGTGTTTGCGTTGAATGAATGATGTGAATATTCAACGTTTTATTGGATTACCCCCATTCTGGGACCTCAATCAGATCCTGGACCCTTACACAATGCTTTCTCTAATAATACATTTTCCTGAATGTTTTTATCATTATTAAATATGGTATTCATAAATATTTGAGCTGAAGACATTAATATTCAGTCCTTTGAAGATTCTTCCATCCAATTCCCATGAGTTTCGCTGACAGATGGTTTCAGCAGCAGTTGTTTTGGCTACAAACTCCCGACATTAAGCTAGCGGTCGGGATGTTTTTATACAGGGCTGACAGCACACGCTCACTGTCCCACTAGCCCACAGATCAAAAGAGTTCTAGGGAGAGGCAGCAAAGCTTTCACCCCCAGTCTTAGGGAGTTTATTAGGAGCGGAGAAGGAACAATAGAGGAAATTATACAGAATGGATCAGGAAGTGCTCAGGAGCAGAATTCTCAATGAGTGGAATGCAGCATTTCCAAGCTTCGTGAAACTAATTCCTCATCCCTCAGCATAATCCTGAATTGAACAGTGCACCAGCCCTGGTGAAACAGGGCCTGGTGTCATGGGATCTCCCTGTGCATTTTTCCAAAGCTTTCATATAAGAGATAGCTGAACTAAATTTATTAACAGCAGAATAGTAGGTTCATTTAACCAAAAATCTGCATCAATTATGTGCATTACAGGCGGGTGCCTGTAACCCCCCCCACCTCGTCAACCCGCTCGTGAGATTCTCCAAAAAACTACAGCCAGAAATGGAGAAGAGAGAACAGAGAGAATGCACAAGACAGCAGCTCACAACTAGCATAAGGGCATCCAGCCCAATCTCCCTGTCCTGGGACAGTGTCTAACCCAATCTCCCTGTCCCGGGACAGTGTCCAACCCAATCTCCCTGTCCCAGGACAGTGTCCAGCCCAATCTCCCTGTCCCGGGACAGTGTCTAACCCAATCTCCCTGTCCCGGGACAGTGTCCAACCCAATCTCCCTGTCCCAGGACAGTGTCCAGCCCAATCTCCCTGTCCCGGGACAGTGTCTAACCCAATCTCCCTGTCCAGGGACAGAGTCCAACCCAATCTCCCTGTCCTGAGACAGTGTCCAGCCCAATCTCCCAGTCCCAGGACAGTGTCCAGCCCAATCTCCCTGTCCCAGGACAGTGTCTAGCCCAATTTCCCTGTCCCAGGACAGTGTCTAGCCCAATCTCCCTGTCCAGGGACAGTGTCCAACCCAATCTCCCTGCCCCAGGGCAGCATCCAGCCCAATCTCCCTGTCCCAGGACAGTGTCCAGCCCAATTTCCCTGCCCCAGGACAGTGTCCAGCCCAATCTCCTTGTCCCAGGGCAGCGTCCAGCCCAATCTCCCTGTCCCAGGACAGCGTCCAGCCCAATCTCCCTGTCCCGGGACAGTGTCCAGCCCAATCCCCCTGTCCCAAGACAGTGTCCAACCCAATCTCCCTGACCCAGGACAGTGTCCAGCCTAATCTCCCTGTCCCAGGACAGTGTCCAGCCCAATCTCACTGTCCCGGGACAGTGTCCAGCCCAATCTCCCTGTCCCAGGACAGTGTCCAGCCCAATCTCTCTGTCCCAGGACAGTGTGCAGCCCAATCTCTCTGTCCCAGGGCAGCGTCCAGCCCAATCTCCCTGTCCCAGGATAGCGTCCAGCCCAATCTCCCTGTCCCAGGACCGTGTCCAGCCCAATCTCCCTGCCCCAGGACAGTGTCCAACCCAATCTCCCTGTCCCAGAACAGTGTCCAGCCCAATCTCCCTGTCCCAGGACAGTGTCCAGCCCAATCTCCCTGTCCCAGGACAGTGTCTAGCCCAATCTCCCTGTCCCAGGACAGTGTCCAGCCCAATCTCCCTGTCCCGGGACAGCGTCCAGCCCAATCTCCCTGTCCCAGGACAGCATCCAGCCCAATCTCCCTGTCCCGGAACAGTGTCCAGCCCAATCTCCCTGTCCCATGACAGTGTCCAGCCCAATCTCCCTGTCCCAGGACGGTGTCCAGCCCAATCTCCCTGTCCCAGGACAGTGTCCAGCCCAATCTCCCTGTCCCAGGACAGTGTGCAGCCCAATCTCTCTGTCCCAGGACAGCGTCCAGCCCAATCTCCCTGTCCCAGGACAGTGTCCAGCCCAATCTCCCTGTCCCAGGACAGTTTCCAGCCCAATCTCCCTGTCCAGGGACAGTGTACAGCCCAATCTCCCTGTCTCAGGACAGGGCCCGGCCCAATCTCCCTGTCCCAGGACAGTGTCCTACCCAATCTCCCTGTCCCGGGACAGTATCCAGCCCAATCTCCCTGTCCCAGGACAGTGTCCAATCCAATCTCCCTGTCCCGGGACAGTGTCCAGTCCAATCTCCCTATCCCAGGACAGTGTCCAGCCCAATCTCCCTGTCCCAGGACAGTGTCCAGCCCAATCTCTCTTTTCCAGGACAGTGTCTAGCCCAATCTCCCTGTCCCAGGATGGCGTCCAGCCCAATCTCCCTGTCCCAGGACAGTGTCCAGCCCAATCTCCCTGTCCCAGGACAGTATCCAGCCCAATCTCCGTGTCCCAGGACAGTGTCTAGCCCAATCTCCCTGTCCCAGGATGGCATCCAGCCCAATCTCCCTGTCCCGGGACAGTATCCAGCCCAATCTCCCTGTCCCAGGACAGTGTCCAGCCCAATCTCCCTGTCCCAGGACAGTGTCCAGCCCAATCTCCCTGTCCCGGGACAGTGTCCACCCCAATCTCCCTGTCCCAGGAGAGTGTCTAACCCAATCTCCCTGTCCCAGAACAGTGTCCAGCCCAGGCCCCCTTTCCAGGGACAGTGTCCGGCCCAGTCTCCCTGTCCCAGGACAGTGTCCAGCTCTGGCCATGTTTGGCCTGTTCGCATTATCAGAGACCTACAGGATTACAGGAGAATCCGAGATCTTGTCCAAGTTTTCAGGAAGTTAGACTAAGTAGGCATGAGGGGGGCCGCTCTCGAGCTGACACCGGCTGCAATTGGACAGATAAGACTGTCCAAGTCCTTTCCACAGAGGTTCACTAAGCAATGAGAAGAATCCTCCACTATTTCTCCTTTCAGCATTTAGCCTGCCCTGAGGTTCCTGCGGAAAGAACACGTGACTAAAGTCAGAGAACGTGGAGTTGGAGACATGTAGCAGAATGAATAGCAGGCTGGCTAAGAAACAGAGCACAGGGAGTAGGATTAAAGGTCGTTATTCAGATTGGCAAATGATGAGATGTGGTCTTCCACAAGGGTTGGTGCTGAGATTAGTGTTGTTCATGATAGACACTTTCACTCAGGAAGCAAGTACAATTTAAAAGCTTGTGGACACAAATTGGGGGTATATTTAATGCAAAGCAGGACTGTGAAAAAATACAGAAAGATATTAATGCACTTGCAGAATGTGTGTGTAATCAACAAATGAACTTCAGCACTGATAAATGTGAGGTAGTACATTCTGGTCAGAAAAATAAAGAGATCACGTATTCCTTGGAAAAGAAGTGTCTAAATAGGGTAGAGGACAGAGGGATCTGAGGGCACAAATACATAGAGCGGATTACTAAAGTAGTGATGCGGGTTAATAAGGCCACAAACAAAATACTGTGATTTTCAATTATCTCAGTAGAAATGAAGCAGAAAATTTATATTAAACTTGCCGGGACCCTTGCAGTGTCATGAACAGTTCTGGTCCTCATATTATAAAAGGGACAAGGATGAATTGGAAGTGCAAAAAAGATTTACCAGAATGATGCCAGACCTAGAGGCATCAGCAAAGGTTGAACATGCTGGGGCTCTTTTCCCTAGAAAAGAGAAGACTGGGGGAGTGATTTGATAGAGATCGACAAGATAATGAAAGGGTTTGTTAGGGTCGACGTAGAAAAAAGGTTTCCGCTTGTGGGGAAGTCACAAATGTAAGATAGTCACCAATAAATCCAGTCAGGAATTCAGGGGAAACTTCTTTACCCAGAGAGTGGTGGATGTAGTAGAAGAATCCTGTATATTAAGGGTTGGCCTTGGGCTGAGTACCGTGCCGCTAAGTGGTGATGGAAGAAGGCTCCTGACCTAGAGCTTAGACCAGCGGCGTAGAGCTAAATAGCAACATGTAGGGACATGCCATGGAGAGCTCTCCATACCTGTCCCCTCGACTGTAAATATGTACCTAGTTCAGTGATGTTAATAAAGACTTCTTGGTAACTTCTAAAAGACTGTTTCATGGTGTCTAAGCAGTTCACACCACAGGTAGCGACAACCCAACAAAACATGGTGGCAGCTGGAAATCAAAATCCACAGCCTATATAAAAAGACTGAGGAAATCAAGAAAAGCAAAAATTTCTACTCAGAAAAAACACCTCGCCTGAGAAGCAAGAAGCTGAGAAAACACACCTGAAAAGCTTCAGAGACAGAAGAGCCTGGCAGCAGAAGAAATGGCAGAAGTTAAACTCAAGCTAAAGTCTCCATTGGATCCATGTGGAAGCAGCTTCAGCAAAGCAGAGCTGGCAGCCAGCAGCCTGCAGGGCATGATACAACCTTTTTCAAGTTCTAGGGAAGCCAGTTCCATGAACTATTCCTTTTAAAAATCAGTCAGATAGAAAACTCAATTGCACGTTCATTGCTAGTCTAACTTCTGACTCGAGCAGAAAAGAAAACAAAGCCATTCTACTGGCGTACAGTTACTCCCTGATCCATGGCCATTTTGCAACTTCTTCCCTCTCCCGGCCCATCGCTGACATTTTAAAAGTCGCACCAAAGGTCTGAAGCGGGTGAAAATCATCTCAGCAATACTGGTGGTGCCATTTTGAAATCCTCTGCTCTCTTAAAGGGACACACAGCCTTTAAAATTTTTCAACCATGGTTCATAACATTTCACTGCCACCCCCCCCCCCCCCCCCCCCCCACACCGCAATGTGCCTTACCTATGGCCTGGGCCAATCACACAACGGGAGTTATTGGAGAAAAAGGTTCCTCAGATATAGCACAGCTGCAGGATTAAACAAAAGGTCAGAGGCAGAACTAGTTAATATATTACTGTATTCAATTGGGCTGATTGCAGATGTTATCATCACCAGGCAAGCCATAGAGGAATCATCTGCTAAGTTTGAAGACGTTTTAAAATCTTTGACCTCATTTTCTACCTGCTATCCAACAAGATCTTGGAATGCACCAAATTTAACAGTAGAGTTCAGCAGCCTGGAGTGCCCATTGGTCCCTTGATGCTTTTATCAATGACCTCTGCTGCATGTCAGAAAGATGTGAATATGGAGATCTGAAATCAAACCTACTGGAGTTTTCTGAGGATGTAAATAGCAGGATAGATAAGGGAGAACCAGTGGTTGTGGTTTATTTAGATCTTCAGAAAGCTTTTGATAAAGTCCCACTTAAGAGGTTAGTGTGCAAAATTAAAGCACATGGGATTGGCGGTAATACATTGGCATGGATTGAGAATTGGTTAGCAGACAGGAAACAGAGAGTAGGAATAAATGAGTCTTTTTCAGAGTGGCAGGCAGTGACTAATGGGGTATCTCAGGGATCAGTGCTTGGGCCCCAGATATTCACAATATATATCAATGATTTGGATGAGGGAACCAAATGTAATATTTCCAAGGTTGCCAATGACATGAAACTTGATGGGAATGTGAGCGATGAGAAGAATAAGAGGCTTTAAGGTGATTTAGACAGTTTGACTGAGTGGGCAAATACATGGCAGATGCAGCATAATGTGGATAAGTATGAAAGTAATCACACAGTAGGTAAAACAGATTTGCAGAGTATTAGTAAAATGGTGATAGATTGGGAAATGTTGATGTACAAAGGGACCTGGGTGTCCTTGTACACCAATCACTGAAAGCAAGCATGCAGGTGCAGCAAGCAGTTAAGAAGGCAAATGGTGTGTTGCCCTTCATTGCGAGAGGACTTGAGTACAGGAGCAAGGATGTCTTACTGCAGCTGTACAGGGTCTTGATGAGATCACATCTGGAGTATTGTGTGCATTTTTTTTTCCTTACCTAAGAAAGGATATACTTGCCATAGAGGGAGTGCAGGGAATGTTCACCAGACCAATCCCTGGGATGGCAGGATTGTCGTATGAGGAGAGATTGGGCCGACTAGGCCTGTATTCACTGGAGTTTAGAAGAATGAGAGGGAATCTCATTGAAACGTATAAAATTCTGACAGGGCTGGACAGACTGGATGTAGGGATGATGTTTCCTCTGGCTGCAAGGGTCTAGAACAAAGGGTCACAGTCTCAGGATAAGGGGTAGACCATTTAGGACTGAGATGAGGAGAAACTTCTTCTCTCAGAGGGTGGTGAACCTGTGGAATTTTCTACCACAGAAGCTGTAGAGGCCAAGTCACTGAATAAATTTAAGAAGGAAATAGATAGATTTCTGGACTCTAAAGGTGTCAAGGGGTATGGGGAGAGAGCAGGAATATGACGTTGAGTTAGAGGATTAGCCACGATCATACTGAATAGCAGAACAGGCTCAAAGGGCCGAATGACCTACCTCCTGCTTCTATTTTCTATGTTTCTATGTTTCTTAGAACTCATCCAAGTCAGAATCATAGTGGATGTCACAGATGATTCGCTCTACGACTTTCCCCAAGCCAAAGAAGACTTCACTCTCGATAAGGCTGTCCAGCTAGTCAGGATGTCCGAGCCGCAAGACCAACATTGGGCCGTTATTAGAGGTGAGAACATTTCATGGGACAGAAGGCCACACCAAGGTCTACCACGTCTGGCCACATAAGTGCAGAGACTGTCTGAGCCAGGGTAAGCCAACCCTCAACCTCCTTGTCGAATGACTGTACCAGAGCTGTGGGATGAAGCGACCCCACAGGAAACAGTTGCACTTCAGCAGGCTATGGCAGTCACATAGACAACCTGAGAGCCATCCATGAAGTCGAGGCCACTGACACAGAAGACGCACAGCCCTTCTTCATCAGACAATGTGACCCCTCCAACTGGAACACGGACACCCCAGTAAACGGCCATCTAACCAATTTCACGTGAGATTCCGGCACCAGAGTGACTATCTTATCGGACAAAGAACCATAGCTCCAAGGCCACTGGGTCTGAACCACGGACGCCCCATTCTACAGTGCAACGGGAGTCCAACTCCCGGTCATTGGATTGATTCAAGAGCCTTATAAGTACGACGACAAACAGATCACAGAAGTTATGTACGCCATGTGAAATCTGCCCTTTTCACTCCTTGGTAGAGATGCCTGCATAGCTCCCAACCTGCTTCAACTGACAGAAGATTATTGCAGAAAATAAAAGCTCATGGTGTAGGGGGTAACGTATTAGCAATAGATAGAAGAGTGCCTGGCTGGCAGAAAACAGAGAGTATGCATAACTGGGTCTTTTTCTGATTGACGGGGGTGATGAGTGGAGTCCCACAGGGGTCTGTGCTGGGACCTCAACTTTTTACAATTTACATCAATGACTTAGGTGAGGGGAGTGAAGACATGGGAGCTAAATTTGCAGATGACACAAAGATAGGTAGGAAATTATGTTGTGAAGAGGACAGAGGTTGCAGATGGGTATAGATAGGATGAGTGAGTGGGCAAAAAATCTGGCAGATGAAATATAATGTGGGAAAGTGTAAAGTTGTTCATTTTGGCAGGAAGAATAAAAACCTTCATTACTTAAACAAAGAATGACTGCAGAATTCAGAGGTGCAGAGGGATCTAGATGTTCTCATGCATGAGTCACAAAAGTTAGTATGCAGGTACGGCAAGTAATCAAAAAGGTTAATGGAATGCTATCCTTTATTACAAGAGGAATTGAACATAAAAGTAAGGATTTTATGCTTCAGTTATACAGGGCATTGGTGAGACTGCATTTTGAATACTGTGTGCAGTTTTGGTCACCTTATTTAAGGAAGGATGTAGATGCTTTGGAGGCGGTTCACAGGAGGTTTACTAGATTGATACCTGGAATGAGTGGGTTGTCTTATGAGGTAAGTTAGGACAGACTGCCTTGTTTCCACTGGAGTTTAGAAGAGTGAGGGGTGATTTGATTGAAGTACACAAGATCCTGAACGGCCTTGACAAGATGGATGTGGAAAGGATGTTTCCTCTCGTGGGTGAGTCCAGAACTAGGGGCCATTGTTTTAAAATTAGGGGTTGCCCTTTTAGGTCTGAGATGAGAAGAAATTTTTTCTCTGAGGGTTTGGAAATTCTCTGTCTCAGAAGCTGGTGGAAGCGGGGTCATTGAATATCTTTAAGGCAGAAGTAGATAGATTCTTGTTAGGCAAGGGAATCAAAGCTTATCGGGGTTAGATGGGAATGTGGAAATTGAAACACAAGAAGATCAACCATGACCTTAATGAATGGTGGAGCAGGCTCGAGGGGCTGAATGGCCTACACCTGCTCCTATTTCGTATGTTTATATATGAAGACAACCACGGTTCCCATGCAGTCAGATACTCTTCCTCCCAAAAGCCCATCTACAACAGCAGCAATCCAAAGCTGACTTTGTTTGTAACCTCTCTTCCCTGTTCGCGGAGCAGGTCTGTTCTTTTCAGGCCCCTGGACTGAACTAAGGGCCAGACCAACCGACAGGGTGGAGGTTACCCCAGCAGCCCCTGTGGTGGTGACACCAGAGCCTGAATGACTTCTAGAAGAGCCTCTGCTTCCGCCATCCACCACGGTGCAGCCAATTGAGATGATGACCTACGCACAACCCCAGCAACTACCGGCCAGTGTGACGAAAAGACAGAGTCCACTGGAACCAGGTCACAGCCCGACACTAACACAGCTCAGCAAAGGTGAGCCACCTCTCCACTCTCCTTCCATCCACAGGACGGCTCCTCCTCAACCCCTGAAGGCTTGTAGACACCGGCAAAGGTGGACGGATGCCACTCCCGTGATCCCAGAAAGAACCACTCGGGATATCAAACCCCCCCAACCCACGTAGCGAGCTGACTGACCAGGCATGGTGCAACTCTCGCCAATGCAAAAAGGCGCGTGGAGCCATGTCTGCTCCAACCCAGCTCCAACCAACAATCCACCACCAAGATCACCAGCCCCGAGACTCTATTGTTCTCCTGTCCGGATGGCAAATGAGACGTGGTGGGGGGTACAAGACTTCCAGACTGTCTCCAACCCTGATTTCAAAAGCTCGAAGGGGGGAGATGGGGTAGCATGAACTCTGTTAGTACATGCTGTTAATGTTGTAATGTTCATCACAAAGTGGTTTAGAACTAGAGTAGTTATTTTTGCAACACTGAATTTAAGTACATAGGCCACATGACAGCACAAGACTTGAATCAAACAGTAAGTAACTATTGTCAATCTATATCCAGGGGTAAAGACTTGAGTGGAGGTGTATGTTACAGACAGTGGGAGGTGTGTGTTACAGACAGGGGGAGGTGTAGATTACAGACAGTGGGAGGTGTAGGTTACAGACAGTGGGAGGTGTGTGTTACAGACAGGGGGAGGTGTAGATTACAGACCAGGGGGAGGTGTATGTTACAGACAGGGGGAGGTGTATGTTACAGACAGTGGGAGGTGTAGGTTACAGACCAGGGGGAGGTGTATGTTACAGACCAGGGGGAGGTGTAGGTTACAGACAGTGGGAGGTGTAGATTACAGACCAGGGGGAGGTGTATGTTACAGACAGTGGGAGGTGTAGGTTATAGACCAGGGGGAGGTGTAGGTTACAGACAGGGGGAGGTATATGTTACAGACAGTGGGAGGTGTAGGTTACAGACAGGGGGAGATGTATGTTACAGACCAGGGGGAGGTGTAGGTTACAGACAGAGGGAGGTGTATGTTACAGACAGTGGGAGGTGTAGGTTACAGACAGGGGGAGGTGTAGGTTACAGACAGTGGGAGGTGTAGATTACAGACCAGGGGGAGGTGTAGGTTACAGACAGTGGGAGGTGTAGATTACAGACCAGGGGGAGGTGTATGTTACAGACAGTGGGAGGTGTAGGTTATAGACCAGGGGGAGGTGTAGGTTACAGACAGGGGGAGGTATATGTTACAGACAGTGGGAGGTGTAGGTTACAGACAGGGGGAGATGTATGTTACAGACCAGGGGGAGGTGTAGGTTACAGACAGAGGGAGGTGTATGTTACAGACAGTGGGAGGTGTAGGTTACAGACAGGGGGAGGTATATGTTACAGACAGTGGGAGGTGTAGGTTACAGACAGGGGGAGATGTATGTTACAGACAGAGGGAGGTGTAGGTTACAGACCAGGGGAGGTGTATGTTACAGACCAGGGGGAGGTGTAGGTTACAGACAGGGGGAGGTATATGTTACAGACAGTGGGAGGTGTAGGTTACAGACAGGGGGAGATGTATGTTACAGACAGAGGGAGGTGTAGGTTACAGACCGGGGGAGGTGTATGTTACAGACCAGGGGGAGGTGTAGGTTACAGACAGAGGGAGGTGTATGTTACAGACAGGGCGAGGTTTAATTTCAAACAGCCTTGATTTCTCTTCTCACCACATGTCTGCAAACAGAAAGGTGTTTTTGATTTCTGATTTCTCCTTTAATAAGTGGTGGAGTATTTTCCCCAACCCTCCCCCAGTTGGGAGTGATCCATTCGTCTATTAATAACCCCACAGCAAACTCGACGTAAGGTAAGATAAGGGGGTTGATTTATTTTACACACTTTCAAAATGTGGGTGAGGGGTGGGGGATAGGGAGGTGCGATGTGTCACTATACAACTCCAGTACATTCATGCAATTAAAGAAGGATAAGGGAAAGAAAAGGGTACAGGGCAAGACCACAGGCAAAATAAGAATTATTCTTTCACATGAGTCCAGAGTCCAGAACCAAAAGTCCAGCGGTGTATTCCTATAGGGTGCTTAGCCAGCTGAATCTGATACTGGTTGATTCATTTTTCCAGTAGCGATGACTTTCATGGTGGGAGAAGCACATAGAGATGAATCAGTCTTTTAGTAGGCACAGGTACAGAAGTTCAGAAGTTCCAGTAGAAACAGTGTAGGTGAGGGCCAGGCAATTTAAACCTGCACAGAGCTCTGGTTCTGCAGCTGTTTGGTTGATGGAAGGTGGCAGACAGGGACAGGCTGCTAGCCTGAAGATTAAACCCAACTGAAAACAGAGTTCAAAAGCTGTATAATGAAAGTAATTCAAACAGCTGAAATCTCAGTCATGTGACAGGGTGGTTTTGGGTCAAGCCATTCAGCTAATGATGAACTTGAAGGAGCCCTGGTAAAACCTGTTATATTTTGAGCAGGTAACTGTGGATCCATTAGCACATTGGAGATGAGGAGTCACAAATAGCTCTGCCTTTGTCCAGAGCTGGATGCTGCAGACTCATCTGCTAGTTCTTTGTGTTGGCTTGGCTGGAATGTTCGTACAATACACGTCATATTTCAGGAGGATGAGGAATTCCCAGTTGCCCATTGGAACTGCTCTGAATTTTACAGAACTACCAGCATGTCACCGGCTGCAGCCGCTTTATCAGCCCAGCAAATGTTAAAATTTTTTTTTTTTAAATGGACAAGAGAATATGGAAGAGAAACAAATTTCTTATAGCTTTTTGTTCCATGCTTTCTTGGCATGACATTTAGTAGAAGGATCCAGTAGATTAAGGGTTAACCTGAGGCTGAGTACTGTGCCATCCACCAGTGATGTAAGAAGGCACCTGACCTAGAGGTTAGGTCAGCAGTGTACACGTAAGGACATGCCACGCTCTCCATGCTGCTACCCTCTAATGTAATACATACACAGTTCATTAACTGTTAATAAAGACTTCTTGATAACTTCTACAAGACTGCTTAATGGTGTCTAAGCAGTTCACACCACATGTAACAACAACCCAACAAAGAGTGAGTATGTGAAACTTGATGTCATAAGGAGATTTTGAAGGAAATAGAAACATTTAAGGGGAAGCCGGATAAATACGATCAGGAGAAAGGGGTAGAAGGGTATGTTGATGTGAGATGGGAGGAGGTTCACTGGAGCATAAACACTGGCATAGATCTATTGGACCAAGTAGCCTGTCTCTCTGCCATAACCACTACATAATGCGATGTAATCATTTGACACTTTTATTGATTTCCTGGCTTTGTGAATGCTGCCTCCTGATTCCGATTAAAAGATTCAGGGGGGGCAATTTTCCTGTCTGCTGGTGTTGGGTGTGACTGGCAGTGTGAGCAGACAATATGGTGAGAAGGCCAAAAATCAGTTTCACGACATTGTGAAACCAGTTCGCAATTGTCCCCTCAGCCCGTCAATGGCGGGGCCACGTTTCCCACCATCGGGAACTTCATTGTAATACATCAGCATCTCATTATAAACCCAGCCGACCAGAATCATTCCCCCCGCACTGGATCATCCAAGCACATTGACAGAACACGGCCTATGGCAACAGCGATGGAGTTGAGCCTGTGCAGCAGTACAGGAGCAATGTCCTGGACCAAGGTCTCCATGGCAGCCACCATCCTACCAGTGTTGACCTTGGTGCATTGGCCAGACGGACTCCTCCATCGTGCCTTGCAATCTGAGGGGTGCAGTGACATCCCTTCCTGGTGTTCCCGAGCTTGCCTTTGCTGCTCCAGCAACTGTGACCTGACCGAGTCCAGGGGCTCAGCAACGTTCTGACCTCCAGCAGTCCTCCGAGTGCAGGGGACCTGGGAAGTCCCTGCCTCTGCCTGCTGTGAATCAGACAGTGCGATGTGCTCATCATATTGTGATCCTGAAGCTACCATAAAACTAGGTCCCACCGAGGTGTGTGTCTCTGGTGGAGGGTGGGGCTGAGCGCTGTGGTGGGAACTCAGGGAGGGTTTCAGCAGATTCCTCTTCAGAGGTTTCTTCTGGGCTTGATTGGAGACCCAGGGTGGTGGACTGCATTGGTTGTTTGGCAGATGTGCCTGCGGAAGCAAGGGGAGATAATTAGTGCATGGCAGGGGACTGTGGAGCAGGACACATCACTCACAGCATGGTTGTCTGATGGATGTTGCAGTGCTGGATCCTCACTTGGTAGAGCAGCGCCAACCTCACCATCAGCACAGGAACAGTCCAGAACCTTGCCGGACAGCTGGATGGGTCTGTTTTCAAATTCCGTGAGGACCTTGATTTCAGGCATTTCTCCACCAGTCTGTGACCTTTCCATCTTGTTGTGTGCCAGCTTGTCCTGCATGGATAGAGATGGGGAGAGTGTAAGCAGGATGCCTGCCAGGCCAGATGATAAGGATGCCTGGCCTGTGTGGGTGGTGACTGGTCCCATGGATGGGATGAGGACAATGACAGAGTGTGTGAGAGAGTGAATGGTGATGTCCCTTGAACTGGCAGTGAGTGAGATCCCTCAGGATGTATGATGGGTTTGGGAGTGTGTGAGTTGGGAGTGATGAGAAGAGTGTCTTACCCTGGGGGAATGGAGGAGATCATTCATCCTCTTGTGGCACTGGGTGGTTGACCTCTTTTGAGGGGTGTTGGCACGAACCACCGCTGCCGCCACTTCCCAAGCTGGATTAGTGAAGTTGCTGGCCATCCTGCAGCCACAGCCGGGGTAGAGGACATCATGATTGGCCTCAACATCCAAAAGGCACTCGCGGGACCTATCATTGAACCTGGGGCCTGCAGTCTTTTTGCCCTTCGGGGCCATGTCTTCTATACAGCAGTCAGGGGCTGGAAGCACTGCGAGGTATGGACTTTAAATATGGTGCCCAGTGTGATAAAGGGTGAGGTGATGGCCCAGCGGACGAATGAGAGCCTGCTCACCATGTAAACGGTGTGTTTCCCAGGGATACATAATTAATGTGGTGGGTTTGGGATGATATGGCATGAAAAGCTGCCATTGCGTTGTCTTATCCGCCCACTACCACTATTTGGGCAGAATGATCCCAGATTTGCAGTCTGTAATATTCTATCTTATTATGGTCACTCATCCCTAAGGTTCTTTTACAAGATTATTAATTGCCCTTTCTCGTTACACAATAATAGATCTAAAATAGCCTGTTCTCTGTGCGGCCCCTCAACATACTGCTCTAGAAAACCCCCTAACACACTCCAGAAACTCATTATCCATAACAGTAGTGCTCATCAGGTTTACCCAGACTATATGCAGATTGAAGTCACCCGTGATTACTGTATTACCCATTCCACATGCTTCTCACATCTCCTGATTAATGCCATGCCCCACATTACCACTACTGCTTGGTGATCTCTAAACAACTTCTACCAATGTTTCCTGCCCCTCGCTGTTTCTTAGCTCCACCCAACGGATTCCACATTTTGTTCTTCCGATCGGAGATCCTCCCTTACCCATGCACTGATCCCATCCCTTAACACCACCTCCTTTTCCCTTTTCCTGTCCTTCCTAAATGTCGAATATCCTTGAATATTCAGTTCCCGGTCTTGGTCACCCTGCAGCCGTGTTTCTGTCATGGCAATTAGATCATACCCACTTACCTCTATTTGTGCCTTTAAACCATCTCCCTTATTGTGAATGCTTCGTGCATTCAGGTACAGTGCTCTTAACGTTGTCTTTTTGACATTATTCCACATTCTAAGCTGAGTGGATGTCTGCCTTCGCTTCACCTGACTTCTAATCTCACTTGCCACTTGCCAACTTTACATTCTTCCAATTTAAGCTGCCCCTCATGTTCCCAACCCCCCACCCCCACCCCGACAAACTGGTTTAAACCCCTCCCCAGCAGCATTGGCCAATCTCCCTTAAATTCTTTACATGCAGGGCGATGGGATTTCATCAAGGCTGAGGTTTCAGGGAAACTTCAGAGAGCACTGAAGCACTGCACAAGATCATCTGAGTGAGAATTTAACTCAGGAGATTTGGTGCATTGTAAAAGAGAGGGTCATAGGGAATGAAAGGCCCTGGTAACAGGTTGTGATGGTAAGACAATAATTAACAAACATGGCAATCAAACTGTTAAGGTTCATTCCTCACAATTAGTCAGAGTTAATTATACAATCTCAGACTCTGAGCAGCTGAGAGAAGTAAAGGAAGCACCTTGTCCATCAAGTGCTGATGTGTTTTGTGATGAACAAATGCATTAGGAGCAGGCGTAGACCATTCGGCCCCTCGAACCTGCTCCACCATTCAACAAGAACAAGGCTGACCTAATTTTAACCTCAACTCCACAAGGTCCTGAGGAACAGAATGCAGTCCATCAAGGACTGGATACAGTGGCAATGTGAGTAATCATGATGCACAGGACAAGGTTGTCACATCCAAAGGCCAAAGGCCAATTGCCCAGAGTGGGTAGGAGGGTGATAGATATTCCAGTGGCATCTAGTGAATGTAATCAGATGCAATAATTGTGGGAATTGCAGGAAAAGCTACTGGTAAATTGAAATATTGGTTAAAGCTTCATGATGACGCTCAAGCAGCAAGTTCCATAGACTCTGGCAGAAAGGGGTGATAGAGTGAAGAGTACGAAAACACGATGTTTCTGAAATCGCCTAAACAGATGTAGAAGGAGACAATCGAGGCTAAAAATAAATGTGTCTCTGGCCTGAATGAAGCTTCCACAATGTGGCGTTTGTCAGTACGGTTTGTTTTGCTGTAAACAGGTTGTGTTGAACTGAAAGCAGTTCACAGTGGGCAGAATTTAGCCCTCGGTGGGCAAGCAGGCCCCACCAGCTCAGCAGTGGGCGGGCTGCTAACCTCTGCTGCCAAAACAGGGCCCGCCGCCATTTTGAGTGGCCAGGCCAATTAAGGCCCACCCAGTGGCTTGCCCAAAGGGAAGCGCTATACCCTTTCTGTTCTGGGGGGAGGGGGAGGGAATCCCCAACTGTCAACGTGCGCACTGCTCCCTGAGGCAAAGTCCTGTCTCAGGGAGTTTACTGACAGGTAAGAAAAGTAAAAAAATGGAGAAATATTAAAATTATTAACATGTCCCCCTCATGTGACAATGCCACGCGAGATGTGACATGTTAATAAGAAACACAATAAAGTTTATTAAATTTTTTTAAAATGGTCATGAAGCTTCATCCCGCCAGTGGATGAAGTTTCATGAATAATCTGGAACCCGCTGGGGCTCCTGGCCTGTTCGCCAGCCTTAAGCTTGGACGGGCAGGGTCTTTAACAAGGTTAATTAGCCTGTCAATGGCCTTACTTGACCATTGACAGGTCGGCGGGCGGACAGCTGATTTCGCTGTGCCCCCCGCCTTCCTGAAGATTTAAATGGACCGGGATGACGTCCGGGATCCCTCCCAATGTCATCCCGCGTCAATTTCCCCTCGGCAAGCAGGCCCCGCCCCCAAATCGCCAAGAGGAAAATCCTTTAGAGTGTTTTCTTGGTATCATAAAGGAAAACTTCCAGAGTTCTTCATGATGATTTCTTATGGGATGGTCCTGTGCAATTTGAGAATCGTGTTATTAATAGGTTAAAAGTATAATTTAACATTAGGAGTCAGGCTCGTGAGGCTTTTAAATATTTTGACTTCAATATTGAGCAGGTCTGAAATAACCTTAATTCAACAATCCTATTCTGAGAATGGTACTCCAAACCCAGTTAAGTGATTCACAGGGACCATCACAGAAAGATGACCAAAAGTAGAGACAGAGAAATTGTGAAGCATGATTGGTCAGTTGAATTGGTTTTGCACTAAGACTAGATCAGATATTAGTTTTGATGTTTTGGAATTAAGTTCTATAATGAAACACCCTCAAGTAGAGACTGTTTTAAGGACAAATAAGACATGAAAAAACATTAAATCTGGATAAATGTGCAGTTATGTTTCCAACCTAATTTACGTGACCTAACAAACATGAAACAATTCAGTTTTAGTGATGCTTTGCATGCTAATCTTCCTGATTGGTAATAAGGCTACTTAATAAGATAAGAGCCCGTGGTCTTCAGGGTAGTATATTAGCATGAATAGAAAATTGGCTAACTAATAGAAGACAGAGAGTTGGGATAAGGGGGGCATTTTTGGGACGGCAGCCTATAACTAGCGGAGTGCCACAGGGATCAGTGCTGGAGCGTCAATTATTTACAATATCTATTAATGTCTTAGATAAGGAAAATGAATGTACCATCGCCAGGTTTGCGGATGACACAAAAATAGGTGGGAAGGCAAGTGGTGAAGGTGACATAAGGAGTCTACAGAGAGATATAGACAGGTTGAGTGAGTGGGCAAAACGTGGCAGATGGGATATAATGTGGGAAAATGTGAGGTTACGCATTTTGACAGGAAGAACAGAGAAGCTGAATAGTATTTAAATGGAGAAAGGCTGCAGAAGGATTTGGGAGTCCTTGTGCATGAATTACAAAAAGCTAACAGTCAAGTTCAACAGGTAATAGGGGTGGAAAATGGAATGTTGGCCTTCATTTCAAAGGGAATAGAGTATAAAAATAGGGAAGGCTTGCTAAAACTATACAAGGCACTAGTTAGGCCACAACTAGAATACTGTGAACAATTTTGGTCCCCTTATCTAAGGAAAGATATATTGGCATTGGAGGCAGTCCAGAGAAGGTTGATCCAGGGTATGGAGGGATTTTCTTATGAGGAGAGGTTGAGTAGGTTGGGCCTGTACTCATTGGAGTTTAGAAGAATGAGAGGTGACCTTATTGAAACATATAAGATTCTTAGGGGTCTTGACAGGGTAGATGCTGAGAGGTTGTTTCCCCTTGTGGGAGAGTCTAGAACAAGAGAGCATAATCTCAGAGTAAGGGGGCACCCATTTAAAACAGAGAGGAGGAGGAATTTCTTCTCTCAGAGGGTAGTGAATCTGTGGAATTCTTCACTGCAGACGGCTGTAGAAGCTGGATCGTTAAGTATATTCAAGACTGAGATAGAATTTTAATCAGTGAGGGAATCAAGGGTTCAAGGGAAAAGGCAGGAAAGTGGAGTTGAGGATTGTCAGATCGGCCATGATCTCATTGAATGGCGGAGCAGACTTGATGGGGTGAATGGCCTACTTCTGTTTTATGGTTGTCTTTCAAAATATTTTTAATGGTAAAAATGAAAAATATTATCTTTAGCATGGGATACTAAGAAAATAAAAAAAGTTGTTATAAGTGCTTTAGCTGTTGAAACACTGGCTCTTGTCGAGTCAGTGGATCTGCAATTCTGTCTGTTATTTTGAGAGAGACCCTGTACATTGGATGTTATGAAGCTAGCACACCCATTGGATGTTGTGTAGATAAAGGTTCATTATGGGATAATGTACAGTCAAGGAAAAGTGTGAGGATTATGTAGATAGACTGTACATTATCCCATAATGAACAATTATGAAAAGTGTGAGTGAGAAAAGGTTATGGATTAAGCTTGCTGGAGACAAAGGACATCTCTGAAATTAAATGGGTCAACACTGTCCAATTGTTTTACAAAATGAAATGCATGGGTATGAAGGAAGTCTTAGGGAGTCCTGGAGGAGGGCTTTCTTGCAATGTTTATACAATATTTACACAGCAAGTCCTCGCTTAATGTCATGGTTACGTTCTTGAAAATTGTAACATTAAGTGAAACAACTTTATGTGTGAATCATGACTTCCCAAAAAGAACCATATTTGTTCTACCTTAGCTCCACCTGTCCCAATCCCCCTCAACCAGCTTATATATCAGCCCATTTCTACATTTCCTTAGTCCTGATGAAGAGTCACACAGATCTGAAACGTTGACTGTGCTCCTGTCCGCAGATGCTGTCAGACCTGCTGAGTTTTTCCAGCTACTTTTGTTATTGTTTCATATTTGCTGAGTGATGTTTTACAATCACAACCTATTGTCAGAGCCGGAGTTAGGTTCCTTCCCACATTTCTCGCCCGGCAAAAAGCAAAGTACAGGTTGAAATGTTATACTGTACATGTGCAGCAGTGTGCATTTCTAGCTCAAGTAAGTTCCAAAATAAAATACATCGCTAAATCTAAAAGTAGTACAAAAAGTAAGCTGAATTCTTTTTAAAATTACAGTACCTGCATTCGCCTCAATACACGATACTTTTAGCTGCGGATGCCGGAGCCCCCAGTGAAGATGGTAGCAGCTTTGGGTCAGCAGGTGTTGCGCTGGGTCCTGGGGGTGCTGCTTTGGCTGGGGAAGTGGTGAGGCCAGAAAAGGGAGGCCTGGTATTCAGCTGCGGCCTGGGGCTGGCGGTGTGAGATCGGCCCAAGCAGCAGCTTCTGCAGCTCCGGGTCACGTGGTGACAGAGGGAGGTGAAGAAACCCAGACACCAGAGCCCCAGGAATAGCAAACCCAACAAGTTCATGGGCTTTTAAATTCAGAGCCACTCAGCTCTTCCCCAGTTATAAACAGGGGCTTGGAAATGGGCTGCTCATGTGACCTATACAGACCGGGGAATTCAAAAATGTTTTTAAATATAAGTCCAACGAGCAAATAATCATAAATAAGTAAATGGTCCCTTTAAAGTTTAAAAGCAAAATACTGCGGATGCTGGAAATCTGAAACAAAAACAGAAAACAAAAAGTGCTGGAAAAACTCAGCAGGTCTGACAGCATCTGTGGAGAGAAAGGCAGAGGTAACGTTTCAAGTCCATCTGACTAGAGTCATACGGACTCGAAATGTTAACTCTGTCTTCCTTTAAAGTTGAAGTTTGGGAGATTTCAGTGTCGGGGTATGGATCAGTCAGTGAGGGTTTTGATTTTCTAGGTTTGGGGTTTTTGTGGGTGGGGGGGGTCTCGCAGTAACTGAACATCCCCATGGAGGCTTTGCACAGTCACAAAGTTCTCTTTATCCCGATTGAGTTTAACTATGGAGGGAGTGGATTAAAGCCAGTCTGCCAGCCAGCCATTCTCCTGGGTGAAATTCTCTTGGGTTAAAGAACACTGGCCCCCTGCACTCCCAAACCTGTTTGTCTCGGGGTTACTCTTCTGTGCTGACCATCCTTGTCAGCCTGAGTTTCAGCCGTGTTCCTAAAGTCAAGGGAGCAAGCAGCTCGTTACCACGGAGGGTGCCGACGCTCCGGAGCCTGTCACTGTGCAAGTTGGGCACACCGCTTGGGCCAGGACAGCAGTCACTGAGGCCAGCTCATCAGTAACGTGGTCAGGCTGAGTCTCTGTTAATCCGGCCATTATTAGCAACGCCAAAATAAAAATACTGGCGATGAGAGCAACCAGGGAGAGGTACCAGATAATGGTCATAACCAGCAGAAAACTGGAAAGCCCCACATAAAACCGGACAAACGGGCATACCAACTTCAGGACCCAGGAGCACCAGCCCCAATTGGGTGGCGGGAGTCGGATTGGGAGCCAGACCCCAGCTGAAACCTCTCCCTCCCTCCCTCCCTCCTGCTGGTTTGAATACAGTCACCCATGGGAAAGGCAAACACTGGCAGCAGAAACAGGAGGAACCATCTGACCCCTCCTCAGCCTGTTCCAGCATTCGCTCAGATCATGACTGATGAGGGAGTGAACTCCATCCACCCACCTCGTCTCCTTTAACAGCCTTGGGCAGCAATAATATCCCCATCTCAGGTCGGAGATTATTCACTGAGCTAATATCTGCTGCTTTATCTGGAAGAGTGTAGAAAACGCACTCTGGGAGGCTCCTTAGTCAAACAAAATGAACTTTATTCAGACTTACACGAGAGCTTCTGTAGCTGCTTGTATCCAGTCAGCCCCTCATACAGCCATCTCCTAGGAAACCCCTCCCTAGAATTTAATAGCCCCCCCCCGCAACCGGCTCGTGTGAGCCACACATTGGCTGAACGAATCACGTGACCCCCCACTCTAGTTGAACTGATCTTAAAGTGACAGTCATCACATTCCTTCCCCCCTAAACTCCTTTGTACATCTTTTCAGTTAACAATTGCTTTATACAATTTAACCAAGAATTTTCTGAATTCCAGAAATAATTACATAGACAGTTTTAAATTAAGTCTTAGGGGTGGTTTTCGAATTTGCGTCGAGTGGTGCAGAGCGACAGGTTGTGAGGCTGCCACTGGGTTGACATTTTCCAGAATTGTACTCACAGGTACCTCGCAGAGGACCACCAGCTCCTGCTCAGCCCTGGCCCTTTGGAGTGGACCTGCCGGCTCTGCACCCCACCCCCCCCACCCCCCCACCCCCCGCTCGGAGCTCCTCCTCTTGCGGACAGAGGGACAGGTCACCTCCAGCTCAGTGACAGTCCTCCACTCCAGCCACCCTGGGCTCACAGTCACATCGGTACTGACAATTCATCATCATTAACCTCCACAGGGACGTCCTTGATGTTTATTACCAGTCGACTAGAATCTTCGGTGTACACAGGTTGCCTAACACTCGGTGGTAACACTGACTGTGGGAGTGCCTCCCTACCCCTCAAAGGGTCAACGTGCTTCTGAATAACCCATCCCTCTTGACACCCGAACTTCCTAACTCTATCCTGAGAATCATGACTTGTCTTCTGGCTGCACTGACTTGACTCTGCCCTCTGCTGCAAATTTGGAAACACAAGATTTAACCTCATCCTGAGAGGATGTTTCATTAACAGTTCGGCAGGAGGAACAGCTGTCGTTAGGTATGGGATGGTGCAGTAACTCAAGAGAAAACGTGAGACTCTCGTTGCTGAAGAACCGCCTGATAGTTTTTTCATGCCAGATCTGAAATTGCGAGGAGAAACATCGTACCCTTAAATGGTCCCCCATAATCGACATGGATGTGGACCTATAGCCACCCTGGCCATTCCCGAGGGTGTAGCGGAGACTGTGACTGGCAGGTTTTGCTGCAACTGCACTGTTGGCAGTGCCATACCATGTCCTCGATATTAGCTTTGATTCCGGGCCACCGTACATAGCTCCTGGCTAACACAGGAACAGCTGCTCGTGCTCCACATAGCACAACACCATCTTGACAATGAAGTTTATGTTTATGAATGGAGTAGGGTTTGCCATCCTCTGAAACTGCCTCATTTTCCCATCCCATAAGGATTTTATCTCGTACTCCGGATAACAGTGGATCCCGACTGACCCAGGTTTTGATTTGTTTCGTACAGGCTGGTAGCATATCCAAAACGTTTAAGGCCAAGGCAATTTCTTGAGGAATAGGTGTACATGTAACACTTTCTCTCAAGGGCAGGCAACTCAGGGTGTCCGCATTCGCAATATGTACCCCCGGTCGGTGTTTGGAGGTATATTCATGTGCAGCCAGGGTCAATGCCCACCTCTGGATCCTTGCAGAGGCTATTGGTGGAATAGCCTTGGCCTCCTTAAAAATGCCCAACAGCAGCTCATGGTCTGAAACAACAGTGAAAAAGTATCTCCCGTGTAGATATTGATGGAACTTTTTGATGCTGAAAATTATTGATGGGCCCTCTTTTTCAATTTGTGAACAGCCTCTTTCAGTCACTGATCTTATTCTTGACCCGCATCACATCCTTATCGGCCTTTCAGAGCCATCAGCCACTTCATGGGACAACACAGTCCCAACGCCAGACGGAGAGACGTCACTCGTCAGTATTAGCTCCTTCGATGGGGTGAAGTGTACAAGTGGGCCTGAAGGCTGCAGCAATTATTGAAAGCTGTTTGCTGAGGAGCTCCTCAAAGCCAGCGGTGCTGCTTCTTTAGGATGTGCCAAGGGGCCTGCACGGTGGGCTTGGCTAAAACCGCCCATAATAATTGACCATTCCTAGAAACGATTTAAGTTCAGACACGTTCGTTGGGGGGGAGGCACTTCTTATATGTCCCTGACTTTCTCCTCGACAGGATGTTGCCCTTGACCATCGATCCTGTGCCCCAGGTAAGTCACCTCCCCGGCTTGGAAAGTGCACTTTTCTTTCTTGAGGCGAACTCCGGCCTCCTGAAATCTTTTTAACACCTCTTCCAAATTTGCTAGACGTTCAGCCTCTGTGGCCCCAGCGATGAGTACACCAGCGAGGTTTACCGCAACCTGGGGCAACCCCTGCAGGAGGCTGTCCGTTGTGTGTTGGAATACTGCGCATGCTGACAAAGCACCAAAAGCAGGCGTGTGTACTGAAAAAGCCCTTTGTGGGTGTTTATTGTGACATATCCTCAGGAAGCATTGCACAACTCAAGCTGTGGATAAGTGTGACTCATGTCCAGCTTGGTATATGACTGGTTCCCGCCAGTTTTGCATAAAGATCTTCGATTTGTGGTAGAGGAGACCTTGCGGCCTGATTAACGGTTTGTTTGTAATCACCCTAAATGTGGATGGCCTTGTTCGGGCTTCAATACAGGGACGATGGGTGCAGCCCATTCCGAAAACTGAACCGGCTGGGTAATACCTCGTTCTTCTAACCCCTTTAGTTCACCTTCCGCTTTCTCATGCAGGGCACATGGTTCCGGCCCAGCTCTGAAAAATCGGGGAGTACCTTCTGGATCCACGTAGATTTTGGCTTGTAGCCTTTAATGCTGCCTAACTCATCCCTGAAGACACTGTCATATCTTCTTAACAATTCTGACAAATCTCCCTGTCCTCACCTGGAAAATGTCAGTCCGATTTAACTTTATTTTCTTGAGCCAGTCATGGCCCAGAAGGCTCGGTCCTTTACCCATTACTATGACAGGTAGCTGGGCAGACTGCTCTCCATAGCTTACTGGTACAATGATGGTCTCCTCACCTTAACTCCTTCTCTGGTGTATGTTTTCAGACTGGCTGAAGTGCTCTCTAAATGTGAATGCTGGACAGCCCCTCTCAAACACTGGAATGTGTGCTCGCCCATCACAGTGACTGATGCACCTGTATCTACTTCCATACTTAGAGGCTGCCCATTTACACAGAACGTTAAGGTGATTGGGTCTGGCTTGACCTCCTTGAGGTTGGATAGAGAGTGAATGTCAGCCTTACTGGTACCAGGGTCTTCCACACTGTGTACTTGTAACTTCTTGTTTGATCGGCTATTCAACTGCCTGGACCGAGCCCTGCATTTTCTCCTCAGGCGTCCTTTTTTCCCACAATAATGGCGCTCAGCCTCCCTAACTCGACAAGATACAGGAGTGTGGTTACTCCCACATCGATAACATCGGATCTTACGAATCGCCGCGGGGCTGACTCCGCTGGATCTTTTCGTTCTCCAGCTGACTGGGACTGTTTCCCTTTTCCTCGTGGCCCCGGCTGATTTGGCGGGGCGGCCGGCTGCTGGTTCCCACCATAACTGGTGTACAGCCGCCGCTTTGCGGGCCCTGCAGCTCCTCAGCGCTTTCCAGAGCGAGCGCAATCCCCAGCGCGCATTTGAAATCGATACCAGCTTCCGCCAAGGGCCGACATGATGTGGTATCGTTACACACGCCACAGACCAATCGGTCCCACAGCTTAGGGCATGACTTAAGGTCGCGCCAGAATGGAAACGCTCTGATAACCGTCTGAGTTTCACAATGTACGTCACAATCGACCACCCCGGGGCTCTCACTCGCTAACTAAACTTAAAACGTTGTGACTGAGGGTTTCGGCTGGAAATGACCCCATTCCTCTGCAGAGGTTCCGAGTGGATCTATCCGGCCGAAAAGCAACATCTCAATGAGCAATATCATCTCCTATTCACAGTTGTTGATTAGACACGATACAGATGCAGGCGGGAGACAGTGCCAGGATAGCTTGCTCCTGTTGCCAATTGTAGAAACCCTCTCTGGGAGGCTTCTTAGTCAAACAAACTTTATTCACATGAGCGTTTCCATGGCTGCTTGTCTCCAGCCAGCCCATTGTATGCAGCCATATTCTTCCTGAGAAACCCCTTCCCTAGAATTTATTCCCCCCTTGCGCTAGCCACACATTGGCTGAACAAATCACACGAACCTACTCAGCTGAACTGATCTTAAAGTGACAGTCATCACCGAACGTTGCCCCAATCCCACCACCCTTTTTGTGAAGAATTGTTCCTTAACATTCTCCTCTGGACAATCCTGGCTCTGATGTGAAGAGATGTGTCCCCTTGCCCTCAAAATTTCCTATCACAAGGAATCAGTGAAGTCGACAGCATTGATGCTTTTACGGGGGAGGCTAGATAACCACATGAGGGAGAAAGGAACGGAAGGAGATCCTGATAGGATTTGATGATGGAAGGTGGGAGGAGGTTCGTTTCAGAGCGTAAACACCAGCACAGAGCATTCGGACCGAGCGGCCTGTTTCTGAGGAATTAAAAATTCTTCATTATGTAATTCCTTTGGCTTGACCAGGCTCCATCCAGTGGCAAAGGTTGGTCAGTGCAGTTAGCAGCTACCTGCGCTGACGGATGCCTGCCACTAGATGGGGCCCAGGACTTAGTGTGAGCTGAGGAGCGAAGCCAGGAGCTGGGGGTCAGTGAAGGGCTCAAGGACCCAGCCATGAGCAGGAGTCAGGAGAGGCAGGGGGAGGAGAGGCAACACCAGGACCGGACTGTGGCTGGAAGTCATGTGAACACACAGGTCGCAGAAGAGGAAGTCTGTGGCACATGATGTTAAAGCGAAACTGACAGCATTAAATGGGTATATTGTCATCACTTTATTAATGACATTAAAGTGAAACAACATCCAACAAGTCAGCATTGAACGAAGACCAACCATAGAGAATATTGAGGCTTTTGATTTAATTTGTTTCCAAATTTTGGTTTCCACTTGTTATGTGTAATTCTGCAAATAAATGTAAAAACCTGTAAAGATTGGCTCCAGTTCTATCCTTCACCAACTGGTTTTCTGGAATAGAAACAGGTAAGGTTGTTAAAGTTTCCCTGGCACCATGTGCAGGAGGTAAGTTGGCACCGGCGGGGGTCAGGTGGGGTGTCCCTATGAACAATCCCAGTGGGGAGGGGGCCATGTTTCTGAGTGATGGGGCTGGTTTCTGTACATTGAGATTGGGGCTCTGGGCTGTGGATGGGGGTTGTAGGTGAGGGATGAGTTACTGTGGGTGTGAGTGAGTAGTTTTGTGTATATGAGTTGGAGGTGGGGTAATTTTCTTGGGTTTGGGTGGGGTCTGTCTGATTCTGTGGGCGAGAGTTTAGGTGAGGGTTGGGCCAGTGTGGATGTATATGTGAGAGGGACAGAATGTTTTGCTGGATGGGCTCTCTGTATTACTTTGGATGATCAGCTTTCTGTATCAATGTTGAACAGTATTTGCTAGTTTATTTTGCCTGCCTCAGAGTTTCTCTGTTGTTCTCCCCTCTCCCTGCTCCTGCCGCCCTCTCTCTGCTTCTTAGCCTTTCAACCTCCCTGCGTTTGGCAGTCAGGAGTAACTGCTGCTGGGGAGCAGTCAAAATTTGTGATTTTAGTGGGGAGACAGCCTTTGGTCCACAGAGTGAATTACAGATACAGAGTGATCTCACCCCACCCCCTTGGTGGAAATGTGAAATAACCAGAAATATTTCACCTGAATTCCTGCCCTGAGCATTGTCCAACAGACAGGGAGTGGACTGGGCAGTGGGGGTCTGAGCAGTGGGTGGGGTCTGGGCAGTGGGGGGGTCTGGGCAGTGAGTGGGGTCTGAGCAGTGGGGTGGGTCTGGGCAGTGGGGGGGTTGGGCAGTGAGTGGGGTCTGGGCAGTGGGGGTCTGAGCAGTGGTGGGGCCTGGGCAGTGGTGGGGCCTGGGCAGTGGGTGGGGTCTAGGCAGTGGGGGGTGTTGGGCAGTAGGTGAGGCCAGGGCAGTGAGGGGGTTGGGCTGTTGGGGGGGGTGGGGTTGGTGTTGAGCAGTGAGGGGGTTGGGCAGTGGGGGGGTTTTGGGCAGTGAGGGGGTTGGGTAGTGGATAGGGTCTGGGCAGTGGGGGGTGTTGGGCAGTGAGGGGTTTGGACAGTGAGGGGCTTGGGCAGTGAGGGGCTTGGGCAGTGGGTGTGGTCTGGGCAGTGGGGGGGTCTGGGCAGTGGGTGGGTGTTGGGCAGTGGGTGGGTGTTGGGCAATGGGGGGGTGTTGGGCAGTGAGGGGCTTGGGCAGTGGGTGGGATCTGGGCAGTGGGGGGTGTTGGGCAGTGGGTGGAGCCTGTGCAGTGGGTGGGTTGGGCAGTGGGTGGGGTCTGGGCAGTGGGTAGATGTTTGGCAGTGGGTGTGTGGGCAGTGAGGGGGTTAGGTGTTGAGGATGTTGGGCAGTGGGTGGGTGTTGGGCAGTGAGGGGCTTGGGCAGTGGGTGGGGCTGGGCAGTGGGTAGATATTTGGCAATGGGTGTGTGGGCAATGGGTGGGTATTGGGCAGTGAGAGGGTTAGGCGTTGAGGATGTTGGGCAGTGGGTGGGCTGTGTAGTGGGTGGATGTTGGGCAGTGGGTGGGTGTTGGGCAGTGAAGGGCTTGGGCAGTGGGGGGCATTGGGCGTTGGTGGGCTGGGCAGTGGGTGGGGTCTGGGCAGTGGGTGGATGTTGGGCAGTGGGGGGTGTTGGGCAGTGGGGGGTGTTGGGCAGTGGGTGGGTTGTGCAGTGGGTGGGTTGGGCAGTGGGTGGGTTGGGCAGTGGGTGGAGCCTGTACAGTGGGTGGGTTGAGCACTGGGTATGTTGGGCAGTGGGGGGTTGGGCAGTTGGGTGCTGCTGGGCTGTTGGACACCCCCTCCCCCACTTGGACCTTCATCTTCATTTTGAGGAACTGGAACCAGCAGAAGCTCCTTTTCCAACCCTCCCGGAGGGGGTCAGCAGCTGGAGCAGAGTGGAAGGTGTGAAATGAGGAGCAGGGTCTGCAGGTTACCAGCCCTTCTCCAATCATTCTTTCTCCCTTCCCGCCCCCACTCCTTCCCTCTCTCCATATCTGCTTCCCCATCCTTTCTGCGCCACCTCTCCTTCTCTCTTTCCCTCCCCATTCCTTCAATGTCTGCATCTCTTTCTCATCTCCTCCTCCCATTATCCTTCCCTCTCCCTCTTCAATCTTTTTACTTCCCTTTCCACCTTCTGTCCTCACCCTGTCTCTCTCCTTCTCTCTCTCTATCTCTCCCCCACTCTCTCCCCCATCTCTCTTCCTATCCCTAACCCCACTTCCCTCTATCTCTCACCCCTTCTCTTTGCCTCCTCTCTTTCTCTCCCAATCTCTCCTCCTTCCACTCACTCTCTCCCTCTCCCCCTCTCTCTTCCCCCTCTCTCTTACCCCTCCCTCCCCTTCTCTTCCCACCTCTCTCCCCCTCTTTTCCACCTCTCTCCCCCTCTGCCTCCAACTCCCCCCTCTCTCAACTTCTCTCTCCCCACCCATTTTCTCCCCCATTCTTTCCTCTATCACTCTCTTCATCTCTCCCATCTTTCTCTTTACCTTCTCTCTCTCCCACCTTCTCTCCCCTCCCTCTCTCCCCCTCTCTCCCCCTCTCTCCCCCTCTCCCCCCCTCTCTCCCTCTCTCCCCCCCCTCTCTCCCCCCTCTCCCCCCCTCTCTCCCCCTCTCCCCCTCTCTCCCCCTCTCTCCCCCTCTCCCCCCTCTCTCCCCCTCTCCCCCTCCCCCTCTCTCCCCTGTTATGATGTGGCAGGTGGTATTTACCAAGCTGACCAAATCCTCAAGGGAAACTTGGCCACGTCATCACAACGGTTTTGCAATTTGTATTTATTACAAGAAAGTTTGTGCACAGAATTCAGAAGTAAAGAGTCCACCAGCACCTTTATAAATTAAAAAAATTAAATTAAAACATTTATTAACAAAAGAAACAAATAAAACACATGCACAAGATTGTAGTTATACAGTGACTTAATATTATAACAATCCCCAAAATTCCTAATTAACCAGATTCCCAACTATACACCCCTTTAAAGCGAACAGTCCCAAAATAGATTTTAAATTTATAGAGACAATCCAGCAAGGTTACCACAAGCGCCCACTCAACAGTGGAATTCCAAAGGCTTTTAACCCAACTTCAGTTACTGGAACAGCAGAATTCTGCAAAGTGGCTAGAGGCTGTTTCCCAAAGTCTATTTCACACGGTGTATCTTTTAGATCTTACATAACCATGCCACACACAGCCTTCCATCCTCCTTTCAATATATACCTTTCTCTTTAATATGTAAATTCCACTGCTCCCCCATGTCTTTGGAATTTATTTTTCCCATTATATAAAAATCTTTAATGTTATTATTATGTTCAGCACTTTTGGGGAAAAATCAATGTAATAACATGTCCCTATTTATCTTGCCAGTTGTAAAAACCTCATCATATCTCTTTGAAAATCCAACAACTTTTCCCCTTATCTAAAAACGCAAATTCCTCTTTACTTAACTCATCCATTAGCATTTCAAATGCTTTTTACACCTAACTCTTTTGATAATTTCAATCTTGCAGTCTACTCATCTCTAAGTTAATTACATCAGCCACACACCACACACATAAGCCTACTTTACAATATCCCATCATATGATTATGAAAAATATGATAGCTTTGTGACACCCCTCTTTCTCCCCCTTTCTCCCTTCTCTCTTTCCCCATCCCTCCTCTCCCCATCTCTCTCCCCATCTCTCTCCCCCCCTCTCTTCTCCCTGTCTTTCTCCCTCTTTCCCTCTTCCCTCTCCGTCCCCCTTCTCTCCCTCTTCCCTCTCTCTGCCTTCCCTCTCTCTCTCTTCCCCTCCCTCTTTCTCTCCCTCTTTTTCTCCCTTTCTTTGTCTCTCCCCATTTCTCTCTACCTCCCTCTCTCTCTCTCTGTCACCCCTGTTACCCCCTCTCTCTCCCTCCTCTTCTCTCCCCCCTTTACCCCTTCTACACCCTCTCCCTCCTCTCCCACAATCCGCCTGTGATGGGTAGTGGAACTCAGGCTGATTTCTTTCTGCCATCCATCAACTGTGAAATCTGCAAACTGCAGGGGTTAAATTTGCAGCAGTTCTGATCCTGAGAGACTCAGAGCCACACAGGGCAGAGTTTTAGTTTGAAGACCATCGAGGCAACTAGTTAGAGACATATTCGATAGCAGAGTGCTGTTTATTCATGAAATTCTAGAGCATCACAAGGGAGGGAAAATTCTGTTGATTCTGTGAAGATTAGGAATATATTTCCCAAACCTACAGAAAACACAAGAACACCAAGTGCTGATGGCTCTGTTCACCAATTGAAAAGGTTGACTGATGACTGTAAGATGGCATCTGTTGGCAAACATGAACAGACATCATTTAATAAGCCAAGGACAAAGCTATAACTCACATCCACTCACTTATCTATGTCTAGCTCCTTCCAGCGAGAATGATTCTAGTTCAGACACAGCTCCTGCGTCACAACAAAGAGTTATTCCACAGCCAGTGTCAATCTCCCAACTGTAGGAGGCAATTATTCATTCTCACTCAATGTGTGAGGGACAGAGATAGTCAGATCTAGGTTTGAGATCAGAGTAAATATCAAACGTCCACAATCAAGTGATCATTGTGGAGAAAACCCCATCAATTTGCAGTCAGAAACAGGCAAATAAGGACATTAACCCAACAGTTTTCAGTTCTTGGTCTGTGACACTGAAACAAAGACAACTGTTAGATCAGGTATAAAAATGTGCCAAATAGTTTGTAATCACTTTAGCACTCCAATATTAACCCTTTACTACCTCAACTACTACTAACTCTTTAATAATGCAATGGGACACTTTTAATACTTCATTACCCCATAATACTGCAATACTAATCTTATAATACTTCAAGATTAACATTTTCATAGCATAACATTAACTCTTCCACACCACTATGTTAACTCATTAACACTGCAATGCAAATCTTTAGTACACCAACATTAACCCTTTCAACTATTGAATGATACAGCACAGAAGAGGACATTTTTTAATCTTTCTGGATTGTGAATGCCCCTGGAAAGGCCAGTGTTTATTGTTCATCCCTAATTACCCTCAAGAAGGTGGTGATGGACTGCTGCAGTCTGTTCTGCCTCTTCCTCCTCTTTGCTGGAGATATCTGATTAGGTCCACTTCCTGGGCCTTCCCCATGGGTCTGTAATTCTTTCCCTTCAAGTATTTATTCAATTCCCTTTCAGATAGCACATTCCAGATCACAACTATTGTACAGATAACGTTTCCCCAAGTCACCTCTGGCTCTCTTGCTGAACACATTCAACCTGTGTCCCTCTGGATACCCCCTGCCACTGGAAACAGTTTCTCCTTGTTTACTCTATCAAAGCCCTTAGGATTTTGAACACCTCGATAAAATCTGCGCTTAACTTCCTCTGCCCTAAGGAAAACAATCCCAGCGTTTCCAATCCATCCACGTAACTAAAATTCCTCATTCCTGCAACCATTCTCACTCCCCCTGAAACCTTCACATCTTTCCTAAAATGCGGTGCCCAGAACTGGACACAATACTCCAGCTGATGTCGAATGGGTATTTTATACAGACTTGGCATAACTTCCTTGCTTTCGTACTCTACGTCTCTATTTATAAATCCTCGGATGACGTGTGTCTTTGTAACCCATTTCTCTGCTACCATCAATGGTTTGTGCAAATGTATTCCAGCTCCCTCTGTTTCTGCACCTCCTTTAGAATTGTATCCTTTATTTCATGTTGCCTATCCTCATTCCTCCACTAAAATGAATCGCTTCACACTGTTAATTTTTATTTGCAATAGGTCCACCCATTTCACATCTCACGATGTCTTTATTTTACTTATTCATGGGATGTGGGCACCACTGGCTGGACCAGCATTTATTGCCCATCCCTCACTGCCCCTTGAGAAGGTGGTGGTGAGCTGCCTTCTTGAACCGCTGCAGTCCCTGTGGTGTAGGTACACTCACAGTGCTGTTAGGGTATTACAATCACCCTCACGACAGCTCCAAGTTTCATTTCATTTGCAATCTTTGAAATTATCCACTGCATCCGCAAGTCCAGTTAATTCGTAAAGATCTGGTCATAGGATTGAAATGATTGTCCTGCAGGGTTAAAGGCATGAATCAGAAATGTGAGTTATGAGAAAATTGAGCTTGTTTAATTTGGAAAGAGCCTTTGACCTGAGTAATTGAAGTTTTCAAAATTATGAAGGAAATTGACAAAACTGCACCAGATTTGAACTTTTTCATTTTAAAATCAATACATTGTTTGACCTGGAGTTACTGTAGGTCAGATGAATGGGACTCGATGTGAGTTAAGACTAAGGCAGCGGATTTTTGGGTGACCTTAAGTTTATGGAGGGTAGGATGTGAGAGAGCAGCCAGGTGGAGTTGGAATAGTCGAGTCTGGAGGTAACAGCAAGTGGGTTTTCTAGTAGAAGGGTATTTGGGTTAGTAAGGGTTAATGTGGGACTAGGAAAACTGTATCACCCACATTATGATGTAGAGAGTCACATGATGGTAAACTGTGTAGAGAGTGTCTGAGAGGAGTAGGTAGGAATATCCGGATAGGGCTATGTTTGGAGACATGTATATTGTTGTATGTTAACACTAAACAGTTTATATTCAACCACACAAGGCTCCAGACCTCTTAGTGAGACACCAAACAACCTTACAACATGGTGGCAGTAAATGAAGGAACCCAGTGGTGGTGCTGAGCTGCCTTCTTGAACCGCTGTTTAGGTACACCCACGGTGCTGTTAGGGAAGGAGCTCCAGTGCAGGAAGACAAAAAAAACTTACTGAGATGTCATTCTGAAAAAAAAATGAAAGCTGTACTCCCCTGTTCTGAAAAGCAGCCATGCATAGTAAATGAAAACTACCAGACCGATCTGGGCTCATGCAAGTGACAAACCAGACTCAAAATTGGGCATCTCGGAGAAGAACATTTTTAGACTACAGGAGTGCATCAGGATTAAGTACAAAATCAGAGAAAGTACAAGTTAGTGCATTCTTATTTGGTGAATTTGCAACAACGTAACCATAAGACAAGGCATGGATGAATCCTCAACTACATTTGTTGAGATATTAAAAGTCTTTGACAAGTATTTTAAACTCTGAATTGTGGATAGTGCAGGCCTTAAAAAAAGGTTTAGCACACTCACAATACAGTGCCAACAGAGCAAGGAGACCCCAGGGTGAAGGAGGCAATACCCAAGCAAAACACAAGATGGCCACAGACCATGTCAGTGCAATAAAGTGGATGGGCTGAAGAGTTCAGTGCAGAGGAAAGAAGAAGGTGTGAAGCAGCCAAAAGGATTAGACATAGAACTTTTTGAAAATGCTGACACAGTATCAAAAATACAACAGCGGGGTGGAATGAGCAGATGGCTGTAAATGAAGGGAAGTTATCTGATGTAACCCAAAAAGAAAATGAAGCTATTCTACAGGAAAATGCTTGCATCAAAGCTGGGTTGGAGGAACTCGACCAGAAGTCCAGCCAGGCACAACAGCTGGCAGAAAAGGTACTCAAATAAGTTGCAGCCCTGAAAGACTCTCTGAAGGGTCGATATGTGGTCGTGGAAAAGTGTGGGGAGTTGACAAAGATGTTGAAATGCTACTTCAGAAAAAACCATGTTGGAACGATCAATAGTGTCAAAACAAAGCAGCATGAGTTGGGCAAGAGGTCAACAAGAGGTCAACAAGAGGTCAACAAGAAAACTAACAATTGAAAGAACAGCTAATCGTCCCTTCAGACCAAATGCAAAAGGATTCTGTAACTCTTCAGAAGCATGAAGAGTGAAGACTGCCTTGACCAACAGATTGGAGGAACTGCAGAAAAAAAGTCGAGCAGACGGTTGAATTACAAGAAAAATTGAAACAAAGCAATTGAGTTTCGCAAAGGAAAGGAAAGCCTGAAGGACACTCGCATGCTGCAGGGGTCCTTCAGGTCACAGTTTGTTCTCCTGGAAGGTGAAGAAAAGCAGATTTAATGTGACTCTCAATGAACTGAAAAACCAGTTTGCAGGGAAGATTCAGCAATTTCAATATTTCATGAGCAGGCCAAGAGGTACAAGAAAGAGACTGCAGAGCTGCAGAAAACAGTTAGTCATTTGGAAGGTAACATGGAAAAGCATTCTGTTTCCAAAGACATATATGAAGAAACGGAAAGCAAATTTCTTAATACTATGTCTGAAAAGGATGAGCACATGGAAAAAGTGATGAGAAAGTTTGCAGAGGTTGAACTGCAAAATGAAAGACTGCAGGATGAAGAATTTTTGTGCATAGGGACAACAGGAACTTGCAGCTCCGAATCGACAGTCAGAAATAAAGTCGCTACCATTTTACAGCATTCCTAAATGAAAGGGAAGATAAACACAGATACTGTTAGGCTGAAGAACCAGTTGAATGGAAAAGAGGAGGCATTGAAAGGAAAAGCCTAAGCATTTCCAAACTGCGAGTGGGTAATGAAACACGAGTAGTGCAATTACAGAACTGAAACTTCACTGGAGACAGACCTAGCCAACAGGGAAACTAAAATGAAGGACCAGGGCAAAGCTCTGCTTCAAAGAAGGTGCATTGTCAATAAAGAAAAACATAACACTAAAGAGAGCAAGGAGCAAATCAGATGTTGAAGCCCAAGTATTTGAAACACCAATAATTTAATAACACCAACACTATCATTTCAACTCCAAACCCAACAAAGTTAGCCCAAAGCAACTGAGAATATCACTCCTCCGAATGGGAAGAGAATGAGATCTGGAAGTCATAAAGAATTTGTAAAGTCATTGACTTGGAGGGGGGAGGAGGGGTAGCATGAGAATATAATATGGTAAATATATTTGGGGAAAGACTGGGGGGAGATGCAGTATAAGGGCATTTGGGTTAGTAAGGGTTAATGTGGGACTGAGGAAACAGTATCACTCACATTATAATGTAGAGAGTCACATGATGGTAAATTGTGTGTAGAGAGCATCTGAGGGAAGTCGGCATGAAGATAGCACCTAGTTAGGGCTATAACTTGGAGATATGTATACAGTTGTGTGTTAACAATAAACAGTTTATGTTCAGCCACACAAGCCTCCAGACCTCTTAGTGAGACACCGAACAACCTTAGCACAGGTTTCAGCAGCAGATGAGCTGTGACAGGGGTGAGACAGGCAGTCAATTGATGTTACAGAGGCAGACACAGGCATTGTTAGTGATGGCACCAATATACAGTTGGAAGCTCATTCCTTGGGTCAAATATAACAGCAAGGTTGCAAGCAGACTGGCTCAATCTCAGACTGTTTCCAGGAGAGGGATGGAGTCAGTAGCTTGGCAATGGAGTTTGGAGTGGGGACTGAAAACAATTTTTCCAATATTTGAGGGAATTTCTGCTAATCCAGTACTGGATGTCAGATAAGCAGCCTGGCAATTTAGCAATAGTGAAGAAGTCATTGGAGGTGCTGGTAAGAGGCAGCATGGTTTTGTGAAAGGAAAATCAAGTTTAACCAATTTATTGGAGTTTTCTGAAGGTGTACCATGTGCAGTGGATAAAGGGGAGCCTGCAGACGTACTGTACTTGGATTTCCAGAAGGCATTTGATAAGGTAGCACATTAAAGGTTATTACAAAAAATAAAAGCACATGGTGTAGGGGGTCGCATATTGGCACAGCTAGAAGAGTGCCTGGCTGGCAGAAAACAGAGAGTATGCATAAATGGGTCTTTTTCTGAATGGCAGGTGTGATGAGTGGGGTCCCACAGGGGTCTGTGCTGGGACCTCAACTTTGTACAATTAACATCAGTGACTTAGATGAGGGGAGTGAAGACACGGTAGCTAAATTCGCAGATGACACAAAGATGGGTAGGAAAGTATGTTGTGAAGAGGACGATGGTTGCAGATGGGTAGAGGTAGGCTGATGAGTAGGCAAAGATCTGGCAAATGGAGTTGAATGTGGGAAAATGTGAAGTCGTTGACTTTGGCAGGAAGAACAAAAAAGCAGAGAATCACTTAAATGGAGAACAGCTGGATTATTCTGAGGTGCAGAGGGATCTAGGTGTTCTAGTACATGAGTCACAAAATGTTAGTAAGCAGGTACATGAAGTAATTAAGAAGGCTAATGGAATGTATCCTTTATTACGAGAGGGATTGAACATAAAAGCAAGGATACATGGTTATGCAGTTATACAGGGCATTGGTGAGACCGCACCTCGAATACTGTGTGCAGTTTTGGTTTCCTTACTTAAGGCTGGATGTAAATGCATTGGAGGCGGTTCAGAGGAGGTTTACTAGATTGATACCTGGAATAAGTGGGTTGTCTTATAAGGAAAGGTGAGACAGACTGGACTTGTTTCCACTGGAGTTTAGAAGAGTGAGGGGTGATTTGATTGAAATATCCAAGACCCTGAACGGCCTTGACAAGGTGGACATGGAAAGGATGTTTCCTCTTGTGGGTGAGCCCAGAACTGGGGGGCACTGTTTTAAAATTAGGGGTCACCCTTTTAGGACAGAGATGAGGAGAATTTTTTTCTGTCAGAGGGCTGTGCAACTTTGGAACTCTCTGTCTCAGAAGGTGGTGGGGGTGGGGTCATTGAATATTTTTAAGGCAGAAGTAGATAGATTCTTGATAGGCAATGGAACCAAGGTTACCGGGTTTAGATGGAAATGTGGCAATTGAAACACAAGATGATCAGCCATGATCTTATTGAATGGTGGAGCAGGCTCGAGGGGCTGAATGGTCTACTCCTGCTCCTTTTCTTATGTTCTTATGGTCTTATATAAAGCTGGGTGTTGTCAGCCTCCATGTGAAAGCTAAGGCTGTGTTTCCAGATGATGTCACTGAGGAGCAGCTTGTAGAGAAATAGGAGGGGGTCAAGGAGATCTATCCTTAGGGAGGTAATGGTGTGGGAGCAGGAGGAGAAGCTGTCACAGGTAATCCTCTGGCTGTGATTAGATAGATAAGAATGGAATCAGGTGGGAGCAGTCCCACCCAGCTGGACAACAGTGGAGCCGCGTTAGAGGAGCAGACAGTTCGAGAAGGACGAGGAGGGAAAGTTTACTATGGTCACAGTCACATCAGACGTGACTTTGGTAAGAGCTGTTTAGGTACTGTGGCAGGGCAGATTAAACATGTTCCTCCTGGGTTTCCACACGAAGGAAGTTAGAAAACAAATCATTTGCCAAGAGTGTTGCATCCACCTTTTAAATACCACTGAGTGCTCTGCTCAGCCTTCGTCCCAGTGGGTGGGATATCCGCTGTGAACACTCTGTGCATCAGGGCTAAAGACAACAAGAGGGTCCTCGTTCTTTATTTATTCATTCATGGGATGTGGGCTTCGCTGGCCAGGCCAGCATTTATTGCCCATCCCTAACTGCCCTTGAGAAGGTGCTTGTGAGCTGCCTTATTGAACTGCTGCACCTCAGAAGACCCTGATTATCAGGTTGGAACAAGGTTCCTGCCTTAAAGGAGTAACTGCACCATTCAGTAAATGATGGAAGGCAGCTTTGTATCTTTGAGTTGGAACCGCTTCACACCAAACATTATTCTGTATCTTCTCTTCGCGTAATTTCAGCCAATTCTCATGCATCTCATAAAATTATGTAAAATATTAAGATGCAGTTAATCATCAGAAAATCCGACTTTCTAATCACAACCTGTGAAGAGATTCCTTGTTGCATTGCAACTCTTTCCTCAGTTAATAAGTTGGTTTTTTAACCCGATATTTGTCCCTGTCTTTCATTTCACAGATATAAAAAGATAACAGGTTACTTGAGCTGACTGAGGAATCCAGTTTAATGCTCTTTGATTGAATGTCATGCCTCCCTCTGAGTTGCCTTTCTGATTATTCAGCCATACGCAGCCTCTCCTCTGATTTTAATCTCTTCACTCAGCCGCGTATCCACAACTAATTCTACAGACATATTGGCAAATTAAATTTCTTTTCCCCTCTCCTCTCCGGACAGATCGGGTGTTTGACCCACAGACGCTGCCTGTGTTTGGCCATGCTTCAGAGGGGTGTGAGCAGCTTATTCCAGCCTGGTAACTGAGCTCTTACAAAACAAGTCATTGAACAGTGGCCCCCAACTCATCCTAACTGAACTGACTCCAACTCTCAGTAACTTTATCCCAGCTCCCGTTAACTGAGCTGATCCCAACTTTCACTGACCCAGTGTAATTCTATCTATTTTCTGTTTGATTTGGTGGTTTTCCTGTGCAGCTACAGTACTGCCATTACCCACCAGATGGCAATCATGTGCAGTAATTCCAAAAGCAGTTCCTCAGGCAGTGTGACCCACTGAGGAGCAACACATCACAACCACAGCGGGCAGAAGGACAGAAACCCACGGTGCAGGAGGAGGCCACTCGATCCATCTTGTCTGTGCCAGCCCAAACAGAATGATCCACCTAATCCTACTTTGCAGGTCCTCCTCTGCAGGCCTTAAGGTTACAGGGGAGGCAGTGGTGGTGTTGGGGTGGGGGTGATGGTATTGTCACTGGGCTGGTAATCCAGAGACCAGGCCAGATGGTGAAATTACAACCGAATAAAAACATCTGGAATTAAAAGACTAATGATGACCATGAAACCATTGTCGATTGTTGTAAAAATCCATCTGGTTCAATAATGTCCTTTAGGGAAGGAAATCTGCTGTCCTTGCCTGGTCTGGTCTACATGTGGTTGACTGACATGTCCTCTGAAATAGCCTAACAAGCCACGCAGTTGTGTGAACCACTACAAAGTCAGGTTCCTCGAAAGACCGCCCGGCATCAACCCAGGCACCAGAAATGACGATGATAAGCCCAGAAGAGAAACAGAAAATGCTGGAAAAACTCAGCAGCATCTGTGGAGAGAGAGAAAAACAGAGTTAACGTTTTGAGTCATATGACCCTTCTTCAGATGTGATGTCGTCACAGATGCTTCAGGACCTGCTGAGTTTTTCCAGCATTTTCTATTTTTATTTCAGATTTCCAGCATCCGCAGTATTTTGCTTTTATTATAACATTAAACTCAACCCTGTCGACCCTGCAAAGTCCTCCTTACCTGGAGGTAACATAGTGGCAAAATCGGGAGAGCTGCCTCACAGGTGAGTCAAGCAAAAGCCTGACATAGACATCCTCATGGAATCATACCTTACAGACAACGTCCTAGACTCCACCATCCCCATCCCTGGGCATGTCCTGTCCCACCAGCAGGACAGACCCAATAGAGGTGGCGGCACAGTGGTATGGAGTCAGGAAGGAGTAGCCCTGGGCGTTCTCAGCATCGACTCCGGACCACATGAAGTCTCATGGCATCTTGTCAAACATGGAAAAGGAAACCTCCTGCTGATTACCACATACCGCCCTCCCTCAGCTGATGAATCAGTGCTTCTCCATAGTGAACACCACTTGAAGGAAGCACTGAGGGTGGCAAGGATGCAGAATGTACTCTGGGTGGGGGACTTCCATGTCCTTTACCAAGAGTGGCTCGGTAGCACCACTACTGACCGAGCTGGCTGAGTCCTAAAGAACATGGCTGCTAGGCTGGGTCTGCGGCAGGTGGTGAGGGAACAAACAAGAGGGAAAAACATACTTGACCTCATCTTCACCAACCTCCTGTCACAGATGCATCTGTCCATGACAGTATCAGCTGCAGTGACCACAACACAGTCCTTGTGGATACAAAGTCCCATCTTCACATTGAGGATACCCCCCATTGTGTTGTGTAGCACTACCACCATGCTAAATGGAATAGATTTTGAACACATCTAGCAAGTCAAGACTGGGCATCCATGAGGTGCTGTGGGCCATCAGCAGCAGCAGAATTGTACTCGAACACAATCTGTAACCTCATGGCCCAGCATATCCCCCACTCTACCATTACCATCAAACCAGGGGATCAACCCTGGTTCAATGAAGAGTGCAGGAGGGCATGCCAGGAGCAACACCAGATATACCTAAAAATGAGATGACAACCTGGTGAAGTTATAACACAGGACTACTTGCGTGTCAAACACCACAAGCACCAAGTGCTAGACCGAGCTAAGCGATTCCACAACCAACGGGTCAGATATAAGCTCTGCAATCCTGCCACATTCAGTTGTGATTGGTGGTGGACATTCAAACAACTCACTGGAGGAGGAGGCTCCTCAAATATCCCCACCATCAATGATGGAGAAGCCCAGCATATCAGTGCAAAAGCTAAGGCTGAAGTATTCGCAACAATCTTCAGCCAGAAGTGCTGAGTGGATGATCCATTTCAGCCTCCTCCAGAGGTCCCCAGCATCACAGATGCCAGTCTTTAATCAATTCGACTTACTCCATGTGATATCAAAAAACAGCTGAAGGCACTGGACACTGCAAAGGCTATGGGCCCTGACAATATTCCAGCAATAGTAGTGAAGTCTAATGCTCTAGAACTTGCCGCACCCCTAGCCAAGCTGTTCCAGTACAGCTACAACACTGGCATCCACCCAGCTATGTGGAAAATTGCCCAGTTATGTCCTGTACACAAAAAGCAGGACAAATCCAACGCAGCCAACGACCACCCCATCAGTCTATCCTCAATCATCAATAAAGTGATGGAAGGGGTCATCAACAGTGCTATCAAACGGCACTTGCTTAGCAATAACCTGCTCATTGATGCCCAGTTTGGGTTCCGCCAGGGCCACTCAGCTCCTGACCTCATTACAGCCTCGGTTCAAATATGGGCAAAAGAGCTAAACTCCAGAGGTGAGGTGAGAGTGACTGCCCTTGACATCAAGGCAGCATTTGACCAAGTGTGACATCAAGGAGCCCTAGCAAAACTGGCGTCAATGGGAATCAGGGGGAAAACTCTCCACTGGTTGGAGTCACAAAGGAAGATGGTTGTGGTTGTTGGAGGTCAATCATCTCAGTTCCAGGACATCACTGCAGGAGTTCCTCAGGGTAGTGTCCTCGGCCCACCAACTTCATCTGTTTCATCAATGACCTTCCTTCCATCATAAGGTCAGAACTGGCGATGTTCGCTGATGATTGCACAATGTTCAGCACCATTCACGACTCCTCAGATACTAAAGCAGTCCATGTCCATATGCAGCAAATCCTGGACAATATCCAGGTTTGGGCTGATAAGTGGCAGGTAATATTCGTGCCACACAAAGTGTCAGGCAATGACCATCTCCAACAAGAGATAAACCAATCATTGCCCCTTGGTGTTCAATGGCATTACCATTGTTGAACCACCCACTATCAACATACTGGGGGTTACCATTGACCAGAAACTGAACTGTACTAGTCATATAAATACTGTGGCTACAGGAGCAGGTCAGAGGCTAGGAAACATGCGATGAGTAACTCACCTCCTGTCTCCACAAAGCCAGTCAATCATCTACAAGGCACAAGTCAGGAATGTGATGGAATACTCCCCATTTGACTGCAGCTCCAACAACACTCAAGGAGCTTGACACTGTCCAGGACAAAGCAACCCACTTGATTGGCATCCCATCCACAAACATTCACTCCCTCCAACACCGACGCACAGTAGCAGCAGTGTGTATCATCTACAAGATGTGCTGCAGGAATTTACCAAGTCTCCTTAGACAGCACCTTCCAAACCCATGACCATTACCATCTAGAAGGACAAGGGCAGCAGATAGATGGGAACACCGCCACCTGCAAGTTCACCTCCAAGTCACTCACCATCCTGACTTGGAAATATATTGGCCGTTCCTTCACTGTCGTTGGGGCAAAATCCTGGAACTCCCTCCCTAACAGCACTGTGGGTGTACCTACACCACATGGACTGCAGCAGTTCAAGAAGGCAGCTCACCACCACCTTCTCAAGGGCAACTAGGGATGGGCAATAAATGCTGGCCCAGCCAGCAAAGCCCACATCCCGTGAATGAATAAAAACTTCAAGTGCATATCCAACTAAGTTTTTTTTAAGTGAGGGTTTCTGCCACCAGCGCAGGTTCAGGCATTGAGTTCCAAATGCCAACCACCCTCTGGGCGAAAAGTTTTCTCCTCAACTCCCTCTAATCCTTCCAGTTACTTTAAATCTATGCAGTTATTGGTTTTTCTGCTAAGGGAAATAGCTCTCCCCATTCACTTTATGCAGACCTCTCTATTTTATGCACCCCAATTAAATCTCCCTCTGTTTCAGAAAAAACAACTCCAGCCTATCCAATCTTTCCTCATCGCTAAAATTCTCCATTCATCATAAATATTTTCTCTCCTCTCTCTTAATGTGATTTGATCTTTCGTGTAATGCAATGGCCAGAACTTTTGTTTTAATTTATCCGTTGTTGAGAAACCCAATCATTTATTTATCGTGCTTTCCTTAGCTTGTTTGTGTTTCTCAAGTGCGATAGCCCACACTTGGCGTGAGGAAGCAAGCTATTGGCTGCAGGAAGATATCATGGGACAGGTCAGGTGGGTGTGGGACATTCCATGTTTTGAGGGATTGATCTGACTGCCCTGCAGCCTTTAAGGTTGGTCTTGTGGCACAGTGGGTCGTGTCCCTACCTCTGAGCCACCAGCTCTGGATTCAAGTCCCACTTCTGGACATAATGTGGTCGAACAGGTCAATTATCAGCCTCCAAAACCTTGCCTTACGGCAGGTGGTAAGAATAAGAGTTTCCTTGTCAGTCAAGCCACAGAAGGTGATGGTGAACGTTGCAGTACTTTACCAGGCAATAATCATGCACCAATCCAACGGAAAAGTCCATGATTGCCAACAGCCTGTGAGGGTGTGGGACTGGAAGAAGGGAGGCATTCCGTGGGGGATGCTTTATTTCTGGATGAGCTGTGGCAGACTGAGCCTGGGAGTCTACTCTTGCCTTTGCTTCATGTATAACTGGAGCACCGTAGGACAGTAAGAGAAATTACCTGTCACCTCCCACCCCACCACCACCTTCATAGTGACCAGTAACACCCCCTCCCCTGGCCACTGGTTGATGTATCTCTCATTTTATTTCATTGGATGGGGGGGGTGGGGGGTGGGGGTTGCTGACCCTGGGAGCACAAAATGTGTTGAATGGAATTGAATCCAGAGAAACTTGAGTTAGTGCAGGTGGGGGGAGGTCAAACAAGGCAAAGGGAATCCACAAAAAGAGGTGGGAAACTGAGAGGGGGGGAGGGGTATCCGTGACCGGTCAGTCTGGGGGAGGGGGGTCAGTCTGGATGGGAGGTCAGACTCAGGGGGGTGGGGGGGGGGGGTCAGTCTAGAGGTGGTCAGTGTGGGGGGAGGGGATCAGTTGGGGGGTGGTCAGTCTGGGGGAGAGGGTCAGTCGGGGAAAGGGGGTCAGTCGGGGGGGGCGGACGGGGGGGGGAATCAGTCTGGGGGCGGTCGGTCTGGGGGATGGATCAATCGGGGGGTGTCAGTCTTGGGGGAGGGGATCGGTTTTGGCGGGGGGGTCAGTCTGGGAGAGGGGAGTTGGTCTGGTGGGAGGTCGATGTGGGGGGGACTGGAGGGGGGGAAGAGTCCGTCTGGAGGGGGTGGGTTCGGTCTGGGGGGGGGGGTTGGTCTGGGGGTTTTGGGCCTGGGGGAGGGGGTTTGGTATGGGGGGGGTTCAGCCTGGGGGGGTTCAGTCGGGGAGGGTTCGGTCTTGGTTGGGGGGGGGGTGGTTGGCCTGTGCGGGGCTCAGTCAGTCTGGGGGGGTGGTGGGGGGGGGTCGGTCTTGGGGGGGGGGGGGGGAAGTCTGGGGGGGTGCAGTCTAGGAGGGGTTTTCAGCCTGGGGGAGGAGGGTTGGTCGTGGGGGGGGGGGGGGGGGGGTGGTCTGGGTTGGGGGGGGTCGGTGTTGAGGGGGGGGGTCTGTCTGGGGGAGGTCAGTCGGTCGGTCTGGGGGGTGTTGGTCTGGGGGGTTGGTTTGGGGGGGGTCAGTCTGGGTGTTGGTCTGGGGGGGGGGTCAGTCTAAGGGGAGGGGTCGGTCTGGGGGTATCGGTCTAGGGTGAGGGGTGGGTCTTGGGGGGGGCATCGGTCAGTCTGGGAGGGGGGGGGGTCTCTAACCCGGGAAGACGGGTCACGGTCTCGGGGGGATTTGAGGGTTTTTCCCCCGAGGCTGACGGATGTGAAACTGAGTCAGAAACACCCGGAGTTTCGCCGACTCCGGATCAGACTCAGTGGCTCCGCTTTGGTCTCTTTAGGGTTAATTTGGATTCCACGTGATCTGCGCATCTCCGGACTACAGTCCTGTGGTCCTTTACGACACCCACGTGAATCCTTTACGGCAGGACTACGTTTCCTAGAGCACATTGAGGTATGGATGGCCAGCACGTGCTCTTATCCTGTCCGCTGATTGGTCACAGCATCAGAGGGCGGTTCCTGGACGGGAATGAACCGGAACAGGAAATGACGCCAGCGCCGCCTGGCCTACATTTCCCAGGTGGCATAGCGCGCTCAATCACCTCCGTTTTCTTTTTTTTTAACTGTTTCGCCTTTTTGACTTTTTATTCGATCTGAAGACATGGATTTGATTTATTTTTACTCCAACATCCTAAGTAGCTACACTACAACTCCCGGCAGCACCCGCGCCCCGTGGCACGACATTTTGCGACGCTTTACACCGGGCGGAATCTGATTGGTCGAGGTGGTGCCGCCTATGCACCAATCAACGCGGAGCTCAGGGGCGGGTGGGGCGGCGGCAGTAACGGGGCTGCTGAGTGGCGCGGCGGCGATCAGGTGACCGGGCGGTTATGGCGCTGAGGTGTTTTTTCTGTTAGGGCCCCGAGTGGAGCAGCGAGAGCGACAGAGCCGGGGGGCGGCGGTGAGTCTCGGCGGAGCCGGGTGCGGGGCAGCGGGGTTCGGGTCTCTACCCCCGGCCTGGGACTGCGAGCGTTGCATAAACACCTGGAGCCGATTCCCGGGCCCGAGACCCGGAGTGAGAGAGGCACAGGCCGGGGTGGGGGGAGTGAGAGGGACACGGGGGGGTGGGAGGGGAGTGAGTGAGAGGGACACGGGGGGGGGAGTGAGTGAGAGAGACACGGGGGGGAGTGAGTGAGAGGGACACGGGGGGTGGGGGGGGGAGTGAGTGAGAGGGACACGGGGGGTGGGGGGGGAGTGAGTGAGAGGGACACGGGGGGTGGGGGGGGAGTGAGTGAGAGGGACACGGTGGGGGGGGAGTGAGTGAGAGAGACACGGTGGGGGGTGAGTGAGTGAGAGAGACACGGGGGGTGGGGGGGAGTGAGTGAGAGGGACACGGGGGGTGGGGGGGAGTGAGTGAGAGAGACACGGGGGGGGGGTGAGTGAGTGAGAGAGACACGGGGGGGGAGTGAGTGAGAGAGACACGGGGGGGAGTGAGTGAGAGGGACACAGTGGGGGTTGGGGGGGAGTGAGTGAGAGGGACACGGGGGGGGAGTGAGTGAGAGGGACACGGGGGGGGAGTGAGTGAGAGGGACACGGGGGGGGGAGTAAGCGAGAGGGACACGATGGGTGGTGGGGGGGCAGTGAGTGAGAGGGACACGGGGGGGTGGGAGGGGAGTGAGTGAGAGGGACACGGGGGGGGGGAGTGAGTGAGAGAGACACGGGGGGTGGGGGGGGGAGTGAGTGAGAGAGACACGGGGGGTGGGGGGGGAGTGAGTGAGAGGGACACGGGGGGTGGGGGGAGTGAGTGAGAGGGACACGGGGGTGGGGGGGGGGAGTGAGTGAGAGGGACACGGGGGGGGGGGTGAGTGAGTGAGAGAGACACGGGGGGGGGAGTGAGTGAGAGAGACACGGGGGGGAGTGAGTGAGAGGGACACAGTGGGGGTTGGGGGGGAGTGAGTGAGAGGGACACGGGGGGGGAGTGAGTGAGAGGGACACGGGGGGGGGAGTGAGTGAGAGGGACACGGGGGGGGGAGTAAGCGAGAGGGACACGATGGGTGGTGGGGGGGGGAGTGAGTGAGAGGGACACGGGGGGGTGGGGGCGGAGTGTGTGAGAGAGACATGGGGGGGTGGGGGGGAGTGAGTGAGAGGGATATGGTGGGGGTTGGGGGGGAGTGAGTGAGAGACACGGGGGGGGGTGGGGGGAGTGAGTGAGAGGGACACGGGGGGGTGGGGGAAGTGAGTGAGAGAGACATGGGGGGGAGTGAGAGAGGGACACGGGGGGGAGTGAGTGAGAGAGACACGGGGGGAGTGAGTGAGAGAGACACGGGGGGGAGTGAGTGAGAGAGACACGGGGGGGAGTGAGTGAGAGAGACACGGGGGGGAGTGAGTGAGAGAGACACGGGGGGAGTGAGAGAGACACGGGGGGAGTGAGAGAGACGTGGGGGGGGGAGTAAGAGAGACACGGGGTGGGTGGGGGGAGTGAGTGAGAGAGACACGGGGGAGTGAGTGAGAGAGACACGGGGGAGTGAGTGAGAGAGACACGGGGGAGTGAGTGAGAGAGACACGGGGGAGTGAGTGAGAGGGACACGGGGGGGGAGTGAGTGAGGGGGACACGGGGGAGTGAGTGAGAGAGACAAGGGGAGTGTGGGGGGAGTGAGTGAGAGAGACACGGGGGGGGGGGGTGAGTGAGAGAGACACGGGGGGGGGAGTGAGTGAGAGAGACATGTGGGGGGAGTGAGAGAGAGACACGGGGGGGAGTGAGTGAGAGGGACACGGGGGGGGAGTGAGTGAGAGAGACATGTGGGGGGGGAGTGAGTGAGAGAGACAAGGGGGGGTGGGGGGAGTGAGAGAGAGACCGGGGGGTAGTGAGTGAGAGGGACACGGGGGGGGGAGTGAGTGAGAGGGACACGGTGGGGGTTGGGGGGGAGTGAGTGAGAGGGACACGGGGGGTTAGTGAGTGAGAGGGACACGGTGGGGGTAGTGAGTGAGAGGGACACGGTGGGGGTAGTGAGTGAGAGGGACACGATGGGGGTTGGGGGAGTGAGTGGGAGGGACATGGGTTGGGGGGAGTGAGTGAGAGGGACATGGGGGGGTGGGGGGGAGTGAGTGAGAGGGACACGGGGGGGGGGAGTGAGTGAGAGGGACACGGGGGGGGGGGAGTGAGTGAGAGGGACACGGGGGGGGGGAGTGAGTGAGAGGGACACGGGGGGGTGGGGGGAGTGAGTGAGAGAGACACGGGGGGGTGGGGGGAGTGAGTGAGAGAGACACGGGGGCGGAGTGAGTGAGAGGGACGTGGGGGGAGTGAGTGAGAGAGACACGGGGGGGAGTGAGTGAGAGGGCCACGGGGGGTGGGGGGGAGTGAGTGAGAGGGCCACGGGGGGGTTTGGGGGGGAGTGAGTTAGAGGGACACGGGGGGGGATGATGGGGGGAGTGGGTGAGAGAGACACGGGAGGTGGGGGTGAGTGAGAGAGACATGGGGGTGAGTGAGAGAGACATGGGGGTGAGTGAGAGAGACATGGGGGTGGGGTGAGAGAGAGACGGGGGTGTGGATGAGAGAGACACGGGGGGAGTGGGTGAGAGAGACATGGGGGAGTGGGGCGAGTGAGTGAAAGACACAGTGGGGTGATGGGAGGAGTGAGTGAGAGACACACGGGGGGGGGGGGTGAGTGAGAGAGAGACGGGGGGTGATGGGAGAGTGAGAGAGAGACACGGGGGGTGGGGGGTGTTGAGAGAGACACGGGTGGGGGGGCGTTGAGAGAGACACGGGGTAGGGGGAGTGAATGAGAGACACGGGGAATGGGGGAGAGTGAGTGGGAGAGACACGGGGGGCTTGAGTGAGTGAGAGAGACACACGGGGGGGCTTGAGTGAGTGAGAGAGACACGGGGGGGCTTGAGTGAGTGAGAGAGACACGGGGGGCAGTGAGTGAGTGAGAGAGATGCGGGGGGGCAGTGAGTGAGTGAGAGACGCGGGGGGGCAGTGAGTGAGAGAGAGACACGGGGGGTCAGTGAGTGAGAGAGAGACACGGGGGGTCAGTGAGTGAGAGAGAGACACGGGGGGTCAGTGAGTGAGAGAGAAACACGGGGGGTCAGTGAGTGAGAGAGAGACACGGGGTGTCAGTGAGTGAGAGAGAGACACGGGGTGTCAGTGAGTGAGTGAGACACGGGGTGTCAGTGAGTGGGTGAGAGAGACACGGGAGGTGGGGGTGAGTGAGAGAGACATGGGGGTGAGTGAGAGAGACATGGGGGTGGGGTGAGAGAGAGACGGGGGTGTGGATGAGAGAGACACGGGGGGAGTGGGTGAGAGAGACATGGGGGAGTGGGGCGAGTGAGTGAAAGACACAGTGGGGTGATGGGAGGAGTGAGTGAGAGACACACGGGGGGGGGGGGGTGAGTGAGAGAGAGACGGGGGGTGATGGGAGAGTGAGAGAGAGACACGGGGGGTGGGGGGTGTTGAGAGAGACACGGGTGGGGGGGCGTTGAGAGAGACACGGGGTAGGGGGAGTGAATGAGAGACACGGGGAATGGGGGAGAGTGAGTGGGAGAGACACGGGGGGCTTGAGTGAGTGAGAGAGACACACGGGGGGGCTTGAGTGAGTGAGAGAGACACGGGGGGGCTTGAGTGAGTGAGAGAGACACGGGGGGCAGTGAGTGAGTGAGAGAGATGCGGGGGGGCAGTGAGTGAGTGAGAGACGCGGGGGGGCAGTGAGTGAGAGAGAGACACGGGGGGTCAGTGAGTGAGAGAGAGACACGGGGGGTCAGTGAGTGAGAGAGAGACACGGGGGGTCAGTGAGTGAGAGAGAAACACGGGGGGTCAGTGAGTGAGAGAGAGACACGGGGTGTCAGTGAGTGAGAGAGAGACACGGGGTGTCAGTGAGTGAGTGAGACACGGGGTGTCAGTGAGTGAGTGAGAGAGACACGGGGTGTCAGTGAGTGAGTGAGAGAGACACGGGGTGTCAGTGAGTGAGTGAGAGAGACACGGGGTGTCAGTGAGTGAGCGAGAGAGACACGGGGTGTCAGTGAGTGAGAGAGAAACACGGGGGGTCAGTGAGTGAGAGAGAGACACGGGGTGTCAGTGAGTGAGAGAGAGACACGGGGTGTCAGTGAGTGAGTGAGACACGGGGTGTCAGTGAGTGAGTGAGAGAGACACGGGGTGTCAGTGAGTGAGCGAGAGAGACACGGGGTGTCAGTGAGTGAGCGAGAGAGACACGGGGTGTCAGTGAGTGAGCGAGAGAGACACGGGGTGTCAGTGAGTGAGCGAGAGAGACGCGGGGTGTCAGTGAGTGAGCGAGAGAGACGCGGGGTGTCAGTGAGTGAGCGAGAGAGACGCGGGGTGTCAGTGAGTGAGCGAGAGAGACGCGGGGTGTCAGTGAGTGAGCGAGAGAGACGCGGGGTGTCAGTGAGTGAGCGAGAGAGACGCGGGGTGTCAGTGAGTGAGCGAGAGAGACGCGGGGTGTCAGTGAGTGAGCGAGAGAGACGCGGGGTGTCAGCGAGTGAGCGAGAGAGACGCGGGGTGTCAGCGAGTGAGCGAGAGAGACGCGGGGTGTCAGCGAGTGAGCGAGAGAGACGCGGGGTGTCAGCGAGGTGAGCGAGAGAGACGCGGGGTGTCAGCGAGTGAGCGAGAGAGACGCGGGGTGTCAGCGAGTGAGCGAGAGAGACGCGGGGTGTCAGCGAGTGAGCGAGAGAGACGCGGGGTGTCAGCGAGTGAGCGAGAGAGACGCGGGGTGTCAGCGAGTGAGCGAGAGAGACGCGGGGTGTCAGCGAGTGAGTGAGAGAGACGGGGGGTGTCAGCGAGTGAGTGAGAGAGACGGGGGGTGTCAGCGAGTGAGTGAGAGAGACGCGGGGTGTCAGCGAGTGAGTGAGAGAGACGCGGGGTGTCAGCGAGTGAGTGAGAGAGACGCGGGGTGTCAGCGAGTGAGTGAGAGAGACGCGGGGTGTCAGCGAGTGAGTGAGAGAGACGCGGGGTGTCAGCGAGTGAGTGAGAGAGACGCGGGGTGTCAGCGAGTGAGTGAGAGAGACGCGGGGTGTCAGCGAGTGAGTGAGAGAGACGCGGGGTGTCAGCGAGTGAGTGAGAGAGACGCGGGGTGTCAGCGAGTGAGTGAGAGAGACGCGGGGTGTCAGCGAGTGAGTGAGAGAGACGCGGGGTGTCAGCGAGTGAGTGAGAGAGACGCGGGGTGGGGCAGCGAGTGAGTGAGAGAGACGCGGGGTGGGGCAGCGAGTGAGTGAGAGAGACGCGGGGTGGGGCAGCGAGTGAGTGAGAGAGACACGGGGGTGGGGCAGCGAGTGAGTGAGAGACACGGGGGTGGGGCAGCGAGTGAGTGAGAGAGACACGGGGGTGGGGCAGTGAGTGAGAGACATGGGGGGTCAGTGAGTGAGTGAGTGAGAGAGACACGGTGGGGGTGGGGCAGTGAGTGAGAGACACGGGGGTGGGTCAGTGAGTGAGTGAGAGAGACACGGGGATGGGGCAGTGAGTGAGTGAGAGAGACACGGGGTGTCAGCGAGTGAGAGAGACACGGGGTGTCAGTGAGTGAGTGAGAGAGACACGGGGGTGGGGCAGTGAGTGAGAGAGACACGGGGGTGGGGCAGTGAGTGAGAGACATGGGGGGTCAGTGAGTGAGTGAGAGAGACACGGTGGGGGTGGGGCAGTGAGTGAGAGAGACACGGTGGGGGTGGGGCAGTGAGTGAGAGAGACACGGTGGGGGTGGAATGAGTGAGAGAGACACGGGGGGGTGGAGTGAGTGAGTGAGAGAGAGGCACTGTGGGGGTGTTGGGTTGGGAAAGACACAGACCCGGGTGGGGGGGTGGGAGAGACACAGACCCGGAGGGGGGTGGTGGGGGTGAGAGAGACAGACCCGGAGGTGGGGGAAGGTGGGTGAGAGAGACACAGACCCGAAGGGTGGTGGGGGGTGGAGCGAGAGAGAGACAGATCCGCAAGGTGCAGAAGGGGGTGAATTATTCCTGATAGTGCCGGGCTGTCTAATTTTGTGCCAACTCTTGGTACCCTTGTGGTATCTATCAGTGCCAAAGGTAGCTTTGCCGGACATTAAAGCCAACATCAGGACCTGGATCAGGCGCTAGGGTTCCCTGTTTTGAATGAACTATTTCATTTCCACAGCTGCTTAAATGTAATTTATCTGTTAACACCAAAAAAAAAGTAGCATAGATTACTGTTTAAAAACCCAAATGGTTCGTTAGTGAATTTACAATCGCTAACCCTGGCCAGCCTACATGTGGTTTCAGTTATGTCATGAATTTGTCTGGGTTCAAATTATAATCTGCATTTAATGCAGGCATAATGCAAAAATGTACTTGGCTGCTGCTGTACTCCAGTGACGATGCTGGATCAAATGGGGAATATTCCCCATGTCCTTTTGAAATTAGCAAAACTCTTTGGATTTCCCAGTAATTTTAATTTTAAACCATAAACTGGAGTAGAGTTTTCTAACAAAAACAGAGAAGTTCTTGCAAGTTTTGCATCAAACCAAGTGAAGACCCCACCAAGTGTTTGGAATGATGGTGCAATGTTTTATGTTATGTGGATTCGGAGTGTTTTGTTTACAAGTTCTATAGTTATTAATATATATTTATAATATCTTTTAAAACCTTTGGCTCTGTGCTTATTAAGCAGGCAGTGTGAAGACTCGCTCAAACTTTGGGACATCACAGGCACTGTCTGGAGACACCTGGATGAATTTTAGCATTGTGTTGCCCCCACACACAATTTCCCCACCAAGGGAAGTTAAATGGGGATGCTGTCCAAAACTAAAATTGGCAAGTGCTGGCTCACAGGCCAGTGGAAATCTGGAACCTGCTCCCCCAAAATGCTGAGGGCCAGTTAAAATTTTCAAGATCCAACACCACTAGATTTTAATTATGAAGCAACGTCTTTCGCAGGTGAATAAATGGAGTTAACCGTGCAGATCATCCATGATCTAATTATGTGGCAGAACAGACTCGAGGGGCTTAATGGCCTAATTCAGCTTCAGTGTTTCCCCACGCTAAACATAGCCCAAGAAGGAAAGGGGTTGTGGTGGATTTCATGTCTGCACCATTTTTGGAGGGGGAAAGTTTGTGTTTTCTGATATTCTGCAAACTCGCAGGTAAAACTGAGCACGAGGAATATGTTGATGGGTTTGTAAAGGCCATGTTCCCGAGGTTACCCTGTGCTCCTGGGCCTTCTCCGTTCAGCTTGGAGTTGACCAATAACCATCTTATATTAAATGCCAGTGGCATTATCTCTGAATCCCCTCAGAAGGCAAACTTACTGCACTCTTGTGTTGTAACCTGGATTGTGGATGTAGCCTTCTGACTAGTATTTATAACTGGCAGTACCTGCCTGTAGAATTATTCTGCTCCATGAATGTGATACATTACTAAGTCAGCTGCATTTAGATAGCAACCATTTGCGGTTTCCATTGTGCCTGTGCAAGAGTTCTGTTCTCACCGCTGAAGCACATCAGAGGCGCCAGTCAGTTGGGACATTGGCCATTTAGGGAACTCTGTTTAGCAGATCTCGTAAAATGTGTGTGCTCAGTGCTGACATTGTTTCACATTTGTATATACTTTCCCCACAATTTCACTTCAAACACTAGAAAGAAGCAAGCAAGAGAGCAGTGGCGGGTGCTGAGGGTGAAAAGACTGCATTCAAAATTCTACTTTTGAAAGCTAAATTGCACAATAAAGAATGGCAGCTTCCTTTCAAGTTTCTCAGATGGTGAGGATTCTGATACCCTCACTATTACGTAAAAGCAGTTCTTTGATGCCCTGTTCATATCTAATAATGCAATACACTTAACATGCTGTTTTACTATTAACTGAAAATATCAAACTTTGGATTCAGATTAGTGTAACAAGCTTTAGACATCAATTAAATATTCATAAAGGTCAATTCTTCCTTTAATATGTAAATTTAAAAGATTAAAATTTACAATCATTTAAATTGTGCATAGCAAGCTCCCACATACAGCATTCAGATAATGACTAGATAATCTGTTTTTTATGGTGTCAATTGAGAGACCAGTATCGGCACGGACTATGGGGGAACTCTCCTGCCTTTCAAATTTGGGCTGTTTGGTTATCTGGGGTCGTGCCCTAAACTGAGTCCACAGACTGGGATGGACTTAACCCTTGAAATGATAGGAGAAATGAGAACACGTTACTCAGGACTTTGAGCTCTTCTACTATTCGATTGGATGGTAGCTGCTCTCTATCTTAACTCCATCTCCATACCTCAGTTCCATAAACTCTTAAAATCACTGCCAAACAAAAATCAGTTGACCTTGGGTTAAAAGTTTTCAGTTACTTCCAGCTTTGTCAGCTATTTTTGAGTTTGTGTTCCAGATTTCCACTGCCCTTTGTGTGAGATGTATGTTTTACTCACAGGAGCACGGAACTGCCTATGATTCAACACAGGCAATGTGTTTGGTGTGAGCCTTGAAACTGTTAATGCAGGAAATGTATAATTGCACCTCTAGGCTTAGACATTTACTTAAAGCTAGCACAAATGGGAATTTCTAAACATGTCAGAAGTGATACTTAAGGTGATTAACATGTGTTTTCTTGATGTTTGAATTTTTTAATTGCAGGGAATATGAAAGAGGTGTCAACATGACATCAAGATATGGCAAAACTTACAGTAAGAAGGGGAGTGCCAGCAACTCCAAGTTCGATGAGGTGTTCTCTGGAAAGCGAGCGAAAATAAGCACCAAATGGGGGGAAAGCACCTTCAAGGCTCATCTGAGCCAGAAGAGACCGGGTCTCAAAGCAGAAACAGTGGAACAGCCCAAACGGCAGAAGATGGAAGATGAGTTGTTGGAAGATCCGTTTGGGTTTGATAGTGATGATGACTCTCTCCCTGTGTCATCGCGGAATCCAGTTCCAACTAAAGGGCTCCAGTCGACAGAGTCTATGAAACCAGCTGATGAGGACAATGCAAGCTCACTACTTGAGGTTAACAGTATGGTTAATCGGCCAATCAGTGGGGACGCTATTGTGTGCAGCAAGTTTGTAGCCTTGGGTGATGTTATCCACGGGAAGAGTGCAGGTAGTGCTGTGGCATTGTGTTCAGAGATTGAAGAAATCCCGGAATCTGGCAGCAAGTTGAACTGTCTGGGTGAGTGTGGTTTTCTGTTTCAGCTCTTGGGCAATAAGCAGAATGTGCCAGCTGCCACAAACCTCACCAAAACTGGGCCTGAATGAGGATGGGAAACCGTGTAAAATTCATGCTGATTCTGCCTTCCATAGAATAAGCCCTTAATCGCTGATTTTTGAATAGAAGTGTTGGATTAGGGTCGATAATACTATAAAGAAAACAGGAATTTGCTCACAGATATCAGAGTTTAATGCACCTCCCCATCTGTCAGACAGTCCATCTGTGTGTGCACACTCCACCCGGCCTGAGCTGCGCACGGAGTGGCTGCACTTTGCTCCTGCATCACGTTTCACGTTATTTAGTGGAAGATACATATCTTTGGCCTGTGTGGTGACGAGTTAGAGTTTGGGACCCTTCTGTATTCTGCTTGGGTTTTGAGAGTGGAGGCTGCAGCATTTTGCTGCTTGTGCTGTTGAAGCCAAGCACACCTCCATATGAAAATACTATTTCCGTAATATTTGCATGTTCTAAAATTCACTTTACCAGCAATGGCCAGTCTGCAACTTGTAGATGATATTTAGTTCTTATTTTGTCAAAGATTATTTTACAGGGTAGGTTTGCTGAGAGATCAGCTTGTCCTCTTCTCTCAATAGGAGGCTCTTAAAGGCAAACCTTTTAACTAAAACCTCTTCTGTAAGTACACATAGCACAATCACTTCTTGTCAAGTCTACTTGCAGTATCTGTGGTTCATTGGACCAGTTTTACATGCCACAACAAGCCATAACTCTTCTGGTCAGTGTTAACTTTGAGCTAGTACTTCAAGCACCATAAGTTTCGAGCAGTGGGCACTATCTTGTCAAAATTCCCTGTTCCTTGTAGAAGTGGCAGGTTTTATCCCATCTATAATTGGCAAAAATAGTTTTATGCTGTTGTGGTGTGTCAGCTATCGACAAAGATGATGTGTGAAATTTTCAAAACTATTAGCAAGGACCTTGTTTCATCTGAAAATTGAGACGAGTTGCTTTGAGCTGTGTCTGAATCTTAGCTGATTGCAGCTCTATGTGTGGTGCTGCTTACTGGGGCATTTTAAAGGGTTTGATGGACAGCCTCTGATTAAAGAAAGAGCTATGGGAGGCCAGCACCCAACATACTTAAAAAGTTGGTGACAAGGGAGGGAGGCAGTTTGGTGCTGGGCCAAGCTGTTGGCCGGGGGCTGGGGGGGTGTGGATTGGTGCCGGGGAGGGTGGGGGAGGTGTGGATTGGCGCCAGGGAGGTGTGGATTGGCGCCGGGGAGGGTGGGGGAGGTGTGGATTGGCGCCGGGGAGGGTGGGGGAGGTGTGGCTTGGCGCCGGGGAGGGTGGGGGAGGTGTGGCTTGGCGCCGGGGAGGGTGGGGGAGGTGTGGCTTGGCGCCGGGGAGGGTGGGGGAGGTGTGGCTTGGCGCCGGGGAGGGTGGGTGGCAAGGGTGTTAAATGGCCCCATAGATAACTGTTTCTCGTGTAAATGACCTGGATACCCGTTCCAGCGTTAGTTCCTAAAAGCTGCTGCACTGCTGTTATAACAAAAACTATAGCGACATAGGATGCAAAGCATAGTGTGTTTGATCAGTTATTCATTTGAATAAATCAGGAATGAAATATGAAACTGGCAAATGTACAGCATTGTTAAATATGCAGTGAAGGAATGGAATTGTTACCTGAAGGATACTTGGGGACCTAGGAATGATGATCAGCACTACACTCACAACTTAAAGCTAACAAAGTATTGGGCTTGACAGCTCGGACAGCAGTAGTTCTGCTACCTCCAGGCAATCCGGTGCTTTTGTTACCACCTTCCAGATAGCAGATGTTCTGAATTTTACTTCACTGTTGGAATACAAAGTTGAAAGGAGTGAAAAGTAAAAGTGAAAGGCTTCTGTTTTACTTCAGATAGCATGAGCGATGGTGAAGAACAAGATGTTGCTTGAGTGAGTCAGGGCACCTTTGCTTGGCTCACCCTATGGTGAATGTGTACTGCTGGTCAGAATCCTGTAGTTGCAGTGTTGCCGCTATTAGTTTACAGGCAAAATTTGTGTTCCGCTGATCTTCCAAGTCAGCAATTGCGCTGCTGATTATGCTGCGGTGAGCCCAGTCCCTGTGGAGTGTGTTATCAGATGATGGAGCATTCACTGGGCTTCATAACATCAGCAACCCAATGCTTCAGTTCAGCTTCTGCTTGCATGTGAGATTCTGTCATTTGACAAAACTAACGTCAGATGCAACTGTTCTACTCCATAGACAGCAATGCAATAAGGGCTTTAATTGGTGAGTGAGCTGAATCTTGTGATTTCTTTAACAAATTGAAGACAGAAGGGGGGGAGGGGCATTCAGCCCATACACCTTTGTTTGTATTTTCCTACATTTTTTATATACTGAAATAAGTTTACTTTTATTTTCATGTGTTTTAATGTACAAATGTGTAGCAAAATAGGATATAAAACCCTGTCCTGTGATGAACTATCTGCAGGAGACAGTACCAGCTTCCTCATCACAGGCAACCGAAAACTCAAAAATATGTGAAACACAACAGAGTAGCAGGCTGTTTGACCAAGCAGTCCATATTGCCACTTTCCCTACACAAGCAAACCATCCTAATCGCATATACCCAGGCCTGGCTGCCTATCCCTTCAGCCACCTATCCACTCTAATGTTAACTTTGACCCAGTTTCCTCCTCGATCAGTGACCCAGGAAGTGAGTTCCACAACCTTTCAGCTCGCTGACGCAGTTTCTCTTGCCCTGTGTTCTATTCTTGCAATTAATCTTGATTCAGTGGTCCCTTGCTCTTGACTCATGACTACCGGAAATAGTCAGTTTCTATCTACTCTATGCCTTCCTTTCATTTATATAGCACCATTCCTAACTGGAACTGTAGCAATTTGCACACAGCAAGGTCCCACAAGCAGCTGGGAGGTAACAGCTAATCTGTTTCTAATGGAGGTTGAGGGATGAATATTGGCCCAGATATGGTAAGAAGTCACTTCTCTGAAAGATCCAGTGGCACTGTTTTAAGTGTGAGTGTTACCACTGAAGTCTGCTGATGCCTAAACAGCTCAACTTATTAACCTGGAAAAGAGACATGGCAGAAACCCAGAGTACTCCTTGTTCATTATGGAGGCAAGTATTATCCCCAACTTTAACCAGAAGAAAAAAACTTTTCACTGGGCAAAAAAAGCACTTACAGGAGAGAAATAAACAGGCTGCACCAAATCCTGGTGGGGAAACCTAGGGTGAAGGCTTGCTTGAGAAAATGGATTTCAGGAAAGTTTCTCGAGGCAGGGTGTTCGGGAGGTGAAGTTCTGCAATCAACGGTACTGGGGAGGGAGAGAGGAGATACTCAAAACCTGGGTCCGAAAAGGTGCCTGAACGGACAGGCTGAAGCAAGTTACAAATGTTGGAAGGATTGAGCTTGTAAATGGGTTTGACGATGACGGCCAGAATTTTAAACTAACAAAGTTGACATGTGAAAGTTAAAAGGACAAAAAATGAAATGTTTCAGGTAGTGTGTCAGAAATGATGAACCACCTTGGTGAACTGTTCAGTCGCAACAAATGTACGACTGAGATTCCAATGACTTTTGAAGGGTCAGAAACCTGAATCATTGACTCGAGATTTGTGGGGAGTAGATGGTAGTGTTTTTATTTATAGTGACAGGCTAATGGGTTATACGTTAACAAAAGGAAGTAGGAGTTTGCATTTTAGTGCTTCACATTGTTATAGAGACAGAGGTCTACAGCACAGAAAAAGACCCTTTATTCCAGCGCTAGGCCCATAGCCTTCTATGCCATGGCATTGCAAGTGCACATCCAAGTACTACTTAAATGTTATGAGAGTTTCTGTCTCTACCCCCCTTTCAGGCAGCGAGTTCCAGATTCTCACCACCCTCTGGGTGAAAAAATTCTTCCTCACATCCCCTCTAAACCTCCTGCCCCTTACCTTAAATCTATGCCCCCTCCACCAAGGGGAAAAGTCCCTTCCTGTCGACCCTATCTATGCCGCTCATAATTTTATACACCTCAATCATGTCCCCACTCAATCTCCTCTGCTCCAGGGAAAATAACCCCAGTCTATCCAATCTCTCCTCATAACTAAAACTTTCCAGCCCAGGCAACATCCTGGTAAATCTCCTCTGCTCTCTCTCTAGTGCAATCACATCCTTTCTATAATGCGGATTCCAGAACTGCATGCAATACTCTAGCTCTGGCCTCACCAGCATTTTACACAGTTCCAGCATAACCTCCCTGCTCTTATATTCTATGCCTCGGCTAATAATGCCTCTAATATTCTATGCCTTCTTATCTACCTGTCCCGCTACCTTAAGGGACCGGTTGACATGCACACCAAGGTCCCTCTGATCCTCAGTACTTCCCAGGGCCCTACCATTCATCGTGCATTCCCATGCCTTGTTTGTCCTGCCCAAGTGTATCTCCTCATACTTATCCGGATGTAATTCCGTTTGCCACTGATCAGCCCATCTGACCAGCCTGTCTAAATCCTCCTGTAACCTAAGGCTATCCTCCTCACTATTTACCACCACACCAATTTTTGTGTCATCTGCGAACTTACCGATCAACGCTCCTACATATTGGGACATCCTATTGCTGATGTTTGTAGACACAGCAGCCAATTTATGTGCAGCGATACTCCATAAACAATGAGATGAATCACCAATTAATCTGCTCTAAAGGTGTTTGGCTGAGGGATAAATATTGGTCAGGACGTCATTAGAATGCCTCGCCCTTCATCATGTGCTCTGAGATCTTATTACATCACATGAACAGGCAGGTAAATCCCTTGATGTACACCTGGTGCGAAAATTGGCATTTCTGACAATGCAGCACTTCCTCAGTAATGCATAATGTTTAAAGTTTGGGGTGGGGTTAGAACTCGCTAAGTGCTACCATAGTGTGTCCTGACTCATATTGCTTGCTCTAATCTGTGGTGTACCTGTAATACTTATTGAGTAGTGTGTTTCTTAGTCTGAATTTGAAAGTCTCAAATTGTTGTAATTGGAAGCAGAGACATCAGGATAGTGGGATTATGCAAAGTGGCAACCATTGGCGTATGTGATGGGAACAGCATGTGGCGGGGAAGGGCAGCGGAGCCTGTGTCCTGGGAGCCCAGGTGCTGGGGGTGAAGCAGGAACCTTTGCCAGGAGCCTGGAGGAGTGGTGGGGTGGGAACAGGGCAAGAGCCTTTGACGGTAACCTGGGAAGGGTATGGTGTGCTGTGGTGTCTGCATCAGGATAGGTCCAGCAAAGGTCTGAGTTTTTAGAAAGCTCCGTTAGTGATTTTCATTTCTATTTTGAAAGATTGGTTGAGTTTATGTTCCTCAACTGAAAGTTTGTTCGTTACTTTACTGTAATAGGGCATTTTTCCTGAAAATATTTAAAATGTTATGTTATACAAGCAAAATTGGAATTAAAGATTCTGTGGCTTAGGGTGTGTATCTACTTCTGTTTCAGCCATGCTCCCAGACTGCCCAGAGTAACTACTCTGTACCTTGAGATATAGTTATTCTTGTTTTGAAGGCACGAAGAATAGAATTATGTAGTAATTCAAAATAAGCAACAAAATTAACTTTTTGTAATTAAAAATGACTGGTGCGAATTTGACATTAAAGGCTTATATTCCTATATGTAGACTGTAGCACCTGAATAAAAACAGTTCTTCACCACCCACCATCCCTTTTTTTAAAAATTGTGGTTCATCACTGTGATGCAAATATCAGCATTTCAGAATAGCAGACTGTAATCACGTTTTTCACTACTCCAGTGTTTGGGTTGTGCCAACACTTCCCAAGGAGCAATTTCTCCCAAGACACACAGATAATTTTTTGGCTTGGTGTCTGCCCCTTTAAAAGTCCGTCCTTACACGTGGCTGATTAACCGCCAGCTGAGGCCTATGTCTTGTGTCAGACGTGCTATCTAATAGAATTTTACAATGTCTTGTTGTCTCCCAGAGAAAAAGCTTGAGAAGGAATCTAACTGATGAATTTTATATGCATATGCACTTGATTGGTTCAGTTTGTATTTGGCTACCATTTCTCTGCATTCCTATAGTTATCTTGTATGCATAGAGCAATTTGGGTCAGTGGGGTGGTCTTTTGAAAATCCCATAAGGAACAGCTTTGAAAATCAGGTGCTAAGAGAATGTTTGAACATTTGCGGTGAATTGCTCTTGAAAAACAAATACAAATTTAAAAGTGGTTTACAGTGGATTAACCCTACTCATAGAGGTGCAGTTTTTACTATCTTATCTCCTCGGAGCTGATTTAGAGATTCTGTTAGTATATAACTATTTTATCATTCAGATTATTTGCTTGGTCATAGTTTCGCATAAAGTTGCTGCCGTTTTAAAGTTGAAACAAAATCTGATGCCACTTTGAGATTGAAGAGCAACCATATGCAGGTATCAGTATTCCAGTAGCTAAAAGCTGTTTTTGTTCGTTTACCCAAAGCTTGCCTAGATTTCCCAACACTGATGGTTCCTCTCGAAGGTTTGGGAACTGGGATTCGCACGGGGTAAACTCAAAGCTGAAATAATTAAGCAAATATGTCAGAAACTTAACAGGATGGAAAAAAACGTATGATGTCCCCATCATAGACAAGGGACTCATGAGAGATGGACTCCATCTTACAGTTTCCAAGGCGGAATAATGGAAGTTTGGAGTTTACCATGTAGGCAACCGGCTGGCCAGATCCACATTCGTAGGTCAAGGTTATGGAGTCTTTCTGAAGGTGACCACATATGTTCCGGCACAGTATTTGATGGAGATAGAATGTAATAGTATTTATTGTCCTCTCTCCTCTATCACTTGCCCTGCCTCAATGAGTCCTGGTCAGGCAAGTTGTTAGCCTCCAACTTAACTGCCCACCCAGTTCCAAAGAAGAGTCAAGCTCAACTTGAAACGTTAGCTTTGTTTCTCTCTCCACAGATGCTGCCAGACCTGTTGAGTATTTCCACCGGGTGAGATGGGATTGGGACAGGAAGTGCAGAAATGTCAGGGAGTGGTTTATTAACGCAAGAACCTGAACTAAAATAAACATTTCACAATGAAAATCACGACCCATATAATTTCCAACCCCCCCCCCCCCCCCCCCCCCCCCCCTCCCCATACACACACAATTGCTTGCTCTTGTTTCTTTAAGCTATCTTTTCCATGCCTTATTTCTCCAAAGCACAATTTTAAAACCTTCAAATAAACAGAAAAGGCTGGAATTATGAAGCAAGTCAGTCACTTGTACTATTAAGCCTGCAGTTGGTGTCTTTTGCTTTATTCTCCTTTAAAGAGTGGCCTTTGGTTAAAATAAACCTATTTTTTTTGTCGAATTTTAGCAAATAAAACCTTCAGGAGTGATGGACAATGACTGTGAGGATGTCTGATTCTGAGCTAGTTTCTTGGAAAGATCAGCACAATAGCCTCCTTCATTTGTATTTGTCAATTTTGCTCATTCTAGGTTTCTCTCCTAATATTCCTCAGTTACTGTGCCTGGAGTCGATTCCAAAGATTCTCCTCTTGTACAAAGAAATTCTTCTTACTGTCTTGAATGTTTTTGACGAGCTGGTACTCATATCACCTTCTGCCCCACTTTAACTTGACTCTGGATTAACCTCTTGTATTCCATATGAATTACTTTAAGTTCTGCTCTCATTGGCCTTCTTTCAAAGGAGCCCAGTCTCTGGCATGTTTAAATAGCAACAGATCAACAAGTATATATGCTTGTTCTCAGTCCTCCGAATAAGTTTTGGGTACGGGTGAACTTGCCTGCACAACAAAGGGTTAAACCATTTGAGTTCACGAGATCAGAATTTCTCAATACATCTCGTGTCTGAAACCTGTCAAACATTAACATTTATACTTACATGGCTTGACAAAGCAGTTTTATACAGTTAGTCAGTTGACTGCATGAACACTTGATTTAAAGAGATGCTAATCTATCTCTAAATATAAGCTGGACAGGAACAATGTATTTAAATGAGATTCTGAAATAGCATTATGCTTTAAGTGGAACCTTGTCCATTAACCTTCAGGTGTGATCTTCAGTAATTTTATTTTGACAGTTGATGTTATTTTATTGGCTACACTTTTTATACTGGGGATTGTGTTTATGTTCTGGCTGTATGTCAGTTAGTCATTATGTTATACAATGAAAACAGTTAAATGTTGACAGGACTACCAGTGATCCCACTGGTGAAAGATGGGAGGAGAGGAAGATAGTGGACCTAGGATTGAATGTGGGTGAGTTCTGGGTGCATGATGTCTGAGTGTACGTTAAAACAACAAATACCTTAGTGAAATCGGGTGAATTAACGGTTTGGGTGTCAGCTCTGCAGTCTGGACCTGGAATATTAACATTGTGTTTGCAGGTGCTGACATGTTTTCTGGTTTTCCAATATTGCATTTTTACTTCACCTTGTAGTATTTGCAGTTTACCTTCCAGGATGATTATTCCTGAAGTTGCTTTGGTTATGAGGGGGCAACTGTTGAGGTGGGGAGAAGGCAGTGAGATTGTGGATAGGTAGACTCACATAAGTGAGTCCACACTAAATTTTGCTTCCTTTAGAATATCTGCAGCTTGTAAAGCGCTTACTAAGATTGCAGATGTCTCACAAGTACCCAGTCCCCAGGCCTATTATTGGTATTCCTGGTGATGATGTATTTTCAAGACAATAGATTATATTAGAATTAGCTTCACCCAGAGAAGAACAGAGTTCAGGGCAGTTAGGAACCTGCTCTGTTGTAAGCGGAATGAGAAAATGGGGGATGAGTACAGGGGATGGGAGAAACAATTCTGCTGTACCAGTCTCTAGTTGACAGGAGAAGGAATTGGAATATGGGGGATTATGTAAATTGATTTTCTCCCTGAAAAGGAGTAAATTGAGCGGTGATGCGATTGCTGATTTCAGGATTCCCAAAGAACTGAATAATCTTGACCATAACCAGCTGCTCACCTTGTCCAGAACAGTAGGTCCAGAGTTGTCTTAAGTAGATTGGAAAACTAGACTAAAAGGCAATAAATCAGAATGATTACTGCACAGGAGGAAGCCAGGAGCAACTTACCCAGTTCCACACTCCTGCCTTTTCTCTTCAGATAATTATCTAATTTCCTTTTGAATCGGCTTCCATTCCATATACTCAGATCTATCTTTCTTGCTGTTTTCCTGATGTCGCTATTGCTTATTTTGCCAATCACCTTTAAATATAAACATACAGATGTGTGAACTAGGAGCAAGAGTTTGACCCTGCACTGCTATTCAATAAGATCATGGCTGATCTGATTGTAACTTCCCACCTTGCAACGATGGTCCCTCACTTTGTTTATCAAGAATCTATCAGCCTTAAAAATATTCACTTTGCTTCACTTCCTTTTGAGGAAGGGCGCTCCAAAGACTCGCTACCCTCTGAGAGACCCCCTTTTTTAAACAGTGACCCCTAGTTCTAGATTCTCCCACAAGAGGAAATATCCTCTCCACGTCCACCCGGTCAAGACCCCCTCAGGATTTTTAAAGGTTTCAGTCAACTCACCTTGAATTGCTGCCCTCTGGTTCTTGATCCCCCCCCCCCCCCGCCATTGGGAACAGCTTCTCTCTATGTACTCTGTTCAGACCCCTCATGAGTTTGAATACCTCCATCAAATCTCGGAGGAGAAGAGCCCCAGCTTCTCCAGTCTATATAAGTGACTGAAGTACTTCATCCCTGGAATGATTCTCATGAATCTTTTCTGCATCCTTTCTAATGCTTTCATGTCCTTCCTAAAGTGTTTTGCCCCAAACTACTGCAGGTGAGGCAGAACCCATGTTTTATACAGGTTTACCATAACACGCTTGCTTTGGTACTCTGCCCCTATTTGTAAAACCCAGGATCCTGTATGCTTTATTCACTTGCCCTGCCATTTACAATGGTTTGTGTACATATCCCCTTATTCCTTCACTCCTTTTGAATTGTATCCTTCAGTTTGTATTGTCTCCTTGTTCTTCCTACCAAAATGAATCATTTCACAGTTCTCCACACTTGAGTTTCATCTGCCACTTGCCTGTGCATTCCAACAGCCAATATGTGCCCTCTTGAATTAGATCATGATCCTCTTCACAGTTCAGAATACTTCCAAGTTTTGTTTCATCTGCAAACTTTGAAATTGTGCACACAAGTCTAGGCCATTAATATATATCAGGAACAGCAGTAGTCCCAATACTGACCCCTGGGGATCTTCACTGTATACCTTCCTATCGTCTGAAAACTAACTTCACCACTACTCCATTTCCTGTTGCTCAGCCAATTTCAAATCCATGCTGCCACAGTCCCTTTTAATCCATGGGTTCTAACTTTGCTGATGAGCCTGTTTTGAAAGTCCATGTACACCACATTAATCACATTACCCTCAACAGCCCTCTATGTTACCACATGAAAAAACTCAAACAAGTTAAACATGATTTGTCCTTTAATCTGTGCTGACGTTCCATATTTAGTCAACATTTGCCTAAAGGGCTGTTAATTTTGTCCCAAATCATTTCAAAAAGCTTTCCCATCACCAACAAGGGTGTAACATTTGGAAATATCTGGTCCCTAGGCACTACCCCATACCTAAGCAAGATTTGGATGCTTATGGTCAGTGCTTTTGCAGTTTCTACCCTTTAAGAGTTTTGCTTTCCCACCTTAATTACAATTTATCTGGGCCAGATCTATTCTCAGCTCACTGAAGTTGGCCCTCCCACAATTAATTATTTTCACTCTGGATTTCTCCTTGTCCGTTTCCATAGCCAATCTAAACCTTAATACTTAGTCCTCGGAGCTCATCCCTTAAACATTGTTCTACTGACACTTGATCCACTTGACCCACCACATTCTGCAGCACCTGATCCAGTAGTGCCTCCTTCCTCATTTGGACCAGAAACACTTGTCCCTCTGTGCTTTTAACGCTACTATCCCAGTCTGTATTTAAAGCCCCCCATCATGATTACTGTCTCATTCTTGCACTTCTCTGTAATTTCTTCACAACTTTGTTCCTCTACATCTCTTCCATTAGTCAGTGGCCTTTAGACTACACCGAGCAATGTAATTGTGCCTTTTATAGTTCCTTCGCTTTAGCCAAGTAGATTCTGCCCTTGATCACTCTGAAACATCCTCTCTCTCTCTCTCTCTCTCTCTCTCTCTCTCTCCAAAACTGTAATGTTCTCCTTAATAACGTTTACCACCCTCAACTGCCCCCCACCCTCCCAACTTTTCTTCCCTTCCCTGTCTTTCCTGGGCACATTGCATTCAGGAATATTTTTACCCAGCCCTGCCCTTTTTTGAGCCTGTCCTCTGTTATCACCACACGATCATATTTGCGTGTGGCTATCTGCAACAGCAGCTCACCAATCTTATTTACCACACTCACATACATGCGCAGATTGTAGAATTTACTACATTCCCTCTAGGTTTGATCCCACCCAATACCTTACTATTTACAGCTCTAGTGTCTCAATTCTCTGTGCAAGTTTGTTTCCTGTCTGATATTACCTCCTGGTTCCCGCATCCCTACCAAGTTAGTTTAAACCCTCCCCAATAGCACTAGCAAATGGCCTGCAAGGATATTGGCCCCAGCTGTATATAGGTGTAACCTGTCTGGGCTGTAAGGGTCCCATTTCCCTCAAACTAGCCCTAATGTCTCAGGAAACTACAACCCTCCCTTCTGCACACTCTCTCCAGCCTTGTGTTCATCTGCTCTATCCTCCTCTTTCAGTATTCACTTGCGCATGGTACCAGAAGTAATCCGGATGTTACTGCCTTTGAGGTCCTGCTTGCTAATTTTTTCTCCTAGCTTCCTAAGCTCTGCCTCATTGCTTTTTCTACCTATGTAATTAAGTACCGATATGTGCCACAACTGCTGGCTGTTCACCTCGTGAGTGCTCTGCAGTCACTCAGTGGCATCCTTAACCTTAATTTGGATTCATATATGCATTGCAGAAATGCTTGCCTGTTCCCCTAACTGTAGAATCTCCTATCACTATTGCTTCCCAATCTTCCTCCCGCCCACTGTACACATGAGCCAGCTGTGATTTTTGTAGACTTGTCGCTGGTTGCATACCCCAGAGGAGCCAGACTCTCACTAATATTCAGAATGGAGTACTGGTTGGAGAGTGAGAAACATTCTGGAGATTCCTAGACTATCTGTCTGTTCCTCCTTTGGCTGTGTCATGGTCACCCATTCCCCCTCTTCCTGCATACCCTCGAGCAGTAGGTGACCACACTGATCAGTGTGCTCTCCAGGAAGCACTCATTTTTGCAGATGCACTGCAGTGGTACCAGCTGTTCCTCAAGCTCTGAAACCTGGAGTTCGAGCTGCTGATGACAATTTCTGCGCTTGTGGTTATCCAGAACATGAGGACGATCCTGGAATTCCCACCTGGAACAGGATGTGCATTCCAGGGACCAAGCTTCCCTGCCATGTCTCTCTTTATTAAACTATTAAAATTGCAACTTGAATGAATAAAGACTCGCCGCTACTCACAAGTAAGCTGAGTCTGTTCTGCTAATGCCAATTTATTTTATTGGGAGGTTAAATGAAATGTTTTTACTTAACTTTTATGTTTTATAAATATCTTAGATTTTAATTTACTGAAAAATTCAAAACCCTTTAATGTTTCCATCCCTTCCTGTTTAATTTTAACTCTATCCTGTAGATCTGATGAATTAATTGAACACTAATTATGAATTATCAAAATGGCCTTAGCTGTAAGATAATTAATTGATTGAGTTACTTTGAAGTTAATTAATTTAAATGAAATTGTTAAAATAAAAATTCTAGGCTTACCAGTGTACTCAGCCCATGTGACTCATTGTGCTGTGACGTCACTTTGCAATATAACCCAGCCTTTCGCCACTCCCCCGCCTTATACTTTGCTGCTCTGCATTTAAAGAATTTCCCCAATTAATTGAATCTTTGATTCCAGTTTTCTTGGAAAATCAGCCTCCCAAAAGAGAGCAGCCAACTGGCTATTTGATTGCACTTTCCATTTCACTGCTACTATCTGTACCGTCTCAATAAAGAATGAAACCGGATGGACCACCTGGCATCAACCTAGGCACCGGAAACGACAATGGCAAGCTCAGCTTTTAATATAATGGTAAACCCAGCCCTGTCAACCCTATAAAGTCCTCCTAAGTAACACCTGGGGCCAGTGCCAAAATTGGGAGAGCTGTCTCACAGACTAGTCAAGCAACAGCCTGACAGAGTCATACTCTCAGAATCATACCTTACAGGTCATGTTCCAGACACCACCATCAGCACTCCTGAGTATGTTCTGCCTCAACGGCAGGGCAGACCCAGCAGAGGTGGTGGCACAGTGGCATACAGCCATGAGGGCATTGGTGAGACCAATCTGGAGTATTGTGGACAGTACTAGTTTCCTTTTTTAAAGAAAGATGTAACTGCACTAGAAGCAGTTGAGAGAAGGTTTACTATGCTAGTAACAAGAATGGGTGGGTTGTCTTATGTAGAAAGGCTGGACAGGTTAGGCTTGTATCCACTGCAATTTAGAAAGTAAGAGGCGACTTAATTGAAACCTTTAAGACCCTGGGGGGGTCTCGTCAGGGTGGATATGGAGAATATGTTTCCTCTTGTGGTAGAACCTAGGACTAAGGGTTGCTGTTTAAAAATAAGGGGTTGCTCATTTAAGACAGATGAGAAATTTTTTTCTGACGGTAGTGAGTCTTTGGAACTCTTCAGCAAAAGGCAGTGGAAACAGAGTCTTTGAATATTTTTAAAGCAGAGCTAGATAGATTCTTGATTGACAAGGGGGTGAAAGGTTATCGGAGGTAGACAGGAATGTGGGATTGAGGTTACAATCAGATCAGCTTTGATGTTTTAAATGGCGGAGCAGGCTTGAGGGGCCAAGTGGCCTACTCCTAATTTGTATGTTCGTATGAGCAAGGAAACCTCCTGCTGATTACCACGTACCGTTCCCCCACAGTTGATGAATCAGTGCTCCTCCATGTTGAACACCACTTGGAGGAAGCATCGAGGGTGACATGGGAACAGAATGTATCCTGGGTGTGGGACTTCAATGCCCATCGCCAAGAGCAGCTCCCGTAGCACCAGTACAGACAGCTGCCCAAGTCCTAAAGGACAGAACTGCTAGACTGGGTCTGCAGCAGGTGGTAAGGGAAAAACATACTTGACCTCATCCTCACCAATCTGCCTGCCGCATATGCATCTGTCCATGACAGTATCAGTTGGAGTGACCACCTCACAGTCTTTGTGGAGCCGAAGTCCTGCCTTCACATTGAGAATACCCTCCATCATGTTGTGCGGCACCACCACTGTGCAAAATGGAATAGATTTCAAACACATCTAGCAACTCAAGATTAGGCAACCATGAGGTGCTGTGGGCCATCAACAGCAACAGAATTGTACTCAAACACAATCTGTAACCTCATGGCCTGGTATATCCCCCACTCATCCATTACCATAAAGCCAGGAAATCAACCCTGATTCAATGAAGAGTGCAGGAGGGCATGTCAGGAGCAGCACCAGGCATACCTAAAGTTGAGGTGTCAATCTGGTGAAGCTAAAACACCGGACTACTTGCGTGCCAAACAGCAGGTGATAGAGCTAAGTGATTCCATAACCAACGGAGCAGAACTAAGCTCTGCAGTCCCATCCAGTTGTGAATGGTGGACAATTAAATAAATTTATTACAAATATCCCCTTCCTCCATGATGAGAGTGCCCAGCACATCAATGCAAAAGATAAGACTGAAGCATTTGCAATATTCTTCAGTCATAAGTGCAGAGTGGATGATTCATTTCAATCCCCTCCAGAGATCCCCAGCATCACAGATGCCAGCTTTCAGCCAATTCAGTTCACTCCACATGATATCAAGAAACTGCTGAAGGCATTAGATACTGCAAAGACTTTCGGCCCTGACAAAATTCTAGCAATAGTACTGAAGACTTGTGCTCCAGAACTTGCCGCACCCCAAGCCAGGCTGTTCCAGTATAGCTACAACACTGGCATCCATCCAGCAATGTGGAAAATTGCCTAGGTATGTCCTGTACATACAAAGCAGGACAAATCCAACCTGGCCAATTACCACCACATCAATCTACTGTCAATCATCAGTTACGTGATGGAAGGTGTCATCAACAGTGCTATCAAGCGGCACTTGCTTAGCAATAACCCTCTCATGGATGATCAGTTTGGGTTCCGCCAGGGTTGCTCAGTTCCTGACCTAATCACAGCCTTGGTTCAAAAGAGCTGAATTCCCAAGGTGAGGTGAGAGTGATTGCCCTTGACATCAAGGCAGATTTGACTGAGTGTGGCATCAAGGAGCCCTAGCAAAACTGGGATCAATGGGAATCGGGGAAAACTGTCCACTGATTGAAGTCATAAAGGAAGATGGTTGTGGTTATTGGGGGTTAATCACCTCAATTCCAGGGCATCACTGCAGGAGTTCCTCAGGGTAGTGTCCGAGGGCCAGCCATCTTCGGATGCTTCATCAATGACCTTCCTTCCATCATAAGGTCAGAAGTGGGGATGTTCGCTGATGATTGCACAATGTTCAGCATCATTCACAACTCAGATACTGAAGCAGTCCATGTCCAAATGCAGCAAGACCTGGACAATATCCAGGCTTGGGCTGACAAGTGGCAAGTAACATTTGTGCCACACAGGTGCCAGGCAATGACCATCTCTAACAAGAGAGAATCTAACCATTGCCTCTTGACATTCAATGGCCTACCATCACTTAATCTCCCACTATCAACATCCTGGGGGTTACCATTACCCAGAAACTGAACTGGACTATACTGTGGCACACAAGAGCAAGTCAGAGGCTAGGAATCCTGCAACACGTAATTCACTTCTTGACTCCCCAAAGGCTGTCCACCATCTACAAGGCACAGTCGGGCGTGTGATGAAATACTCTCCACTTGCATGGATGAATACAGCTCCAAGCTTGACACCATCCAGGACAAACCAGCCTTCTAGATGGGCACCCCATCCACAGACATTCACTCCCCCCACCACTGACGTATGGTAGCAGTGTGTGCCATCTACAACGTGCACAGCAGGAACTCAGCTGGGCTCCTTAGACAGCACTTTCCAAACCCATGACCACTACCATTTAAAAGGACAAGGGCAGCAGATAGATGGGAACACCACAACCTGGAAGTTCCCCTCCAAGCCACACACCATCCTGACTTGGAAATATATCGCCATTCCTCCACTGTCGCTGGGTTAAAATCCTGGAATTCCATCCCTAACAGCACTGAGGGTGTACACCACATACACTGCAGTGGTTCAAGAAGGCAGCTCACCACCACCAGCTCAAGGAGCAATTAGGGGTGGGTAATAAATGCTGGCCCGAGAATAAATTTTTTTGAAAAGTCTCTCTGGAAACTTCATCTCATCTTTGCTTCCCGGGCCTCCCTTAAATGGATGTCCATTTAAATCAGCAGTGATTTTTTTTTTTAAACAAGCATTATTCTTAGTCTGTAGATGGTATTAATGAGGCAGGATTTTTTTACCCCTCCATTGAGAATCAACTAGATTGTGTGGGGCTGGAGTTAGACCTAGAGTGGGCGGACTGGCAGGTCTATCGCTGAAGAACATTAGTGAGTGCATTCTGTTTATATGACAATCCACGCTTTTAATTGTCATTTTTCTGCTGCTCGCCCACAAAGTACCAGATTTATTGAATTCAATTTCACAACTTACCATGGTTATATTTGAACATATAACTTTTGCTAGTTCAGCGTCACCGCCACTACAATTTGCTGTACCCTTGATCTGTCCACTTGTGCAATCTGTAAACCTTCAAGCACTAATGTTTGAACCTTTAGCTTTGAATGAAACTCCTACTGATTTGACCTAAAAGCAGGAAACTTATGGATCCTGCACACTGCCTCTTCCTCATACAGGTTCCAATTAGATAGTCTCTAGTACAATGTAGGGTGGTGCTGAATTAAAACAGGTTATCTTGTAGACTCATATTTGTTTGAAAGAGGGTGTCACCATGTCCTGTCTGTGCTGGCACTTTTACTCATCTTTCTACTTTGGTCAAAAAGAAGATCTGCCTTTTGTACCAAGTAGCAGGGACGTTATAATTACATGGGCACATAGGACCTAGGAGCAGGAATGACCATTTGGCCTTTTGAGCCTGCTCCATCATGATCTGGTCATGGCCTCAATTTCATCTTCCTTCCTGTCTGCCCCCATAACCCGTGACTCCCTTGTCTATCAAAAATCTAACTCTGCCTTAAATAAATTCAATGACCTGCCTCCAGAACTTTCTGGAGAAGAATATTCCACAGGCCGAGAGGAGAAAAATTCTTAGGTCCATCTTAAAGGGGGAGACCTCTTATCCTTAAATTGTCTCCTAGTTGAAGTCTCTCTGCACACCCCCACCGCCCCACATGAAGAAATATCCACCCTATGAAGTCCCCTCAGGATCTTGGAAGATTCAAAAAGGTCATCTCTCATTCTTCTAAACTCCAATGGGTACAGGCCCAAACTGTTCAACCTTTCTTCATAAGATCAGCCTTTCAGCCCAGGAATGAGTCGAGTGAACCTTTTCTGAACTGCTAATGCAATTGTATATTTATTAAATGAGACCAAAACTGTACACAGTATTCCAGATGTGGACTCACCAAAGTCCTGTACAGCTGCTGTAAAACTTCCCTACTTTTATATTCCATCCCCCCTGACATAAACACCAACATTTCATTTGCCTTCCTAATCTCTTGCTGATCCTGCATACTAACTGTTTGCGATTTATGTACCAGATCACTCTGTACCAAGGATTCTCCTATCTCTCTCCATTTAAATAATATTCTGTTTTTTTTATTCTTATCAAAGTAGACAAGTTCACATTTTCCCACATTATGCTCCATCTGCCAGATTTTTTTCTACTCACTGAAGGAGTTTACAAGGGAATATAGATAGTTTGTCATCTTTACCACTTACTTTCCTACCTATATTTGTGTCATCAGCAAATTTAGCAACTGTACATTGTCCCTCCTTCCACGTCATTGCTATAGATTGTAAATAGTTGAGACCCCAGCAACTGATCCCTGTGCCACTCCACTGGTTACAGCTTGCCAACCTGAAAATGACCCATTTATCCCTAACGTCTCCTTTGTTAACTGGCCAATCCTCTACCCATGCTAATATGTTACCACCTACACCATGAGTTCTTATTTTGTGTAGTAACCTTTGTAGCTCCTAATCAAATGCCTTTTGAAAATCCAAATACACCCCACCTACATCTATATTCTGTATATGTTGGTCATAATATTTGCACGTTCTGATGTTTTTTGAAGTTTGCCAATTTCTAATTATAGATTGAGTACTATAGTGAACTCCAAATCTGTGATTATGCAAGCTTACTGCAATGATTTAGAATCACCAGCATTGGGTGGGGGAGAAGCAATGGTAATTTAAGTAGGGAAACCTTGCAGCAATTGAACAGGGCTTTGGTGAGACCACACTTGGAGTACCGTGCATAGCTTTGGTCTCCACATCCAAGGAAGGACTTGCATTGGAGGTGATGCAGGAAAGGTTCACTAGATTGGTACCTGGGATGAGGGAGGTGCCCTATGATGAGAGGAGGAGTAAATTGTGTCTCTATTCTCTAGAGTTTAGAAGAATGAGAGGTTATTTCATTGCGGCATACAAGATTTTGAAAGGATTTGATGGGGTAGACAGAGGTTGTTTCACCTGGCTAGGGAAATTAGAACAGGGGGGGGAACAGTTTCAGGATAAAGGGTCGATCATTTAGGACTGAGATGAGAAATTTCTTCACTCAAAGGGTTGTGAATCCTTGGAATTGACAACCCCAGAGGGTTGTGGATGCTCCATAGTTGAATATATTTAAGGCTGAGACAGATTTTTAGTGTCTTAGGGAATCGAGGGATATGGGTGTAAGCAGGAAAGTGGATTGAGGCAGGTGAGGGAGATTGTATTGAATGGAGGAGCAAGTCTAGGCACTGTAATCTCTATTGCTTCTACTTCTTGTGTTCTTTACTAGGACAGACTTTGCATTGAGTTTGTATACTGTATCCTTTCGGAAACTATGTATATAATTTTTTTCCTGTTGTTAGATGCTGTTTGGATCTTTATTCTTTTATGTATAAGTAGGTTTCATTTTCTTTTGCAGGCTGATGGGGAATGTTGGCTTACACCATTGTTCTGCTTGATTACTGCAGCCACCACATGGCTGAGATTTATGAAGTGAGATCTGTTGCAGCAGACAGGGGTGGCGGGCGGCGGACGGGGGTGGCGGGCGGCGGACGGGGGTGGCGGGCGGCGGACGGGGGTGGCGGACAGGGGTGGCGGGCGGCGGACGGGGGTGGCGGGCGGCAGACAGGGGTAGTGGGCGGTCTTTGTAATGCATCAAAGCTGGATATTTCCTCCATAACTTACAAAAAGAGCAGCAGATTGCTTGCTTAACTTCAGTGATTCTGCCTCTGCAAACAGCTCATTCTGGAGGACTTGCCGGCTTTGATTATTTCCAGAACTTGAAGTGCCATGGCTGATTGTGTTTGCTCTTTAGTTGCTCTCTAACCAGCAGCACACTTAGTGTAAGTAGATGGCACCTCACTAGTCTTCCTTTAAAATGGACATTGGATATTCAGTTGCGATTAGCTGTGGAATCTGTTTTGTCAAGAATGTCTAAATGTGATGGGTTAGTGTGAAATGATGCTGTGTTCACGGTTTACTCCAGAGAATGCAACCACCAAACTCTTGATACAAGAAGGGAACCTTTTGTGCCAACAGTTTTTTGTGGAGAGCGTGTATGAAACTTGCCAATCTGCCTGTTGGACAAACTGCACTGGCACATCGATTGCTTGGACTGTAAAGCAAAATGTTAGTTGTGCCAGAAATTCTGTTGTGTTCGCCTTGCACTGAGTTAGGAATTCAGATGAATAAAATATTCTGAGATTCTGTGAAATCAGAATGACTTGTTGCATAGTGTAAGAAAAACAGAGTGCTGGAAACCCAGCAGATCAGTCAAGATCAGTAAAGAGACATGGGTAGGTTGATATTTCACCCAGTTCCTTTTAACAGAATCTGATTGATGTCTTTACAAATAAGTCACCACAGGGAAACCGGCATGGAGCCCCACCAGCCTGTGTGGGTGTTGATTTTTCCAACTGAACAGTATCCAATGCTGTGTTCCCGCCCTGCTCCCATATCCCTTTGTTTTCCTTGTCTTCAAACACTTATTTTTAAATGTTCAATGTTATCCACAATAAGTGCTTATGGTGGAAGAATGAATCCAAAGCTTTTTTCTTTTACTTCAGGCTGGTTTATCCTGAAGACAGCCCCTCAGTGCTGCAGACTTCCTAATAGCTTCCACACAGTGTGTTCCAACTGTATCTATTTATACTGTTTAGATGGGAGAACCAATGCTGATCACCTGTTTTAACTAGCAATTGTCTTTTAAGTTAATTGGCATACAATGTGATTAATGATACATTGAGATTCCCCTCTTTTTAAATTAAAGCTTTGAACAATGAAAGAACAGACTTTATTTCCTTCTGTTTGTTTCAAAAAGAAACATTTTCACGTTTATAGATCCCACCTTTCCTTTACCAAGTATGTATAAGCAATTATATAAGGCAAAAGTTTGTTTTCATTTCATCATTATAACACATGACACCCCTTTTCCAATACATTTAATAATTTCTTAGAGCAGGCGCTTCTCGTAAAACAGTCTGATATTTGGTAACTTGTGTCAACCCATTGTATCTTAGAGATCTCTTTAACATTTTTATACTGGCTAGGTCTATTCTTAGCCTTTTCTCAGCAACACTTTTCATCGAATGAACATTATCCCAAAGAGAGTGGTTGTCAACAAACCTTTCTCACATTGCCCCTTATCCAATCTACTGACAGAAATATTATATAAGTAAACCCCCATATCTATCACTTCTACTAATGTCAGAGTTTCAGCCACTAAGGTGCTTTTCACTACCCTTTTTATTTACTTTCTTGGCCTCCCAAGCCAGCAGGCAACATTTATCATTCCTTCCCACCAAGAATATGATAAATCCTGCTGTGCTAGAATATCCATCTGGAAGATTGACATGTGAAGCATCACTAAAAATAACCAACCTTATTTCTTCTGGTTCACCCAAGGCTGGAAACTTAAGTGTGCATCTTTCAGAATTTAATTTCTTTAATGTTTTATTTGCTCTCAGAACTTCAACTGTAGCATGTTTCATCATGGTACTCAGCTCCAACATATCATAACTAGCGTTAGACTTAGTTTGAGTGCACAACCTTTTCCAACTGCCTAATCAAACTTCTCAATTGGCCTGTTTCTTCCTTGGAAGCAGGATCCTCTTTTAATGAGGTTCTAACCTGACTTATTGAGATATCATATGATTAACATTTCCTAGATAAGATTGTTGATTCAATGTCACTCCAGACTCGCTCTGTTTAATGTCTAAACCTATGTATTTAAAGATCCCTGAAGCCTGACTCCTGATCTTGAATTCCTTCTTTATCTTCTCGATTACCCGTTACTCAAATTCTACAGCACCTCCCCACAGGAAATCATCATCATGAACGATAAATATTCCAGCTAGTTTCTCCTTATGGTGCCAGTAGAACATTGCGGCGTCTGCCTTTAACTGAAAGCAACCTGTTTTCAACAGGACAGACCTCAGGGGAAAAATACCAAGCTCTTTACGCATCATTCAACCCATAAATACACTTGTTCAATTTCCACAGCTTTCCTTCTACATCCCCAGACTCTTCGGGCAGTTTCAAAAAAACTTCCCTTTAAAACTTTTCCCCCTGTAAAAATACAGCCTTTTTATAAATCAGTTTTCACTCCCAGGTATAGGATGCCAAAATAACCTTTAAAAAAAACTCTTCTAACTCATGGTTCCCCTGCAGTAGGCGATTCCACTCTAACATCCTGATCATCAAGTCTCTCTTCAAAGCCTTGGGCTACTAATCTTGCTTTAGCCTTACACATGCTGCCTGGGAGCAACTTTTCTGTACAGATGTATCTGTGAGATAAAGCTGGCTGTCCCCTGTCAGGTATTTCAGTATATACCCCAAATTCTTTCCAACTCTCCTTTTGGCTTCCTTTATCAGCTTGTTTTCCAATTTATTAGCAGCTACTAAAATCTCTCAGTCATAAGGACTTCTACTTTTATTGACATTCCAGCTTGCTCTCTAGTCCTCGCTCTTGTTAAGCTACAGCCTCTACTCACATTACTCTCCCTTTCTGGACTGTTACTATATGATCTTTCTCCCATTCGAGCAGAACCCTGTTCCCAAGTCCGTGATTTTTTTCTGGGGTCATGACCACTTTCTGGTCCACTGTCAGAACTCGTACTGCGCTTTCTGGGTTTCCACATCTTTACCATAGTTTGCCAGTCCATAGGTTTTGTCTCCTGACCTTCATCCTGCAAATTTAGCCAATATTGTATTTACCAGTGGCCTTTCCTGCTCTCCCTATGATGGTGGCATCCCTCCACACGCTGGCCCCTTCTGGCATGTGCGTTACCTTTGTTCCTACTTTGGACAGTTGCCCTTTTGGATGAATCGTGTTATCCTGTACCTCAGTGTTACTTTGTTCATTGTCAGTTGACCCTCTATCTGCCGTAGTCTGCTCCTCATAACTGTCCAATATATAAGTATGTGAAGTACACAGTGCCCCTTCGCTTTCTATGTCTTGTTCAGAACCTGTAAAGGTGTAGTCAGTACCTATTAACCTCGAAGAATGTACCCTAATAGTTTGATTGCTGTGTTGCACAATTACTACTTTCCCATCACTCCCTATTACTTTACCATGTCCTTTCCATTCTTTCCGGCCTTCCCTTTTGTAATATACCATGTCTCCTTGTCTAAGCTGTGTTCCCGATGGTCTAATGCAGTGCTGTAGGGCTCGTCGAATTTTCTCCGAAACCTCAGCTTTAATGAAAGCTTTTCAACCTGCATGCAAATATTCAAATGAGCAGAAAAAGAAGAGCTAATGCTAGTCCCTTCTAGAGCAGGAGGAAGCATCTGATAACATCAAAGGCAACTTCAGATTTCTTTCATACATCAACTGGTACACACTGTACCCCCAAAACCATTTGCAAAATGTTCTTTGCTAGCACCGTTTGCAACTTACAATCTGGTTGATCAGCCGATATATGTAACGTTGTCTTATCACCGCATGGTTTCTTTCACAAAGACCATTGCTAAATGGGTTCTCGGCTGCAGTGTGTATAACTATGATGTTCAAATTTTCGCAGTCTCAATTCCTTCATTGGCAAATTCCCCACAATTATCTGTCAGGAACTTCGTTGGTGTTTCTAATTCTGTTCCTATCCATTTTTCCATGACCTTTACTTATGTATTATAGTGGAAAGGCTAAATCTGATTGCCATAATCCATGAAGTGTAGTAAAAAGATACCCCTATCCTTGTCCCAAACTTTTAAGTTCATTGCCACTGCGTGGTTAAACTCCTGGCTATTGGTGAGTTCACAACAGGTAGTGGTGGTGTCTTACGATATTTAAGACAAACTTCACACAGAGCAGTGATTTGCTCAATAAGGTTATCATATCCTTTATCAACCAGTCCTGCATCTTTGAAGTAGAGTCTTCGGTTTCTGAGGCATCGGATGTGCAAACTGTCTATGTAACTTCCAAATGATCTTTTTGTCCACCAAATTCTCATTCCGAGAAGTTAACAGAACCTCATAAACTTGTGGATGAGAAATCTCTGGCTTCCTTAGTGGCAGGCAGTAATGGCCTGACTCTGTAAAATGTAGATCCGTATCTTTTTCCCGAACACAACCACTCTATCATTCTTCTCGTCTAGCATCATCTGAGCCTTTTCATTGCAGATCGGCTTAACAATAGTGGTATCTCACTAGAAACTACATCTACTGATAGACAGACTGATCGCTGCTGCTTTACAAGGGAGGATTACCCTTTTGGAAGTTAATGTGTTATCATCTCCAAACCTGAAGCAGGTGGAGCTTTCATACATGATCTTCCATCGGTCTGCCTCATCAAGACCCCCAGAAAACAGTTAAGTCAGTCCATGCCCCACACATAGAATTTAACCCATTAGCACTAAAAGACTATCAATGTGGGAAATGCGAGCACAGTGCAGTAACTTAAATGCCAGTACAAATTCCGGAAGTTCAAGTTCAAATGTATGTAGTTTCCTGCACTATTTGTCAAAATCCATGATATATTCTTCCATGTTCTGATCACCTGGTTTCCTAAATCTATGAAAGATTGTCCAAGCTTTGTATGCTTCCAATAACTCATCCTTTTTTGTAAAACTTTTCCAAAAATTGTAACACAAGACCCAATCTCTCTTCATGATCCAAATCATCCACTTTCCACTCTGAAAATACCTCACTCCTTATCTTACTTTTGACTGGTATTGATAAAGCCAAAGCCATACACTTTCGGGGTATGGAAATAATCCAGGTCCTCATCTCAACTTCAGCCTTCCATTACTGAAAAGGTTCAGAGTCAAAAAATTGGCTGATAGTCAAAGCCTGCAATTTTGCACTGTCCTTCCGCCATTCCATAACTTAAATTGTCAGCAACAGTACACGTCTTTTCCCTCAGAGGATTGAGACAAAAGCTTCATATACAGCAATCAATCACTAAAGCTTAAAAGTTCATCCCCTGCTACCATGTTATTCATAATAAGTGCTTGTGGTGGAAGAATGAATCCTAAGCTTTTTTTTTACTTCAAGCTGAAACCGCATGGTTTCTTTCACAAAGACCATTACTAAATGGGTTCTCAGCTGCAGTGTGCATAACCATGATGTTCAAATTTTCACAAGTCTCAATTCCTCATTGGCAAATTCCCCACCATTATCTGTCAGGAACTTCGTTGGTGTTCCTAATTCTGTTCCTACCCATTTCTCCATGACCAGGCTCCTCAATACTGTAGACTTCCTAGTAACTTCCACACAATGTTCCAGCTATATCTAGTTATGTTGTTTCGATGGGAGAACCAATGCCCCTCACCTGTTTTCACTAGCAATTGTCTTTAACAATGTAATTGCCATGCAATGTGATTACTGATACATTGGAATCATTGCTTCAATCAATAGCAATTCACAGCCTCAAAACCCTCTGATTGGAAAAATGTTTCTGCTCTCTGTTCTAAATGTCCTGCTTTTTATTGTTCTTTAGTGACATCATAAAGTACAGCATTAATTTTCACATGTACGCTGACACCAACTCTACCTCATCATCTCTTAACACCCCCACAGTTGCTAAATTATCAACTTGCTTGTCTGACATCTAGTACTGAATGAGCAGAAATTTCCCCCAATTAAATATTGGGAAGACCGAAGCCATTGTTTTTGTTCCCTACTCCAAACACAATTCCCTAGCTACTGACTCCATCCCACTCCCTATTAACAGACTTTATTAAGCTAGTCTGTTCAGACAACCTTGGTGTCACATTTGATCTCGAGATGAGTTTTTAGCCTTATATTTGTGCCATCATTAAGAATGCCTATTTCCACCTCCATGACATCACTTGACTTCGCCAAGTCTCAGTTCATCAGCTGTTGAAACACTCATCCATGCCTTTGTTTTGACTTGACCATCGAACGCACTCCTGGCTAGTGTCCCATGTTCTACCCTCTGTAAACTAGAGGTCATCCAAACTCTACTGCCTGTGGCTTAAATCGGAGGAAGTCCCATTCCCCTGTCGCCCCTTGTGTTCATTGCTTGATCAAGAGTTGATGTAGATCAATGTCTTGAATTTAAAATGTTCACCCTTGTTTTCAAAATCCCCATAGCCTTGCCCTTCCTTTCTCTAATCTTCTCCATCACACATTCCTGTGCTCCTCTGAACCTGGTCACTTCTGCATTCCCAATTTTAATTGCACCACTATTGTGGCTGAGTCTTTAGCTGCCTGGGCTTCAAGCTCTGGAATTCCCTTGCTATACTTCCCTGCCTCTCTACCTCACTTTCCTCCTTTATGACACTCATTGACCAAAATTTTGGTCACCTGACCTAATATCTCCTTACATAGGTCAGTGTCATACATTGTTATATAATGCTGCTGTGAAGCGTGTAGGAGTGTTATGTTTTAATTATGCTAAAGGCACTATATGAATACAAGTTATTATTCCTTTGTTCTGGACCACTGGAAACACTCTGTTTCTATCTATTCTGGGCTATGCCTTTTAATTTCAAACATGAGTATCAAATTTGCTTTTAGTATCAAGTGAACATGAAGCACCCAAATTCTTGTCACCTCAGCATCTCCTAGCTTTCCCCTATTCAAAGTCTATTTTGTTTCCCAAAATGTACCACTATCTGCCATTTTTGCCCACTGCCACCATCTTCTCAATATTCCCTTGCAGTTTCTTTTGGGCTTCAGCATTATTGATAGTGCCCTAGATTTTTACAAATTACAATTATTGTGTATGGTGAACTGAAACAATCCCAGGGAAGGATTCAGTAGGACACCATTACTCACTTCCAACCACTGTGTAATAATTGCTTTCAACTCTTTGGCTAATAGTGTAAATGATTTCCAAGGTGCTGTTTTTTGGTACTTGAAACAAAAACTGTCTTTCACTAGTGCTGCATGGTTGTTCACAGGATTAATGTGTAATGATGGAAATGTGAAATTGTCAACTTGACCTGTGGTAAAATGCTAAACAGGATTTTTAGGTTTTGTTCTGCTAGTTATGAAAGGTGTTGGAGAGTATATTGATCTATGTAAGAATGAAGTACTAATGGGGGAACAATTGAGATTTATTAAGAGTACTGCACATCAAATCATATTGACTAAAGCCCAATTCCTCCCACTGTTCTGATGAACGGTCGTCAACCTGAAACGCTAACTATGTTTCTCTCTCCACAAATACTGCCAGATCTGCTGAGTATTTCCAGCGTTTTCTGTTTTTGTTTTTCTCTCAGCTGGTTGGTCTAGGTTTCCAAATGTGTATTGTGACCAGCCTAATTGAAAATGTCATATATTTATTTAATAATTGAAGTGAACTTTATCAATGAATATCAGTGCAGCATTCACTGTTTAAAAATGCAGAGCTGACGTTGGAATTGGGAGGTGGGACATTGAGAGTGCCACAGTTCACTTCAGGAAATAAATTGCCTCTGACTCTCCTGTGTTCCCTTCTATCTCTGATGTTGGTTCATTGCTACACTTGTGTAGTTTCATAAGATTGTAGAGCCAACAGAATTACTCGTACTCGACTATTAGACTGCAAGTTGGGCGTTGGATTTCAAAACCCCAGTTTATAATTAGAAATTTTAACTGCTGCAAAGAAATGCAACATTTTACTCCTACTTGACTGACGTGGTAGGCTGCACAAAGAAAGTATTGCTCCTCCTTTAGTGTATTTGGCATCTTATGAAAACTGAGTTTTTCAGTGAAAGCTCCTTATTGTTTCCAAGCTGTTTCCAAAAACCTGAAGCCATGTGGACAGCTGGATTTTACTGAAAGGAACTCAGTCTGAAGATTAATTGCTCCAGCATATCTTTGAATTGTTAGTGGATTCTTTTTGTTTCAGATTCTTGTGCTGGCGCTAAATGATCTCAGATGAGGGATAAGTTCCCTCAGAATTATATCGTCTGAGATCCCTTGAGCACAAAGAGAAACCCTGCTTAGTGTGTTCTGCACAGATTCAACTCTTCATCCCCTTATTTCCAATACTCAATCAAGCCCCAGGTCCTGGGAAACATGACTCCAATCTAATCTGAATCCAACTAACTAAATAAGTAGGCAAAATAGAGGGGTTATGGGACTGACTGAATAACTCTCTCAAGAGGGGTTGTGAATCTTTGGAACTGTCTTCCTCAAAGGGCAGTGGAAGCAGAGCCTTTGAATATTTTTAAGGCAGAGGTAGATAGATTCTTGATGAGCAAGTGGGTGAAAGGTTATCAGGGATAGGCGGGAATGTGGAATTGAGGTTACAGTCAGTTCTGTGATCTCATTGAATGGCGGAGCAGGCTCGAGGGTCCAAGTGGCTTATTCCTCATTTGTATGTAAGCAGAAGGCTTACGTATATTTAGCATACATATGATAGAACCATAACAAAAACAGAATTACCTGGAAAAACTCAGCAGGTCTGGCAGCATTGGAGGAGAAGAAAAGAGTTGACGTTTCGAGTCCTCATGACCCTTCGACAGAACTGATTGAACCCCTCTTCTAACATTCAGTCAGTTCTGTCGAAGGGTCATGAGGACTCGAAACATCAACTCTTTTCTTCTCCGCCGATGCTGCCAGACCTGCTGAGTTTTTCCAGGTAATTCTGTTTTTGTTTTGCATTTCCAGCATCCGCAGTTTTTTGTTTTTATAATAGAACCATATTTGCCGTATTTCTTGAGCGGCATTTATTTTTTAACAACACTGGAAGATGTTTGGACGTACAGGAAGATTTTGCTAACTGGTTGATGTGCAGTTGCAATGTTCTTTACTATTCTGATTGTGTTTCAAGCATTTTAGATTACTTAATTTCTATTGTATCACGGGTACTGTTCCCACAGCATGTGTAAGCTTTAGTATAGTAATTTATACTCAGTATCCAAGCATGATAGTTAAATTGACAATCTAATGTTGAGGCACTGTTTGGTCCTAAAAGTAAACTAATTACTAATAGTCATTTGCAACTGAAGTTGGAATTAAATTAAAAGATTGCCTTACTGGGCTGGTTGGCAGTGTTGCCTTTAATAAAAACACATACTTTTCTGTTCTGCTTTTGTACATTTATCAGAAGATGGGAATATATTGCCAGGACATACTCAGCCTTATCAGTGTAGGGAAGGTGAATTTGAGTTAGAGTTGTAATGGCACAGGAGGAGGCCATTCAGCCCATCAACTACATGTGTCTCTATCTCTCTCTAGAGCAAATCAGTCAGCCCCATTCCCCCTCTATACCCCCATAAAACTGCAAGTTTAATTCCCTGAAGTGCCCACCCCATTTTGAAATCATTAGTCATCTCCATTTCCACCCCACTGTAGCAGAGTGTTCCAGGCCTTTACTACTTGCTGCGTGAAAAAATGTTCTTCCTCCCAACCCTCTACCCAAAACCTTAAATCTGTGTCCTGTAGCCCTTATGCCATGAGCTAATGAGAGCAGTGTTTCTTTATCTACCTTATCTAAATCTATCATAATCTTGTACACCTATAACAAATCTCTTTTGCTCCAGTGAGAACAACCGCAGCTCCTCCAACCTAACATTGTAGCTAAACTCCCGGATTTCTGGAACCATTCTGATAAATTCCCATTGCGCACTTGCAAGGACCCTCATATCCTGTTCGAAGCATGGTGACCAGAACTGTACACAATACTCTAGTTGTGGTCTAACTAAACCTTAATAAAGGTTCAGCATAACTTCTCTGCTTTTACAGTAAGTACTTCTGTTTATGAAGTTCAAGATCCCACCTGTGTTGCTAACCACTTTGCACTATCACCTTCAAAGATTAATGAGCATGAACTCCTAGGTCACTCTGTCCTTGTACGCTCTTTAGAATTGTGCCATTAGGTCTATATTGATTCTCCCTAATCCTTCTTCCAAAATACAACTTCACACTTCTATGTTGAATTCCAGCTGCCCATTCTACTAGCCTACCTATGTTCTGGTGCAGTCAATTGGTATCATCTGTACTGTGCCACTACTCCAAGACTAATAACTCACATTATTTAGGGCGGCTATGTTAGAGCTGTGTAAAACGCTAGTTAGGTCATAGCTGGAGTAGTGTGCACAATTCTGGTCATCACATTATAGGAAGGATGCGATTGCACTGGAGAGGGTGCAGAGGAGATTCACCAGGATGTTGCCTGAGCTGGAGCATTTCAGCTATGAAGAGAGACTGGATAGGCTCAGGTTGTCTTCCTTAGCACAGAGAAGGCTGAGTGGGGACCTGACAGAGGTACACAAAATTATGAGAGGCATAGATAGGGTAGATAGGAAGAAACTTTTCCCCTTAGGAGGTGTCAATAACTGGGGGACATAGATTTAAGGTGAGCGGCAGGAGGTTTAGAGGCAATTTGAGGAAACATTTTTTCACCCAGAGGGTAGTTGGAATCTGGAACACACTGCCTGAGGGGGTGGTAGAGGCAGGAACCCTCAACATTTAGGTGAGCACTTGAAACACAATAGCATACAGGGCTATAGGCCAAGTGCTGGAAAATGGGATTAGAATAGCTAGGCGCTTGATGGCCAGCATGAACAGGATGGGCTGAAGGGCCTGTTTCTGTACTGTATAACTCTGACTATTATTAAAGATAGTTAAATTAATTTCTGCTTAAGATATCTAAATGACATTTCCTTAATTAAATATTCAGTAAAATAATGAATAGCTGCTTGGTGGTATAAAACTTGAGTATTACTGAAAAAAGACTTTTTTGTTGAAGCTTTTCATCTTGCACTCAGGACAATTCGCAAGAAAATACCAATGTCGGGAGCAGCAGGGAGGGGAGGGGAAACAATATTTATATTGTATGCAAAGAGTGCTGATTGGTTGGCAAGTAAACTCTGGTAGATTCATTGCAATGGAGAATGCACCAGTTGATGATAAGTGACAGATAACTGCCAAGCATAGTTTGAAATTTAAACAAGGCAGCTTGACTCTGGTCAAGACAGTGCCTTGGGGAATGAATCAGTGAATGGCTGACACTTATTTTGTTTTTCTGAAACATGTCTCTTTAGCCAAACAAAATAAGTGACAGCCATTTGCTGCTTCATTCCCCAGGATAAAGTCTTGACCAATTAGTCAAGCTGCCTGGTTTAAATTTCAAATTATGCTTGGCAGTTGTCTGTCAGTCACCATCCACTGGTGCATTCTCCATGGCAAAGCCTCTACCACTCAGCACACACTTCTCCTACAGTATAAACATATCTAGCTATAAATGTAAAAACGGATATCAAGAGTTTGTACAGGTATTTAAAAAGGAAAATAGCAAGTAAAGTGAGTGTTGGTCCTCTAGAGAATGACAGTGGGGAGTTAATGGTAGATAATAAGGAAATGGCGGAAAAAATGAGGTTATAGCTGGGCACTTAGAAGAGCTCAAGGCAATCGGAAAGAGCCAGCATGGTTTTGTGAAAGAGAAATCGTGTTTAGCCAGCTTATTGAAGTTTTTTGGAGGAGTAACGTGCAGTGGATAAAGGGGAGCCTGTAGACATACTGTACTTGGATTTCCAGAAGGCATTTGATAAGGTGCCGCATCAAAGGTTATTACGAAAAATAAAAGCGCATGGTGCAGGGGGTAACATATTAGCATGGATAGAATATTGGCTGGCTGGCAGAAAACAGAGAGCATGCATAAATGGGCCTTTTTCTGATTGGCAGGTGTGACGTGTGGAGCCCCTAGGGGTCTGTGCTGGGGCCTCAACTTTTTACAACCTACATCAATGACGTAGATGAGGGGACTGAAGACATGGTAGCTAAATTTGCAGATGACACAAAGATAGGTAGGAAAGTATGTTGTGAAGAGGACATGAGGTTGCAGATGGATAGGTTGAGTGAGTGGGCAAAGATCTGGCAAATAGCGTTTGATGTGGGAAAATGTGAGTTCTCAGGAAGAATAAAAAAAGCAGAGTATTACTTGAATGGAGAATGACTGCAGAGTTCTGACGTGCAGAAGAATCTAGGTGTTCTAGTACATAAGTCACAAAAAGTTAGTATGCAGGTATAGTAAGTAAATAAAAAGGCTAATGGAATGCTATCCTTTATTACGAGAGGGATTGAACATAAAAGTAAGGATGTTATATTTCAGTTATACAGGACGTTGAGACTGCACCTCGAATACTGTGTGCAGTTTTGGTCTCCTTATTTCAGGAAGGATGTAAATGCATTGGAGGCAGCCCAAAGCAGGTTTACTAGATTGATAACTGAATGAGTGGGTTGGGTTATGAGGAAAGATTGCACAGGCTGGGCTTGTTTCCATTGGAGTTTAAAAGAGTGAGGGGGTGATTTGACTGAAGTATACAAGACCCTGAATGGCCTTAACAAGGTGAACGTCGAAAGGATGTTTCCTCTTGTGGGTGAGTCCAGAACCAGGGGGTGCTGTTTTAAAATTAGGCGTTGTCCTTTTAGAACAGATTTTTTTTCTGAGGGTTGTGTGACATTGGAACTCTCTGCCTCAGAAGGTGGTGGAGGCAGAGTCATTGAATATTTTTAAGGCAGAAGTAGCTAGATTCTTGTTCAGCAAGGGAATCAAAGGTTATTTGGATTAGATGGCAATGTGGAAATCAAAACACAAGATCAGCCATGATCTTATTGAATGGCGGAGCAGGCTCGAGGGGCCGAATGCTCTACTCCTGTTCCTATTTGTTGTTTCCTCTTCACGTTGGTATTTTCTTGCAAATTGTCCTGATGAGTGCATGACGAAAAGCTTCGACAAAAAGTAAAGGAATGAAAAACTTTTAAGGGGCTCTGATAGTCACTGGTTTAAATGGCTGTTTCATGTTAATGAGTTGAACTCCACCTCAAGCCATGTGACACCTGGATTGAGGGAGTTGGGCGTAATGTGTCCCAATCCTTGCCCTTGCTCTGTGAGCAGTCTCTGAAGGTATTGTGCCAGTTTCCTGACTCCTTTCCACTAATGCAGTATGTGTCCTTGTTTAAAATTGCGACTATGTACTTAAATATGTTAACAATTAGATATGTAGCTGACAGTGGCTGTTAGGACCTGGGGAGGTGAGCATACTGTGAGAAGAAACCGGATGGTTCACCAAGTAGTTTTCCTCTACAGAGTCAATATAATGGACTGTTGGGTCTGCACACTCGACAAAAGGTGAAATCTGGCTCTAGAAACTTAACTGAACAGGATGCTGAGATTTTAACAACCAAGAATCCATTCAGACTCTAAATAAGCTGCTGCGTTGTGTAGTTTGGCTGTTACCCTGAATTGAGCCCAATTATGCATTGTCCAAGTCATTCAGCTCACCAAAAACCCTCCATCCAAGAGCTTAAGCTATCAGGGAGCTAAAACCCCTTTTAATATAGTTTACTATCAGGCATACAGCTGTTAACTTTTTATATTCCACAGTACTAAATTAAATATTTATCCTTAAATTCCTTTTTCTTCACTGTCCATGTTTCCAATTGTGAGACACTTACAGATATGGCAGTCATGTAAAATGATGTTACAGTGGGCATGTTGAATTGATACAAGATCAGCAGTCTTTCTTTTCAACCAGCCTTAGATTTTTTGCTCAGCTCCAAATGTCCTGCTCCAAGTTGTCGTCTTGTGCTTGATAGAGTTTTGTAAAAGGCGCCTGAGAAATGAAACTATTTTTCCAGAACCTGACACTTATTTTTTAACAAGCTAACATCTGATCCATTTAAACTCGCAGTTGCATTCAAAAATCTCTTCACGTTTTGGGGGATATTACATTTCATGGGGGTCTAGTTCGACAGAACTCTACCTTCTTGCTGCTTAACTGGCATAGTCATCCTTAGGAGTGAATCTAGTTGATGGAGATAACGAGTGAGTTACACCTTTTATTTTTCACTGGGTGGGGCCTGAAGGTTAGAGTTCAATTCTGAAAGTTTCTCGGGGGAATAGTGTTGCAATGTTTCCTACTAATTATCTTCAAATGAACTATAGTTAGAGTATCCTTTATCCATAAATTCAAAAACTGAACACATCCAAAATGCGTTATTTTTTTGAACCTCATCAACCTTTAGCGCAGGACATTTGTGACCTGACCTGACCACATCCAACCTTTAGCACGGGAAGTTTAGTTGTTTGTCTGCAGTGTTTGCGAACTGTCTCCTACAAACAGAATCTCAGATGGCGCCGCAGATGGGAACTTATTGCAGATACAAGTTATGAAGAGAGGTTGGATAGACTTGGGTTGTTTTCGTTGGAGCAAAGCAGACTGAGGAGCGACCTGATCGAAGTGTACAAGATTATGAAGGGCATGGACGGGGTGGATAGGGAGCAGCTGTTCCCCTTAGTTGAAGGGTCAGTCACGAGGGGACATAAGTTCAAGGTGAGGGACAGGAGATTTAGGGGGGATGTGAGGAAAAACTTTTTTACCCAGAGGGTAGTGACGGTCTGGAATGCGATGCCTGGGAGGGTGATGGAGGCGGGTTGTCTCACATCCTTTAAAAAGTACCTGGATGAGCACTTGGCAAGTCATAACATTCAAGGCTATGGGCCAAGTGCTGGTAAATGGGATTAGGTAGGTAGGTCAGGTGTTTCTCACGTCTCGGTGCGGACTCGATGGGGCGAAGGGCCTCTTCTGCACTGAGAGATCCTGTGATTCTGATACCTTGTGTTTATCATTCAGTGCTAGATCTTATTTTTCTAGCCATTTTATTTACTTTAGACTAAGCTAGCCTAGGCGTCAGCCATTGTAATGTAAGTAAGCTTAGGCTAATATGCAGTATCTGAAAACCGAAATGATCTGAAATCTGAAACATAATTGGGCCCAGGGCTTCGGACCTATAGTGGGTGTTTCTCTGTAGAGCCTTGGTGTTCCGAAACTGAGGACGACAGCTCTATTTTAGTCTTGTTTAAGCTTAAAGGAATACAATATTTTGGGAGAGGGATTTAGGAAAGAGTAACTTGGTTTTCAATCTTAAACACCTCCCCCTTTCCATTCCGTTTCCTGTAAAGTACACTCTCAATTCTGCCTGCCTTCATCATGTTAACAGACAAAGCTCAGCACTTAATGCAACTCGTAAGTTCAGCACCAACCAAAAGTCTGATCTTGAAAGGGGTGAGAAATGTGTATAATTGATTGAAAATATGTTGCGTTGGTAAATGGCATGTGCTGAAACCCCTCCCACAGGCTCGATCTTTGGATACTGGTGTAACATGCATGGTAAACTTCTGTACAAGTAATTCACTGGATCTCCTGTTGTTGGAACAATTAATACCTAACTTTCTGGGTTTGCCTCTTCTTTTCTGCTTTGTATTTCACACATTTCTCCAGGAGGTGCCAGGAGAACATTCATCTTTCAAGGCTGAAAGTCCAGATTTTTCTTTGACTATCTAAACACACGGTAGACTAGCAAATTAACATCACTAAAATAAGATTACCTTGGTTATTATTGCGTTGTCGTTGAGACCTGGCAATGCACGCATTGGCTGCTGTGTTTCCTAAGTTACAACAATTACTTTCTTTGGCTGTAAAACACTATATAAATGCAAGTCTTTTTCTTTCATTGCATGTGGCCACCTGAACATGGGTGTTCCTTGTCTGATTGGATATGAATACAATGCTTATGGTGTGTCCTGACTAATGTAATATGTTACTTCAGCCCAGCAGCCTACACCATAGTATCATAATCTTCCTTTTGAGAGCTTCAAATGTTTGCAGAATTTGAGTAGGGTGTGGTGATGCTGTAATATAAATACAGATTATTTGGGTGTGAAGTTCGATTGTTGGGAGCAATACAGTTTGAAACCTCCCTTATTATTGTTCTAAGTGGGTCTGCTCTCCCCCTTCTTTTCTTAAAAGACTTCTGTAGTCTGTGTAATAATTCTGTCCAAAATGTTTATTTTCCAGCTTTTGAAGCCTTATATTTAATTGGGTGATTGTAGTACAAGAAAGGGGAGTATTCCAGACAAGTAGTTTATTTCATACTTTATGCAGAAGAGCTGAATGTAACAGGCTGGTCCTAATACTTCATGCTAGTGCCTTTGATTGTAATTTGGATCCTGCTATGAGCAAATGACTTAAACATCCCAATGCTAATTAAGTAATAGGCTGAATGCATGATAAGTTAGTGTGGGAATCTGTGATGTCATTTCCAAATGCTAACAGTTGGACCAAATGGTATGGTGTGGCTCAGGTTTGATGTAGCCCTGAGGGTTAACAGTGAAAAGTGTAACATAGGGTTTAAGTGCAGGTGACAAGTACTGTGCAAAAAGCATTAGAAAAATAAACAGAAAAAAGTCTCTCCTCTAGATCTGTCTTGCATCTCAATTCCCCGGATACAATTCAGGCCTTCTCTGGTGCATCATTTGGTTTAATATTTGGACGTGGTATAGGTTTATGAAGGACTGTAATTTGCTGTTTGTTACCAGCTCCCTTCCTCGTTAATTACAATCAGAACCTCGCCTCCACAATGTAGTCACTGTGGCTTTACGCTGAGTGTGCTGACTTCCTTCAACAGATGTGACAGCAGTCACCAGTGGTCCTACAGTTCAAGACAAACAAAAATACAGACCACATCTGGAGGACTGAGAAGCTTGTCCTCCTTACCTAAGGAAAGATATACTCCCCTTGGAGGGAAGGCAACAAAAGTTCAGTTCACTGGATTGTCATAGAGGTCTACAGAACAGAAAAAGGCCCTTCGGCCCATCGAGTCTATGCCTAATCCCTGATCCTGGGATGAGATTTTCCCATAAGGAACGATTGAGTTAGACTAGGCCAGTCTTCCCTAAAATTTAGAAGAATGACAGGTGATGTTGGATGGGCACTTGAAGGAAATAACCTTGCAACGCTGGGGGATCCAAGTGGGAGAGTGGGAATGGCTGGATTGCCCCGCACGAAGCTGGCATGGACTTGATGGGCCAAATGGCCTCCTGCGCTGTAAATGAGACTCTGACTCATCTCATTGAAACATACAACATTTTTAAGTGATTTGACAAAGTAGTTTCAGGGATGATGATTTATAGGACTGGAGAGTTTAGAGCTAAGGGTCATAGTCTCAGAATAAGGTGTTGATCATTTGGAACTGAAATGAGAAATTTCTTCATTCAGAGGCTTGTGAATTTTTGGAATTCTGTACCTCAGAAAGCAATGCATGCTCTCGAGTGTATTCAAGACAGAGATCAATGTATATTCTGATACTAAGGAAGTTAAGGGATATGGGGATAGTGGGGGAAAGGAGAGTTGAGGTGAAAGATTGTTTTTTTCATTCACAGGATATGGGTGTCGTGGGATAGGCCAACATTATATTTATATGGCTGGTCCAGTTCAGTTTCTGGTCGAAGGTAACCACCAGGATGTTGATAGTGGGGGATTCAGCAATGATAATGCCATGGAATGTCAAGGGCAGATGGTCATTGCCTGGCACTTGTGTGATGTGAATGTTACTTTGCATCTATCAGCCCAAGGCTGAATTTGCCCAGGTCTTGCTGCATTTGGACATGGACTGCTTCAATGTCTTAGGAGTCACAAATGGTGCTGAACATTATGTGCAATCATCAGCGAACATCCCCCACATCTGACCGTATGAAGGAGGAAGATCATTAATGAAGCAGCTGAAGATGGTTGGGCCTAGGACACTGCCCTGCGGAATTCATACAGTGATACCCTGAGACTGAGTTGATTGACCTCCAACAACCACAACCATCTCTCTTTGGACTACGTGTGACTCCAACCAGCGTATGTCGAGGTCCGTTCTCTCCCCCTGCGTAAAAGCCGCGTTCATTCCCTCCCCCTGCCTGGACTGGCGCCCACTCTCTTAACCCCCTGCCTGGACTGGCGCACGCTCTCTCCCCCTACGTCTGTTGAGACTAATTCAGTCCCTGTGTACATAAAGAAGGAATTTGAATGTTATTTGCCAATTGTCAGCCCAAACCTGGATATTCTCCAGGTCTTGCTGCATTTGGATTGCTTCAGTAGGTGAGGAGTCATGAATGGTGCTGAACATTGTGCAATCATCAGTGAACATCCCCACTCTTGACCTTATGATGGATGGAAGGTCGTTGTTGAAGCAGCTGAAGAAGGTTGGGCTGAGGACTCTTGCTCTTTTGGGCAGGTGGGTTATGGAATCACCTGGTATACTATCGAGTGGTACAGATCTGAAGGACTTTGTTTCTCTCTGGTCTGTGCTGGGACACCAGCGTGGATGAGACAATTTGGTTTGGCCTTCTTGGTATAGCAAGTTGTTGCATTGGGTAATGATCAGAGGCTGTAAAAGCCTCCATGGTACAATAAGCTGGCAGCTTGCACATTTAAGATTCACCGTACCTTTGGAACCATAATCCCTCAAACGTCAGCATCCTGAGTGGAGAATAAAATTGGAAAGGTGAGGAAGAAACTGAGCTCTTTTGAAGTCTATTCAGGACTGTAGACTGCAGAAGTACCTCTGTGAGCAACAAGGAGTGCTCTGAACATAAAGGCTGTGCCATTGTGCCAAATCAGATGATGGCATTCATAAGGTTTGCTGTCCAGCTAGCATTTTTTCCCCAATAAATTATATAGATTTTTCTTTTCCCACCTATTTCCATTATTTTTAAATATTTTAAAATCTTTTATGCTCCCTCCACCCCCACTAGAGCTGTACCTTGAGTGCCCTACCATCCATTCTTAATTAGCACATTCGTTTAGATCATATCACCAACTTTAACTTTAACACCTATGTGTTCTTTTGTACCATTGTCGCTGACATCTCTTGATGATCTGCTTCTATCACTGCTTGTTTGTCCACACAACCACCTCTCTCTCTCTCTATCTCTCCGCCCCCCACACACACACCTTAAACCAGCTTATATTTCAACTCTTTCTTGGACTCGAAATCAAGTTCTGTCAAAGGGTCATGAGGACTCGAAACGTCAATTCTTTTCTTCTCCGCCGATGCTGCCAGACCTGCTGAGTTTTTCCAGGTAATTCTGTTTTTGTTTTGGATTTCCAGCATCCGCAGTTTTCTTTGTTTTTATCTCTGTGTTTAATTGACTGCCACTGCTCTTCAAGAAATGCCTACCTCCTTGAAGAAGTTCTGTTCCTCTCTGCGACAAGATTTCCGTATCTCTCTGTTGCCTTGTTCACCTTCTTTGCTTTCCATTTCCCTCCTGGTGTTTGACAAGGTGTTTACTAAAACCCGCTTTCACAGCCATATCTCCTTTCTCAGTGACTGTCTCCGTCTCCGACTTACCCCACGTGGATTTCAACTGAAATTCCACCCCTCATCTTTCGAACCCACCCAGGATTACCGGTATCTCCAGGACATAAAACGTTTCTCAGACTGCTGTTCCCGTCACATTCTGAAATCCACACTCAGTGCCATGCGCCGCCGTATGAACACACTCGACCTCTCCCTCCAGCAGCACCGCCGTACCCTTTTTCAAAGCTGCGCGTGCCCCCAGTTTCATTTTATCCTTCGGCTCATCCGACGCCTCAACAAGAAACTTTTTCTCTTTCTCTCAACTGCTAAGGAACGCAAGCTCCAACAACTCATCGACACCAACACCCATCTAGGACCCTCCACCCCAGCCTGTCCCTCCGTCCCCACCCCATCTTCCAATCCCAGCCCCAGCCGTGTATTCACTATACCCCCTGACCTTCCCCTCTCCGATGCTGAACGTTCAGTGCTCAGCAAAGGACTTAGTTTCATACCCTTACGCCCTCACCTCAATGAATTTCGGGCTCGGCATGATACTGAACTCTTCTTTCGCCGTCTTTGTCTCCGGGCTCACTTCTTTGGGCAGGAATCCTCTCCCAGTTCAACAGATCCTTTTACCCATCTCCAATATTCTCCCTCCACCTGGACCCCTCCCTCTGGATTCTTACCTTCTCTTGATCTTTTCATTGAGAACTGTCGGCGCGACATTAGTCGTCTCAATTTCTCTGCTCCTCTCACCCATTCTAACCTGTCTCTCTCTGAACTTACTGCACTCCATTCTCTCAGGTCCAACCCTGACATTGTCATCAAACCCGCTGACAAGGGTGGTGCTGTTGTTGTCTGGCGCACTGACCTCTACCTCGCGGAGGCTGAGCGTCAACTCGCAGACACTTCCTCCTACCTCTCCCTGGACCATGACCTCACCACTGAACATCAAGCCATTGTTTCGAGGACTGTCACTGACCTCATCTCCTCTGGGATCTCCCTCCCACAGCTTCCAACCTGATAGTCACCCAACCTCGGACGGCCCGCTTCTATCTCCTACCCAAAATCCACAAACAGAACTGCCCCGGCAGACCGATCGTCTCAGCTTGCTCCTGCCCCACAGAACTCATTTCTCGTTATCTTGACTCCCTTCTCTCTCCCCTGTGTCCAGTCCCTTCCCACCTACATCCGTGATTCCTCTGACACCTTACGTCACATCAACAATTTCCAGTTCCCTGGCCCCAACCGCTTCCTCTTCACCATGGACGTCCAATCCCTCTACACCTCCATCCCCCACCAGGATGGTCTGAGGGCCCTTAGCTTCTTCCTCGAACAGAGGCCCGAACAATCCCCATCCACCACTACTCTCCTCCGTCTGGCTGAACTTGTTCTCACGTTGAACAATTTCTCCTTCAACTCCTCTCACTTCCTCCAAATAAAAGGTGTGGCTATGGGTACCCGCATGGGCCCCAGCTATGCCTGTCTCTTTATGGGGTATGTGGAACATTCCTTGTTGCAGTCCTACTCCAGCCCCCTTCCACAACTTTTTCTCTGGTACATCGATGATTACTTCGGTGCCGCTTCATGCTCTCGTCAGGACTTGGAAAAATTTATTAATTTTGCTTCCAATCTCCACCCCTCCATCATTTTCACGTGGTCCATCTCTGACACTTCCCTTCCCTTCCTTGACCTCTCTGTCTCAATCTCTGGTGATAGACTGTCCACCAATATCCATTACAAACCCACCGACTCCCACAGCTACCTCGACTACAGCTCCTCACACCCCGCTTCCTGTAAGGACTCCATCCCATTCTCCCAGTTCCTTCGCCTTCGTCGCATCTGTTCCGATGATGCTACCTTCAAAAACGGTTCCTCTGACATGTCCTCCTTCTTCCTTAACCGAGGTTTTCCACCCACGGTCGTTGACAGGGCCCTCAACCGTGTCCGGCCCATCTCCCGCGCATCCGCCCTCACGCCTTCTCCTCCCTCCCAGAAACATGATAGGGTCCCCCTTGTCCTCACTTATCACCCCACCAGCTTCCGCATTCAAAGGATCATCCTCCGCCATTTCCGCCAACTCCAGCATGATGCCACCACCAAACACATCTTCCCTTCACCCCCCTTATCGGCATTCCGTAGGGATCGCTCCCTCTGGGACACCCTGGTCCACTCCTCCATCACCCCCTACTCCTCAACCCCCTCCTATGGCACCACCCCATGCCCACGCAAAAGATGTAACACCTGCCCCTTCACTTCCTCTCTCCTCACCGTCCAAGGGCCCAAACACTCCTTTCAAGTGAAGCAGCATTTCACTTGCATTTCCCCCAACTTAGTCTACTGCATTCGTTGCTCCCAATGTGGTCTCCTCTACATTGGAGAGACCAAACATAAACTGGGCGACCGCTTTGCAGAACACCTGCGGTCTGTCCGCAAGAATGACCCCAAACCTCCCTGTCGCTTGCCATTTTAACACTCCACCCTGCTCTCTTGCCCACATGTCTGTCCTTGGCTTGCTGCATTGTTCCAGTGAAGCCCAACGCAAACTGGAGGAACAACACCTCATCTTCTGACTAGGCACCCTACAGCCTTCCGGTCTGAATATTGAATTCAACAACTTTAGGTCGTGAGCTCCCTCCCCCATCCCCACCCCCTTTCTGTTTCCCCCCTTTTTTTTCCCCAATAACTTATATAGATTTTTCTTTTCCCACCTATTTCCATTATTTTTAAATATTTTAAAATCTTTTATGCTCCCTCCACCCCCACTAGAGCTGTACCTTGAGTGCCCTACCATCCATTCTTAATTAGCACATTTGTTTAGATAATATCACCAACTTTAACTTTAACACCTATGTGTTCTATTGTACCATTGTTGCTGACATCTTTTGATGATCTGCTTCTATCACTGCTTGTCCACACAACCACCTCTCTCTCTCTCTCTATCTCTCCGCCCCCCACACACACGCCTTAAACCAGCTTATATTTCAACTCTTTCTTGGACTCGAAATCAAGTTCTGTCGAAGGGTCATGAGGACTCGAAACGTCAACTCTTTCTTCTCCGCCGATGCTGCCAGACCTGCTGAGTTTTTCCAGGTAATTCTGTTTTTGTTTTGAAAGGCTGTTGCCAGTTCCAGCAGTTGGTTGATTAACCGCGAGACCTTGTTTCTGTAAGAGAGTCATTTGCTTTTTAAGGTCTAATCCGCACGAGGACCCCCGAGAAGCTATCTGAAGCTAGATTCCAGCTTTCACCGTGCATTATTGCCTTGAAAACCCTCAATTTGGATGAAGGAGCATTTCGGTGTTGCTGAATAGATTTTGTCGCTTTCTGGGAGCAGCCTTGTGAAATAACAGATAAAAATGCAGTAGATTTTAGTGACAAGTAATTGAACAAACTTTGCCTCGCTTGGTGGTAAGATGTTTGTGTGAACTCATTGCCCGCAACATTGTACACTATCCTAGCGTGGAAGTAACGATTGGAGAAGCAAGTGTGATAACTAAATGGTAGCCCTGACCTTGTGCTGGGGACTGGATAGCATTGTTAAGCTTCAAGCTTCCATCACAAATAAAGCCCAGCTTCCATCAGTACATGCTGACTCACTGATGACGACAGATGAATTTATTGTGTCTCAACCTGATTTTTTTTCAATTCAGTTATTGTTTTATCTTCCTAACTCGGTAACTAATGGTGTAATTTTTGAATATGATTTTACCTCTTGTATGGATAATAATGAACTCCCAATAAAAGATGCAAGGAGGTTAACTTAGTTAAAGGCTCAGATGGTATAAACTGTCTCAATGCTCGTTTAAGCCCTGAAGCATTACCACAAAATTTGTCTAGACGCATCTGTGTATGTTTCCACAGACAGGCACTAGTACACACATGTATGTGCACATGTATACAACTAGTACTGTCGCTTTTTAATAAAATATTCATTCAAGGGACGTAAGCTTTGCTGGCTGGGCCAGCATTTATTGCCCCATCCCTAATTGTCCTTGAGAAGGTTGTGGTGAGCTGCCTTCTTGAACCGCTGCAGTCCATGTGGTGTAGGCACACCCACAGTGCTGTTAGGAAGGGAGTTCCAGGGTTTTGACCCAGTGATAATGAAGGAGTGGTGATATATTTCCAAGTCGGGAGTTAATGGCTTGGAGGGGAGCTTCCAGGTGGTGGTGTTTCCATGTATCTGCTGCCTTTGTCCTTCTAGATGGTAGTGGTCGTGGGTTTAGAAATTGCTGTCTGTAAGGTGTCTTGGTGTGTTTTTGCAGTGCATATTGTAGATAGTACACATGTTGCCACTGTTCGTCAGTGGTGGAGGGAGTGAAAGTTTGTGTGTGTGCTGCCAGTCAAGTGGGCTTTGTCCTGGAGAGTGTCAAGCTTCTTGAGTGTTGTTGGAGCTGCAGTCATCCAGGCAAGTGGGGAGTATTCCATCACAGTCCTGACTGGTGCCTTGTAGATGGTGGATTACTCTACTCTAATCACATTTCTTTGCCCACCTAAATTTATTCCTACAATATGCTAGAGTAAACTGTGAAATTTTCCTGGCTTTAATTGCAAGCTTGTTTCCCCCCTCTGCCAACATTAACATCATCATGGGAACAGGAGTAGACCATTTAGCCCCTCGAGCCTGCTCCGCTGTTCAATAAGATCACGGCTGATCATCTTGTGTTTCGATTTCCACGTTGCCATCTAATCCCAATAACCTTTGATTCCCTTGCTGAACAAGAATCTGTCTACCTCTGCCTTAAAAATATTCAATGACCCCACCTCCACCACCTTCTGAGGCAGAGAGTTCCAAAGTGTCTCAACCCTCTGGTAGAAAAAAATTCTCCTCATTTCTGTCCTAAAAAGGCGACCCCTAATCTTAAAACAGTGCTCCCTAGTTCTCGACTCACCACAAGAGGAAACATCCTTTCCAAGTCCACCTTGCCAAGGCCGTTCAGGATCTTGTACACTTAAATAAAATCACCCCGCACTCTTCTAAACAGTGGAAACAAGCCCGGTCTGTCCAACCTTTTCTCATAAGGCAACCCACTCATTCCAGGTATCAGGAGGGGGCAGAGTGTAATGATTCCAAGTTTGCTGGTGATACAAAAAAAGGTGGGAGGATATGTTGTGACGCGGACATAGGGAACATGTAAGGGGATATAGATAGGTTGATGAGTGGGCGAGGAATAGGCAGATGGAGTTTAATGTAGGAAAATGTGAAGTCATGCACTTGGTAGGAAGAATCAAAAGGCAGACTATTCTTTAAATGGAGAGAGACTCCAAAAAAGTGCAGCACAGGGGGATCTGGGTTTTCTTGTGCACGAAACACAAAAAATTAGCATGCAGGTGCAGCAAGTAATTAAGGCAAATGGAATTTTGGCCTGTATTGGAGTTAAAAATTGGGGAAGTCTTGTTACAACTGTGCAGGGTGTTGGTGAGGCTGCAGCTGGAGTACTGTGTACAGTTTTTGTCTCTGCATTTAAGAGAGGATCTACTGGCATTGGAGGCTGTTCAAAAGAGATTCACTAGGCTGATTCCTAGGATGAAGGGGTTGACTTATTAAGAATGGCTAAACAGGTTAGGCCTTTATTCATTCGAGTTTAGAAGAATGGGGGTGATCTTATTGAAACGTACAAGATTCTGAGGGGGCTTGACAGGGTAAAGGTTGAGAAGATGTTTCCAGTAGTGGGGGAATCTCAAACTAGGGGACATATTTACAGAATAAGGGGGGACTCATTTAGAACTGAGATGCAATTTTATTTCTTCTCAGAGGGTAGTGAATGCCTGGAATTCTCTACCCCAGAGAGTTGTGGAGGCTAGATCACTGATAGTATTTAAAGCGGAGCTACGTAGATTTTTGAAATATCGGGGAGTTGAGGGCTATGACAAGGTGGCGCAGAAGAGGAGTTGAAGCCTGGGGCAGATCAGCCATGATCTTATTGAATGGCAGGGCAGGCTTGAGGTGCTAAGTGGCCTACTCCTCCTATTTCTTATGTTCTTATGCACACAGTATTCGAGGTGCGACCTCACCAATGCCCTATATAACTGAAGCATAACATCCTTACTTTTATGTTCAATCCCTCTCGTAATAAAGGATACATTCCATTAACTGGCCTAATTACTTCTTGTACCTGCATACTAACATTTTGTGACTCATGCACTAGAACACCTAGATCCTTCTGTACTTCAGAATTATGCAGCTGTTCTCCATTTAAGTGATACTCTGCTTTTTTGTTCTTCCTGCCAAAGTCAACGACTTTACATTTTCCCACTTTAAACTCCATTTGCCAGATCTTTGTCTACTTACTCAGCCTACCTATCTCCATCTGCAACCAACGACCTCTTCACAACATACTTTCTTACCTATCTTTGTCATCTGCAAGTTTAGCTACCATTCTTCACTCCCGTCATCTAAGTCATTGATGTTAATCGTAAAAAGTTAGACCCATTTATGCATACTCTCTGTTTTCTGCCAGCCAGGCACTCTTCTAGCTGTGCCAATATGCTACCCCCTACACCATGTGCTTTTATTTTTCGTAATAACCTTTGATGTGCCACCTGATCAAATGCCTTCTAGAAATCCAAGCACAGTACGTCTGCAGGCTCCCCTTTATCCACTGCACATGGTACACCTTCAGAAAACTCCAATAAATTGGTTAAACATGCTTTTCCTTGCACAAAACCATGCTGACTCTTTCCGATTGCCTTGAGCTCTTGTAAGTGCCCAACTATAACTTCCTTAATGACCGATTCTAACAACTTGCCCACGATAGACGTCAAGCTATGTGGCCTATAGTTTCCTGTTTTATGTCTCACTCCCATCTAGAGTACAAAGATGTTTTGCAACTTTCCGTTCTGATGGAACCTTTCCAGAAATGGAAAATTAACGCCAGCACGTTAACTACCTCATTAGTCACTTCTTTAAGACCCTAGGATGTAGTCCATTGGATACCAGGCAGTTGTCATGTATCTGACCACAGCGCCTGCTTAGGACTCTGTCTGAAGATCCTAGCTGTAGTAAGATTGACTCCTTACTTTAAGTGAATTAATTCACAATCCTATTGACTTCCAAGACTTCCATCTTCCTTTTCAACTTACACAAAATAGCCAAGAGTAATGGAAGCCAAAACAAAAACAGAATTACCTGGAAAAACTCAGCAGGTCTGGCAGCATCGGCGGTGAAGAAAAGTGTTGACGTTTCGAGTCCTCATGACCCTTCAACAGAACTGATATTTCCCTCTCCTTGTAAAGAAAGATAAGCTGGTTTGAGGGGGTGGGGGGATGTGTGGTGTTAGGATAGGAGCAGATCATCAAAAGATGTCACAGACAAAAGAACACAAGTGTTGAAGTTGGTAATATTATCTAAACAAATGTGCTAATTAAGAATGGATGGTAGGGCACTCAAGGTACAGCTCTAGTGGGGGTGGGGGAGCATAAAAGATTTAAAAATAATGGAAATAGGTAGGAAAAGAAAAATCTATATAAATTATTGGAGAAAAAAAAAGGAAGGGGGAAACAGAAAGGGGGTGGGGATGGAGGAGGGAGCTCAAGACCTAAAGTTGTTGAATTCAATATTCAGTCCGGAAGGCTGTAAAGTGCCTAGTTGAAAGATGAGGTGCTGTTCCTCCACTTTGCGTTGGACTTCACTGGAACAATGCAGCAGGCCAAGGACAGACATGTGGGCAAGAGAGCAGGGTGGAGTGTTAAAATGGCAAGCGACAGGGAGGTTTGGGTCATTCTTGTGGACAGACCGCAGGTGTTCTGCAAAGCAGTCGCCCAGTTTACGTTTGGGGTCTCCAATGTAGAGGAGACCGCATTGGGAGCAACGAATACAGTAGACTAAGTTGGGGGAAATGCAGGTGAAATGTTGCTTCACTTGAAAGGAGTGTTTGGGCCCTTGGACGGTGAGGAGAGAGGAAATGAAGGGGCAGGTGTTACATCTTTTGCGTGGGCATGGGGAGGTGCCGTAGGTGGAGGTTGAGGAGTAGGGAGTGATGGAGGAGTGGACCAGGGTGTCCCGGAGGGAACGATCCCTACGGAATGCCGACGGGGGGGTGAAGGGAAGATGTGTTTGGTGGTGGCATCATGCTGGAGTTGGCGGAAATGGCAGAGGATGATCCTTTGAATGCGGAGGCTGGTGGGGTGATAAGTGAGGACAAGGGGGACCCTATCATGGAGGGAGGAGAAGGCGTGAGGGCAGATGCGCAGGAGATGGGCCGGACATGGTTGAGGGCCCTGTCAACGACCGTGGATGGAAAACCTTGGTTAAGGAAGGAGGAGGACATGTCAAAGGAACTGTTTTTGAAGGTAGCTTCATCGGAACAGATGTGACGGAGTCGAAGGAACTGAGAGAATGGGATGGAGTCCTTACAGGAAGCAGGGTGGGAGGAGCTATAGTCGAGGTAGCTGTGGGAGTCGGTAGGTTTGTAATGGATATTGGTGGACAGTCTATCACCAGAGATTGAGACAGAGAGGTCAAGGAAGGGAAGGGAAGTGTCAGAGATGGACCACGTGAAAATGATGGAGGGGTGGAGATTGGAAGCAAAATTAATAAATTTTTCCAAGTCCCGATGAGAGCATGAAGCAGCACCGAAGTAAACATCGATGTACCAGAGAAAGAGTTGTGGAAGGGGGCCAGAGTAGGACTGGAACAAGGAACGTTCTACATACCCCATAAAGAGTCAAGCATAGCTGGGGCCCATGCGGGTACCCATAGCCACACCTTTTATTTGGAGGAAGTGAGAGGAGTTGAAGGAGAAATTGTTCAGTGTGAGAACAAGTTCAGCCAGACGGAGGAGAGTAGTGGTGGATGGGGATTGTTCGGGCCAACAATTTTTTTACCGACTCCCACAGCTACCTCGACTACAACTCCTCACACCCTGCTTCCTGTAAGGACTCCATCCCATTCTCTCAGTTCCTTCGCCTCCGTCGCATCTGTTCCGATGATGCTACCTTCAAAAACAGTTCCTCTGACATGTCCTCCTCTTTCCTTAACCGAGGTTTTCTACCCACGGTTGTTGACAGAGCCCTCAACCGTGTCCGGCCCCTTTCCCGCGCATCCGCCCTCACGCCTTCTCTTCCCTCCCAGAAACATGATAGGGTCCCCCTTGTCCTCACTTATCACCCCACCAGCCTCCACATTCAAAGGATCATCCTCCGCCAATTCCAGCATGATGCCACCATCAATAACACATCTTCCCTTCACCCCCCCCCGTCGGCATTCCGTAGGGATCGTTGCCTCCGGGACACCCTGGTCCACTCCTCCATCATCCCTTACTCCTCAACCCCCACCTATGGCACCTCCCCATGCCCACGCAAAAGATGTAACACCTGCCCCTTCACTTCCTCTCTCCTCACCGTCCAAGGGCCCAAACACTCCTTTCAAGTGAAGCAGCATTTCACTTGCATTTCCCCCAACTTAGTCTACTGTATTCGTTGCTCCCAATGCGGTCTCCTCTACATTGGAGACCCCAAACGTAAACTGGGCGACTGCTTTGCAGAACACCTGCGGTCTGTCCACAAGACTGACCCAAACCTCCCTGTCGCTTGCCATTTTAACACTCCACCCTGCTCTCTTGCCCACATGTCTGTCCTTGGCCTGCTGCATTGTTCCAATGAAGTCCAACGCAAAGTGGAGGAACAGCACCTCATCTTTCAACTAGGCACTTTACAGCCTTCCGGACTGAATATTGAATTCAACAACTTTAGGTCTTGAGCTCCCTCCTCCATCCCCACCCCCTTTCTGTTTCCCCCTTCCTTTTTTTTTTCTCCAATAATTTATATAGATTTTTCTTTTCCCACCTATTTCCATTATTTTTAAATCTTTTATGCTCCCCACCCCCACTAGAGCTGTACCTTGAGTGCCCTACCATCCATTCTTAATTAGCACATTTGTTTAGATAATATCACCAACTTCAACACCTGTGTTCTTTTGTTCTTTTGTCTGTGACATCTTTTGATGATCTGCTTCTATCCTAACACCACCCCCCTCCACTCTTTTCCCCACCCCCAACCTTAAACCAGCTTATATTTCCCTCCTTGTAAAGAAAGATCAGTTCTGTTGAAGGGTCATGAGGACTCGAAACGTCAACCCTTTCCTTCTCCGCCGATGCAGCCAGACCTGCTGAGTTTTTCCAGGTAATTCTGTTTTTGTTTTGGATTTCCAGCATCTGCAGTTTTTTGTTTTTATCTTAGTAATGGAAGCCAGCTCATCTCAACCAAGTCTATCAAAAAACAGCTTATTAGGGTGTGCCCTGTATAGTTAAGCACAAGTAATCCTGGAGACAGAGAAATGGTCCTATTTCCCCACAGAGGATTTAAGAAATTACATAGAATTTGAAACATAGAAACAGCCTGTACCACTAATGCATCACAAGAGCTTCATCTTACCCTATCGGTATATCCTTCTATTCCTTTCTCCCTCATGAGCAAGAGAAAGTGAGACAAATACTTCACAGACTTGCAAAGCTGAGCATCCCTCAAATGGAGTAACTAATCTATATGCTTTTACCTAGAGAGTTAGTTCCATTCAATCGAATTCATAAACTGCTGAAACTAGTCTGCTACCAATTGCAGTTTCTAGTCTTTTGGATAATTTAGTTGGATGTCTAATTACATGAGATTCATAAGTGTCACCTGGAAAGTTGTGTTGCCTAATATAGCATTGACCTGTTCTACCAAACAGTGGCAACTTGTGTATTCTCCGCAAGGCTGCTAGTACTTTCAAATTGTCTCTTGGGACAAATAAACTGAATTACAGCTGTTGTGCCAATTTGATGTATTGCTCATGCCGGTGTCTCCTGTGCAAATTGGGTGTTAACATCTGAATTGCGTAAATCTAACTGTCTAGCTATTGATGCAGAATAGTGCAAGCAGTTTTGTTGACCTATTTCATCAATGAACCCATCTGGAACATGGTTTGGGTTGACACCAACAGCAACTTGCCTTAACATAGTAAAACATCCCAAGGCACTTTACGGGAGCATTATCAGACAAAATTGTGCATTGTGCCAAAATAAGACATTAGGGCAAGTAACCAAAAGCTTGGTCAGAGGTAATTTTTTAACATTTTTCTTAAAAGAGGAGTGAGAGGTGGAGAGGTTTATGGAGGGATGGTTTGGAAGGAGCAACTGAAAGTTTGGTCACCAATGGTACAGCAAAAGGAATGGGAGATGTACAAGAGGCCAGAAGAAGCATAGAGTTCTTGGAGCATGTTAAACAGGTGGGGGACAGGCAACGCCATGTAGCGGTTTGAGTACATGGGTGAGAAGTTTAAAATCAAATCATTGCCAGACCGAGAGCCAACATATATCATCAAACACATGGGAAATGGCTTAATGGGGATTGGTGCAAATTAGTAGACTTGCAGCAAAATTTTAGATGAGTTCAAGTTTCTGGAAGGTGCAAGATGGGAGGCTAACTAAGAGTGTATTGGAAAATGAGAGTCTGTAGGTAACAAAAGCATGATTAAGGGGTTCCAAAGAATGAGAGAAATAGGGTCTGGAGCATATACCCTCTGGAATCTGCTCCGTCATTCTGTGAGTGGCTGATTTTCTGGCTCGATACCACTTTCCTCTCTCTGCCCTCCCCCACCCCTTGTATCCCTTGATTTCCTTGAAAGGTCAGAAATCTGTCCATGTCAGGCTTAAAAATGCTCAATGATGGAATATCCCCAACCCTTTGGGTAGAGAATTCCAAAAATTCACAAACCTTTGAGTCAGGAAATTTTTCCTCATCTCAGTCCAAAATGATTGACTTCTTATCCTCTGTTCTAGATATCCCAGCCAGAAGAAAGAATCCCTCAGTGCCCCTGGCAAGCCTCTTCAGAAGCTTGTACTTTCTCAATGAAATAATCTCTCATTCTAAACTCCAGAGAAACTCCAGTCTCTCATCATTGGACAACCCTCTTACCCATGGAACCAATCTAGTAAACTTCTGCTGTACCACGTCCAGCGGAAGCATATCCTTCCATGGATATGGAGACCAAAACTGCGCACAGCTATTGTTCTTGCAATAGCCAAGTGTCTCTGAACAAATACTCTGGTTGCTGCAATCTCGAAATTACCTGTTCTTGGCCAGCCACAGCTTCAAACAGGCAGTAGGCCATTTGCTATTAAAAATAAAGGTCTTAATAATGTAGTTAGGACCCTGATTGAAATTTAAAGGAATACATTGAGCTGCTTAAGCAGTGGCCCTTAAAGGGTTTGCTGCTGGCTACTTGGACTGCAGCCACAAAATATTTTAAGCTTACATTAAATGGAGCTGGAAAAAAGCAAAAGTTATTATCCTCGCGCTGCTGCCAGCCTGGCCTTGCCAGCTCAACTTTTAAAAATTCTTTCATGGGATGTGGGCGTCACTGGCAAGGCCAGCATTTATTGCCCATGCCTAATTGCCCTTGAGAGCAAACAGCATCAGATGGACTGAGTCAGGTGGGGACAGTGGTAATTATGCAACTGGAAGTCGGTGGCCTTGGTGACAGAGAATGGGGACTTGGAAACTCCACTCCCAGTCAGACAGATTGCTGAGGTTGTGAATGGTCAGGTTATGTTTGAGACAGTGGCCAAGAAGGAGATGGAATTGATGGCTAAGATTAGGAGATTGCGGCAGGGACTGAACAGCTTTGATTGTCCCAATGTTTAATTTGAGGATATTTCAACTCATCTGTTAATGAATAGCAGACAACCTGTCAACACAGAAATAGTGGAATGTTCCAGAGAGCAGGTGATTAGGTAGGTCAATGTCCATCTTGAACTTGACATTGTATTTTCAGACCTGCTGAGGGGCACCAATTAGATAAAAAAAAAATAGGAGGAGGCTATAGATTGACTCATAGGACACTCCAAAGGCTGGGATTAGACAGATTGTCCACAGTGAACTTGGCAAATCTGTTAATGGGTTAAATGGCAGAAGATGAAGGGGAGGTTTTTGAAAAAGAACTTAATACAGAATGGTAAAGAGCTAGTGATACAGAACCAATTTATATCCCTAAGGGGCAAGAGCTCTTACCAAAAACAAAATCTGCCATAGATGGCAGAAGAGGTAAGGGACACACAAAATTCTTATTCAGTGCTGAGAGGGCACGAGGTTAGGTAGGAAAGAAACGAGAGAAAGATGAGTGTTCAGGGAGCTTTAGGAAACTGAGGCAAAGTTGGAGGTCTACATAAGATCCACAATTGGGAAAAATGGACTTTGGGCCCAAGGAAGTGGATTTCTGTCCAGGGCCCTTCCCTCCAGTTTTATTGTCCTCCTGAAATCCCCCTTCAATCATCCTTTCTCTGACCACCTAGAGTTTGTCATTTATCCTCCATCTTATTGCAGGACTTGAAATAAATTCCACTTTGTTTGATCAAGGGAGTGTGTTTGCAGTGTTATTTGGCAATTAACAGGTGAAGGGGGCCGTGTGAGCTTTCTGCTTGTATACACAGTTTCTTTTGCAGGCATTTAATACCAAATATAGCTTGCCTATTGGTTGAGTGAAACTCCTAAGTATTTGAAGCACAGCGAATGTAAACTTAATTTGTCGAGTTGGCAGACTGTAGCTTTCACCTCCCTTGCAAGACCAGTTATTATCTGTCTGTGTGTGGTATGCTTGTCAAGTGGCTTTGGAGTCAATGCAGTTGGTTTACCTCGGGCTTCAGCATTCTGACAGTTGCACTGCTACTTGCTTATCCATGCAATACGATGTTGAGTGGCACTGTGGAATGTGGGACTGCTGCCTTGGTGTGATCTGTGCGTATTTTTAAATTATTGTTCAGTGATTAGTCCATAGTCGAAAGTTAGGATGGGCAGCTGCTTCTCTCTTTTTCCAGACTCTGTTGTCAGGATATAGGCAGTTAAACTAATAGAAATGCAGTTGATCTAACAAATAGCATCCTGCCTTTTAAAACTAGCTTTAGAAGACTCCAGTTAGATTGAGGTAATTGTATCTACTGTGGCTTTTTGTTACTTTCAAAAAAAAACATTCCTATTTAAAAATGTTGAGCATTTATCTTAAAACTAGTCATTGAAGGCTTGTGTTAGAGTCTGTGTGATGTCCTTGTGGTAAGGGCACCGAATTGTCCAGAGCAGGATGACCATTCCCAAATGACTTGGATGGATGACTTGTGGTCAGAACAGTGTTGGAATCAACAGTAATATTTGGTGCCTTGTTTACGGTAGTTTAAAATGTGACATTGTTTTTGCTCCTGATAACTGCCTAGTGATCCCTGATGAAAATTCTCGTGTGTTGGCAAGTGAAGATGAAATTGTTTGGCTAAGGTGTTCTCTCATTAAACAGCCTGCTGATACAGGACAGATCAGAAAAGGAGGCCAAACTTCCCTCCTTCAACAAATGGACTGTTGCTCTGCTATGGCCCCATTTGGGATGCCTGCTCTGCTTACATGTGGCTGTTAATCAGATGCAAGGCCTGACTTTGGATGGAGACCCACAATTGAGCCCTGGTCTATTCTTACCTGCAATTCACGCTTCTGATCCAGCAAGATCACAGGATAGCGATTGTAAATCTGAATGCTGGCTTCCCAATTTCCCCTGCCCAAAATCCCAAAAACTTGAGTCCCATTGTCACCCTGACTGAAGATTGGAACCTGCAGCTTACTTGGCCTGTGTGGCTCAGCCACTAACTGAACAAACTCGCTCACCCAAAGGGCAACCTATATTTGACTTCTAAGTTACACATTATAGGGCGTGACTTTTCTGACTTGACGAGAAACTGCTGGGGCTGGAGTTTTATGCTGCTGTGAGAGCTATGACAATACAGAATCCCAGGAAATCTCACTGGTGAGTAGAAATGCAGTGTTTCCAGGACCCCACTCTCCTGATGGAGGGAGGTCAGACATACTGTGGAAGCTACCAGTTGGATTCTTGACTCAGCTTTGAATAAAATTAGTGACTTACTTTTGAATTTAAGTCGTACTGTAAATAAACTTTCCTGTCCCCCTAAATTCAGTGTTCCTAATTGTTTTCTACAGCACTGACTATCCTCCACTTGGCATTTGCCTTGAATTAGTCATAACAGGAATTGAGTGGATAGTTTTATCTGGAGATAAAACTAACCTTGACCATACCTGAACTACACTTGTCTCCTGTTGCATTTGGGCCAGTGCCCCTCTGTTTTGTATTTAAATGTGTAGCAGTAACGTATCTTCAGCAGGAAATTTTAGGGCCCAATCTTTTCACACAACACTCCATGAAACATCTAACTCCTGGAACGTTTTTATTTTATCTGCACAGGGGAAAAAGCTATTTCAATGTCACGTGTTTCACTAAGAACAGTAACTTAATACATTTTGGAGCTAGTTAATAGTCTGTTGCCGCCAGTTGTCACTGCCTACTGATACTCCTGGACATTTTAAATGTTACGACTTGTTTAGTTGGGGAATGTACAGTTTTCAGAGTTAGCTGTCTAAAACGGAAATCTGAAATCAACTTTTAGATTTGTGTGATAATGTAAGCATGCAATATAGCATGGCCAATTAACATAAGAAATTCAGAACAGAAGACCATACATTCCATGAGCCTGCTGCACCAATCAATAGGATCAAAACTGATCTTCTCCCTCAACATTAACCCACCCATCCCCCATACCATATCCCTCAATTTTCTTAGAGTTTAAAAAACTCCCGCTCTGCCTTGAATAATTGTCTGCAATTCCATGGCCCCCTCGGAGAATTCCAAAGATTCACAACCCTCTGAATGAAGAAATTTCTCCTCCATCTAAAATAGCCGTCCCCTTACCTGACACTAACTCTAGACCCTCCATGTAGGGGAATAAGGATGAATAGCCTCAATACATCTACCCTAATAAGCCCTCTCAGAATCTCTCATGTTTCAATGAGTTCACCCCTTATTCTTCTAAACTGCAGAGAGCATAAAGTATAACTTTTTCTAAAAATGAGAAATCTTAACAAAAGTCACTACATGGATGGAAATATATTCACTTGTAAACTTAGTTTCCTTATGGAGAAGGAACAATACAAAGAAATTAGTGTCACGAGTTGGAATGTGGAAAATTTGTGTTTAAGTGGGTGTGAAAGCAGTTTGCATGGATTTTCCCTACAATTATATTACAAACACCAGTTCTGAAGTAAAGTCATGTTGGACTCGACGTTAACTCTGTTTCTCTCTCCAGACCTGTTGAGTTTTCCCAGCACTTTGTTTTTATTTCCCTGCAATTGTCTGAGATATGGAACTCTCATCAGTGTTTTTATAAATAACATCAGCTAGATTGAGTGTGTTTGTGCTGACTGCAGAATCGTGTGTTAAATAGTGTGTTCATGCCAGGAGCAAGTCGATTATTCATACAGCCCCATGGTCATCAATCTCTGTTTGTGGATTAAGCAGAGTGAAAACTGTTTTCAGAGTGTGAACCAGGGGGTTCATGTTATGACTTTGTCTTGAATGAATATGGTGTAACAAAGTGATTGGGTTAGATAGTTGATAATTGAGCAGTCTGGTTTGGGTGGAAGAGGGGCAGCTCAGGTAAATGCCAACAATTTGAAAAAAGTAACGTATTTAATCACTTGTTAAAGTGCTACATAAAATAGAATTCTGCTTTCAAATTGCTGCCATTTCTGTGTACAGATAAAAATGCTTGATCTGTTCCGATCCTACTCAACCACTTCCTGTCTCTGCACCCTGACATTGCTGAGTCCTCGGTGTTGTATTAATTGGGACAATATAACTCTAATTCTGTGACTTGGGGCTTGTATTATGCTGTTATTATGGTTTAGAGCTTTTTAAAATTATATTAATGATTCTCCATTTTGTGTGTTGGTTCCCTGGATTTTCTAACTCGTGTTCTGACCTCCTTGGTTCACTTCCGGTATCTGTCAGAAATTTACAAAAATAGCAAGAAGGAAACCACAGTATACAAGCTCAAACGATCTCAGCATAAAGGTCAGAAACTGAAATGGCTGAAATGAGAAGCTTGGTCTCGACAGATTAGAAAGAGTTATTGCAGGATATTATTGGGAGATAATCTATTTTCTGCCCTTGTCCTTCTCGATGGTAGTGGCTGTGGATTTGGAAGGTGCTGTCAAAGGAGCCTTGGTGAATTCCTGCAGTGCTTTTTGTAGATGGCACACATTGCTACAGTGCGTCGGTGGTGGAGGGAGTGAATGTTTGTGGATTGAATGCCAATCAAGCAGGCTTTGTCCTAGATGATGTCAAACTTCTTCACTGTTGTGGAAGCTGCACTCATCCAGGCAAGTGGGGAGTATTCCATCACACTCCTGACTTGTGCCTTATAGATGATGGACAGGCTTTGGGGAGTCAGGCAATAAGTGACTCGCCACGATTCCTCTGACCTCTTATAGCCACAGTATTTATATGGCTAGTCCAGTTCATTTTCTGGTCAATGGTAACCTGCAGGATGTTGATAGTGGGGGATTCAATGATAGTAATGCCATTGAACACCAAGGGGCGATGGTTGGATTCTCTTTTGTTGGAGATGATCATTGCCTGGCGCTTGTGTGGCGCGAATGTTACTTGCCACTTGTCAGCCCAAGCCTGGATATTGTCCAGGTCTTGCTGCATTTGGACATGGACTGCTTCAGTACCTGAGGAGTCGCTCAATCTGTGAACATTCATTTTTAGCAAGAATGGGCCTCAGTCAAATATTCTAAGATTGAATATTTCAAAATATTCGATCACCTTTTAAATTATGATGACAGCCAGGTTATCATCTCACTTTGTGCAGTTAGCTCTTTGACTGAGACCTATTTTTGCTAGAAATGAGCCTTGACAGGTTGAGCAGTGGATGCAGGTTGAAAATCTTGATTTTCCAAGCAGATATCCACACGTATTGTCAGCAAGCTAACAGGGCTGAGTAGATGGTGCCTTCATGATTGGTTTCTCTCCATGCTTAGTTATCATGAGTAAGTTATTCCCACAATGGGCATCTATTTTATACTCTTTGAATCGCTTTTGAGCTGTTTTTATATCTCATGCTGACCATCACAATCATTTCCTGGTTGTCAGTGCACCATACAAGATTTATGGAATTTGTTTGTGCAAGATTCACAACATAATCATGTGACCATTGTAACTGTTCCTTCATAATCAAAGGATCCATGTTTGAGCTCCCAGTCTCCCCATTTTCTCTCTCCTGCCCTATATGAATGTTTCCTTCACCTATTAAGCTGTTCATGAAAACTCAGATGGAAATGAAGTACAAGAACAGCATTAAGTTAGCTAGCAGAAGCTGATGTACTAGTGACATGTTCAGGGTGAAGGAACATACCAACAAGCTGGTTTGTGATAGTGAGTGGGCCAAGTGGGAAGATTTTTGAAGGATCTGGGCAGAATGTGATGGTGTAGAAATTTGCGAATGTCTACACAGCTGAGGTTTCTGTACAATCTGACTCACAGCTGAAATGGAGCAGTAGTAGGGCTGACTGTTGGGGGAGTAGTAGGTTTTGGAGTGGTAAAACAGTGAGCAAATTCTCAAGTATGTGGAATTGCTGCTGAGGAATTTAATGATGGAGAGCGGAAAGCTAAGCTGGTGAAAGCTTTGCTGTGCCATCTGGAATGAAGCAGAAGGGGAAACTTCCTCAAGTTTGGAATGCCGGAGTCCAAAATACTTTACTGTATTTGTCAGATAGATTCCTAGAAGGAAGGAAGATCAGAAACCATGGATGTACTGAGCAAATCTTCTTGCAGAGATGGATTTTTCCATACTCGAGGCAGTTTCCTGTCAGGTGCTTAGAGCCTCTGGCACTTGTTTCACTTGGACGTCTTGGTCAGAAACTGTATTCACCTCTCTTGTTAAATATATCACTGTAGAAATCCATCCGTTTCAGTCATAGGAAACAATAAGAACATGAAGCTTAAAACTAGGCTGCTGCTTCCATAGTCTATATATTGCCAAATTAGTAATGACACCCTTTGCCTGTCCCACAAGGACTCTATAATCCAGAAGTGTTCAAACTGTGTTCTTTGGAACATTTGTGGTTTCCAATCACTAAAACACACTGTTTTCTTATTTATTTATTTGACCCATCTGAATTTTAGGTGCCTTTGGGATTGAGAGGACTTTTATTGATCAATAATTGGCCAATAAAACCTAAAGTATTCTGCTAAGATTTGTTAATTTCTGGGATCCATGTAGATTAGTGGGCACACTAATTGAAACTATGGCTACTAAGACAACAGCATGTACCTAAGCTCCAGGGAAATGAAGGAATAGTGATATATGTCCATGTCATGATGGTGTTCCCATGTCCCAGCTGCCTTTGTCCTTGTAGGTCATGGAAGTCATAGGTTTGGGAGGGAGTACTAAAAGCAACCTCGGTGAGTTGCTGAAGTGCATTCTGTGGATTGGTTGCAGTCTGTATTCAGTGTGCTGGTGGTGGACGGAGTGGATGGTTGTGCCAACAAATGGGCTACTTTGTCCTGGACTGTGCCAAGCTTCATGAGTGTCGTTATAACTGCACCAACCCATGCAAGTGGAGAATATTCCATCACCTCCTTGGATTATGTTTGTATGTAGATGGTAGAGATGCTTTGAGGAGTCAGGAGGTAAGCCATTTGCCACAGAACACCCAGTCTTTAACCAGTGCATATAGCCACAACTTTTATCTGGATATCATCCAGGTCTTTCTGCAAGCGAGAATGGACTGCTTCATTATCTGTGGAATTGAGAAAGAGCTGAACACTGTGTAATTAGCCTGGACCTTTACTACATGGAGTGGTTGAGGCAGTGATCACTGCATCTTTTAAAGGAAAATTAGATAAACATTTTGAGTCAATAATGATGAGCCAAAGGGAGAATGCAGAGCAGTGGGATTAGTATCTGATCATTCGAGCAAGAGATGGCACAGCCATAATGGACTGAATGATAAAAGCAAAATACTGTGGATGCTGAAAATCTGAAACAAAAACAGAAAATGCTGGAAGAACTCAGCAGGTCTGACAGCATCTGTGGAGAGAAAGGTAGAGTTAACATTTCGAGCTAAAGAGAAATAAGAATGTGATGAAATTTATACTGTTTAGGGGGGTGTAGCAGGTGAAGCTGGATAGAAGGCCAGTGATAGGTGGAGGCAAAGGAGGGATTGACAGATGTCATGAACAAAAGGACAAAGGGATGTTAATGGTAGTGGTACTGCTAAAACAGGTGCTGATGGTGGCATTAAGGTCAGAAAGCAGAATGTGATAATAGCAGGACAAGGGTAAGCGCTCTGGAAAGAACAACATGAGCAAGTGACAGATGGCCCTAGTGGGAGTGGGGTGGGGGGAGGTGACAGTGGTTGGATAAAAGATCAAAAAAGGGATAAAAGGTGGGGATAAAACAATGAATAAAATGAAAACAAATAAAATAAGTAGGTAAATAAAAATTTAAAAATAAAAATGAATATTGAAAAAAGGGATTAAAAAAGGGGTGAGGATGGAGGAGTGTGTTCATGGTCTGAATTTGTTGAACTCAGTGTTAATTCAGGAAGGCTATAAAATGCCTCATCAGAAGATGAGGTGCTGTTCCTCCAGTTTGCGTTGGGCTTCACTGGAACATTGCAGCAGGCCGAGGACGGACATGTGGGCATAAGCGCAGGGTGCTGTTTTGAAATGGCTAGTGAGAGGAAGGTCTGTGTCATGCTTGCAGACAAGCCGAAGGTGTTCCGCAAAGCGGTCACCCAGTCTGCGTTTGGTGCCTCCAATGTAGAGGAGACCGCATTGGGATCAGCGAATGCAGTAGACAAATTGAAGGAGGTGCAAGTGAAGCACAGCTTCACCTGAAAGAAGTGTTTGGGCCCTTGGGCGGTGAGGAGGGAGGAGGTAAAGGGGCAGGTGTTGCACCTTCTGCGGTTGTATGGGAAGGTGCCATGGGAAGGGGATGAAGTGTTGAGGGTGATGGAGGAGTGGACAAGGGTATCCCTGAGGGAACGGTCCCTACAGCATGTTGACGGTGGGTGAAGAGAAGACGTGTTTGGTGGTGGCATCATGCTGGAGTTGGCGGAAATGGCGGAGGATGATCCTTTGAATGCAGAGGCTGGTGGGATGAAAAGTGAGGACAAGGGGGACCCTATCATGGTTCTGGGAGGAAGAGGAAGGTGTGAGGGCAGAGATGCGGGAGATGGGTCAGACATGGTTAAGGGCCCTGTCAACCACAGTGGGTGGGAAACCTCAGTTAAGGAAGGAGGAAGACATGTCAGAAGTGCCGTTTAGGAAAGTAGCATCATCAGAACAGATGTGACGGAGGCAAAGAAACTGGGAGAATGGGATGGAGTGCTTACAGGAAGCAGGTTGTGAGGAACAGTAGTCGAGGTTGAGTGACCCCCCTTTTTGTGATGTACACCTTTCTTCTTATTAATAATTTAGGTGGTTCAGAGAACATTGGTGTTCTTACATGCTGGTGACTTTCTTTCCATGTCCTTCCTTTCAATAGCTGAAAGCTCGTAGTTCAATTGCTTGAAAATGTTAATTTGTCTTTCTGCAATATAATTTTCATGAGATGCGATGCTCCTGCTCGGAAACTTGTTGATTTTGCCTATTATCTTGGGTTAACCATTGCAATGGAAATAAGACTGGCCCAAGAAACTGAAGCAAACTGCATGGCAGCAATTTTGTTTTGCCACTGAAAATCAGCAATGGCAGAAATATTACTTTCCTCCAGTTTGAACCTGACTGGGACCATACTGCTGTTAATTCATTTCATTGTTGTTGTGCACTTGAAATTTCTTGTTGTCCTGGGCAGTATTATGAAGGGTAAAATCTTCCTATTGCATTTCGTTCTTAAAGAATTAAGTAACGAGACATTGACTTCCGAAAAATATATTCACAATCCACTACATTAAAACACAGTGAGGCTAATCAGTACCAAAAAACACATTATCTGACAGGCTAGAAATGAGAGCTGTAAGATTTCAAGTCACACCAAGAGGAAGCTTTAAGCTTTGTTCAGGTGCCGATGCTGCCTGGTTAGTGGAACCTGTAAGGATAATTTTGCCCTGCGGTTTAGGAAGTTATTTTCCATTTTACAGTGGCGTCACTGCTTTCTGCCCTCACGCGTACTTGCCAGTAACAGCAGGTGATTTTTCCAAGGGTCCCTTGTTCAAATTTCATTTTGGAATTTCCTCATCTTAAGACCAATATTAGAGTTCAACCTACTAGTTTTCCTTTTAAGACATTTTTTTAATTGAATATATTCTGCTAATCCCAGATCCGTTACTGTAGAACCTCTTCTGTAAATTTATGAATTTAGTTCTGCTGAATAAAAACCTGTGATAGGATGAACGCAAAGGATTAGTTTATTTGCATACGTTCAAACGTGGGGGGGAGGGTGGCAACGTTATCTTCTCTCTCATACAGTAAAAGAGAGATGGAGAAAGAAAGATTTACAGGGGAAAGACCACAGAGAAAAGGATATTGTTTCACATGAGTCCAATACCAATGAGGTATTCCTTCACAGACGGCAGTGGCATAGTGGTATTGACACTGGATTAGTATTCCAGAGACTTGGGGGACCCAGGTTCAAATCCCACTACGGCAGATGGTGAAATTTGAATCCAATAACAATCTGGAATTAAAAGTCTGATAATGAAACCATTGCTGATTGTTGTAAAAACCCATCTGGTTTGCTAATGTTCTTTAAGGAAGGAAATCTACTGTCCTTACCTAGTCTGGCCTACATGACTCTTAATGCCCTCCATGAACAAATGAAAAAAAGAGATCGGCTAGCTGAAAACTGATGTTGGATAATTCACTTTTCCAGTAGAGTTGACTTCCGTGGTGAGGTGGACACGTGGTGATGTTACAGAAGTTCAGAAGAAACAGTGTAGATGGGGCTAGGCATTCAACCCTGGACAGAGCCTCTTTTCTTTGCAGTTGCTTGTAGATGGTAAAAAATGGCAAACTGAACTTTGCAGCCCCACAAGGCAATATTACTGGTTCCACAAGCTAGAGGTTCATGACACATGAATCCCATCTCTCCATATTGTCTTTGACAAAGGGTGTGGACTCCCCTTTATGGGTTCCTGAGATCATTAAATGTCTCAGCCCTTAGAATTGAAAGGATGGTTGCAGGGCTTTTTGTCCTAACAGACCAGTAGACTCTGTTCGACTAGCCTGGGTTCTGAAGTGCAGATGGCCTTTATATAGTTCTCTTTGAATTTGGTCTGTGCAGCCCTCGGGGATCATTAGGGTCTCTTCAAAGATAACGAGATGCAAGTTTCAGTGATGCAGCCATGACAGCTCTCCTGTTCAGCACCCCAAACAGATATAGTTTCAGCCATCTTATAAGGTCATTGTCCAGTTTATAAATAAAAATATCCAGTGTGAGGCTTCAGTCCCCTGATAGTAGTTGTGATGAGCATAGATGTGACACTGCTCTTCACTAACCTGTTTCCTTTTAACACCACAAACACAATATCAACCTTCCCACAATCTGTTGAATGGGGAAAGTGTTGATCTTTCAATTTGTGGTGTTCAGGGTGTTTGATCAGGGAATCTGATCCCATTGCTATCGACTAGTCTACTTTTCATTTCGCTATAATATTCCTGTTGCTTGGGCCTATTGAGTACAATTCCAGTAATTGCTGCTGAATGAGAGACCATTTTGCATTGAGGACTAGGTGGTTTTGATTGCTAATTGATTTTTTTACTGACTTCTAAATTAGGTTGATAGGGTGTTAAATCAGTAAAAGCTGTGAATCTGAAGATTTAGAAGTGGCATGAAAACCAATGTTTGTCATTGACCTAGTTTTAGACTTTTCTGGTTTAAAGCAAGTATGGGAAGAAGCAATGCCCAGCTTGCTAACTTCATTCCAATTGCTCAACTCCAATTCAGAATTGGATATGTATGTATTGAGCATACGCTTGTAAAATACTGCACAGATTAACACCCCTGGAATAAAATCTTGCCCAGTAGACCCACTTCAATTAAATCTGTTTTCATTGAAAATTTCAGACAGAAATGTTGTAACTAAGTCCTGAACACTCATTGGCTGTCAGATATGCTGTCATGGGGCAGAAAATAACCCTGCCAGAAAGATAAGCTCTTTATTAATACAAAGCAAAATGCGAGTGACAGTCTCTTATGTATGTCAATTGTGGCTTTGAGGCCCACTGCAACACTTGAACACAGAATCAGCACTGTACATTGTCAAGAATGCTGTCCTTTTGATGAGGCATACAAAGGAAACTATGTCTCCTTGTGTGGTTAAAAGTTACAGGTTTTGCAGTGCTTTCTCTCCATAACCAAGCCTACTGAAATGCGATCAACTACTGCTTATTCATCTCAGTACTGTTTGTGGGATCTTGCCTTGTAGAAAATGGCTGTTGCACTTGTCTGTGTAAGTCTCTGGGCTTCAAAGAATTAATTGAGATAGGCCTGAGGGAAGCTGGATTGACAGGGTAATAGATACTCCTTTCATTGTTTCCAGGATTTTTATTTTATCTTGTGGATCACATCTAATTGTGGGCTTGTGCAATAAAGTTACTTCAGTGGACTGTACTATAAGGTTGGAACACGAGCTTAAAATTGCGAAAAGGCTGGCTGGGAAAAAGACAAATTTGAAATAGCAATCCTGCAGTTAAGGAGGAGGAACCTATGAACTGGAGTTTGTTCACTGAAAATTGTTCTAAATCGTTTTTTTTTGTTCTGCAGAAGTGAAGCACCATGATCCGTTGAGAGAAGGAATTGAGAAAAACAGTTTTCCTAAGAACAAGAATGCACCTGAAAATGAAAAGAAACCTAAGACACCTAGCCCAATGCTGTCTAGCTTTAAAACCGATGGATTGACCCCGGATAGTTGGGATGAGATCATGAAGAGCTCAGGTTCCCCCTCTGAAGCACTTCAGAGGACAGAATACCAGCCGTGGGTTGGTGGACTTGGCCGTATGCCCTGTGTCAAAAATGAGGTCTCTGACTGCAAGCAGGGCAAACAGGGAGGCACTTCCTTAAATCTCGACAAGCCTTTGGAAGTAAGGGGTAACCAAGGGACTTTTGGACGGGTGGAACATACCAGCTTTAAGGATGAAGAGATAGAGAATGATTCACAGCCCCTCAGGTCAAACTGCAGGACATACTGTCGATCAAATAAAGGTAAACCAGGAGGTACTGGCATGACAAATTTTGATAAAATAATTGATGGCATTGGGAAATCTGCACACGCTGACCTAACATTGGGCAAGGAAAGCCTAAAACCAGACACCAAAATTTCATCAGAGACAACAGGAAAGACGTCAACAGCTCGGACTGCAAAAGACACCATCACCTTGCCCTCATCTTATCTATCACCTTGCAATGTCACGCTTCAGGACACCACAGATCGTAGCATGGATGAGTTCACCACTGGTCCAGCTGACCTGGGAGAAGCGGGCCGGTTGCGGAAAAAAACCGAAGCTGCAGCAAGTAAGACCACAGTCAGATTCCGACCGACCCAGTCCAAATCCAAAAAGGATGCGAAGCTAGAGTTCTTTGGGTTTGATGAACAGGAAGGAGAGGAAGATCCTCTCCGATCCACTGGCGGTGCTGCCAACTATAAAATCAAATACTTTGGTTTTGACGACCTTAGTGAGAGCTCTGATGAGGATGACAGCACTGAGTCAGAAGGCAGACGCAAGAAAAAAGCTTCAACTAGAATGGGTGAAATTGTGGAACTCCTGTCGAGCTCTGAGTCGACAGGTGACTCTCAAGGTAGTCAGCCACAGTCTCAGGATAGCACTAATACAGGTGGGTAGCCACTCACATCAAAAATTGAGCGGTTTGCTTAGAAATTTTCATCATTCAATTGGATCATGGCTGATCTGCATCTTACACTTGATGAAAGGTGGAGTTCACAGATATTCAATACAAAGCTGAAGGCAGTGGTTGAAATATTCAAGAACTCACTGGATTCCGGGAGGATCCTAGTGGATTGGAAAACCGCTAATGTGACGCCCCTGTTCAAGAAGGTAGGGAGACAAAAAGCAGGAAACTATAGGCCAGTCAGCCTAACATCTGTTGTTGGGAAAATGCTAAAGTCCATTATTAAGGAAGAAATAGCAGGACGTTTAGAAAAGCTTAACACAATCAAACAGAGTCAACATGGTTTTGTGAAAGGGAAATCATGTTTGATGAATTTGTTAGAGCTCTTTGGGGATATATCAAGCAGAGTTAATAAAGGGGGACTTGTAGATGTAGTGTATTTGGATTTCCAGAAGGCATTCTATAAGATGCCACATAAAAGGTTATTGTACAAGCTAAGAGCTCACAGTGCTGGGGGTAATGTATTAGCATGGATTGAGGATTAGTTAACACACAGAAGACTGGGAGTCAAGATTAATGGGTGTTTTTCAGGTTGGAAAGACGTAACTAGTGGTGTGCCACAAGGATCAATCCTAGGGCCTCAATTATTTACTATATATATTAATGGCTTGTAGGAGGGGGCAGAGTGTAATGTATCCAGCAGAAATAGATGGGAGGACAAAAGGAATCTGCAAGGGGATATAGGTTGATGAGTGGGTGAAAACTTGGCAGATGGAGTTTAATGTAGGAAAGTGAGAGGTTGTACACTTTGGAAGAAGAAGCAAAAGGCAGACTATTAAAATGGAGAGATACTCCAAAAAATGCAGCACGGAGGAATATGGGTGTTCTTGTGCATGAAACACAAAGTTAGCATGCAGGTGTGCAGCAAGTAATTAAGAAGGCAAATTGAATTTTGGCCTGTATTGTTAGGGGGGTTTGAGTTTTAAAATGGGGAAGTCTTGTTACAACTGTACAGGGTGTTGGTGAGGTCGCACCTGGAGTACTGTGTACAGTTTAAGTCCCTGTATTTAAGAGAGGAAATACTGGCATTGGTGGCAGTTCAAAGGAGATTCACTAGGCTGTTCCCTGGGATGAAGGGGTTGGCTTATCAAGAACAGCTAAACAGGTTAGGCCTTTATTCATTAGAGTTTAGAAAAATGGGGATGATCTTATTGAAACGTACAGGATTCTGAGGGGCTTGACAGGGTAGATGTTGAGAAGATATTTCTACTAGTGGGGAAGTCTCGACCTAGGAGACATAATTACAGAATAAAGGGACACTCATTTAGAATTGAGATGCTGAGGAATTTCTTCTGAGGGTAGTGAATGTCTGGAATTCTCTACCCCAGAGAGTTGTGGAGGCTAGATCACTGAAAATATTTAAAGAGGAGGTAGGTAGAATTTTGAAATATCGGGGAATTGAGGGGTATGAGGAGCTGGCATGAAAGAGGAGTTGAGGCCTGGGGCAGATCAGCCATGATTTTATTGAATGGTGGAGTAGGCTTGAAGGGCCTACTCCTAGTTCTTATGTTCTAATAGTTGCCTATTTCTTATGTTCTAACAGTTGCCAGACAAATGCATGCATTTGCTATTGTCTTGTAGTTGATACGTTACTAGTATTTGTGTGCCAGTCTATAGCTCATGTGACATATTACAACATATTGAAACACTGGCATTAAGCTCGATAATTAGTATATCTCAATGTTTTATCAGATCAATGCAGAGGAGTGCACACCTCCAGTATCCTCTTCTGTTGTAAGTTTAGGCAATAGCTTAGATAATTGCAAACATTTACCATATTATATAAATATAGTTGACAAGTTTATCTACACAATTCATCCCATTGTGTTCTTGTTTCCCAGTACATAGGAAATAAGAGCATTTGGCCCCTCGAGCCTGGTCCAACATTCAACTAGATCATGGTTGATCTGGCTATCTATCCCCATATCCTTTGATAGCCCTAATATCTAGAAATCTATTGATCTGTAGCTTGAATATACTCAATGATTGAGCCTCTACAGCCCTTTTTAGGGTAGAGAATTCTGAAGATTCACCAACTTCTGAGTGAAGAAATTCCTCCTTATCTCAGTAACGAATGGTTTGCCGCTTATTCTGAGTCTGTGTCCCCTGGTTCTAGACCCTTCAAACAGGGGAAACATCATTCCTGCATTAGCTCTGTCAAGCCCTATAAGAATTTCATGTTTAACTGAGATCACCTCTCATTCTTTTGAACTCTAGAGAACATAGGCCCAGTCTCCTTGATCTCTTCTCTCTCAATCCTGCCATCCCAGTGAACCTCTGCTACACTCCTTCCATAGTAATTATATCCTTCCTTAGGTAAGCCAATCAAAACTGTATACAACACTCCAGGTGCAGTCTCACCAAGGCTCTGTACAATAGCGGCAAGACTGCTTTACTCCTGTACTCAAATCTTTTTGTAGTAAAGGTCAACATACCGTTTGCCTTCCTAATATCTTGCTGATACCTGCTTGTTAGCTTTCAGTGACTTGGGAACAAGAACACCCAGGTACCTTTGGGCATCAACACTTCTCAATCACTCACTATTTAAGAAATACTCTGCATTTCTGTTTTTCCTACCAATTTGGATAACTTCTCATTTTTTCATGTTATATTCCATCTGCCATGTTCTTGTCCACTCACCAAGCCTATCTAAATTCTTTGAAGCCCCCTTGCATCCTCCTCTCAACTCCCACTCCCACCTAGTTCTGTGGCATCTGGAAACTTGGATATGATACATTTGGTCCCCACTGCCAAATCATTGATATGAATTGTGAATCGCTGTGGCCCAAGCACTGACCCTTGCGATAGCCCACTAGCCACAACATGTCAACATAAGAATGATCTGTTTATTCCTACTCAGTTCTCTGCCTATTAACCAATCCTCAATCTGCCAGTATATTACCCCAAATTCCATGTGTTCCAATTTTGCTTACTTCCTGTATGTATCCTTATTGAACACCTTCTGAAAATCCAAATACACCACATCCACTGGTTCCTCTTTCTGTTCTGTTGGTTACATCCTCAAAAAACCTCCAACAGGCTTTTCAAACATGGTTTCCCTTTCATAAATCTATGTTGACTCTGCCTATTGAGGTCATTATTTTCTAAGTGTCCAGTTTTCACATCCTTCATAATAGATTCTAACATTTTCCCTACTAATGTCAGGCTAACAGGTTTGTAGTTCCCTGTTTTCTCCCTCCTTTCTTAAATAACGGGGTTACATTTGTAACCTTCAAATCTGCAGGAACTATTCAGGTATCTATGGAATTTTGGAAGATGACCACCAACCCATCCACTATCTCTACAGCAATTCTTTCAACACTCTGGGATATAGATCATCAGGTCCATGGGATTTATCAACTTTCAGCCCCATTAATTTCTCCAGTACTATTTTTTTACTAATACTAATTTCTTTCACTTCCTCATTCTCTGCTATTCCTGGGAGGTTTTTTCTATCTTCCTCTATGAAGACAGGCATACAGCCTCCGATATTTCCTTATTCTCCATTCTCTGCCTGTGGTGGGCCCATATTTGCCTTTGCTAAGCTTTTCCTCTTTGCATATCTACAGGAGCTTTGACCATCTGTTTTTGCTTTCATGTTCCATTTTCTCTATCAGTTTCTTGGTCCTCCTTTGCTGAATTCTAAAATGCCCCCATTCCTCAAGCTGACTACTTTTGTTTTGGCAACTTTATAAGTCTCTTCTTTGATCTAATGCAATATTTAACTTGTTTGCCATGGTTGGATCGTCTTTCTTGCTGGGTTTTAGTGCCTCAAATGGACGTAATGTTATTGTAAACCGTGTGTTAATTCTTTAAGTGCTAGCCATTGCCTATCTACTGTCATATTTTTTCATGTAGTTTCCCAACTACTGCAGCCAGTTTGTCCCTCATACCTTCATAGTTTCCTCTGTTTAGATTTAAGACCCTAGTTTTGGATTGAACTGCATCACTTTCAAACTTAATGTAAAATTCTATCATATTATGGTCATTCTTCCTGAGAGGTTCCTTTACACTGAGATTATTAGTTAGCCCTTTCTCATTGCGCAATACTAGGTCCAAAATAGCCCGTTCTCTAGTTGGTTTCTCAACATACTGTTCTAGAAAACCACCGCGTACACATCCAGAAATTCATCCTCCGCAGCATTAGTGCTCATTAGGTGTACCCAAGTTCTCCCATGATGATTACACAGTATTAGCCTTGTTATAAGCATCTCTAATTTCATCGTTTATACCATGTCCTACATTATCACCACTGTTTGGTGGCTTATAAGCAATCTTTACTAATGTTTGCTGCCCCTTGCTGTTTCTTAGTTCCGCCCAAACAGATTCTACACCTTGATCTTCGATCTAAGACCCCCTCTCACTAATGTACTAATCTCATCTTTTATTAATAGCACTACCCCATGTCCTTTTCCTTTTTGCCTATCTTCCTAAATGTCAAATACCCTTGAACATTCAATTCCCAGCCTTGGTCACCCTGCACCATGTCTCCATAATGGCACTTGGATTATACTGTTTACTTCCATTTGTGCTGCCAACTCATCTACCTTGTTGCAAATGCTGTGTATTCAGATAGCGTGCCTTTAATTCTGCCTTTTTTTATTATTTTCGCTACCTCTAGCCTTGTCTGCTGGCATACTCTTTAAGTTTATACACTCTATCCCTTCCACACTGAGATGATCAGTTCTCTTATTTTTAGCGTGCTCTGTTGGCTTGTCTTCTCTCCTTGTTTAATCACACCTTTCCTCACCTGATCCCGCGACCCCACTATTTAGTTTAAAGCCCTCTTTAAACTATAGGGCTGCAGAGCCCTTTTTTTTAGTTTTTTGTAGCATTTCTGAACTCCAGCTTCTGTCAAGCATAAACTAGGTGTGTAAGTTGTGCATGAAATTTTGATATAAAGGAGCCTGTGTTTGTAATGGACCAGTGCAGCTCCTTACATTTAGAAGACTATTTTAAAAAAACTTTGGGAATTTGGCACTTTGATAGACCAAGTTGGAAGAATAGTGCCTTTTATAACACCCTGAAGCCTTTTAAATATTCTAATTTATGCTTCATTAAAATGTAAAATACATTCCTTTACAAAGCATTTGGGGGCTACGACTATTTGAAAGCGAAATCAAGTGAAATTTACTTAGAATAAATGGAAGTCTAATGAAGTTGGTTAATCCACAGCTGTTCATGAAAGTATGCACATAGATTATAATGTCAAACGGGGGCATTAAATCCAAGTGCAATGTAATGTCAAAAGCAGCAATACTGGCGATGCTCTTCAAAATAATCTGCCAAACAATTGTTAGATTTTCATCATTTTTTTACTTTGCAATTGAGATATAAAATCTTTATTTTATGACTTAAACATTTTTGGGCCGTTTCAATGTGTTGCAGATCCTGCTACCCAGCTGAAATGGGCTTTTTTGATACTTTTTTGGGCTTTATTCCAGGACAATGACCTGGTTCTGATGTCCGTCAGGTAGTGAATTTAGGGTAATGTTATTTTTTAAATTTGTCCTTGGGATACTACAACTGGAATGCTGCCAGGGCCCATAGCCTTTGCTGTATCCAGTACCTTCAGCTGTTTCTTGATATAGTCTGACATTACTGATCTTTTCCTTTGCAAATTCTGTAACTGGCTCATCAAGTGTCTAACTTATCTGCTTACTTATTAGATGTCCTGCCTTGCCCATGACAAGAACATGTAGACCCAGTTTTTATTGCTGAGGCTTGGGTGGTAATGATGTATTAATTCACTCAGTGGTACTGCTGTTAGTGTGGATACACGTTGCATGGCATCTGTTGCAATTCTGCAGAAAACACCAGAAATGGGTCTCCATTAAGCCAGTAAATTGATGAAAATTTGGTTGCAAGTCATACGATGTTTATTCTTTGTTTCCAGATACAGTTGGAAAGACTAATTCGAGCAGAAATTACACCTTTGAGATTTTCCTTCCTTTTCAAGTGTAGTGCTTTCTGGCATAAAAGCAAAATGCTGCAGGTGCTGGAAATCTGAAATAAAAACAGAAAATGCTGGAAACACTCAGGTCTGCCAGCATCTGTGGAGAGAGTAACAAAGTTAATGTTGCGAGTCCTTATGACTCTGAAGAAAGGTCATGCAGACTCAAAACGTTAACTCTGTTTCTCTTTCCACAGATGCTGCCAGACTTGCTGAGCTTTTCCAGCATTTTCAGTTTTATTTCTGTGTTTGCCAGCTGCTGGTATTCTTGCAGTGAAGTTTCTGTGGGCATCCAATTACTTGGGTTGTGAGCTAGAATCCAGCACCTGCTGAAACCAGCTGGAGGCCATGTGAAAGTAGCACAGAACCTATTTTGGGCCACAAGTCTTCATGAGTTTGAGACAGAAATGGGGATCACTCCCACTTGCAAATTGTTACATGAATGCGGCGTATTTGAACAGGCCAGCGTAAAACATGTACTTTTTCTCCACCTTGCCCCTCCTCTGAGGGAAGCTGTTACTGCATATTGTCACGATGCAGTTAGGAACCAGTAACATTTTGTTTAAAGTAGACAAAGTTTGAAACCCCAGTTACCCACTAGGTGAGTAAAGCCACAAGATTCTGTGGTTTTAACCTAACAAAATAAACTTTACTATAAGAGTCAGAAAATTAAAACAACCTACAATATCTATCTTATATTATATCTATCTTATATCCAACATTTAGAATTAACACGAGGTAAATATGATTTAACAGGCAAACTCTGGTTGAACACACCACACTTCACAGTGTGATGACAGGTGTGAACCAGACAGACCCCATGAATTACTCAGCAACCAACCCAGATGCCAGTGACCACAGTGAGTCACAAAATCTCATTAAAGCTCAGCCTCCCTCACAAGGGATTACAGCTCCTCACTTTAGAAAATCTAGCCTCTGAATTCCTTTGGTAGCCACTCTGACTTGGACCACCTCAACAACTGCTCACCTCAATAGTTTAATCTATTCTCCTGGGTCTGCATTGCATAGGATTCACAAAGCTGCACTCCTCCTAATTACCGGCTCAATTCTAGCTCTGTTGCAGGCCGCTAGCTTCACTAAGTTGGCACTGCCCCTGGGTTTCTCCAAACTCCAGTCTGCTGGCTGCGATGAGCTATAAATGGCTCCCAGAGCTTCTCTGAGCCCCAACTGCCTCCAGCACGAAACCAATGACCTTTCGCTACCTTCTCAGCTCTCCAGCACTTCTCCTGAGCCCAAACTGCACCAATTGGCTCCCAGGGCTTTTTTGTGAGCTGCAAACCACACAAGGTCAATCCAGCTGCACCAAACAGCTTCCACGACTTTCCTGAGCCCTAACTGCCTGGAGTCTGAAAATAATAGCACCTTTTCAATATAGAGCCTCTCCACCTGCTGCAGAGCACTCTGATAAATTGAAACCAGAGACCTTCTTAAGCCCGACACATCTCCATGACGATGTAGCCTTTCAGGGCTCACAATATTTTAAAACTAATTTAGCTCTCTTTGCAAACAGTGTAGATAGTGTGTCTCCAGTTCTCCAGCCAAGTAAGCCCACCTGCTGTTTTATGGCTCCATCTCTTTTCTGACTCTGTTGAACAAACATGGTAAATTTGTGAACTGCCGTTTTCTTTTAGGTGTTCTGGCAATCCCTGAACCCCAGCATTTTAGCTACCTTAACTCCACAAGAGTACGAGAGGTGGACTCTGGGACAGGCAGTCAGCAGCACTGAGAGGTGGTCCCTGGGACAGGCAGTCAGCAGCACCTAGAGGAACTAGCACCTAGTCCATACTCAAGTCGAAGTAAGGGTAAAATAAAAGCAAGGGTCCATATTCTATTTAGTTAACATATGTCTGGGGAGCTCAGTCCCGTGATTTGCACATCCTGCCTATGTGGGAAATCCTAGACGCTCTTGGTGGTCTGGGTGACCATGTATGCAAGAGGTGCCTCCGACTGGAGCAACTTGAGCTCTGAGTTTTGGAGCTTGAGCAACAGCTGGGGGCACTACAGTGCATTCACGAGGCTGAAAGGTACGTGGATAGCATGTTTCAGGATGTGGTCACCCCACACCTTAAGGAAGTGCAAGCAGAAAGGGAATGGGTGACCGCCAGACAGAAGAAGGGGACCAGGTAGGTAGTGAGGGAATCCCCCGAGTGCATCTCACTTGCAAACCGTTTTTCGGCCTTGGAAAATGGTGAAAGTGACGGTTCCTCTGTGGAGGCCAACCAGAGCCAAGACCATGGCACTGAGGGTGGTCCTGCTGCTCGAAGAGGAGGAGGAAGAAGTGTGGTAGGGCAATAATGGCAGGGGAGTAGACAGGCGCTTCTATGGCCATAGATGTGACTCCAGGATGGTATGTTCCCTCCCAGGTACCGGGGGCAACGGCGTCACAGAACGGCTGCAGGGCATTCTGAAGAGGGAGGGTGAACAGCCAGAGCTTGTGGTCCATATTGGGGCCAATGAATGGGGAGAAAGAGGAATGAGGTCCTGCAAGCAGACTTTAGGAAGTTAGGGAGGAAATTGAAAAGCAGGACTTCAAAGATAGTAATCTCCGGGTTACTCCCGGTGCCACGCAGTAGTGAGTATAGGGACAGAAGGATAAGCAGATGAATGCGTGGCTGGAGAGATGGTGCAGGAGGGAGGGCTTTAGATTCCTGGGGCATTGGGATCGTTTCTGGGAGAGGTGGTACCTGTACAAGTTGGATGGGTTACATCTGAAAGGGAACGGGACCAGCATCCTCACGGGAAGGTTTGCTAATGCTGTTGGGGCAGATTTAAACTAAATTGGTGGGGAGGGGGGTGGATCCTGAAAAGTAGTTCAGAGGGGAGAGAAGTGGAGATGGAATTGGAAGTTAAAACACTAGTAAGTGAATCTGGAAGGCAGAGGAAACGTAGGCTAGATAAGAAAAAAGTGAGTTTAGCAAGGCTCAATGGAATATATTTTCATGCAAGGAGCCTGAGAAGTAATACAGATGAGCTGAGGGCATGGATAGACACGTGGGAGCATGATATCATAGCTATGACTGAGACTTGGCTAAAAGGGCAGGATTGGCAGCTCAACATTCCTGGTTATAAGGTATTCAGACGAGATATAGAGGGGGGATAGAAGAGGAGGGAGGTTGCGATATTGATCAAGGAATCAATTATAGTAGTGAGGAGGGATGATATCTTGGAAGAATCATCAAATGAGGCCATATGGATAGAAGTAACAAAATACAAAAGGGGCAAACACGCTGTTGAGTGTGTGCCATAGGCCCCCAAACAGTCAGGGAAAGATGAAAGACCAAATATGTAATCAAATTTCAGAGAAGTATAAGAGTGATAAGGCAGTAATAGGGGATTTTAACTACCCAGGTGTTAACTGGGATAGTTTTAGTGTGCAAGGTAGGGAGGGAGCAAAATTCTTAATGCACCCAGGAGAAATTTTTTAGCCAGTCATAGCCCAATAAGGGAGGGGGCAGTTCTAGACCTAATAACTGAGCCCGGGCAAGTGAAAGGCGTTTCAGTAGGGGAGCATTTTGGAGATAGTGACCGTAACTCAGTTAAATTTAGGATAGTTACGGAACAGCCTGTGGTTGAGCCAGGAATAAAAGTTCGAAATTGGGGAAAGGCTAATTTTACTAAGATGAGATACAATTTGGCCCAGGTGGACTGGGAGCAGCTACTTGCAGATAAAACTGTGTTAGAGCAGTGGGGGAGCATTCAAGGAGGAAATAGCAAGAGTACAGGGCAAATATGTTCCTGTAAAGACAAAGGGCCAGAGAACCCTGGATGTCAAGGGACATAAAGGTTAAGATTAAGGAAAAAAAAGAGGTGCATGGCAGATACCGAGGGCTCAATATGGCTGAGTCCCTAGAGGAGTGTAAGAAGTGCAAGGGGGAACTTAAAAGGGGAATTAGAAAAGCTAAGAGAGTGCATGAGAAAACATTGGTGGGTCGAATAAAGGAAACCCCAAAGGGGTTTTTTAAATATATGAAGAGCAAGAGAATAACTAGGGAAAGAGTAGGGCCAATTAGGGACCATAGAAGTAATTTGTGTGTGGACCCGGAAGACGTGGGTATAGTCCTCAATAAATACTTTGCGTCGGTATTCACAATGGAAAAGGACAACAGGTATCGACATCAGGGTGGAGGACTGTGGAAATATTGGAGGAAATTAACATAGTGAGTAGGTACTGGTGAGTTTAGCGGCCTTAAATAAACTCAGGCCCAGATGAGATGTATCCCAGGATGTTGAGGGAGACAAGGAAAGAGCTACCAGGGGCCCTGGCAGTAATTTTCAAATCCTCTCTGGCCACAGGTGAGGTGCTGGAGGACTGCTAACGTTGTCCCATTATTAAAAAAGTGAGGAAGGGATAGATCAGGAAATTACAGGCCAAGTCAGTCTAACCTCAGTGGTGGGGAAGTTACTAGAAAGAACCCTGAGGGACAGAATATATCTGCACTTGGAGAGACATGGATTAATCAGGAATAGTCGGAATGGATTTGTTAAGGGAAGGTCATGTTTGACAAATTTACTTGAATTTTTTGAGGAAGTAACCAGGAGTGTTAATGAGGGTAATGCATTTGATGTGGTCTACATGGACTTTAGCAAGGCTGTTGATAAGGTCCCTCATGGCAGACTGGTCAAGAAAGTAAGAGCCCATGGGACCCAAGGCAAAGTGGCATGTTGGATCCAAAATTGACACTGAAGCAGGAAGCAGAGGGTGATGGTAGAAGGATGTTTCTGTGACTGGAAGTCTGTTTCCAGTAGGGTTCCACGGGGCTCGGTGCTGGGGCGCTTGTTGTTTGTGGTGTACATAAATAATTTGGACTTAAATGTAGGTGATGTGACCAAGAGGTTTGTGGATGACACAAAAGTTGATTGGGTGGTGAGTAGTGAGGAGGATAGCCATAAACTGCAGGAGAATATCAATGGACTGGTCAGGTGGGCAGAACAGTGACAAATGGAATTCAACCCAGAAAAGTGTAGGTAATGCACTTGGGGAGGGCGAACAAGGCAAGGGATTATACTATGAATGGTAGGACACTGGAAAGTACTGAAGATCAGAGGAACCATGGTGTGCATATCCACAGATCCCTGGTGTGCATATCCACAAATTCCTGAAGGTAGCAGGGCAGGTAGATAAGTTGGTTAAGAAGACATTTGGGGTTCTTGCCTTTATTAGCCGAGGCATAGAATACAAGAGCAGGGAGGTTATGCAGGAACTGTATAAAATGCTGGTTAGGCCACAATTGGAGTACTGCGTGCAGTTCTGGTCACCACATTATAGGAAGGATGTGATTGCACTGGAGGGGGTGCAGAGGAGTTTTACCAGGATGCTGCCTGGACTGGAGGGCCTGAGCTATGACAAAAGATTGGATAGGCTGGGGTTGTTTTCCTTGGAGCAGAGAAGGTTCAAAGGGGACTTGGTAGAGGTGTATAAGGTTATGAGGGGCATAGATAGGATGGCTAGGAAGACACTTTTTCCATTAGTAGAGGGGTCAATAACCAGGGGGCAATGATTTAAGCTAAGAGGTAGAAGGCTAAGAGGAGAATTGAGGAGAAATTTTTTCACCCAGAGGGTGGTGGGAGTCTGGAACTGCCTGAAAGAGTGGTTGACTCAGAAACTCTCGTAACATTTAAGAATTATTTAGATATTCACTTGTGTTGCCATGGACTCCCGGGTTATGGATCAAGCACTGAAAGATGGAATTAGTGTAGTTAGAGCTTTGTTGACTAGCAAGGACACGATGGGCCGAATGGCCTCCTGTGCTGTAAACGTATGCGCCTATTGACATAAACCCAAGACCTAGGTATTCATCACAATATTTAAGATGATCCCCATCAAATGTGACCATTCTCCCTCATTCCATGTGCAGTAGAACATAGGCAATTACCCCTGATGGGGGAGAATGGGTGAAGAACATAATTATGCTTTAGTCCACCACAATGTTACTTGATTGTGCTGAGGCCCTGCTGTGTACTCAGCTTGGTTGATTCGTGGTCTTCTAGATTTATGTTATGAGAATAGACAGGAGAAATTTGGTCATTTCAGCCTTGAAATAAGGAATGAGAGAATCAGAGGCATAGAAGATTGATAAAATCTGAATTAATTTAAACAATAAATGGAGGGAAAAAAGAGGATCCTAGTTGGAAGTAGTAACAGGTAACTTTATGACTCATATCAGGAATTTCTTCAGAGTGGTGAACATGTGGGGGTGGATTCCCAGATGACTATTTGTGATGGTTGAACAAGAAAGGGCGAAATTTGCCTCCCTCATCCGTAAGTGTCTGGTAAACAAGACCCAAAGTAATTTCTAGGTGGTCTTATCATAAATGTTTGTTGTAACCATCAATTTTTTTGTTGAGACAGGCTGCTTGCGCTTACCAGATTTAGCCTGACTTTGTTGTTAGACTGCATGGCAGTAAGGTTCACCAATTAATGAACAAGTCTGTGAAGCCCAGAACACCTTGACCTGGCAAATTTAGTCTAATGTATTGTGATTAGATGTGGTGATGTGAAGTGGAACATTTTTTGCAGGCTTGTGTAAACCTGCATGAAGATCAATGACAGATACTGTGGTAAGTTGGATTAAAAAGCTACCATTAAAATTGTGGCATGTTCGATGTCTTATACCAGATGAGCAAAGCGTGAACCTTTTTTGGACTCTGACTACATCCCCGGAATCATGCATTATCTTCTGACATTGCGAATTATGTCACACAGTCAAGGATGGGTAGCAATAATTCTGTCATCTGAAGTCTGGTTCAGGGAAGACCATTGATGTTAGAATAATTCAATTAGCCCTTTAGCCATCGTTGGGCAATTAGTCAAGTAGAAGTTGGCAAGAAATCGTGGTAAATAGACTGCTGAGAAGTTCTCGATTCCCAAACCGTGGGAAAGTTTTGGTGAGTTAGGAATGAATGCATTGAATTATGTCCACCTTACAGAACAGATAGATGTTCAGTTTAATGTCTCATTCAAAAGATGGCACCTCTGACAGTACAGCACTCCCTCAGTATTGGATTGAGATATTGGCCTAGGTTATATGAGCAAGACAGTGGAGTTAAAGTTCTGCTTTCATTTGTGTGGAGCCAAGGAGAATGATGAGGGAGGGTAATGTTGGGGGGAGGAGGTGAAGTTGGGGCGGGGCGGCGGGAGATTGAAGCGGAAGGGGCATTAAACTGGGAATAGCTCACGTGTGGTTAATATACATGTACATCTCCAGTTTCTCCAAAACACACCATTTTCTGTCTTACCAAGTTAAGGGTGGGTTTACTGCATCAGTATATCTAGGCAACTACAAGATGGTAGGAAACAGAAGAAGCTGTTCATACCGTGCTGACGAAACTTCTGGCCTAGCTCTGCCTATTCCTACCCTGGTGCTTCAACCTTTTACTGAAGCAGAATTTGGTTTGAATTCCCTCTTGAAAACTTCAATGAATGACTGGGTCTGATAATGGAGAAGTTATTATTGCCAGTGAGTAACATCACTGAGTACACCTGAGGTTCTACTGCTGTGACTGTACATTATTGTATTACACCATGATTGATTGTGGATGAAGAAAATCAAGCAACTTTTTTATCCTATTGTGAGTAAGAAGGATTTCAATGTATATAGTATGTTGACTGGTGAATTGTACTCATTTTCAGATTCGTTGGAATTCAGTGATGAGTCAAATTCCATCTTTTCCGATGTTGGTAGGAAACCAATGAACAGACAGGAAAAAGCCAAGGAAAATACCAGGAAAATTTTCCATGGACCTAAACGGGTAAGAATTTCAAGCTGCTGGAAAGCTGGAATTTGCCACAAGGTGACTTGTCCTTCTCCATGCTTAGTTCGTGCCAAGTGTTTTATTTACATCAGGAGTGTTCAAGCACTTTCTCGCATGGCTACCCAGGTATGCCATGGAACCTCAAACCATGTATAAATTTTCACTGTGTTCCCATTCCTCTGCATTAGACTATAAGTAATCAAATGCTACCATCAATGTAAAAGGTCATATCAACCATGGTGGAGGGATCACCTGAACTGACTGTTCCAGGGCACGAGGTGAAATGACCCTCCCCAAAGACCAGTCGCAGCAAAACAATGAAATTACACTTGGTCTATGAGAATCCTACTTCTGTTTGCCTAATATTATGCACACTGACTGTTCTTTCACACGCTGCATCACAATGATACAGCTCGTGACCCTGACCCATCCCTTCCTGGTCAGCTACTCCTGACCGTGTGAAATACACGATGAAAACTTGTGTCGATAGAGAACTTGTGTTTCGTTGCAGTTCCTTGTAGTGTTTTTAAGTTCTGAATCATTTGATGCCTGGTGCTGGTGATCCTTCCCCCATAGCCCTGGTGCTGCTTTGTAATGGGATCTGTTCTGGAGCAAGGGGGTGGAGGAAAGAAAGAAGTGACTGGTTTCCTTGAGAGCTCCAGCGATGACCTTATTGAAATTGGCGACTAGAGGGAATGACAGAGCGTCCAGCTGCTGCTCTGGAGTGAGTTGGTCACGTGAACGGGTTTGATTTCAGATTGCAACAGCCTATTTCTACACTGCCTGAATAAAGGCCTGTGTGATCCTGCCAAGACACCTTTGTGCTGGTTTGCAAACAAAGCTGCCTGATGGTGTCAGAATGGATTAGCCTCCATTGTTCCCAAGGCAGAATCTGAACCTTTGTATACGCGACTGAAGTTGTTTGCAGGTGGTAAAACTGGTAATTATTAAATCTTTTCCAATGAAGAAGGTAATGTTCTTGCATGCTTTCATCTTCAATTCAGAATGATTCAATTTGTCCATATTCCAACATTGGAAAGGTGTGGTGGCTGAGTGCTTATGGAATTGGACCAGTTGCCAAGTAGATTTATTCAAACTGCTCCAAGTTGTAAAATTGAATTTAATATCTGGTGATTTGTGTGCCATGAAAGCTTCTGATTAAGAATTATTTTTAATAAGCTGGTTCACTGATGTCCTTCAGGGAGGGACCTGCCACCTTTCCCAGTCTGGCTTACAGATCCTTAGTCTTGCAGTACTCTGGAATGGACAGAGTCCTGCCTTAGGACTGCCACCCACATCTCAAGGAATAAAGCTAAATTTTAAAAAAATCCTCCAATTGGGTCCAGGGTCAAGTCACAGTTGGTTAGGTTAATTTGTGTTGAGAGACGACAGGGATATTACTTGGTGAACCTTGCTGAATAGAAATTAAATTAACACTGCTATTTAATTGGGACAGTATAATGTATGTATTTGGAGCTTAAAGAATGAAATGCCTGGATCATTGCTTTATTCTAAAGCACAATTGCATAATCATGAGGAATATTACTGTGCAGCAGTACTTCATACTTGAGTAAGCTTCATGACCTGCAGTTCCAGATGGGGAGATAGAATTGATCACGAGCTGCATTTTGCCATTGCATACATCCTATGGAGGCTTTGAATTTGGACTTGGCAAAGAGCCACTTCATTGATAAAGTATACAAAGTCCATTAGTAAATGGCTCTGAGTTGTAGTATTAAATACTACAAATAGAACAAAGAAATATTTTTGAAAGTTCATTAATAACGAAGTCCCCTGAACAGTTCTGTATTTTTTATGTATATGGCTTCTGTTACTAGGGCCATTGTGGTGCCAAATGGTAAATCTCCCTGGGGCTGCAGGTGAACAGATTTCTACCTGCAACAGAAGAAATACTCCTCCAATCACTACTTCCGCCACTGTGCCTAACATGTGCTCTGGTTATCTTGGTGCCATGGTATTTAAATGCACCACTAGAAAGGGTAGTGGTCCATACACCGCAAATGCTTTCATCTGATGTTTTACACTGACAATTGAATTTATTGGAATATGTGGCCATGAGGGTAGATGCTCAAGTCAGGACATGGCTAGTTTTTGTTGCAAAGTTCCTGCTGTTGCTCATCATTGAAAAATAAAAAAGTTGAGAGAAGGGAGTGAAGAGGAGAGGCAGGAACTACATTGGGACTTCCATCTGCATGGCAGCATGCACTTTCATGTCACTAAATTTGATCATGCAGATTTGTCCCTACAGCAACATCAACCCTGGAGAGAAGGAAGAAAACTTGGAGGAATACACAATAAACCATGTTCTTTCAGCTTTATGTGACTGGCCTCAGGGTCATAATGAAGGGTTTGTCAATTGCCAACTCAAGGATGGAGTGTGATCTTGGGATGCCCTGGAGAAGATGAAAAGGTTTTTTTTTTAGTTAAAACTAATGCTGAACTGTGAAAAGGATAATTATAGTAACCACAGAAAATTGCATTTGGGTTCAGCTGTGTCCAGTTTCAAGGCTTGACCCATACATTGTGCAACAGCTTTCAGTATTTGGGAAGGTGGAGAGCAAGCAGAGGTTCATAATAGCTGCAAGGCACAGATTCAAATGGGGCGTAAGAAAGTTTTTTTTACAGCCACAACATTGGCATTTACCCGGCAATGTGGAAAATTACTTGGGTACACCTTGTCCACAAAAAGCAGGACATATCCAACCCAGCCAGTTACTGTCCCAATGGCCTATTCTCAATCATCAGCAAAGTAATGGGAGGGTTTGTTGACAGTGCTATCAAGTGGCATTTATTCAGCAATAAACTGCTCACATGCTTAGTTTGGGTTCTGTCAAGGCCACTCATTGACTGACCTCATTACAACTTTAGCCCAAACAGGAACAAAAGAACTGAACTCCAGAGGTGAGGTGAGAAAGGCTGCCCTTGGCATTAAAACAGCTTTTGACCAAGTGTGACATCAGGTAGATGTAGCAAAACTGGAGTCAATGGAAATCAGGGGGAAAACTCTCCACTAGTTGGAGTCATAACTAGCACAAAGGAAGATGGTTGTTGGAGGTCAAATATCTCAGTTCCAGGACATCACCGCAGGAGTTCCTCAGGGTAGTTTCCTAGGCCAAACCAACTTCAGCTGCTTCATCAATGACCTTTCTTCCATCATAAGGACAGAAGTGGGGATGTTTGCTGCTAATTGTACAATGTTCAGTACCATTCCTCAGATATAGAAGCAGTCTGTACTTCAGTGCACCAAGGCTTGGGCTGATAAGTGATGAGTAATATTCATGCCACACAAGTGCCAAGTAATGACTATCTCAACGAGAGAGAACCTAACCACCTACTTTTGACATTCAGTGGCATGACATTTGCTGAATGACCCACTATCAACATCCTGGGGGTTACAATTGACCAGAAACTGAACTGGACCAGCCATATAAATACTGTGGCTGCAAGAGCAGGTCAGTGGTTGGGAATTCTATGATAGGTAAGTCATCTTGTGATTCCTCAGAGCTTGTCTGCAAGTCACAAGTCAGGTGGTGGGCATTAACTGGGGTTTCACTTGGAGTCACATATTGAAACTGTGGTTGAGTTAGGAGATATATGCTTGTATTGTTTCATTAAATAAGCGTACGATAAGTTATGGGTTGGATCCAGTACTATCCTTTACCAAATGGCTGTGGGGAAATGATTATCTTGACCTCCATAATGAAATTGGATCAATACCTTGAACAGTAACACGTTCAGTTGCATCTACTGGCAAGCTGAGAGCAGATGAGACTGTCCTATTTTTCTGTCTGAAAATATCTTTGAATCCACTTCCTGTACACAGACTCAAAAATTGCACTCTAAATGAAATGGTGATATTTCGCACTAATAGGGATTCGTGACTGGGCAAAACTTTGTAAATGTACAGTCTCTGCCCAAAATCACCTCCCTGGCAGAGTACTTGCATACAATAGTAAGTCACCATATTACTGCTTCACACTACCAGAGACATTCTTTGAATGTAAATGTCCTCATTATCACTACAATAAGATTGTTATGTTTTCTTGATGTTTTCCTTTTCATTCGTTTATGGGATGTGGGCTTCGCTGGCTGAGCCAGCATTTATTGCCCATCCCTAATTGCCCTTGAGAAGGTGGTGGTTGAACTGCCTTCTTGAACCGCTGCAGTCCATTTGGTGTAGGTACACCCACAGTGCTGTTAGGGAGTGCCAGGATTTTGACCCAGCGACAGTGAAGGAACGGCAATATATTTCCAAGTCAGCACGGTGAGTGACTTGAAGGGGAACTTCCAAGTGGTGTTCCCATCTACCTACTGCCTTTGTCCTTCTAGATGGTAGTGGTTGTAGGTTTCCAAGGTGCTGTCGAAGGAGCCTTGCTGAATTCTGGAGTGCATCTTGTAGATGATACACACTGCTACTACTTTGCATTGGTGCTGGAGGGAGTGAATGTTTGTGGATGTGGTGCCAGTCAAGCGGGCTGCTTTGTCCTGGATGGTGTCAAGCTTCTTGAATATTGTGGGAGCTGCACTCATCCAGGCAAATGGGGAGTATTCCATCACATTCCTGACTTTTGCCTTGTAGATAGTGGACAGGCTTTGGGGAGTCACGAGGTGAGTTACTCATTGCACGATTCCTAGCTCCTGACTTGCTCTTGTAATCACAGTATTTATATGGCTAGTCCATTTCAGTTTCTGGTCAATGGTAACCCCCAGGATGTTGATAGGAGATTCAGTGATGGTAATGCCATTGAATGTTATGGGATGATGGTTTGATTCTCCTTTGATGGAGATGGTCATTACCCGACACTTGTGTGGCATGAACGTTTCTTGCCACTTGTCAGCCGAAGCCTGGATATTGTCCAAGGCTTGCTGCATTTGGACATGGACTCAGTTTTGCTAGGGCTCCTTGATGCCACATTCTGTCAAGTGCAACCTTGATGTGCAGGGCAGTCACTCTCACCTCACCTCAGGTGTTAACTCTTTCATCCATTTTCTGAACCAAGACTGTAATGAGGTCAGGAGCTGAGTGGCCCTGGTGGAACCCAAACTGGGCACCAGTGAGTAGCTTATTCCTAAGCAAGTGCTGCTTGATAGCACTGATGACCCTTTCATTACTTTACTGATGATCAAGAGTAGCCTGATGGGACGCTAATTGGCCAGGTTGGATTTGCCCTGCTTTCTGTGCACAGCACATACCTGGGCAATTTTCCACATAGTCAGTTAGATGCTAGTGTTGTAGCTGTACTGGAACAACTTGGCTAGGGACACAGCAAGTTCTGGAGCACAAGTCTTCCATACTATTGCTGGAATATTGTCAGGGCCCATAGCCTTTGCAGTATCCAGTGCGTACAACAGTTTCATGATATCACGTGGACTGAATTGAATTGGCTGAAGGCTGGCATCTGTAATGCTGGGGATCTCTGGAGGAGGCTGAGATGGATCCTCCACTTGGCACTTCTGGCTGAAGATTGTAGCAAGTGCTTCAGCCTTATCTTTTGCACTGATGTGCTGGGCTCCTTCATCATTGAGGATGAGGATATTTGTGGAACCTCCTCCTCCAGTGAGTTGTTTAATTGTCCACCATCAATCACAACTGGATGTGGCAGGACTGCAGAGCTTTAGATCTGATCTGTTGGTTGTGGGATCGCTTAGCTCTGACTATCACTTGGTGCTATTGCTGTTTGGCATGCCAGTAGTCCTCTGTTATAGCTTCATCAGGTTGACTCCTCATTTTTAGATATGCCTGGTGCTGCTCCCGGCATGCCCTCCTGCAGTCTTCATTGAACCAAGGTTGATTTCCTGACTTAATGGCAATGATAGAGTGGAGGATATGCCAGGCCATGAAATCACAGATTGTGGTTGAGTACAATTCTGCTGCTGCCGATGGCCCACAGCACCTCATGGATGCCTAGTCTTGAGTTGCTAGAACTGTTTGAAATCTATTCCATTTAGCATGGTGGTAGTGTCACACCACATGATGGAGGGTGTCCTCAGTGTAAATGTGGGACTTCACCACAAGGACTGTGTGGTGGTCACTCCAACCGATACTGTCATGGACAGATACATCTGCGATAGGCAGGTTGGTGAGGATGAGGCCAAGTATGTTTTTCCCTCTTGCTGGTTCCCTCACCACCTGCCACAGAACCAGTTTAGCAGCTATGTCATTTCGGGCTCGGTCAGTAGTCGTGTCACTGAGCCACTCTTGACGATGGACATTGAAGTCCCCCACCCAGAGTACGTTCTGCACCCTTGTCACTCTCAGTGCTTGCTCCAAGTGGTGTTCAACATGGAGGAGCACTGAGTCATCAGCTGAGGGAGGGCAGTATGTGGTAATCAACAGGTGGTTTCCTTTTCCATGTTTGAACTGATGCCACGAGACTTCATGGGGTCCGGGGTCGATGCTGAGGATGCCCAGGGCGATCCCTCCCAACTGTATACCACTGTGCCGCCGCCTCTGCTGGGCCTGCCCTGCTGGTGGGACAGGACATACTGAGGGATGGTGATGGTGATGTCTGGGACATTTTCTGTAAGATATGATTCAGTGAGCATGACTCTGTCAGGCTGTTGCTTGAATACTCTTGTAAGACAGTTCTCCCAATTTTGGCACTAGCCCCTAAATGTTAGTAAGGAGAACTTTGCAGGGCCGACGGGGCTGAGTTTGTCGTTGTCATTTCCAGTACCTCGGTCGATGCTGGGTGGTCTGTCCGGTTTACTAGTTAACACTTTATGGTTATCAAATTATATTGATGTTCCACTGTTAATCTAATCTTTGTTGCTCCTCAACTTTGCATACATGAGAATTGTGCTGAAAGTTTCTGAGGCCAAGTATTAATGCTGCTGTTTGGTAGTGCAGAACTCGTGTTGCTGAGGAAAGAAACACATGTAAGCTTTTCGTCTTGCACTCAGCTGGACACTTGCAAGGATACCAATATAAGAGGGCAAAACAGCATTTTATACTCTACGAAGACAGTGCTGATTGGTTAGCAAGTGGTGTTATCATGGAGAATGTACCACTGATGGTGACTGACAGTTAACTGCCAAGCATTGTTTGAAATTTAAACCAGACAGCTTGACTCTCAAGTCGTTTTGAGATTAACAGTGGAACATCGATATAATTTGGTAAGGAGTTTGTTCTAGTGCATGGTTTCAATTTTGGTGTGCCTTCATGCAAAAGCAAACATATAGAGGTATTCGCTGAGTTTGAACTCCTCTACTCCCAACTATCCTGCCAAAAGCCAGCTGAATCCTTGAAAGCGCACCTAGCTGATCTAGCGCATGCATATTGCAAGATTCTGAACGACCCATCCAACTTTCACAAGCAACGCAAATGTCTTGCGGCGTTGTGAGGCCTTAAAACCAACCCAGACATACACATCAGTAAACCTGACGTCGGGACCAGAATAGTCATCTTTAACAAGCATGACTATTAACAAAATGCTCGCCATTCTTAATGACAGGCCCAAATTCGTATCCATTGGACTTGTCACTCAGCAGGACAGGTCAACCTTGCTCGAAAGTAAACTCAAAAAAACGCTTGCTGGACTTGTGTAAAAGCAATGAGCTACCGTGTGATATTTATGACAGGGTTCGTCCTCACGGTTTGCTACATTCGTGAATGTACGGGCTGCCCAAGACGCACAAAACTGATGTCCTGCTACGCCTCATCTTATCTATGACCAGCTCTGCACAACGTGAATTGGCCAAATGGTTGGGTGAATTGTTACAAGAGGTTTTGACTCCTTCATATTTGCGAAGGCCGTACAGGACTTGCAGATGCTGCCAGACCTGCTGAGTTTTTCCAGGTAATTCTGTTTTTGTTTTGGATTTCCAGCATCCGCAGTTTTGTTTTGTCTTTATCTCTGTGTTTAATTGACTGCCACTGCTCTTCAAGAAATGCCTACCTCCTTGAAGAAGTTCTGTTCCTCTCTGCGACAAGATTTCCGTATCTCTCTGTTGCCTTGTTCACCTTCTTTGCTTTCCATTTCCCTCCTGGTGTTTGACAAGGTGTTTACTAAAACCCGCTTTCACAGCCATATCTCCTTTTTCAGTGACTGTCTCCGTCTCCGACTTACCCCACGTGGATTTCAACTGAAATTCCACCCCTCATCTTTCGAACCCACCCAGGATTACCGGTATCTCCGGGACATAAAACGTTTCTCAGACTGCTGTTCCCGTCACATTCTGAAATCCACACTCAGTGCCATGCGCCGCCATATGAACACACTCGACCTCTCCCTCCAGCAGCACCGCCGTACCCTTTTTCAAAGCTGCGCGTGCCCCCAGTTTCATTTTATCCTTCGGCTCATCCGACGCCTCAACAAGAAACTTTTTCTCTTTCTCTCAACTGCTAAGGAACGCAAGCTCCAACAACTCATCGACACCAACACCCATCTAGGACCCTCCACCCCAGCCTGTCCCTCCGTCCCCACCCCATCTTCCAATCCCAGCCCCAGCCGTGTATTCACTATACCCCCTGACCTTCCCCTCTCCGATGCTGAACGTTCAGTGCTCAGCAAAGGACTTAGTTTCATACCCTTACGCCCTCACCTCAATGAATTTCGGGCTCGGCATGATACTGAACTCTTCTTTCGCCGTCTTCGTCTCCGGGCTCACTTCTTTGGGCAGGAGTCCTCTCCCAATTCAACGGATCCTTTTACCCATCTCCAATATTCTCCCTCCACCTGGACCCCTCCCTCTGGATTCTTACCTTCTCTTGATCTTTTCATTGAGAACTGTCGGCGCGACATTAGTCGTCTCAATTTCTCTGCTCCTCTCACCCATTCTAACCTGTCTCTCTCTGAACTTACTGCACTCCATTCTCTCAGGTCCAACCCTGACATTGTCATCAAACCCGCTGACAAGGGTGGTGCTGTTGTTGTCTGGCGCACTGACCTCTACCTCGCGGAGGCTGAGCGTCAACTCTCAGACACTTCCTCCTACCTTTCCCTGGACCATGACCCCACCACTGAACATCAAGCCATTGTTTCCAGGACTGTCACTGACCTCATCTCCTCTGGGGATCTCCCTCCCACAGCTTCCAACCTGATAGTCGCCCAACCTCGGACGGCCTGCTTCTATCTCCTACCCAAAATCCACAAACAGAACTGCCCCGGTAGACCAATTGTCTCAGCTTGCTCCTGCCCCACAGAACTCATCTCTCGTTATCTTGACTCCCTTCCCTCTCCCCTTGTCCAGTCCCTTCCCACCTACATCCGTGATTCCTCTGACACCTTACGTCACATCAACAATTTCCAGTTCCCTGGCTCCAACCGCTTCCTCTTCACCATGGACGTCCAATCCCTCTACACCTCCATCCCCCACCAGGATGGTCTGAGGGCCCTTAGCTTCTTCCTCGAACAGAGGCCCGAACAATCCCCATCCACCACTACTCTCCTCCGTCTGGCTGAACTTGTTCTCACGTTGAACAATTTCTCCTTCAACTCCTCTCACTTTCTCCAAATAAAAGGTGTGGCTATGGGTACCCGCATGGGCCCCAGCTATGCCTGTCTCTTTATGGGGTATGTGGAACATTCCTTGTTGCAGTCCTACTCCGGCCCCCTTCCACAACTTTTTCTCCGGTACATCGATGATTACTTCGGTGCCGCTTCATGCTCTCGTCGGGACTTGGAAAAATTTATTAATTTTGCTTCCAATCTCCACCCCTCCATCATTTTCACGTGGTCCATCTCTGACACTTCCCTTCCCTTCCTTGACCTCTCTGTCTCAATCTCTGGGGATAGACTGTCCACCAATATCCATTACAAACCCACCGACTCCCACAGCTACCTCGACTACAGCTCCTCACACCCCGCTTCCTGTAAGGACTCCATCCCATTCTCCCAGTTCCTTCGCCTTCGTCGCATCTGTTCCGATGATGCTACCTTCAAAAACGGTTCCTCTGACATGTCCTCCTTCTTCCTTAACCGAGGTTTTCCACCCACGGTCGTTGACAGGGCCCTCAACCGTGTCCGGCCCATCTCCCGCGCATCCGCCCTCACGCCTTCTCCTCCCTCCCAGAAACATGATAGGGTCCCCCTTGTCCTCACTTATCACCCCACCAGCCTCCGCATTCAAAGGATCATCCTCCGCCAACTCCAGCATGATGCCACCACCAAACACATCTTCCCTTCACCCCCCTTATCGGCATTCCGTAGGGATCGTTCCCTCCGGGACACCCTGGTCCACTCCTCCATCACCCCCTACTCCTCAACCCCCTCCTATGGCACCACCCCATGCCCACGCAAAAGATGTAACACCTGCCCCTTCACTTCCTCTCTCCTCACCATCCAAGGGCCCAAACATTCCTTTCAAGTGAAGCAGCATTTCACTTGCATTTCCCCCAACTTAGTCTACTGCATTCGTTGCTCCCAATGTGGTCTCCTCTACATTGGAGAGACCAAACGTAAACTGGGCGACCGCTTTGCAGAACACCTGCGGTCTGTCCGCAAGAATGATCCAAACCTCCCTGTCGCTTGCCATTTTAACACTCCACCCTGCTCTCTTGCCCACATGTCTGTCCTTGGCTTGCTGCATTGTTCCAGTGAAGCCCAACGCAAACTGGAGGAACAACACCTCATCTTCCGACTAGGCACCTTACAGCCTTCCGGTCTGAATATTGAGTTCAACAACTTTAGGTCGTGAGCTCCCTCCCCCATCCCCACCCCCTTTCTGTTTCCCCCTTTTTCCCTTTTTTTCCCTATAAATTATATAGATTTTTCTTTTCCCACCTATTTCCATTATTTTTAAATATTTTAAAATCTTTTATGCTCCCCCCACCCCCACTAGAGCTGTACCTTGAGTGCCCTACCATCCATTCTTAATTAGCACATTCGTTTAGATAATATCACCAACTTTAACTTTAACACCTATGTGTTCTTTTGTACCATTGTGACTGACATCTTTTGATGATTTGCTTCTATCACTGCTTGTTTGTCTACACAAGCACCTCTCTCTCTCTCTATCTCCCCCCCCCCCCCCCCCCCCCCCCCCCCCCCCCCCCCTTAAACCAGCTTATATTTCAACTCTTTCCTGGACTCGAAATCAAGTTCTGTCGAAGGGTCATGAGGACTCGAAACGTCAACTCTTTTCTTCTCCGCCGATGCTGCCAGACCTGCTGAGTTTTTCCAGGTAATTCTGTTTTTGTTTTGGATTTCCAGCATCCGCAGTTTTGTTTTGTCTTTATATGGATAGCAGTGTTGTGTCCATGTGCTCATTTGACGTTGCTAGCCTATTCACCAATGTTTCACGTAAGGAAGCCATAGATATTTGCGCTGCAGCACTACATCATGGTGATCTAAGCCTGTCACCATTGTGTGATATCAATATTCATTGATCTTATGAACTTGGCAACTCGCGCAGTTGAGTTCAGTTTTAATGGCACCATGTATGCCCAAATAGATGGTATTGCCATGGGATCCCCTCTTGATCCAGCTCTTGCAAACATCTTTGTTGGGTTCTATGAGAAATGTGCCTTTGATGGAATGACACCTAACCTCCTACCTCTTGCATATTTGATATGTGGATAATACGTTTGCTATATTTAAATCTGCGGCTGCATGTAACAATTTCCTGTCTTAATGGGCTCCATCCTGCGCTTAAATTCACCTTTGAAATGGTGCAGTCAAATGAACTCTGCTTTGACAAACTAGTTGAGAAATCTGCCAGGAGATTTTCCACCACAGTCTACCACAAGCCTGCCTTCATTGGTCAATATTCACGCTGGGATTCTTACAGTTCCGCACACTAACAGCAATCTTGTAAATAGGGCCCAAGCGATTTGCTCACCATGCGAGCTTGATGCTGAAATAGAGGCATCAAAGATATCCTGCAGGACAACGGCTACCCTGATTGGATCATTTTGTGCTGTATATCATACAAACTCATGAACGGGCCTAAAGCCATCACTTTTAGCCCTGAAAAGTGCCCAGTCCACCTCAGGTTACCCTGGAAGGGCAAGGTATCCTGAAAATTTAAGCAAAAGGTGAAGCTAGCTGTTTCGTGCTGCTACTATGCAGTAGCAACACGAGTGATATTCGCCACTAACAGGATGCTGCCATCAAGCCAAAAATACGTTCTGCCACTTGCACAAATGGGTAATGTGGTGTATGAATTTCAGTGCCAGTGTGGAGCTAGGTATGTAGGCCGTACATCCCAAAGACTGGCGGACTGAATCAAACAGCATGTCCCAGCCACTTTGTAACGGGCAGGGTACAGACTGTACCCAGCTCATGATAGCAAAACTCAAAACAATGTCCAACATTAGATGTGATTCTGTGATTGGACAACATTTGCTAAATAATTCTCAATGTGCCGAGAATTACGCTGACAACAACCAATTTAAGATTGTCAGTTGGGCTTGCAATGTGGCATTTGCATGTTACTGGAACCTACATATATTAATACACAGGGCCCTGTTCTTTGCAGACAGAAAGGATGTGCACATACATTGCACCTGTTGCAGCAAAACAAAATAAGTGACAGCCATTCACTGACTTATTCCTCAGGGTAATGCCTTGAGCAGTCAGGGTCAAGCTTCCTGGTTTAAATTTCAAACAATGCGTGGTATAAATTGTTGCCCCACCCCTCCCCAATATTGGTATTCACAGAATCACAGAATTTTAATGGCATAGAAGGAGGCCAATCGGCCCATCGTTTCTTCACCAGCTCTCTAAATGAGCACTTGTGCTATTGCCCTGCCATTTCTCCATCCCCTGCACATTGTTTCTTTTTGAATAATCATCTAATGCCCTCTTGAATGCCTCAATTGAACAAATATTTCTCATTTCACATTTGCTTTTTTTTTGCAAATCAGTTTAAATCTGTCCCCTCTCGTTCTTGATGCTTTTACAAGAGGGGACAGCTTCTCCTTATCTACTCTGTCCGGCCCCCTCATGACTTTGAACATCTCTATCAAATCTCCTCTTAGCCGCCTTCTCACCAAGTTGAACAGTCCCAAACTCTCCAATCTATCCTCAGAGCTGAAGTTTTTCATCCCTGGAACCATCCTTGTAAACCTCTTCTGCATTCTGTCCAATGTGTTCACATCCTTCCTATAATGTAGCACCCAGAACTCCAGCTAAGGTCTAGTGAGTGTCTTATATAAGCTTAGCATAACCTCTTTGCTTTTGCACTCTATGCCCCAATTAATAAACCCCAGGATACTATATGCTTTATTAACTGCTCTCTCCACCTGTCCTGCCACATTCAATGATCTAAGCACATATACACCCAGGTCTTTCTGCTCCTGCACCCCTTTCAAAATTTCACTCTTGCCACATTCATGTTTATCCTGATGAGTGCAAGACAAAAGCTTAGACATGTCTCTTTTTTCCGCAATATTTTAATGCTGCTTTGCATGTGATCAGTTAGTATCACAATATCTAAACATTTGTTTCAAGCTTTGCTGTATTTTCATACAATGTTGAAGGGAAACTTAAGGGAATAGAGATGCTTGTGAAGGATTTATGTTTCTTTGTCTTGACCATAATCCTAAAAATAATTAAACAATTTGGGAGGAGTGGTGGACAATCCCAAGCACACTATCAGTTCCATGCCGTCCAGGATATGTAATATTTACTGAAGTATCTTTGCAGAGAAACCTATATAAATACAGAGATTGCTACTTGTGGAGCATGACAAATTTCAATTATTTGTCAGTTGAATGTTTCCAGCACAAGAGGCCATTTGGCTGTTTACTCAATCTGAACTAAACCCACTGTCCTGCAGTCTCCCCATGATCCTGTATCTTGCTCTGCTTCAAATGCATATGCATTTTTCAGGATCCAAAGCTAGCGCACAAACTTGGCAAATGGCCAACTAAATTCCAGTGCTGAATTTCCTCTAAAGTTCACTTCTGTCTAACCCCGTATCCTAACCTTTTCTCATTTATCCCAAACCTTGTTAGAATAATAATTCTATACTCTGGAAGGTAGTGGAATATGTTGTTTATTTCAAGGAGGTGATTGCAGTCCCTGGTTCTCAGTGAAAAGGGGTCGCTAGCCAACTAATTTGTGGTGCTACCCCTTCTCCCTTGTAGATAGACGTTGGTGCAAAACAGTTTTAGTCCAAAAAACAAAGAATGAATTTGGTTCTGTAATTAAAAGATAAACTTATATAATGTCTTTCAGGATGCCCCCAACCATTTCACAGCTAATGAAGTATTTTTTAAACTGTGTTCACTGTTTTAATGTAGACAATGTGGTGTAGAAAAGTTGCAAAGTCTCCATGTTAAGATTTCTGTGCTGCAAGTTTACTCTCAGATATTAGTGTCAGTCTGGCTGTGGTGCCCTGTCTTCAGTGTTTGGCTAATTTCAATGTATCCCCATGAAAAAAAAAATTACATTAACAGAGATTTACACGTAAAGTATTTGTGTTTCATGTGTGTATAAGGAGATAATGATTCTCATTTGAGACCAAAATAGGCCCAATTATGTCTTTGTCTGAAAAGACCTAAGGGAATACTGTTTGTCTAAAAAAGCTGCCAGAAATGCTCTTGTTGCTGGTTTGTGATGAGGTTGGGATGAACTACATCACTTCATCCCACCAGCAGGCTCTGACAGTGTGACAAATGGACATGTCAATGCTGGAGCTTTGTGCCTTGTGACAGGGTAAAACCGGCTGCATTTTCTTGTCAATTACCACTAGTCCCTCAGGCAAACATCTGACCTTGTCACAACTGATGGCGTTGGGCTGAAATTTTAAAGCAAATAATGCAAACAGTTTGCATGTACCTTGCCATCAGCAAGGTGGCAGTATGGAGGTCCAGTTTCCGAAAGGCCAAGTGGTTTGTTCTGCAGAAATTTTCCAAGCAGCAATGCTCACCAAAACTCTTCTGGTAACAGACATTTTACAATAGATCCAGTAAAATACTTGAGACAATGCATTGGGTCAGCAAAGGAAAGCTAGCCACATCAAACCATGTTTTGTCTTCGGTTCAGTTAATGCCGAGCGTTTCACAAAATGAATTATTTTGGAATGCTTTGGCTATTCTTATATCTGTAAATGCGGCAGCTATTTGGCACATAAGACCCCAAGAAACGTCAAAGAGATGAATGATCAATTTATCTATTTTAAATGGTCTTGGCTCATAAAATCATAGAAACTTAGAGCACAGAAGGAGGCTATTCAACCTGTCATGCCTAAATCCAGTGGAGTGGCAGAAAGGTTTGTTAACCAGATACACTGAATTAAAGTGATTGGCAGAAGAGCAAGAGGTAGGATGAAATATTTTTAACACTGAATTGTTGTGATCTAGAATGCACTGTCTGAAAGTGTGTTGGAAGCACATTAAATAGTAGCTTTCAAAAGAGAACCGATAAATGCTTGGAAAAATATTACAGGACTATAAGGAAAGAGCAGGGGACATGGGATTAAGTGGCTAGTTCTACCAAAGATTTGACACAGGTAGAGTGGGCCAAATGCCTGCCTGCTGTGCTGTATTCTATGAATTCTATTTGCCTTTTGGGATTGTACTTGTTATGGCAGGTGGATGGTAAATGCCAAGCTGCCCAAATCCCAGAAGGAAACTTGAAGCAGCTGCCACAACTGTTTGCAATTTGTACTTATTTTGAGATGCAGGCTTTGCATTCAGTAAAAGGCCACCAAGTCTTTTAGGTTTCTTTTAAAAAAAATTAAATTAAACCTTCATTAAATTTTTAAAAAATGATTTTAAGCACATACATAGATTTATTAAATTACTACTATAATAACTTCTAATTCCCAGTTAAACCTCCATTAAGGCAACAGTAAGGCACATAGATTTTAAAAGACCCAGGCAAAGTAACCCAATCCCCTGGACAGTCGAATTCAAAGTGAGTTTTTCTCAGCCTTGGTTCCTTGTGGACAGTAACGTGAGGCTGAGGTGCTGGAGGCTTTTCACACTTGTTAGATCTTAGAATTCCTTCCCTTGCACACAGACTTCTCTCTTTCATACATATTTCCCCCCCTTGAATGCAAATTCCCATTGTTTCACTGTGTCTTTGGATTTTACCTCTCTAATAATAAAATCTATTATAGTACCAATTTTACCAGTAATTTTTTGAGGAAAATTAAACACGCTGTTTCTTATCTTCTGGCTAAGTGAAACATTTCACCCCCTCTTTTGAATTCAAGCTAATCTGCGTTATTTAAAAATGCAAATGTTCCCTTTACACCTCACATTCTAAAACTTCCCCCATGGTTACCTACTTAACATTTCAAACCTAGCTTATCTTATACATCAAAGCCTTCAGACCAACTGCCTTTAATTCAATTAAGTCCCTCCACACGCGCACACGCACTGACCCCACTATTACCCTACAATAAATTCCAGTAACATTATGAAAATTATTTTATCTTCCTGACATTTTCTGTGATTATGTTTGTATTTCCCGAAAATCAAAAAGCAGTGGCCTTGGTCGTTGGTGATGGTTCCCAGTTCTGACTGCTCAGCGATACCGATTGGAATGCTTGATTATGACTGATGACATATCAGTAAAGAGTAGGTTATGTCTCTCTTAAACCAATTCAGTTCCTTAGAAAGACATCTTATATTTTGTTTCTTGTAATTAATCCAGTCAAATTACTACGTGCAGATTAGTGAAGGCAAACGAGGAAGGATGAGTCGGTCCTAAGCCTATCCAAATTGAGAACATCCGGACCTGATTTTGGAGCTTAATGTAACACATTCAATCTTTGGGGGTGACAGGACAAGTTGGTAAAGCTCATGAAATAGTGTGCAGAAGCTTGAACTTCCTAAATAGACACAGTGCAAAAGCAAAGACGTTATCCCAATCTTTAAATCCACAGGTTAGCCCCCAGCTAGGTTATTGGGTCCAAACCTGGGCACCACACATTTGGAAGGATATGAGGACTTAAGGCGCAGAGGAAATTTACGAGAATGGTACCTGGCTTGAGGAACGTCAGTTTATGTGGAGGGGCTGGAGAAGCTGGGATTGTTCTCCTGAAAGCAGAGAAGGTTAAGAGGGGACTTAATAGAAGGGGTGCTCAAAATTCTATAGAGTTTTGATAGAGCAGATTGACAGAACTGGAGGGGAGGGTCAGTTACCAGAGGACACAGATTTAAGATAAGTGGCAAAAAAAATCTAGGGAATAATGAGAATTTCCTTTACATAGTGAGTAATGATCTGGAATACATTGCCTGCAAAAGCACTGGAAGCAGATTCAATAGGAACTTTCAAAAAGAGAAATTAGAGAGGTACTTGAAAAATAAATTTGGAGGAATATGGAGAAAGAGCAGAGGATTGGGACTAATTGGAAAACTTAGTTAAATTCTAGACTTTAGTATGCAGCAAATTATGCTACCGTGCTTTTTTCTTCATAAGAACAGGAGGAGGTTCTTCAGCCCTTGACCACCACCTACTATTTAATTAGATCATGGCTTAGTTTAACTCAATTTGCGTACCCTAATGCCCTTAATAACAAGTCTATCAATTTTCTTTGAAATTTTTAATTTATTTTCAGCATCCACAGCTTTTTTGGAAGGACTCGGGAGCAGGGGGAGTTACAAGTTCCCACTACCGTTTGTATGAAGAAGTGCTTCCTGACATCACCCTGATTGCCCTGGCTCTAATTTCAAGGTTCTGCCTCTTTGTCCTGGAATCCCCCAGCAGAGGAAATAGTTTCTCTCTAGCTACGCTATCAAATCCATTAATCACCTAAAACACCTGAACCAGATCATACCTTAATCTTCTATACTCAAGGGAATACAAGCCTAGTTTATGCAACCTTTCCTCGTTATTTAACCTTTATAGCCCCGACATCATTCCAGTAAATCTGCATTGCACCTCTCTAAGGACGATATATCCTTCCTCAGGGTCCGGAACCTAACTCAAGCCTTCTCCAGATGGATCTGAACAACTTCTATTTATATAAAAACAAAAAAACTGCGGATGCTGGAAATCCAAAACAGAAACAAAAACAGAATTACCTGGAAAAACTCAGCAGGTCTGGCAGCATCGGCGGAGAAGAAAAGAGTTGACGTTTCGAGTCCTCATGACCCTTCGACAGAGTTCTGTCGAAGGGTCATGAGGACTCGAAATGTCAACTCTTTTCTTCTCCGCCGATGCTGCCAGACCTGCTGAGTTTTTCCAGGTAATTCTGTTTTTGTTTTTGTTTTCTCTTTATGTAATGCATTTAACGTAATTAAACAATCCAAGGTGCTTTACTGGAATTATTTAACAAAATTTAACACTGAACCTTATATAACTCCAACATAACTTCCAGCTCCCTTGAAATAAAGGCTATGTTTCATTAGTTTTTTTTCTGTACCTATTCTCTAGTTTTTAGTGATTTCCATATAAGGACCCCTAAATCTCTCTGCTTCTCCAGTGGTCCCAGTTTCTCACCATTTAAAAAACTCTGTTCTATATTGGGCCCATAGTGCATGATCTTACACCACATTGAACTCCAAAGTTCTCAAACTGACTGTCTCTTTGCAACTTGAATACAAAAATGATGAAGAAACGTTTCAATGCTCTGTAATACAACTGTAAACTTGAATTTTAACTAGTATCCTGCCACAGCTTGCTGGTGCCATGTGGACGGTTTATGACTTTAGGCTTTAGTGTCATCCCAGTTTTGGGAGATGAGCTTCATTTATTCCTGAGCCCGTTACCTCTCGAGATGTGAACGCCCTGTAGTTTTCTGCTCTCTGGTGTTTCAAGGCAGTAATTTAGGAGAGAATTGAAGCTGCTTGTGGAGACAGTGATTGATATTACTAATAGGGCATTCTGGTGAGGTTAGTTGCAATGCCTCGCAATTGTGGAGCAGAATGCAGCTGAAATCATGAGAATGTATACCAAATTTTGCTGAAACTTTGAGATCCTGAAATGCTGCACAGAATCCCTTTGAAAGCACATATTATGGAAAATATCCGCCCCAGTTTGAAGCCCCAATAATGTGCCAAGTCCTAACAAGAGGATGTGTATTCGTAGGAGACTCTTCAAGTGTAAATGGCCCTTATTTGACACACTGCGAAATTTCTATATAGGGAACTTCTGAAATGGATTCAGCTGCAACTGAGTTTTTAGTGATTCCTGTACAAGGAACCCTAAATCTCTCTGCTCCTCCAGATGCCCCAGTTAGTCCCAAGGCTCCCATAGTTAGGAATTAGGTGTGGGGAATGCATAGGCACCACCAGTTAAGGAGCATTATCTTCAAATTGCTTCACAAAGTTTGTTCCGAGCAAAGTTGACTTCTGAATGAGATTATGGCCTATAAATGCTTATCCACCTTTCCCTGACCATTTAAATGAGCTGTGTAGCTTGTCTTAAAATGAATGTGATTTGCACTAAGGCTCTCAGCTCCAATTGCCTCAGAGCAACTTGTCCCCTGAAACCTGCACTGGTTGGAGCATCTCAGATTGCTGAGGGTGAATTGAGTCAGCAGTTTCCACATGGACAACATGCCATCCGCCATGGTGCACTCCCAACTAGAGTTAGCGGAAATGGTAATCGGAGGCAAACCAACTCTCCAATGTAATCTTGGTGGTTCAGGGAGTCTGTCAGGCTGTATGCAAATTGGAGTGCTGGGACAATTTCACTCTTCATTTACTTAAACCTGTTGACTTGAAGTTCAGAGGAGAAGTTCTGTACAATATGTTTGTTTTCTAAAGGCATTTGTGGAGCACATGAGAAACAGAAAATGTCAAAAGTAAGATTTTGAGAGAAGCAGAGTTAATGTTTTGAGTCTGTATGACCCTTCTTCGGAGCTGGACTCAACATACGGACTCGAAACGTTAACTCTGTTCCCCTCTCCACAGATGCTGCTAGCCCTGCTGAGTTTTTCCAACATTTTCTGTTCCTGTTTCAGATTTCCAGCATCCGCATTATTTTGAGCTGGGCTGCTCGTGGTTTGCCAGACAAATAATTAGTTTGGGTTTTGCCTTAATGCACCTAACTTCCTGGCCTGTCTGCTAGTTTTCCCTCCATCTCTCTGGAAGACTTGCTGAACCATGCTCTTTGCTTACCCTAGTAGCCTTCTTACATTGTTTCCAGATGATGAACAATCTGTATACTGTAATGTGGGGAATACTGCATCCACATGCAGCCCCATGCTCACTTTAATATCCATATATATACATTTTGCAGTTGGGTTTGGATCTCAGTCAGGAGTAGACTTGGGCTAATTTTGGCCCCACAGCCACTCTGTTCTCAACTAGCACCCTGTTGGTCACTCCCCCCGTCTGTTTTTAGTGATGAATTTACTTTGAACCAGAGAGCTGTGACTCCTGGCTTAGAGAGGTTACTTGTTTTGGACATTGAATAGCATCAAAGTGACTGAGAATGAGTGGCTGCTGCTTCTGTGATGCAGGCTAAAACGGATGTATGATTAAAGTCCAAAGCCGCCTTTCTAATGCTATGTTTCTGTCTCTTGTACAGTCTCCTACTAAAGCTGTGTATAATGCCAGACACTGGAATCAACCTGAGCCAGAGGAGCTTCCTCCAACACTGTCACTATCTCACAACGCACTGGGGAGTGCCGCAAGTAAACAGCCACTGACACAGTCTCAGACAGCACCGGTGAGTAACAGTGTTAATTCTTCAATGCCGGGGTCCAGTAATGAGTGCCAAAACAGGGTGCAAGTGAGTGCAGTGACCAGTCGGTAAGTCAAATGACATGGTTAATATCATGGGTTATTACCATTTCACATGGTGTTGGTCAATGCTAAAATTAACTGCTGCTGTTAATCTTCTCCTATAAAAATCCAAATTCTCTCACTGGTGTTTTCAAAAGTCTGCCTTGGCTGCAGCATTTTCTTCGTGGCTCATGCGTAACTATTTAAAAGGCTCTGAAGAAGGGTCATACGAATGCGAAACGTTAACTTTGTTTTTCTCACTCCACAGATGCTGTCAGACCTGCTGAGTTTTTCGAGCATTTTCTGTTTTTGTTTCAGATTTCCAGCATCCGCAGTATTTTGATTTTAACTATTTAAAAGCTGTTTGTCTGCCCCTGCAGCTTTCTCGGCTGCTCAATTTTCTGTGCCCATTGCTTCTGGTAGTTACTGCCCCTCCAAAAGAGAAATCCATTCCTTCTGGTTCATTCTCTCCAATTCTTATCTTGGGGAAAAAGCCTCCCTTCATTGCTCGTTTTTGACCTCCCATTATCACTATCCATCCAGCTTTATCAAATTTACTCAGTCTCTCTTCCTATTGTTTATCAAATTTACCCAGTCTCTCTTCCTATTGTTTATTTCCCTTTTCCTTCATCCACCCCTCCAATCTAATCTTGAATGTTGACAGTTTCTGCTGTATTCACCAATTCAGGAAGGGAATTCTATGCTGTCAAAGGGTTTCTCCTGTTCTCTTCTAAAATCTCTTGTATCTCTGGCACCTCATTCTTGGCAACAGCTGGAAACATTCTGCTTCCAACTATCCAATTTTTCTGAAACTTTTTTTGTATTCACATTGTACTAGGCAGAGCCCTGGTAAATATGTTGTATCCCCTCAATATCCTCCTTATTGGAGCTCAGTACTGCACATTGTCCTCCCACTGAGGTGCTCATTCTCTATCATTACTACCTCAAAATTGAAGTTTGTTGATCACGCTGATCCATTTTTTAAGTCTATGCTGACTACTTTCTCTTTATTGAGATAATTTCATCCTCCTTGCAGCGAGGGTTGGTGAATCTTCTCACCAGATGTGTTTGCTTGCGTTGACACATGGGTGCTTGAATCTCCCATATCTGGCAGGAGGGACATGGTACGGTCCTGTGCTGCCAATTTAAGATATAACTTTTTATACTTAATATCGCTTTTGCATATCTGCTGGCCTATTTAGCAACTCATTCCCCCTTGCACCGAATTGTCATTCTGACTCAAATTCCTGTTTTAGTGCTTACTGTTAACCCTTTCACTCTGAGTGTGTTCCCAGCTCAAAATCTAGCAGCTGCTTTGTTATATACCTTTCAGACAAGCCAGTTTCAGCTGATCCATCAGTCCCCAACTACACTATCTGATTAACACCCAGCCAGTGACCTATTTACAGCTGACTGACTGACAGCTACCATCTGACTCACATTTACACAATTTAAAAACTAGGCTTAAATTTCAGCTTGATCATCTGCCTATATTACCCCTATAGGCAGTCAAGCTGGCAAGTTCAGTTTTTGCTTTGAACTTATTCCACATTGTGCATGGGTGGGAGAAAAAGTTTCTTTACTCCTCCTGTTTCCTTTCAGGCACATAATTTTTGAAATTTGTGTCCTTGGCTCTTACGTTCAGTTTAATGCCAATAGTCTGCTTATATTATCTGTCCTTCTGTGACGACCCTCAACAGTGAGCTGTTGCTCTCCACAAGTGAACATTTTTCTTCTGGAATGGTGGAAAGTATAAACCCATAATTGTTTTTCCAAATGGTTGAGTAGACTGTAATCACTCCACTCTGCTAATTCCCCTCCCTTGAATCATTGTCTTTTACTGTGTGAGTTGGTTAGACACTGCACGACGCCTTAAATATCTCTCAAAAACTAACTGGGTCATTTATGCTTGCAAATTAGCCAAGTAATTGTTTTTAAAAATCGCATCGACCTCTGCTTTAGGCACATTCATCTGGCTGGAGATTTTGGTAGGATGGATATCTCAAACTATACCTAAAATTGAGCAATTCTATCGTACTAACCTGGAACTAACTAAATGGTCTAAATGGAGCTTTTGTTAGTACCAAGTTGCGTGAATGGTTACACCAGCATTAGGTGGATAGCTGCTTATTGATAAGTTTAAGATCATGTTGTTCAAAGCAGTGAATATATGGTTATCTGCCCCAAATAATAAGAAAAAGAATGAAAAAGATTGGAAAATGAGATCGAGAAAAACAAAATAATGTTAATCATACAATACTGAAGAAATCATGTAGACTTGCATTACTAATGCTGAAGTAGTCAGACCATTGAATCCTCACTGGGTTAAGTTAAGCAATCTAATTGAAACTGTTTAGCAGTGGAAGCATTGCTATTTTCACCTGTATTTGGATTACCTAATTGACATCATGGAAGTGTTTTTTTTTCTTTCATAAGTAAGTCAAGATTCTACAAGTGGAGCAGAAATGATTCAGCTAAAGCCACAATACAGGAATGTTTTGACTTTTGGGGTTCCCTTAATCCAAAAGATTTTTTTTAAATTCAGACTCCTGCAGGAGTTTTAGGTTTCAACATCTGCATGATTATCAGTCAGACGTTTAATGCAACATTCCTACATATGCAATGATTTGGAAGGACTAGTGCTGCACTTAATCCAATGAGGATTCAACAATCTGACAATCTGGACACTTGAGTGTTGGTGACATATTTCTGTATCATTTCTTTAACATTGTTTTGTTAATCTTATTTTTTCTCTCCCTCTTTCTCCCCCCTCTTTCTCCTCCTCCCTTCTCCCCCCCTTCTTTCTCCCCCTGCTCTTTCTCCTCCCCCCCCCACCTCTCTTTCCGTAGTATGTGCGAAGTCATGGACGCTGCTGGTGTCCTAGACAAAGTGCCTAGGGTACCGCTCGCAAATCGGTTTTCTGTTTTGGAAGCTGGTGAGGGCGCTGGTTCTTCAGAGGAACGCAGTCAGAGCCAAGTTTGTGACACCATGAACGGGCTCAGCTGTACAGGAGGGCAGGAAGAAGAAAGAAAAAGGAATAGTGATAGGGGATTCATTGATTAGGGGAACAGACGGGCATTTCTGTGGCCGTAGGCATGACACCAGGCTGATATTCTGCCTCCCTGGTGCCAGGGTCAAAGATGTCACAGAGTGGCGGCAGGACATTCTCCTGGGGGAGGGTGATCAGCCAGAGATCGTGGTCCACGTTGGTACCTATCACTTAGGTAGGAAGGGGGATGTGGTCCAGCGGTCAGAATTTAGGGAGCTGGGTAGAAAATTAGCAAGCAGGACCTCAAATGTAGTAATCTCCAGATTACTCCCAGTGCCACGTGCCAGTGAGGACAGAAATAGGAGGATGAGGCAAATTAATGGGTGGCTGGAAAGATGGTGCAAGAGAGAGGACTTTAGAGTCCTGGGACATGGGACTGGCTCTGGGGGAGATGACACCTGTACAAGCCAGACGGGTTACACCCGAACGGAGCTGGGACTGAGTTCCTTGTGGGCGTTTTGCTGGTGCTCTTGGGAGGGCTTTAAACTAACTCATCAGGGGAGCGGGAACCAAGAGAAAATATTAGAGAGGAATACCAGGGTGCACAAAATACTGGGAGGGACAGATAGCACTAGTATAGAGAAGAATAAGTTAATAGGTGAAGTTGTGGTGAGGGAGAAAGTAACAAAATCTAAATCACGGTTACTATGCGAGTATGTGAATGCATGGAGTACAGTAAGTAAGATTGGGGAGTTACAAGTGCAGATTGCCATGTGGAAATATGACATTGTGGCGATAACAGACCTTGCTCAAGGAAGGGCCGATCTGGGTGTACAAGGTGTTCAGAAGACATAGCAAAGGAAGGAAAGGAGGAGGGGTGGTGGTATTGGTTAAGGAGAGCATTGCAGTGCTGGAGAAAGAGGACGTCCCAGAGGGTTCAAGGCCCGAATCAATATGGTTAAAGCTAAGGAACAAAAAGGGTGCAATTACATTGTTCGGTGTAGCCTATAGACCACCAACTAGTGAGAAGGATATAGAAGAACGAATCTGCAGAGCAAAAAGCTGCAGAGAAATACAGGTACTTTTGACTAGTTATAATGGGAGACTTCAGTTACATAAATGTAGACTGGGAGAGTGGGTATTGTAAAGGGTGAAGAGGGGCAAAAGTTCCTAGATTGTGTTCAGGAGAATTTTCTACAACAGTATTTGTGCACAATCCAATAAGAAAAGACGCACTGTTGGACCTGGTTCTTGGAAATGAGGTGGGCCAAGCAGATCTAGTGTCAGTGGGAGAACATTTAGGAGACGGTGATCATTGTATTGTACGTCTTAGGATGATGATAGAAAAGGATGATCGGCAACCCAGAGTAAGAATAATTAACTGGATGAGAGCCGACTTCGATGGGGCAAGAACGGAGCTGGGCCAGATAGACTGGAACAAAAGATTGGCAGGAAAAACTAGCTGAACAATGGGCTACCTTCAAAAAAGAATTGGTTCGGTATGTTCCATCGAAAGGGAAAGTTAGGGCAAACGAATCCAGAGCTGCCTTGGACAAGAAAAGAGATAGATGTTAAGATGAAGAAGAAAAGGTGTGCTTATGACAGGTGTCAGGTAGAAAATACAATTGAGAACCAAGAGGAATGCAGAAGGTTGAGGGGAGGTGAAAAGGCATATTAGAGAAGCAAAGAGGGATTATGAAAGAAGACAGGCAGCCAACATAAAGGGGAATCCCAAAGTCTTCTAAAGGCATTTAAATGGTAAAAGGATGGTAAAAGGAGGAGTAGGGCCGATTAGGGACCTAAAAGGAGATTTACACATGGATGGTGGGGCCATGGCTGAGGTATTAAATGAATGCTTTGCATCCGTCTTTACCAAGGAAGGAGATGCTACCCAGGCCATGGTGACAGACGAGGAAACTCTGTCACTAGAAAGATTCAAAATTGATAAGGAGGAAGTGTTGAACAGGCTGTTGGTACTTAAAGTTGACAAGGCACTAGGACAGGATGAGATGCATCCAAGGATATTGAATGAAGAGAGAGTAGAACTTGCAGGGGCACTAGGCAGAATCTTTCAGTCTTCCCTGGACTCGGGAAGTGCTGGAGGACTGGAGAATTGCACACACTATGCCCTTGTTCAGAAAAGGTTGTAAGGATAAGCCCAGCAATTACAGACCAGTCAGTTTAATTTCAGTGGTGGGCAGGATTCCAGAAACAATTATTTGGGATAGAATTAGTAGTCACATGGAAAAATATGGGTTGATAAAGAAGAGCCTGCATGGATTTCTCAAGGGGAAATCGTGTTTAACTAACTTGCTGGAGTATTTTGAAGAGGTAACACAAAATGTCCATGAGGATAATGCTGTTGATGTGGTGCACATGGATTTTCAAAAGGCATTTAATACAGTGCCACACAACAGACTTGTGAGAAAAGTTATTGCTCATGGAATAAAAGGGACAGTAGCAACGTGAATACAAAACTGGCTGAAAAACAGGAAGCAGAGAGTAATGGTCAATGGATATTTTTTGGGCTGGAGCAAGGTTTGCAGTGGAGCTCCCCAGGGGTCGGTATTGGGAGCCCTGCTTTTCCTGATATGTATTAATGATCTAGATCTTGGTGTGCAGGGGACAATTTCAAAGTTTGCGGATCATACAAAGCTAGGGAGTGTTGTGCACTGAGAGGAGGTCGGTGTGGAACTTCAAGAGGACATAGATAAGTTGATGGAGTGGGCAGATAGGTGGCAGATGAAGTTCAATGATGAGAAGTGTGAGGTGATGCATTTTGGTAGGAAGAACATGGACAGACAATATAAAATAAGGGGTGAAATTTTGAAGGGGGTGCAGGAGCAGAAAGAGCTGTGTGTATATGTGCATAGATCATTGAAGGTGGCAGGACAGGTGGAGAGAGCAGTTAATAAAGCGTATAATATCCTGGGGCTTATTAATTGGGGCATAAGAGTACAAGAGCAAGGAGGTTATGCTAAGCTTATATAAGACACTAGTTAGGCCTTAGCTGGAGTATTGTGTACAGTTCTGGGTGCTACATTATAGGAAGGATGTGAATACATTGGAGAGAGTGCAGAAGAGGTTTCCAAGAATAGTTCCAGGGATGAAAAGTTTCAGCTCTGGGGATAGTTTGGAGAGGTGAGACTGTTCTCCTTGGAGAGAAGGTGGCTCAGAGGAGATTTGATAGAGATGTTCAAAATCATGAGGGGACTGGACAGAGTAGATGGGGAGAAGCTGTTCCCATTTGTAAAAGGATCAAGAATGAGAAGGCACAGATTTGCAAAAGATTTGCAAAAGAAGCAAATGTGATGTGAGAAAAATCTTTTTCACACGATGAGTGTTATGGGTCTGGAACGTACTGCCTGGTAGTTTGGTGGAGGCAGGTACAATCGAGACATTCAAGAGAGTGTTAGATGATTATTTGAATAGAAACAATATGCAGGGGTTCGGGGAAAAGGCAGGGCAATGGCACTCGGTCATAATGCTCATTTGGAGAGCTGATGCAGACACGGTGGGCCGACTGACCATAAGACCACTCGACCCTTTGAGTCTGCTCCACCATTCAATGAGATCATGGCTGATCTGATAATCCTCAACTCCACTTTCCTGCCTTTTCCCCTTGATACCCTTACTGATTAAAATCTGTCTATCTCAGTCTTGAATATACTTAACGACACAGCCTCTATAGCCCTCTGTGGTAAAGAATTTCACAGGTTCACTACCCTTTGAGAGAAAAAATTCCTCCTCCTCCCCTGTTTTAAATGGGTGCCCCCTTACTCTGAGATTATACCTCTGGTCTTAAACTCTCCCACAAGGGGAAACAACCTCTCAGCATCTACCCTGTCAAGCCCCCTCAGAATCTTATATGTTTCAGTGAGGCCATTCTTCCAAACTCCAATGAGTACAGGCCCAATCTACTCAACCTCTCCTAACAAGAGAATCCCTCCATACCCGGGATCAACCTAGTGAACCTTCTCTGGACAGCTTCTTTCCTTAGATAAGGGTCCAAAATTGTTCACAGTATTCTAGGTGTTGTCTAACTAGTGCCTTGTAAAGTTTCAGCAAGACTTCCCTATTTTTATACTCCATTCCCTTTGAAATAAGGTCCAACATTCTAGTTGCCTTCCCTATTACCTGTTAAACTTGAATGTTAGCTTTTTGGGATTCATGCACAAGGACTCCCAAATCCCTCTGTTCTGCAGCCTTCTGCAGTCTTTCTCCATTTAAATAATATCCAGCCCCTCTTCTTCCTGCCAAAGTGCATAACCTCACGTTTTCCCACATTATATTCCATCTGCCAAGTTTTTGCCCACTCATTTAATCTGTCCATATCCCTCTGTAGACTCCTTGCCTTCCCACCTATTTTTGTGTCACGCAAACTTGGCCTCCTCTAAGTCATTAATATATATTGTAAATAATTGTGGCCCCAGCACTGATCCCTGTGGCACTCCATTAGTTACAGGTTGCCACCCTGAAAATGCCCCCTTATCCCAACTCTCTGTCTTCTATAATTAGCCAATCCCCTATCCACGCTAGTATACTACCCCCAACGCCATGGGCTCTTATCTTAGTAAGTAGCCTTATATGCGGTACCTTATCGAATGCCTTTTGGAAATCCAAATATATTACATCTGCTGGCTCTCCTTTATCTGTCTTGCTTGTTACCTCCTCAAAAAACTTAAATTTGTTAGGCATGATTTCCCCTTCATGAAGCCATGCTGACTTTGCTTGATTAGATTGTTTTTCTATATCCTTCATAATAGCCTCCAACATTTTCCCAATGACATGTTCAACTAACTGGTTTATAGTCCCTGTCTTTTGTCTCCCTCCCTTTGGAGACCCCTGTGCTGTTAAAATTCTGAGATTCTCTCTTTTTATCCTCTCCTTTCTTCTCTCTTTCCTCTTTGTTCTGTCTTTCGGCTGGCTCACGGCTCACTTGCTCCCTCCCTCCCTCGACTCGCTTGCTCCCTCCCTCCCTCGACTCGCTTGCTCCCTCCCTCCCTCGACTCGCTCGCTCTCTCCCTCCCTCCTTCGGCTTGCTCGCTCTCTCCCTCCCTCTCTCTCTCGGCTCCCCCGCTCGCTCTCGGCACCCTCCCTTGGCTCGCGATGGTGGTTTGCAGAGGTCACTTTTATGTAACTGGCCCAGAACAGGAAAGGGGCAGTGTCATCAGATTGGAAAGCCTGTGCCGGTCAATGAAATGTTAACGCCTGTGATTCCACACGTTGTGTGATAAAGTACTGGAGTTGAGCAGTTGAAGTTTTTATTTCTGTAAACGAGGCAGACCATGGCCAATAATTAACACTGATTTTGGTTCATCAGCAAATTTGTCCTTACCTGGTTGTTTTTTTGCATTGTTTATAGGCCGTTGTTGCCTTAAAGGAAACGACTCAGAAGGATGAAGGGGTGTTCAAAGCCCCTCCCCCTCCACCCCGTGTGATAAAAACAGTGACGATACCAACCCAACCATACCAAGACATTGTAACTGCACTGAAATGTAGGAAGGAAGATAAAGAGGTACTGGGCTTGGCTGCCCACAGTTTCACTTGTTAATGAAAACATATTGTGAGGTTATTAAAGTTTGTGTATTATCTGCCTTGAATTACTAGAAAACTAATGGTCACAGAATTTGCTGTTAGATCTTCTAATGAGATGCTGAACGTGTTTGAAATGTTCAGAACGCTACATAGTGTGCAGTCTCGTACTTTGTTCACATTGATATTCTCCATTCCTCCCCATTGATCCATGGCTATCAGTGCTTCTCCCCACACACACCGCTGTAACGCAATGTGAGATGGGGGCATTTACAGCAGTTTATGTGCAGTTTGTCCCCTTGCCACCCCCCTTCTGCAGTGCGTAGAGGATCTCACTGCCTGAACAGTTGGTGTGTTCAGTGGAGCTGTATCTTTGTTACAGATCACCCATTTCAGAAGGATCCTTTTTCAGAGGACAAGTGAGAGCTTGCGGCTGGGGAATTTGCTGAGCTGCAGAATCTCTTCCCTTGGGAGTTATAGAAATTAGTCTATTAGGGCAAATAAACTTTTCTTTGAGTTTATAGCCCCCCTCCCCCCTCCTACGTATATGAGGACTTTGACTTGAAGAAACTCCCCGCTCTGAATACCTTTCTCCAGATTTTGCAGAATGTCCAGGCAACTGGGCAAACTGCCAGTTACAGTACCACCTGAAGGATGTGTATTCGCATTCCAGGATGAAGGAACCCTCCACAAAGTTCCTCTGGCTTAGTGGCACTGGACACACCTGCACAAAGTCCCATATCTTCAAGTTAAACAGTGACAGCCCATCAGCACCTGTAAGATTCTTAACTGATTAGTAAGATTTTCAACCAGGGAGTGTTTACGCTGAACTGTCCTGCAGATTAATTGGCCAGGGTGATGTCTTTGCTTAGAGGTGTTGTCCCAGTTTGTAAGCTGGGTTTTGCTGTGCCAGGTTAACAGTGCTTTCAGCCAATGTAAAGTGTAGTGTTATTTTTATTTCAGTTGTACACCGTGGTTCAGCACGTGAAGCACTTCAATGATGTGGTGGAATTTGGAGAAAACCAAGAGTTTACAGATGACATTGAGTACCTACTCAGTGGACTGAAATGTTCTCAGCCTCTCAACACACGCTGCCTTAGGTATGCTGCTGTGAGTGGAGTCTCTGCTCAACAGAGAGATGCTTAAAAGTAGTGTAAATATTCTGAGAGATTATTTTGTGACAGAACAGACTGGGCATTGCATCCATCCACTTCAATATCCTGATTTGTGGGTGAGAGATCCGGGGAGGGGGATGAGGTGCCTGTTAAAGAGTGAATGGTAACTTTGTGATATGTAGAATAAACAAGCAATATTGCCAACTCAGCCACAGTTGCTATAAGGTATCTTGGCAATTTGTTGGATGGATTTGATCCTGATTTCTGGTTCATTTGGTGGCATTTTTTGCCTCTTAATTAGATGATTATGAGTTCAAGCCTCACTCGATGCCTTGAGCAGTAAGTTGCCACTTCAGTACTGTAGTAAAGGATTGTGGCATTGCTGAAGGTGCCATCTTACACGCGAGGTCAAACTGAAGTGGAAATAAAAGATTGTATGGTTTGAATCAGTTATCCTGACTAACATTTATCCTTCAAAAAAAAATCACTAAAACAGATTTTAACTGGATTTTGATCATATTGCTGTTTGTGGACCTGTGTACTCAAATTGGCTGCTGCATTTAACTGGAAAGGGATGGGCAATAAATGCTGGCTGAGCCTCTGAAGCCCACATCCCATGAATTAATTTTAAAAATAGCTTGTGCAGTGCTTTGGAGCATCCTGTGAATGTGCAAGTTGACTTATAAGTGCATATTCTTTATCACTGTCTCAAAACCTTTTCAGATACAGATTGTCAGGGTTTCATTTTTTTGAAGTGTCTGTTGCTGTGTTCTAACTAAATTCTCTCTAATCTGATCAACTGCTTTCATTGCCTGACTGTCCCCCTTCTAGACTTGCTATTTGTGACCCAAGCTATGTGAACCTGTGTACTATGTCATTGCAACTTTTTCTAGCAAGATAGCAGCAGCCCAATGTGATAAGTATGATGCTGTTGGGGCTGCTGAAATTAACTGATGTGCTGCGTCAACATTGGAAGTGAATTGAACGGGAGGGAAACTTGCATAGTATTATAATGGATCAAAAGGACACTGGATGAGCGAGATTTAAACCATCAGTTTAGTCACATGGCGCTCATCCTCACGCATGGGAACTGTGGCCATGTTCAGACCATTCACCATGTTGGAAGTCTGGGATTCACCTGGATACTGGCAACCAGTTACAATGACAATTGTGGCTCAGGGAGCATTCAGTCAGATGTTTGGATGTGTTGAACTACCTGTAACCTGATAACTACTGCAGTGAGCAAACCTCCACTTAGTCATCAAGATTTAAACGTAAATTGAATTGGTTAGGTGACAGGCTCTACTGCTCACAATGGATTTAGTACCAATGCCCATTTTGTTAATTGGGTTTTTATTCTTTCATGGATTGTGGGTGTTGCTGGCAAGTCCATTATTTATTGCCCATCCCTAACTGCCCTTGAGAAGGTGATGGTGAGCTTCTTTCTTGAACCGCTGCAGTCCATATGGTGTCGGTACACTACAGTGCTGTTAGGGAAGGAGTTCCAGGATTTTGACCCCGTGACAGTGAAGGCACCAGTTGTGTATCATTGTTGGGCTGTATCTTTATATAGAGGGAATTGTCTATGCTTGGGTGAATGAAGCAATTCTGCTTCAGTCAACAAATTGCCGCTGTCAGTTGGTATGTTTAATATCTCCTAGTGGTATATGCCCCTGTCAGTTGGTATATGGAAACTTATATATCTATGCCAGCTGCCAGTCACCTTCTACCCTTTGGCCAACTAGCTATGCTGCTGCCTATTATCCAATACTTGTATCCTGTAAATTTGATCCTGTTTGCCTCTGGCCATGTTCCCTCACATTCAGAGTTGATTCTTCCTTTTATTCAGTAAGTTTATTTTTGCCTTCCAGTATTATCAGCCTGGCCACCAAGTGTGCCATGCCCAGTTTCCGAATGCACCTGAGAGCTCATGGGATGGTAGCTATGGTCTTCAAGACACTGGACGATGCACAAAAGAACCAGGTATAACTTGTTGATTGAGTATTTGGGAGAGCTGTATAACAGTGACACCTTTCATGCAGTAAAATAAAAGCAAAATACGGTGGATGCTGGAAACCTGAAATAGAAACAGAAATGCTGGAAAATCTCAGCAGGTCTGGCAGCATTTGTGCAGAGAGAAACAGTTAACGTTTTAAGTCGAAATGTTAGCAGCTATGGAGAGAGAAAGAGTTACCAGACATGCTGAGTTTTTCCAGTGTTTTCTGTTTCTCTTTCAGGCAGTGCCTTCAACGTAGTAGAACATTCAGCCACTTCAGAAGAGTGTTATCGGAAAAAAAATTGATCCTGAGCAACATTGGATTTTAGGACAAGATGGCCAAAAATTTAGTAAAATGGTTAGTTTTTTTTAAAGAGTATCTTAGAGGGAAAGTGGAAATTGCTGAGAGCCCAGGCAGTTGCAGACATGACTGCCATTGCTGGGACAAAGAAAGTAAGGGATGAGCAAGAAGCTGAGTTGAAGGAGCTCAGAGATCTCGGAGGGTTTTAGGGCTAGAGGAGACTTCAAAGATGGGGAGAGTGAAGGCCATGGAGAGACTTGGAAACAATGAAAACTTAAAATGCAGACATTGGGCAGGCAACCAGTGTACATCAGCAAGCACAAGGGTGATAGGTAAACAGGAATTGCTGTGGTTTAGGAAATGAGAGGGTGGGTTGGGGTGGTTCCAGCTTGATGTGCTAAACGGTGGAGGAGGGGAAGGTGTTAGTCAAATAGCATCCTGAATTTATAGGAACAGGATGAAGCCATTCAGCCTGTGCTGGGTTCGTTGTTAAATTGGATTATTGTTGATCTGTATCTCAACTCTATGTACTGGCCAAAGATTTTTGTTGGGGTAGACTATCAATTAATCTCAGTCCTCAAAATTTCAAAGACTCCCAACATCCAAACCTTTCGGTGAGTGTGTTCCAGATTTCCTGGAGTGAGTCTGGTCAAATGGACCGGTGCTTCTTTATGATTGAAACAAAAATAGCTCAAAACTCAGCAGGTCTGACAGCATCTGCTTCTTTATGATTGGTCTGGCTCTAATTGTAAATTTAAAACAAGCCTTGTTCTGGTTTCTTTCCCCCATCACCAATGTTTCTCTGCATACCGTATCAAATTCATTAATCTTCTTAAACACACAATTAGATGTTCCATTAGTCTTCCAAAATCAAGGAGTATGAGCCAGGCCTGTGCCAACCGCCCTAGTCATTTAACCCTTTTAACCCCACAATCATTCTGATGAATCTGCAGTGCAGCACCTCCCCCATCCAAGACTCATGTATTCTTCTTGAGGTGCAATGTCCAGAACTGAATGCAGTTACTCCAGACAGAGTCTGACTGAGGTTCTTTACAACTATAACTAAATTGCCTCTCTTTGTATTCCAATTGCTTGAGATAAAGACTAACATTCCATTAACCTTTTTCATTACTTTTGCAGCTGTCCCTCTGGTTTTAGTGATTCGTTTACTTGGATTACCAAATATTTGTTCCTAGTCTCTCAACATTTATAAAATATTCCAGTTCTTCTGTCTTGGATCCAAATGAGCTCTCACTTGGCAGGTTGATCTCCATCTCCCATTAAGATTAAAAACAAAAACAGAAACAGAAATACCTGGAATAACTCAGCAGGTCTGGCAGCATTGGCAGAGAAGAACACAGTTGACGTTTTGAGTCCTCATGACCCTTCAACAGAACTTCTGTTGAAGGATCATGAGGACTCGAAATGTCAACTGTGCCCCTCTCCACCAATGCTGCCAGACCTGCTGAGTTTTTCCAGGTATTTCTGTTTCTGCTTTTGTTTTGGATTTCCAGCATCCGCAGTTTTTTGTTTTTATCCCATTGAGATTAAGTAGATGGACAAAACAATGTCCCTTTGCAACAGCCTTCACTCAGCTGCACAATTTACTGTAGATTATGGCCAGGTTTCCCCTCAGCCTCAGGACCTGTGCTCTCCACCTCCCGCAACTTGACAAGTTTACAGGTTGAGAGGGACCTATTCTTGCCTCTTCCAGCATCTCAGTGCATGCTGTCTCTGGTCAAAATTTTAAGTGTAACAAAGTGTAGGAAGGTATTCTGTATACTCCTAGAGTATGGTGCTGTTTGCTCCGGCGGGGGTGCTGTTTGCTCCGGCAGTGGCGCTGCGGGGCGGGCTCGGTCGGGCGGGGGTGCTGCGGGGCCGGCTCGCTCCTGCGCAACATGCCATATATTTGTCAGTGTGTGTGCCTATTCATTGAGTTTCTTTCACAGTCTTTGCATTGTATTGGCAGAATCTAGCTCTTTGCACAGCAGCACTAATGTACATCCTGAGCCGGGATCGACTGAACATGGATCTGGATCGAGCTAGTCTGGACTTGATGATTCGCCTCCTGGAGATGGACCAGGATCCTTGTTCGCGACAGCTGAATGAGAAAGAAATGAAGAAGATCAAGGAGAAAATTCGCAAGCTCTGTGAGACTGTTCACAACAGGCATTTAGACCTAGAGAACATTACGGTAAGAACGTGAAGCAAAATATCTCTTTGGGATTTACTTTAATCACGCTACAAGAGATGCTTCACAATCAATGGCTGATTCTTCAGAAAGCTGCAAACAGGGAAACGTGATCCTCATCCAACATCTTGCACAAACTATTTGAACTACGTAATACCTGTTCTGTCTTTGGGTTGGCCAGTGTCAGGTGATTGCTGTTAATCCCAACTCAGTTGGAATCTGCTGGATGTCCCCACTTAAAGCATGAGGAACAGCTGTATGACCTCATCAAGTGTCTATGCACTTGGTTCCCATTAGAGCTTTGCTGTGCAAATTCTGATGTAACTATTAAAGCAAAGCACAGATAAACCTTCCATCATACCCTAGCAATAAATTATGTTTTTAATAGTGAAACATTTACATTGTTTCACCTTTTTGGGTACTTGGTACTGTTGCTTTGGAAGAGCAATTACAAAGAACCTGATGAGACAAAGCATCACATCTACCCACAATGCTGAGCCTGAGTGTACACTTCGAAGCTGGGTCAAGCTTCTACACTGCCAGGCTGTTTGAAATGTAGACCATGCTCAATTCTAAGTTTGAAGCTTGTAGCCTTTCTCTGCTCCTCACCCTAAACTTAACAGGACCTTTTCCATGTTCCTGTCCTTCCTTTGACCAGGTCATCTTGGGATTTTCTCCTGTTCCACTCCCTTGAATTTAGGGGACTTTCTTCTTTAGTTTGGAACCTGCTATCTGTCCCTTTTCATGTCCTGCCTGTCCTGGCACCTCCTTCCAACTGTTCTCAGACCATGGCATATGTGCATCTGATTAGAAATGCAGCTCTACAAACAGCTGTAGAGCTGCTGTCTTCACTCAAAAATGAAACTAGATCCTGGGTTTCACCTTTTAACCCACAAATAGAAAAAATATATAAATTAAACTTAAAGATATACCTTATTCCTAACCACCAAATACTCATAAAATTTACTTAAACTATCTGTCTTAATCTCCTTTGTGAGCCTACTCTTCCTCTTATCACTCTTTTACTATTTGGGATTCCCCATCTGTGTTAGCTGTCAGTCTTTTTCCATACTCCTTTGCTTCTCTCATTTGCTTTTTCACCTCCCCTCTGAACATTCTATATTAGCTGGGTTCTCCATTGCATTATCCACCTGACGTCTGTCATAAGCTTACTTTTTCCTCCTTCATCTTAATTTCTATCTCTTCTGTCATCCAGGGAGCTCTGGATTTGTTTGTCCAACCTTTACCTTTCAAGAGAATACATGTTGTTTGTGCATGTGCTATTTCTTCTTTGAAGATAGCCCATTGTCCAGCTACCATTTTTCCAGCCCTCCTTTGACTCCAAATTATTTTGCCTAGGTCCATTCTTAAGCCATTGAATTTGGCTTTGCCCCAGTTAATTATTTTTACTCTTGATTGTTCATTGTCCTTTTCCATAGCCAGTCTCAGCCTTTGTGATATAACTGCCAATGTCCCTACTGGCACTTGATCTACTTAGGCCACCTCACTCCCAAGAACCAGGTCTAGCTCTTTTCCTGTTGGACTGGAAACATACTGATGTAGGAAATTTTCTTCAACACACGTTAGGAACACTTGGATAAAAGCAAAATACTGCAGATGCTGGAAATCTGAAACAAAAACACTGGAAAAATTCAGGTCTGACAGCATCTGTGGACAGAAAGACATAGTTAACATTTTGAGTCCAGATTACTCCTCTTCAGAACTAAAGAGAAGTAGAAATGAGGTGAAATATGCACTGTTTAAGGGGGGTGGGACAGATGAAGCTGGATAGAAGGCCAGTGAATGTGGAGGCAAAGGAGAGATTGCGAAATATTGTCATAATCAAAAGGTCAAAGAGGTGTTGATGGTGATGATACTGGCTAAAGGAGGTGCTAATGGTGACATTTAGAGTAGAAAGCAGGATGAGCAAGTGACAGACGGCCCTAGTGGGGGTGGGGTGGGGAGGGGGTGGGAGAATAGATCAAAATAGGCTAAAAGGTGGGGATAAAATAATTAATGGAAATAAGTTTAAAAAATAATAATAGAAATAGGTTAGGAAAAAATATGTTTATATAAAAATTTAAAAATAAATATTTGAGAAACGGGTGAGGATGAGGAGAGAGTTCATGATCTGAAGTTGTTGAACTCAGTGTTAAGTCTGGTAGGCTGTAAAGTGCCTAATCAGAAGATGAGGTCCTTTTTTGAGTTGATCTTCACTGGACCAATGCAGCAGGCCAAGGATGGACATGTGGGCATGAGAGCAGGGTGGTGTGTTGAAATGGCAAGCGATTGGAAGGTCTGGGTCATGCTTGCGGACAGATCGAAGGTGTTCTGCAATGCGGTCACCCAGTCTGTGTTTGGTCTCTCCAATGTAGAGGAGACCGCATTGGGAGCAGCGAATGCAGTAGACCAAATTGAGGGAAGTGCTGCTTCACTTGAAAGGAGCGTTTGGGCCCTTGGACGGTGAGGAGGAGGAAAGTAAAAGGGCAGGTGTCACACCTTCTGTGATTGCATGGGAAGGTGCCGTGGGAGAGGGTTGAGGTGTAGGGGATGATGGAGAAGTGGACCAGGGTGTCCTGGAATGGAACAGTCCCTACGGAATGCTGACGGGAGGGGTGAAGGGAAGATATGTTTGGTGGTGACATCATGCTGGAGTTGGTGGAAATGGCAGAGGATGATTCTTTGAAAGTGGAGGCAGATGGGGTGGAAAGTGAGGTCAAGGGAGACCTTATCATGGTTCTGGGAGGGAGCAGAAGGTGCAAGGTCAGAGGCTTGGGAGATGGGTCAGACACAGTTGAGGGCCCTGTCGACCACTGTGGGTAGGAAACCTCAGTTAAGGAAGACATGTCAGAAGCACTGTTTAGGAAAGTGGCATCATTGGAACAGATGCGACAGAGGCGAAGGAACCAAGAGAATGGGATGGAGTCCTTATAGGAAGCAGGGTGTGAGGACGTATAGTCGAGGTAACTCTGGGAGTTGGAGGGCTTGTAATGGATATTGGTGGACAGTCTATCACCAGAAATTGAGACAGAGAGGTCAAGGAAGGAGAGAGAAGTGTCAGTGATGGACCATGTGAAAATGATGGAGTGGTGGAAATTGGAAGTAAAATTAATAATTTTTTCCAGGTCCAGACAAGAGCATGAAGTGGCACCGAAACAATCATCGATGTACTGGAGTAAGAGTTGTGGGAGGGGGCCTGAGTAGGACTGGAACAAGGAATGTTCCACATACCCCATAAAGAGACAGGCATAACTGGGGTTCATGAGGGTATCCATAGCCACACCTTTTATTTGGAGAAAGTGAGATGAGTTTAAGGAGAAATTGTTCAGTGAGAGAACAAGTTCAGCCAGATGGAGGAGAGTAGTGGTGAATGGGGATTGTTCGGGCCTCTGTTCGAGGAAGAAGCGGAGACCTTCAGACCTTCCCGGTGGGGGATAGAGGTGTAGAGGGATTGGACGCCCAAGGTGAAGAGGCAGTGGTTGGGGCCAGGGAACTGGAAATTGTTGATATGATGTAGGGCATCAGAGGAATCTTGACTCCATACTCTCTCCCATTGTCCATTCTCTTCCCACCGACATCTGCGATTTCTCTGATGGCCTACGTTATATCAGCAATTTCCAGTTCCCTGGCCCTAACCATCTCTTTATGGGGAATGTGGAATATTCCTTGTTCCAGTCCCACTCAGGCCCCTTCCCACGAATCTTTCTCCGGTGCATCGATGATTGATTCGGTGCCACTTCATGCTCTCATCTGGACCTAGAAAAAATTATTAATTTTGCTTCCAATTTCCACCCCTCCATCACTTTCACATGGTCCATCACTGACACTTCCTTTCCCTTTCTTGACCTCTCTGTCTCAATTTCTGGTGATAGACTGTCCACCAATATTCATTACAAGTCTACCAACTCCCAGAGCTACCTCAACTACAGCTCCTCACATCCTGCTTCCTGTAAGGACTCCATCCCATTCTCTCAGTTCCTTCGCCTTTGTCACATCTGTTCCAGTGATGCCACTTTCCTAAACAGTGCTTCTGACATGTCTTTCTTCTTTCTTAACCGAGGTTTCCTACCCACAGTGGTTGACAGGGCCCTCAACCGTGTCCGGCCCATCTCCCGCGCCTCTGCCCTTGCACCTTCCATTCCCTTTACTTCCCCCCTCCTCACCGTCCAAGGCCCCAAACACTCCTTTCAAGTGAAGCAGCATTTCACTTGCACTTCCCTCAATTTAGTCTACTGCATTCGTTGCTCCCAATGCGGTTTCCTCTACATTGGAGAGACCAAACGCAGACTGGGTGACCGCTTTGCGGAACACCTTCGGTCTGTCCACAAGCATGACCCAGACCTCCCTGCAATGATCTCCTTAATCAATACTGCCATCCTTCCTTTTCCCTCTTTCCTGTCTTCCCTGAACACCTTGCTTCCAGGTATATTTAACACCCAGCCCTGCCCTTCCTTAAGCCAGGTCTCTGTTAGAGCCAAACATCACATCTCCACACAGCAATCTGTGTTTGTAACTCACCAATCTTATTTACTGTACTCTGTGCATTCACAAACATGTACTGTAACCCTGATGTGAACTTTATAACTTTCCCCTGTACTCTGACACCGCCTATTAACTTACTATTCCCTATTTTAGTGCTGCCTATCTCTCCCAGTATTCTGTGCATCTTGTGCATTCCTCAGTGATATTATTTCCTGGTTCCCACACCCCTGCCAAGTTAGTTTAAACTAGTGTCACTGTTGCTGTTTCAATGTAGCAAAAGCCAGGCACAGTGTTAACTGAATTTGGCCAAAATTAAGGCAACTCCCCTAATCAAAACAAATTCAAAAATATTTCAGCAAAATAATGTGGATGCTAGAAATCTGAAATGAAAGTAGAAAAACACAGGCCCGGAAGCATCTGTTGAGAGAGAAGAGTTAACGTTTCAAATCTGTATGACTCTCCTTCCTCATACAGACATGATGAATAGTGTCTATATCAGTCACTAGCTCATTACATGACTCTGGGAGAATATGGATGCTGAAATTCTCTTGGACTCTATTTTGTATGTCTGTTTATATTAAAGTAACACCTGCCCCTCAAGTCATACAGGATAAACACTTACTCACTGAAGTTCCACTCATTAGCTTCAATGGTGGATCAGTTACTGTACAGATTATTTAGATGCAGAACCACCTCTTTTGTACTTGTTTTGCACGCAATTACTGTTATGTAGTAAATATAGCAGCTGATTTGTACACAGCAAGCTCCCACAAACAGCTATGAGTGGAATATGTTATTGAGAGAGAAATGTGTGAGCTGAGATTGTATTGAAATCTGGCAGTGGGGCTTGAACCACTCAGCCAAGCTGAGAGCAGTACCTTTTCAAAGCTGCACAGAGGGGTTAGTGGTGATGTAAATTTGAAGGGCATTTAAAATTGACAGAGCTTCACTCAGCTTTGTGTTGTGCTGTTGATCGTGTTTTTAACCTTTTAAAGGTTTCTTTTTCGTTGTTTTCGCTATAATTAGCTGAATGGGCTGATAGCCTTGCTGTGAAATCTGCGGCTGAGTTCTTGGGCGTTTAATTCCGTTGGTGAGGTGAGAGTGACTGCCCTGGACATCAAGGCAGCATTTGACCGCGTGTGGCATCAAAGAGCCTGAGCAAAACTGGACTTAATGGGGGAAAACTCTCCACTGGTTGGAGTCATGCCTAGCACAAAGGGAGATGGTTGTTGAGGGTCAATCATCTCAGTTCAAGGACATCACCGCAGGAGTTCCTAAGGGTAGTGCCCTCGGCACAACCATTTTCATCTGCTTCATCGGTGATCTTCTTTCCATCATAAGGTCAGAAGTGGGGATGTTTGCTGATGATTGCACAATGTTCAGTACCATTCGTGACTCCTCAGATACTGAAGCAGCCCATGTCCAAATACAGCAAGACCTGGACAACATCCAGGCCTCGGCTGACAAGCGGCAAGTAACATTCACACCATACAAATGCCAGGCAATGACCATCTCCAACAAGAGAGAACCTAACCATCACCCCTTGACATTCACTGGCATTACCATCACTGAATACCCCACTATCAACATACTGGGGATTACCATTGGCCAGAAACTGAAGTGGATTAGTTATATAAATACTGTGGCTACAAGAGCAGGTCAGAGGCTAGAAATCCTGTAGTGAGTAATTCACCCCCTGACTCCCCATAACCTGTCCACCAGCTACAAGGCACAAGTCAGGAGTGTGATGGAATACTCTCCACTTGCCTGGATCCAGGACAAAGCAGCCCACTTGATTGACAGCACATCCACAAACATTCACTCCCACCACCACCACCAGTGTGTAGTAGCAGCAGTGTGTACCATCTAGAATATGCATTGCAAGAATTCACCAAGGCTCCTTCGTACCTTCCAAACCCGTGACCACTACCATCCAGAAGGACAAGGGCAGCAGATAGACGGAAACACCACCACCTGGAAGTTCCCCTCCAAGCCACTCACCATCCTGACTTGGAAATATATCACTATTCCTTCAATGTCGCTGGGTCAAAATCTTGGAACTCCCTTCCTAACAGCACTGTGGGTGTACCTACACCACGTGGACTGCAGCGGTTCAAGAATGCAGCTCACCACCACCTTCTCAAGGGCAAATAGGGATGGGCAATAAATGCTGGCCCAGCCAGTGACACCCACACCCCATGAATGAATAAAAAATAACATAGCATCATTACCTGGAAAGTCAGTGTCTTTCCAGTTAGAAAAATTGTGGAGTGTGGGGAGCAGCAAAGGGTGAGGGGTTTGGGGCCAGGGGGTTCTGTGGTGGGTAAGGCTACTGAAACCATCATAAACTGTGAATCTGTTTAACACCTGCAGAGCTGAGATATTTGTACAAGTTGTTACGTGACATGAAAGATGTGGGAGTGCAACTTCTCAGTCAGTGTGAGTTGCACACACTGGGGAACAGCCTTTCTACTCTCCCATGTGTATATGCTAATAATACTGAACTTTATATAACAGGAAAGTTGCTATTGCCCCAGCTTCTGTTTCCTTAGCTGACTGTTACATTGGCCCTGCCCCCTTGTGGTAGCTCTAGTACTGCAAGGCCATTCTCTACAATGTAGGTTGAGGCCTAGTTTCAGCATGGGACCTGCTTTAGTCCTAATCCTGCTTTAGCACGTAGTTTATTGTTTAATTAGTTTTACCGCTGCTGTCTTCCCCAAAGTATTGAGTGGTTGCCAAGAAAGGTTGAGTTACAGTTGTGTATTTTTTTGTTTGTCAATCTGTCTGGAGTGTTCTGTTGAAAATTTGAGTGATCATTTTCAGGGCAGTTGGCTGGTAGGAATTAATCTGACAATCATCAGACTGATCTGGATTATCAGAGATGCCATCATCAAATGGGATGCTTCAGTAAATGTATTCGGCTTCCTGTATATCCAAAACTCTAAGTGAAGTCGAGGATTTATTAAGTTAGAAGTAAAGGAAAAACCTGGACAACAGGCCCAATAGAATTCAAACGGAAGAGACAATATTCACGTTCAAAGTGTGACCTGTGACATACTAATATGGTTTTCACCTGAAACATCAACTTACCCCATATCACTTTACAGATTTGGGCAGGTATTCAGTGCATTTCCAGCATTTGTGTTGGGGGGGAGTTCATCTTTTGTTGATCTGTGACTATCTAAATCAAGGCGATTGTGGCCCACTACACCAGGGTTCAGCAGAGACAGGGGTAAGGAAGCAGGAAATCAGGGACACTTTGTTAACCACTGTCTAGCAACATGAAATGGACTGGAAGGGGGTGATGAGGAGAAAATCAAACCCTATTTTGGCCCTGAGTCACCTGCCCACATTCCCTGTTATCTATTTTACAAACTCAAAAAGGAATCATAATCTTCATGAGGGCAGGGTAAAGGGGAAGGAATCAGACTGGCAGGGGAAAGCAGAGAAGAGACAGTATGTTGTTTGCTGTGGACTGGATGTGTGGTTGTGGCTTGCTGTCATGTCTACGGTTGGTGGGCAGTGTCGTTGTGCAGAATCTGATCATCGTAAAATTATTGTATGTAATTTGGTTTCGACGCCTTTCTTCAGTGTGATTTCCAGACCTGAGTATTGAGGAGTACTTTCTCTTTTGGACAGACTGGACACTTGGCCATGGAAACTTTGCTTTCACTTACATCCAAACGCGCTGGGGACTGGTTTAAGGAGGAACTCAGACTCCTCGGAGGATTGGATCACATAGTGGATAAAGGTACGTATGCAGCTGGAGCGGTTACTCTTGGTTTTAGATGGATTGACCCCAACATGAAAAGTTCTTATTTATGTAGCGCCTTTAATATAATGAAATGTCCCTGACCCAAGACACTTCACTGGAGCATTATAAAACAAAGTATGATGCCAAGTTTCACGAGATGTTAGGTCATATGGTCAAACACTCGGTCAAAGACGTGGGTTTGGAGGATCATCAAGAAGGAATGTGAGGTAGAGGGGCAGGTAAATGTAGGGAACGAATTCCAGAGCTTAGGCCCCAGTCAGTTGAAGGCATATCCAATGGTGAAGCAATTAAAATCGGCGATGCTCGAGACCAGAATTAGATGAGCACACAGATCTTGGAGGGTTTGGAGTTGGAGGAGATTTGAAAACAAGGATGAAAATTTTAAAATCAAGAAAGCTGCTTGAATGGAAACCGATATAAGTCAGCGAGCACAGAGGGTGATAGATGAACAGGACTTGGTGTTAGTTAAAACACAGGCAACAGAGTTTTGGGTGACCTCCAGTTTACGAAGTGTGTGATGTGGAAGACCAGTCAGGAGTGTGTTACAGTAGTCAAATCAGGTAACAAAGGCATGAATGAGGGTTTCAGCAGCTGATGAGCTGAGGCATGCGGTGTTATAGAGGTGGAAATAGACTATCTTCATGGTGTTACAATTTATCTCCTATTACAGACTGCCCATCGCCACACACATTCCTGAATCCACAGAATTCCCATAATGTCCTGGGCACAGCTATGTGCTGGATAATTAGATTAATTGGTTTTGAGCATTAGAAAATATTGCTTCACTTTTTTTGTCTGTGTCTCCGAACCTTAGCCTTGATTTTCCTTAAATTGTGGGACTCCAGGTTGGCTCCTGAGCAGTCTAGTGAAGCTATCAATAATTTGTATGTTAAATGTGCCTTGTTTTAAATTCTTGATGCCTGGGTGCTTCAACTTGCTGAGCTTGTCCATCCGGGTGGTTTTGGGTTCCAGCATCAGGATTTGTGTTGTCCCCTAGTGGAGACAGCAAGACCTGATTTTTGGACAGATTGTCACACACGTCACTTTTGGAGTTGATCCCTTTCTTGTTGCTACTGACTTATGCTTTAGTTGACCCAGGAGTGCCTAATGTGAGTCCTAACCAACTTCAATCTCTCTGTACCAACAGTAAAAGAATGCGTGGAGCAGTTGGGTGAGAATGAAGAGCAGGACAAACTGGTAGCATCGCTATGGGGTGCAGAGCGCTGTTTACGTGTGCTGGAGAGTGTAAGTGTTACAGAGATCAATAGTACAAATTTTAATTTGCCTCTTGGATGAGGGAGCCACATCTTCACAGCCTGACGAATGTGAAGGCAGACGGGTGGAGGAGTCACCCAGAGCCATCTCAGTTTCTTGTGGTCAGTCGTACAGGCTTGATTAGGCTGCATTCTGATATCATGGGACTGCTAACAATATAAATCTGGTTCTCGGCTTCTTGTCATGTGGTCTGCAGCAGTATGCAGCAACACTGCCCCAAAATCTGCTCCAGTTACTGAGTAGAGTAAGCAGCTTTATTGAATCTCACATCTAAATGCAATATCCTTGCTCCAGGTCAGGCAAAGTTTACCCAATATCCACACCTTTCTTGGCTAAATAACATTGTGCTGAACCTTTATGGGTAGAAGGTGTCCTGGTCCTTAAGAACCAGGGCACCTGACGACTAAGCCTGATGCTTCTTCATAGCACCAGCAGCAACTGAACCCAGTACTGGGGGCAGGGTAAAGCCTATGGGTTGTGCAGGAAAACTTCTAAATGCTTAGGATCAAATTTTGCAGGCAGCATGCCCAATTTAAGAGAAGCAGTGTTCATTTTGTGGGAAATTGTAGCTGTTGATTGCTGTCCCAGCATTCCATTCTGCATCTTCTTGTCGAGCAACCCTTGGTTTAAAAGTTGAATCCTGAGCTTGAATACTGTACATGTGCTTAATGGAGCCCTTGCCAATATTACAAGGTCTCCTTCATCTTCCTTCCACTCCAAGTTTGAATGTGCACTGGAGAAAATTAACTGCCTGGCTTAATTTATTTATTTTCATCAGGTTACAGTTCACAATCCAGAAAACCAGGGCTACCTTATAGCGTACAAAGACTCCCAGCTCATCATCTCTTCTGCCAGGTAAGTAACTTTGTATGTTTTGGCAGAAGGGTGTCCTTACGACACAAGTTTGTATGGATACTTATAGGGACATGTCATGGAAATAAGGACAAATTGTGACTTTTTTTGGAGAAAACAGATTTACTTTTGATTTTTGCATTTATTGTAACGTTTACTGCTATGGTAGTTTTTGGACAATCATCAATGGGACAGCAAGACAGATTGGCAAACAAAAAATACTTGATACAAGACAAAAAGAAATGCTCGCTGTTAATATGTGGTGTGGATGGCCATGTCAACATGAATTCCTGAATCTGCACACAGCAGGCACCTCATATCTGAGTTAATGTCCCACCCTAACCTAGCTGCTAATCCCTTGATTCATTATACATCAGTGAGGCTTTACCTCTTTGTTCAGCCATGTACTTTTCAACCCCAAACCGCAATCTTAGAACGCAAAAGGAGACCATTCGGCCCACTGTGCCAGTGCCAGCTCTTTGAAAGAGCTATTCAATTTGTCCTATTTCCCAGCCCTTTCCCCTTAGTCCTGTAATATTTTTCCCTTCAAGTATTTATCCAGTTCTCATTTGAAAGTTATTCTTGAATCTGCTTCCAACATCCTTTCAGGCAAGTGCATTCCAGATAATCATAACTCGCTGTGGTTTTTAAAAAAAATTTCCTCGATACGTCTTGTGCTTGTGCCAATTACCTTAAATCTGTGCTCTCTGTTCACTGAGCCTTCTGCCCTTCAGAATAGCTTCTTAATTATTATGTGTTTCCATTACAGTTACTGTTGTAGGAAATGCGGCAACCAATTTGTGCGCAGCAAGCTCTCGTAAACAATAATGTGCCAATGACCGGGTAATCTGTTTTTCTTATGTTGATTGAAGGCTAAATATTGGTCAGGACACTGGAGTTAACTCCTCTGCCCTTCAAAATAGTGCTGTGGAATTCTGTGACCATCTGAGAGGGCTCAGTTTAACGTTTCATCTGAAAGAGATGTCCATCAATGCAGCACTCCTTCTACTGCACTGAAGTGTCAACCTTGATTTTCATGCTTAAGACCTGGAGTGAGACTTGAACTCAACCTTGAGACCCAGGGATAAGCACATTGCCATCTGAGCCACAGCTCACATGCAAGGATCCCAGATGCTTTTTAATAGCCTTTTCAACTTCTCCTACAGCCTTCAGAGATTTGTGAACATACACCCACAGGTTCCTGGACCCCCTTTAAATTTGATCCATTTAGTTTATATTGGCCTATCTCATTCGTCCTACTAAAGCATCACTTCAGCCTTCTCTGTGATGAATTTCGTCGGTTAGGTGTCTGTCCTTTTTACAAGTCTCTGTTCTCTTGATGTCTGTTGTCATCCTCCACACTATTCACTTAATTGAAGTTTCTTCTTATCTACAAACTTTGAAATTATGAAATTGTGTACCCAAGTCCAAGTCAACAAAGAGCAGTAGTCCTAATACCAACTCTGAGGTTCACCATCATGTACTTTGTCAGCAAGAAAAACAACTCTTCAGTTCTCTGTTTTCTATCCCTTAGGTAATTTTGCATCCAGGTTACCATTGCCCCTTTAATCCCATGGGCCGTAATTTTGCTAACAAGTGTATTGGTGCTAATTTGTCCAACACCTTTTGAAAGTCTATATTAACAAAATCAATTACACTAGCCTCAACAACCTCCTCTAAAACTTTATCAAAGAACTCAACAAGTTAGCCTTTACTCTTAACGCATCCAAACTAACTTTCATTTATCAGCCATATCTCTCCAGGTGGCAGTTAGCTTTTTCCCAGATTTTTTAGGAACACTGTGCTTCAGTTTTCCCACCACTGGCATTCCACTGACTGGCTTATAGTTACCTTTTTTAAACAGTTATGTAACATCTGTAACCCTCCAGTCCTCTGGAACTAATCCCATATTTAAGGAAGAAAGTGGCCAGAGATTGTCATTTCCTCCTTGATCCCCACAGTATCTTCAGGAACATCCCATCTGGATCCGGTAATTTTTCTACTTTCAGCACTGCTGACTTTTTAAGTACCTCCTATTTTTATTCTGCTCAATATTGTTACTGCCTCTCTTATGAACCTTTGTCATAAGCCTCATTTTTTCTGTGTTTCCAAATTTAGTTTAAACCCTCATCCACAGTACACGTGCATAGGTCCCAGCTCCGAGGTGCTCACCTACTTTCAAGCCCCTCCTGCCCCGGAACTGGTCACATTGCCTCCCTCCTTCACCATTTCCTCAACCATGTGCTGACCTGTTTTACCCTACAATTCCTGTACTCACTGTCTTGCTGTACAAGGAGTAACCTCAAGTTTGATGCCTCACAAGTGTTGTGTCCTGGCCTGGAACCTTTAATAGTCTGAGTGGCACCATCAAAGGGCATGATATAGTCTGCATAACACTGGGCTCAATACTCCGAGTGGCATGATACTTGCACTGCTGCTTAAATATTGGGTGTCTGCTTAACACTGTTATTGCCTACACACAAGGTTTAGTATATCCATTAGCTTATTGGAATCAATGATAGAACTAGATTTGGAGTAGTTTCGGCGGGGGGTGGGTGCTTAAAAGAAAGGATAGATGACTGGGACTAAATTTAAAGCTTTTTTCAGAGAGCCAGCACAGATGCAATGGGTTGCATGACCTCCTGTGTTGTAAGTTTCAGTGAAGTTGGAATTTGCTCAGTACCAGGAAGCCTGAAACCACACCTGTGCTGCCTGTATTGTTGGTCCTTAATTTCATGTTAACTGGAATTTAATTGAGCTCCTTACTGGAAGTGAGCTTGATGTATAATCACTAAGTTACATGAAAGAGCAGCTTTATTCTTGCGGGTACTGTGGCTAAGCTTCATTAGTAGAGAATTGGCTCTCGATCTGGGCAGAGGGAAAAAAGACAAAATAAGAAAATAAACCAGTAAAGGAGGAAATGAAGCTCATGTTTTGTCTTCTGCGTGGACCAGAGCAAGTGAACCAGGTGTTCAACATTACTGCAGTGCAGTTATTGCAAATCAGAGACTGTCATCAGCTTGTGTGCCCAGCCCTCCCCTTGCTAAATTTTCAATTGTGGTTGAGTGACTTTGCTCCTTTTGGATTAATCCAGTAGGCTTTATGGCGGAGTAAGAAATCTCACCAATGGGGAGTGGGTATTCTTTTTATTTTGTTTTTTTTTTTCTCTGCAATTCACTTTTGTTTTCTAACAAAGTTTTTAAAAATAATCTTCAGTTTGAAGCCTTCTGTGAAAAATCTGACTGCTGAGCAGCTAGCCTGAAGTCTGTTCTTGCTGATCTACTGTTAGTGCTGTCTTACTGCCCCTGTCTACTGTGCACTGTGACTTTTTTCAACTGGGATGTTTCTGCTGCCAGCAATTCTCTGATAGACACAGGCAGCTGGCTGATTCTAACTGGCATCAGCAGGTTTGAATTGGCCCAGCCACAATGGAGCATGATTTGTCCATTGCCTTACGTCACTGTTCTCTAGTACCTGACCCCAGTCAGTCATTGAGAGTGCAGTGACAGAAGAACACTTATTTTCTGGTTGCCTAGTTTCTTTTGGTCTGACATCTAGATTAGCAGTCAGCGTGCTCAGTTCCTGTTGCAGATGTGCAATCACTCTTCTACTAATGTGTTTTCCTTAATCCTCGGTCTTTTCTTTCTCTGCCAGCTCCCTGGAAAGAGAAACCTACCCTGGTTGCCTGCCTCTGACCAAGAGGTGGTGCAGTTTGAGCCTAGTGAGCTATGTATTTTCTTCCAGTTCTGCTAGTTTTCTACATTTAACCACTGAGTGGCACTCCATCCAATTGCAGAATAAAACACAACACAGAAATGCGCTCTCCATTCTCTGATGTACTCCTCTGGAAAAAGGAAGTCCGAACCATTCTCACATCTTAAACAGCAACAAAAGCAGTCTGTTCTTTAGTGATTTAGTATCTTTAATAGCTTCACAGGAGTATTATAAAAGTAATTTTGATACTGAACCATTCGAAGCGATGTTAGAACAGATGGCCAAAAGCTTGGCCGAAGAGGTAAATTTTAATGAGCTTTGTAAAAGAGGAAAGGGATGTCGAGAGAATTGGGGAGGGCATTCCAGAGCTTGGGTCCCAGACAGCTGAAGGGACAGCTGCCAATTGTGGAAAAATATAAAACCTTAAGAGCTTGTTCAGATGCACCAAGAATACAGGGCCTGGCCATTTTCATATAACTAACTGTATGACGAAAGATGATCTAAGGTGGAATACACAGAATACAATGGAACCTAGAGAGGCTGAAAGAAGTAACTGAAGAAAACGAAGCACGAAAAGATAAGGATACCATCAACATGAATGTGTAATGGAAACAGATTAAAGAATCTGACAAGGAAGAAGGGGCAAACGGCACAGAGTTTTTAAGCGGAAACTGGATCAAGAAGCCTTGGGCTATGTCTGCAATGTTGCAAAAGATGGAAGAAAGGAAAAAATGGAAGAATGTCAATACTGAAGGCGGCAAGCTGAGATACAGAACAATGAGTTAAGAGAAACAGAAATGGCACGAAAACAGTGGATGAAAGAGCAATATAATGTAGTCAAAGAATTAGATTTACTGGGGAGGGTAGACCTTCTGTATGCAAAAACAAAGGAGACCTGTGGTACTCAGCATAAAGGACTGAAAACAACAGCAATAGAGAGTAAGAAAGGTGTTTTATTAGCAAACCCAATGGAAGAAGCATATTGAACTATATGCAAAGAATTAAAAACCTGAAATGGTTGAGCTGGAAGAGAATAATGTTGACATCAATTTCATTGGGCCAGAAATACTAGAGAGCAACAATAAATTATATAAAAATTGGAAAAGTGGCTGGAATAGATGAAATACCTACAGAGTTGATTAAAAATGTGGGGATGAACTAAGATGTGCAAAAATACTTACATATCAGGAGAATGGCCAGAGGACTTCATGCAGACAATGCTGATCATGCGAAGAAAGAAACCAGTGACATGTTTTGACATCCGTACAATTAACCTGATTGTCCATGCATCGGAGGTTTTGAGAATTGTAGCAGAGTGGATGGGAAGGCACAAAACTACATCAGATGACCAGTTTGGATTCCAGTGAGAAAGAGGGGTGAGAGAAGTAATTGGCATTATAAGATTAAGATGAGTGAACACAGTTTAGAGTTTGGACAGGAGTTATGTTTGTTTTGTAGATTTTGAAAAAGCATTCAATCAGGTTGACTGGGTTAAACTCTTGACATTGGAGAGATAGACAGCTCATAAGAAACTGTACATGGGGCAACCAGCGACAAAGAGTGGCCAACCAAGAGTGGTCAGAACCATGTGTAATTGGAAGAGGAGTTCGACAAGAGAGTTGTTTATCACCAGCCGTCTTCAATGTCTATGCAGAAGCAATGATTTTAAAAGTGTTTGAACTCAGAATCTGGTTAAGATTGGGAGTGTGAAATATAACATCAGTTAGATTTGCAGATGACAAAGCACTTGTAGCAAGCACAGAAAAAGGATTCCAAGAACTAGTAGATAGACTAACAGCAGGCACGAACTTTGAAATGAAAGTGAACATTGGCAAAACCATGTAATGCACATCTCAAAATTGCCAAGAAATATTCATATCTTCATAGAAGTAAGGGAACTTGAACAGGTGCAAGAATTAAGTATTTAGGAGGCATGATTTCCACTAATGAAAGGTGCAAGAAAGAAATAAGAACTAGGATAGCAACGGGAAAAGTTGTATTTAGTCAGAAGAGATGGTTGCTGACCAGAGGGCTGAATAAAACAACTCAAGCAACTTGTAAAGAGCTTGATTTGGAATATTCTTTTATATGGATGTGAGACTTGGACCTTATGGAAGGAGGAGACTAACTTGCCAAATAACTTTGAAATGTGGATTTGGAGGAGAATGGAAAGGGTCAGCTGGACTGAAAAAGCAACAAATGAAGAAGCTGTGTGGTGAGTGAATGAATAAACTTGCTGAATGTAATTTGGAACAGAGACTGGGCAAGGCACACCTTAAGAGGAAATGGGACTAGTTAGAAATATTATGGACAGAAGATTTCAAGGAAAACTAGGAAGGAAAGAAATATCAATACTAGATGGCTTGAACATTAAAGGAAGTCATTTGAAAATGAAAAGATTGACACAGGATTGAGACATGGTGAATACTACAAGCCAAGAGACCTGCCTTCAGGAAGAGCACATAATAATGAGCTGTATTAGATTGCACCAGAATTAATGTTGAGTATCTGAGTACTTTCTGCATTTAATTGGCTGCAATAGACTTTATAAGTTTCAGTATTATTTCTAATTTATAATCAACCCTAAAGTTACACTGGAATGGTACTACTAGGTGAATGTGGTTTGTGTCTCTTTACTAGGGCCGTGGAGTTGTGAAATAAGTAATAGTGGGGAAGGCCACTATAGTAGTTAGTATAAAGGATTCAAGACACTTTATGAAACCTTGGTTAGACCGCACAGCTGTCCATATTCTAAAAAGGAGCAGAAGAGAAGGCACAAAATAAAATAATTTACAAGATTGGGACCAAAGCACGATTATTCCTAGCAGGAAAGACTGAACAGACTGAGGCTTTTTTCTCTTGATAAAGAAGGTTGAGGGATGACCTGATCAGGATCTTTAAAATTATGGAGGGTTCTGTAAGGTTATTGTAGAGAGATGTTACCACTTGTAGGGGGAGTCTGAAACTAGATACAAGTCTGCAATAAATTAGTCAGGAATTCATGAGAAATCTTTTTATTTGGTGGTTAAAATGTGGAACTTGCTACCTCAGGGAGGAGTTGAGGCAACTAGCATAGATGTGTTTAAGGGGAAGTTAAATAAGTGCATAAGAAAGGTATAGAAGGTTACACTGAGACAGTGAGTTAAAGTAGGTTGGGAGCAGGCTTGTGGGGCATAAAAAATGGTACAGACTAGTTGGTCCAACTGGCCTTTTTCTGTGTTGTAAAATTCTATGAATAATGAATATACCTAAAGGATAATAAAATTTCACAGCGCTGAAGCAAGTCATTCAGCCCTTTGTGCCTGTGTTAATTGTGTATCAATTGTGTTTAATTATACACAAGTCGAGGGCATTAATTGAGGTTTCACTTGAACGCTTGAAAGAGACTGGAGTGGCTGAGTTAGGAGATACATGCTTGTGTTTCATTCAGTAAATATAAGACTGAGTAAAGATTGGTTCCAGTATCACCCTTCACCGACTGGCTTTCTGGAATTGAACGTTTGGACCCATTTTTGAAAGAGCTCTCTGATTAGTCCCACTTCACTGCTCTTTCCCCTTGGCCTTGCAAAATTTTCCCCTTCATGTATTTACCCCATTCCCTTTTGAAAATTACTATAAGATTATAAAATTATTATAGGATCCTGCGGGAGCTTGACAGGGTGGATACTAAAAGGATGTTTCCCCTTGTGGGAGAGACTAAAACTAAGGGACAAGTTTAAAAATAAGGGGTCTCCCATTTAAGACGGAGATGAGGGGACATTTTTCTGCTGAGGGCCGTGAGTCTTTGGAACCCTTCCCAGAGAGTGAGGCGGGGTCATTGAATTTTTTACGGCAGAAGTAGGTAACAAGGGAACTAACAGTTTTCAGGTATAGGCAGGAATGTGGATTTGGGACCATGATCTTGTTGAATGATGGAGCAGGCTCAAAGGTCTAATTCGTATGTTTGGATGTATTGAGGCTGCTTACAGCATCCTTTCAGGCTGCATTTGGAGAGTGAAATATTTTACTCTGCACCCTTTGAGGTACCACTAAATAATAAGAAACCCATGTGAGGCCATTGGTTTGAAATTACTGTCACCATCACTGTTTCATTGAGTCACCTGTGGAAACCTAGAACAGTTTCTTCATGGAGTCAGGTGTATTGGTCACTTTCTAGAGTGAAAAGCAGACTTTTATGTTGATCATTACACTGAAAGTGGTTAAAGCTAAGGCGACATATCTTATAGGACTGAATATCTCTTGGTAAGTTTGATCTCCAGCCTGAAATAATTATTCGTTATTCCCAGTCTGAATATTGCTATTTGTCATGCCAGTTTCAAGGAATGAATTTTAGCAGGATGCTTCTCCCAAACCCCGCGGAGCTGCCTGTTAGCCGCTGATGATGTTGCCTTATTGTCACGAAGGCCATGGAGAGGATTCCAACTTTGAAATAAATACAGTAAGGCTGAAGCACATTGGGATAGAATCTTAGGTTTGACACAGCTCTTTTATCTGTTTTCAGAGGCCCCCAGGGATAGAAAGAGCTCCTGGTTTGTTTTGTATTGCACACAATATATTGGCTTGTTTATGAATGCGCTTCTGTCTCTAATCTGATTAGTGGCAAAGTGGAGCTCTCACAGATGCTGGAACAGATCTGACACTGTGAACCCTCCCTTTGCTTTCTATTTCAGAGGCTGTGCCAGTGCCATTTACATTCATAGGGGAACAGCAGGTCAGGAAGGTAGCCAAGAGCCAGTAAATTGGTTAATTATATTCATGTCATGTCTTGGAAATTATTTCAATCTCAAAACAAATGTATTACTTGATTGTAGTTTTTAAAGTAATTTCACCATGCACGGTATCATTTCATCAATGTTCTTTCTGTGCCCAAATAACTTGGAAAGCACTTTGTTAATTTATCTGCTGCTGTAGATTAACTTCCAAGTGCAGCACTTTCATCTTCTCCTCACCTTGCAATTCTGAAGCCAGGGGGCGTAGGAGGGGGGAGTGTGGCCCTCCCTTTCCAGTAGAGCTGGTCTCAAAGGCAACCTCATTCCTTGTTGGTCAAAGATTTGATTTGATCTTGGTATGGTGGCGATGCTGAGAAGGCTGGCATTGGTGCCCATCCTGGGACCCCTTGAGTTGGTGATGGTGGATCCTCTTGTTGAACCTGCTGCAGTCTGTGATGCTCTCCTCATGGTGTCAGGCAGGGAATTCCAGGATAAGTATGTGATTTTGCAGGGAAGTCCGAGTTGATGGCCTTCTCCTTCATTGCTGAAAGTCACAGGGAAGGGAAGTGATGGTAAAGAAACCTTGCCCAGTTGCTGCCATGCATCTTGTAGATTGTGTCACTGCTGCCACTGTGCACTTGTGCCAGAAGGAGTGGATATTGAGACTGGTGGTCCTGGATGCCTTTGAGTTTTTTGTTGGAGCTGCACCCATCCAGACAAGTACTTTTTTATTTGTTCACAGGATGTGGGTATCGCTGGCTGGGCCAGCATTTATTACCCATCCCTAGTTGCCCTTGAAAGTGGTGGTGAGCTGCCTTCTTGAGCTGCTGCAGTTCATGTGGTGTAAGTACACCCAGAGTGCTGTCAGGAAGGGAGTTCCAGGATTTTGACCCAGCGACAGTGAAAAAATGGTGATATATTTCCAAGTCAGGATTGTGAGTGGCTTGGGGAACTTGCAAGTGGTGGTGTTCCCATGTGTCTGCTGCCTTTGTCCTTCATGGTGGTAGAGGTCACGCTTGGAAAGTGATGAATATTCCACCATGTTTGTGGCTAGCCTTGTAGATGGAAGACAGGCTTTGAAGAGTCAGAGGAGAGCCACCTGGAGTACTCAGCCTCTGACCTCAGCTTGTAGCCATGATATAGCTGTCGCTGGCCCAGTTCACCAACTGGTCAACAGCAACCCCCAAGATTCAGTGATCAAGTTGAGAGAGGATGGCTGTACTTTCTTCTGGAGATGGTCATTACCTGGCACTTAAGATCAGATATAGTTCTCTGCATTCACAGAAACAAACCTGTACTGCAACAGAAATGTACTTGAGCAATTCTAAACTTTTTAAGTTACACAACAGCAGTGGAAAGACTGAAGAAGTTAAGGTTTTACTTAGAGCAGAGAAGGTTAATGAGATGTATTAGGGGTGTTCAAAATTGAGGGGTTTTGATAAAACAGATGAGAAGAAACTGTTTTCACAGGTAGGATGGTTAGTAACCAGAGGGAACAGATTTAAGGTAATTAGCAAAAGATGAAAAAAAATGGCACAAGTTGTGATCTGGAATACGCTGCGTGAAAGGACAGTGGAAGCAATTTCAATAGTAACTTTCAAAAGAAAATTGGTTAAATGCTTGGGAAAAAAATGACAAGTTAATGGAGAAAGAGCAGGGGACTAATTGGATAGTTCTTTCAAAGAGCCAGCACAGGCATGTTGGACTTAATGGCCACCTGTGCTGTGTTGTTCTGTGTGTAAGAATGGAATAAGCTACTTTCTATATTGAGATGATACTGTGTGACACATTGGTCACATAGACTACAGTACTTTATGTTTACATGTTTTAACATTTTCAACCCAATTCCCCACCCGTGAATAAAAACCAAACACACATTTGGAGGTGAACAGTAAATTAACAGTAATTATGAACTTTGCAATTCTCAGTGTGTAGACTAGAGACATTTGAGCTATCACTGAACGTGACAAATCCTTGCCGATCTGCAGTAGTAATTTTCAGTTTTTGTTTCTCTCTGCTTCTTCCTTTTGCCTGTCTTTTGCTCTTTACCTTTGTTTCTCTCCTCTTTCTCTCTCATCGTATCCTTCCCTCATTAAGCAATTATCTTGTGTGCTGCTTTTTTTCTTTTGTCAGTGTTTCTGGGCTAAGCCTGTGATCTCTCAAGGAAGTGTGCGGGTTTTAGGTCAGGATACGCGTGCCGTGCTCAATATGGAATTGTTGCCATCTGCTCGGCAGCCAACTGTCACATACCATTAGGCTGATGGTCAGCAGGCATCACAGTTACACTGCTGACTTGTCCTTCGGTCCCTAAGAATTAGGACTAAACTCATTTGAATACAGTCAAGTGATGTCAAGTTAATTTTAGCTTGACTTTTTCATTTGAGGGCAACCTGGTATCTGGGATGGGAAGTATTATCAGCCCAGAAATTAGGAATAATTCTTTATTCCATTGGGCGCTTCAACAGGATGTTCACCATTGCTGTTGTTGGCAGGGGTGGTGAAACACTTCCTTTTGCTGAGCGCACACCATTGAACCTGGTCAGGTATGGAATGGCCTGTGTAAGTGCAATACGTTCAGGATCGGCAAACAAAGAATTTTGTCCAACCAAAACTAGATTAGACACCAATAAAATATATAGAGCATAAAAAGCAAGGATGTGTATGATGTATTTTCTGCCATAGTGACAACACCCTGGGTTTGGAATGGATCAGGTGATCAGACTTTATACAAGGAGCACTGGTTGTTTTTCCATATAAATGCCACATTTTAAAATGAAGCAAAAATGTACCTTGGCTTCCAAAGTGGTCACCACCTCAAATGTCTCCTGCATAGTAAGAGTAAAATTCTAAAACACATCTTTAGCCTCAAATTGGAGCAGATAATGAGATTTTTTTCAGTATATGCAGTCTCTTTAAAAGCACCAGGAATTAAGGATATCTTAAAAAAAAGGGCGGAGAGTTTCCGATTTGTGGGAAGTTGTCTGATCCCCAAATTGTGCAGAAAATATTATAGGAAAGTTTGCATAGTAAGGAACCATTTTAGCCATCTTGCCACTGTGATTGCATGCTCCATTGGTGAGCCTAACAGAATCTCGGTGTTTGACAGACTGTGAATTGCTTTTGAAGTTTAGTGACCATTGTGGATACCACATTTATGTCTAATTTTGAAATGTGGCATTTTTATCTGACGGCACCGATTACTACTGTTATAATGTATGATTGCCTGTTCATTTCCAAATCCAGATTGTAACCAAAGTTTTTTTTAACCTTTATGGCCTAGTCTGTGTGGTTTTATAGGTTTTGTTTAATGATCGGGATGTGATTTCATTCTGTGACTGTCGACAGATGACTGCTGAATCAGCATGTCTTTGCCCTTTGCCGAGAGTCAGAGCATTTAATGTTCCATTGCTGCATTAAGATTAGTGTGTAGATTACTTGGTGCTTCCCCTAGGAAGCAAGTATTCAAAGCAATGCCTGCAGTATTTCAATCCATTACAGTAATTAGGCTGTAACTTAGTAAATCATTTTCAATAATGCAGGGCTTGAAATTGCCAGGGTAAGTTATCTATCTGCTCCACTGTGTGCATGAAATGGATGTATTTAAAGGAAGTGGGCTCAGGTGGTCTGTCTAATTCAACAACCCATTGATCTGTGGGACGAGTTTGAGGAATGATTTGTGGAGCCATGTGAGAGAGATGACTTAGTTTTTGTATGCATATTGTCTGTCGGTGAGATCTCTTAGCATATTGTCACTAGTTTTCCTTGTTTTAAAGGTTTTAAAATGCAGAAATCTGTTGCATTGTGAACGTGAGAAAGAGGAACTGGGTAGATGTGATTCTTGATAGAAGCACATTGTGAATTCTATGAGTTAGAGAAAAGTTACATGCTGCAGGAGAGTCAGGCAAGGCCACTGTAGTACACCTGTCAGCTTTTGATTGTTGCTGGTCCCCCTGTTATCCCAGTCATGAGCAGCAGGGTGATACAAAAAGGGAGCAAATGGAAAAATATAAACTTGGTTAAAATGTGGATTTTTACATGTACTAGAAAGTAAGTGTTTACATTTATAAACCCTGAGAAAATTGTTTTCTCATTTTTTAACCATTAGATTTAAACATTGTTTTCCAAGTGCTACAATCGTGTGCGACTGACTGACTGAATTGTAATCTATTTTAGGTTGCATGATTTAAACAGTTTAATGTGAACCAAGCCACAGATCTCCAGATATACTGCCCTCCCTTCTCCTGATGCCTTGTTAAATGTGCTTTACCTGCAGGGCTTTGCGACATTGTGAGCAGCTGATCGCGCGATATAACCGGGAAGAAAACAAGGTTTGCATGGCAAACAGTAATTCCCTACCACAGTACAGTGCCTCCAGTCATACTGGCAAAGCGGTTGAGGACTGCATGAGAGCAATCTTTGGAGTCTTGTTAAATTTGACCAATGACAATGGTAAGTTTCTAAATGGAAGAACCATATCTGCTTCCTGCCACATGGTTCAAAATTGAATTAACAATACATGAAATGCTGAGTCTTGAGAACATGATTTGTGGTGAGCAGCCCATGGGCTCCCCTGCTAGACTGTGGTCTGATTAAAATGGAACTGGCATAACATTACACTAGGATAACAGGAACTAAAGGTTATTTGTTCAACTTGTGTTATTTTTCTCCCATGAGTTCTTTGAAGGAAACAATATTTTGTGCACCATTGTACCCTTACCTTAGTGTCTTAGTATGCTGAGTTGAAAATAATTGTAAAATATAGTGGTGCTTTTTAAACTGAGTTGTTACGTAATTAATTCAACTGTTATTGAATAAATATACTCCTTATATTGTGTATCCCTGCCCTTACTTTAGGTTTTCAGTGTTTGTTGGGACTTCAGATTGTCAGCAATGTTCAACTGCATTCACAGAATCAGTCACTGGAGCACAGAAGGAGGCCATTCAGCCCATCAAGTCCATGGTGGCTCTCTGTAGAGCAAACTAGTCTCTCATTCCCCCACTCTTTATTCCCATAGCCCTGCAAGTTTATTTTCTTCGAGTGCCTAGCCCAACTTCCTTTTGAAATCATTGTTTGTCTCTGCTTTTCTGTTCACCTTAACTAAACCTGTCATAATCTTGTACAAATCTATCAAATGTCCCCCTCGAGCTGCTTTGCTCTAAGGAGAACAACCCCAGCTCCACAGCCTAACCCTGTAGCTAAACTCGGTCTTCCCTGGAACCATTCTGGTAAACCTCCTCCACCCTCACATCCTTCCTAAAGTGTGACCAGTACTGGACACAGTACTCCTGTTGTAACTTCCCTAAAGTAGTTGTACTCAATGCCTCTATTTATGAAGTCCAAGATCCAACATGTTTAGCTTGCTATTCTCTCAACATGTCCTGCTACCAAGGTCCCTCAGTTCCTTTACACTGAAGTACTGTGCCATTAAGTCCATATTGCCCCTCCATTTTCCTTCTCCCAAAATGTATCACATCACACTTCTCTATATTAAATCCCATCTGCCCTTTCTGCTAGCCTATGTCCTGTTGCAGTCAGTTGGTGATATTCCCACTGTCTGCCACACTTCCAAATTTAGTATCATTGGCAAATTTTGAAATTCTATTTTATTCCAATAAGCAAGTTATTCATATATACGTACCAAAAAAGCAATGGTCCGAGCACTGATCCTTGGAGAACACTCTCTCTCTCTGCAGGTCTCTCTCTCTCGCCCTGCTTGACTCTCCGTCTGTGTCACTCCCTCTCTCCCTCCCTCTCGCCCTGCTTGTGTGTGTCTCTCTCTCGCCCTTTCTGTCTCTATCGCCCTGTCTGTCTCTCTCTCTCTCGCCCTGCTTGACTCTCCGTCTGTGTCACTCCCTCTCTCCCTCCCTCTCGCCCTGCTTGTGTGTGTCTCTCTCTCGCCCTGTCTGTCTCTCTCTCTCGCCCTGTCTGTCTCGCTCTCTCTCGCCCTGTCTGTCTCTCTCTCTCTCGCCCTGTCTGTCTCTCTCTCTCTCGCCCTGTCTGTCTCTCTCTCTCTCGCCCTGTCTGTCTCTCTCTCTCTCGCCCTGTCTGTCTCTCTCTCTCTCGCCCTGTCTGTCTCTCTCTCTTGCCCTGTCTGTCTCTCTCTCTTGCCCTGTCTGTCTCTCTCTCTTGCCCTGTCTGTCTCTCTCTCTTGCCCTGTCTGTCTCTCTCTCGCCCTGTCTGTCTCTCTCTCGCCCTGTCTGTCTCTCTCTCTTGCCCTGTCTGTCTCTCTCTCTTGCCCTGTCTGTCTCTCTCTCTTGCCCTGTCTGTCTCTCTCTCTTGCCCTGTCTGTCTCTCTCTCTCGCCTGTCTGTCTCTCTCTCGCCTATCTGTCTCTCTCTCGCCTATCTGTCTCTCTCTCGCCCTGTCTGTCTCTCTCTCTCGCCCTGTCTGTCTCTCTCTCTCGCCCTGTCTGTCTCTCTCTCTCGCCTGTCTGTCTCTCTCTCTCGCCCTGTCTGTCTCTCTCTCTCGCCCTGTCTGTCTCTCTCTCGCCCTGTCTGTCTGTCTCTCTCTCTCGCCCTGTCTGTCTGTCTCTCTCTCTCGCCCTGTCTGTCTGTCTCTCTCTCTCTCTCTCTCGCCCTGTCTGTCTGTCTCTCTATCTCTCTCTCTCGCCCTGTCTGTCTGTCTCTCTCTCTCTCTCTCGCCCTGTCTGTCTCTCTCTCTCTCTCTCTCTCTCTCTGGCCCTGTCTGTCTCTCTCTCTCTGGCCCTGTCTGTCTCTCTCTCTCTCTCTCTCTCTGGCCCTGTCTGTCTGTCTGTATCTCTCTCTGGCCCTGTCTGTCTGTCTGTCTCTCTCTCTCTGGCCCTGTCTGTCTGTATCTGTCTGTCTCTCTCTCTCTCTCTCTCTCTGGCCCTGTCTGTCTGTCTCTGTCTGTGTCTCTCTCTCTCTCTCTCTCTCTCTCTGGCCCTGTCTGTCTGTCTCTCTCTCTCTCTCTCTCTGGCCCTGTCTGTCTGTCTCTCTCTCTCTCTCGCCCTGTCTGTCTGTCTCTCTCTCTCTCTCGCCCTGTCTGTCTGTCTCTCTCTCTCTCTCGCCCTGTCTGTCTGTCTGTCTCTCTCTCTCTCTCTCGCCCTGCCTGTCTGTCTGTCTCTCTCTCTCTCTCTCGCCCTGTCTGTCTGTCTCTCTCTCTCTCTCTCGCCCTGTCTGTCTCTCTCTCTCTCTCTCTCTCTGGCCCTGTCTGTCTCTCTCTCTCTGGCCCTGTCTGTCTCTCTCTCTCTCTCTCTCTCTGGCCCTGTCTGTCTGTATCTCTCTCTGGCCCTGTCTGTCTGTCTGTCTCTCTCTCTCTGGCCCTGTCTGTCTGTATCTGTCTGTCTCTCTCTCTCTCTGGCCCTGTCTGTCTGTCTCTGTCTGTGTCTCTCTCTCTCTCTCTCTCTCTCTCTCTCTGGCCCTGTCTGTCTGTCTCTCTCTCTCTCTCTCTGGCCCTGTCTGTCTGTCTCTCTCTCTCTCTCTCTGGCCCTGTCTGTCTGTCTCTCTCTCTCTCTCGCCCTGTCTGTCTGTCTCTCTCTCTCTCTCGCCCTGTCTGTCTGTCTCTCTCTCTCTCTCGCCCTGCCTGTCTGTCTGTCTCTCGCCCTGTCTGTCTCTCGCCCTGTCTGTCTCTCGCCCTGTCTGTCTCTCGCCCTGCCTGTCTGTCTGTCTCTCGCCCTGCCTGTCTGTCTGTCTCTCGCCCTGCCTGTCTGTCTGTCTCTCGCCCTGCCTGTCTGTCTGTCTCTCGCCCTGCCTGTCTGTCTGTCTCTCGCCCTGCCTGTCTGTCTGTCTCTCGCCCTGCCTGTCTGTCTGTCTCTCGCCCTGCCTGTCTGTCTGTCTCTCGCCCTGCCTGTCTGTCTGTCTCTCGCCCTGCCTGTCTGTCTGTCTCTCGCCCTGCCTGTCTGTCTGTCTCTCGCCCTGCCTGTCTGTCTGTCTCTCGCCCTGCCTGTCTGTCTGTCTCTCGCCCTGCCTGTCTGTCTGTCTCTCGCCCTGCCTGTCTGTCTGTCTCTCGCCCTGCCTGTCTGTCTGTCTCTCGCCCTGCCTGTCTGTCTGTCTCTCGCCCTGCCTGTCTGTCTGTCTCTCGCCCTGCCTGTCTGTCTGTCTCTCGCCCTGCCTGTCTGTCTGTCTCTCGCCCTGCCTGTCTGTCTGTCTCTCGCCCTGCCTGTCTGTCTGTCTCTCGCCCTGCCTGTCTGTCTGTCTCTCGCCCTGCCTGCCTGTCTGTCTCTCGCCCTGCCTGCCTGTCTGTCTCTCGCCCTGCCTGCCTGTCTGTCTCTCGCCCTGCCTGCCTGTCTGTCTCTCGCCCTGCCTGCCTGTCTGTCTCTCGCCCTGCCTGCCTGTCTGTCTCTCGCCCTGCCTGCCTGTCTGTCTCTCGCCCTGCCTGCCTGTCTGTCTCTCGCCCTGCCTGCCTGTCTGTCTCTCGCCCTGCCTGCCTGTCTGTCTCTCGCCCTGCCTGCCTGTCTGTCTCTCGCCCTGCCTGCCTGTCTGTCTCTCGCCCTGCCTGCCTGTCTGTCTCTCGCCCTGCCTGCCTGTCTGTCTCTCGCCCTGCCTGCCTGTCTGTCTCTCGCCCTGCCTGCCTGTCTGTCTCTCGCCCTGCCTGCCTGTCTGTCTCTCGCCCTGCCTGCCTGTCTGTCTCTCGCCCTGCCTGCCTGTCTGTCTCTCGCCCTGCCTGCCTGTCTGTCTCTCGCCCTGCCTGCCTGCCTGTCTGTCTCTCGCCCTGCCTGCCTGTCTGTCTCTCGCCCTGCCTGCCTGTCTGTCTCTCGCCCTGCCTGCCTGTCTGTCTCTCGCCCTGCCTGCCTGTCTGTCTCTCGCCCTGCCTGCCTGTCTGTCTCTCGCCCTGCCTGCCTGTCTGTCTCTCGCCCTGCCTGCCTGTCTCTGTCTCTCGCCCTGCCTGCCTGTCTCTGTCTCTCGCCCTGCCTGCCTGTCTCTGTCTCTCTCTTTCTCTCGCCCTGTCTGTCTGTCTCTCTCTCGCCCTGTCTGTCTGTCTCTCTCTCGCCCTGTCTGTCTCTCTCTCTCGCCCTGTTTGTCTGTCTGTTCTCTCTCTCTCTCGCCCTGTCTGTCTGTCTGCCTCTCTCTCTCGCCCTGTCTCTCTCACGCCCTGACTGTCTGTCTCTCTCTCTCGCCCTGTTTGTCTGTCTGTCTGTTCTCTCTCTCTTGCTCTGTCTGTCTCTCTCTCTCTCGCTCTGTCTGTCTCTCTCTCTCTCGCTCTGTCTCTCTCTCTCTCGCTCTGTCTGTCTCTCTCTCTCGCTCTGTCTGTCCTCTCTCTCGCTCTGTCTGTCTCTCTCTCGCTCTGTCTGTCTCTCTCTCGCTCTGTCTGTCTCTCTCTCGCTCTGTCTGTCTCTCTCTCGCTCTGTCTGTCTCTCTCTCGCTCTGTCTGTCTCTCTCTCGCTCTGTCTGTCTCTCTCTCGCTCTGTCTGTCTCTCTCTCGCTCTGTCTGTCTCTCTCTCGCTCTGTCTGTCTCTCTCTCGCTCTGTCTGTCTCTCTCTCGCTCTGTCTGTCTCTCTCTCGCTCTGTCTGTCTCTCTCTCGCTCTGTCTGTCTCTCGCTCGCTCTGTCTGTCTCTCGCTCGCTCTGTCTGTCTCTCGCTCGCTCTGTCTGTCTCTCGCTCGCTCTGTCTGTCTCTCGCTCGCTCTGTCTGTCTCTCGCTCGCTCTGTCTGTCTCTCGCTCGCTCTGTCTGTCTCTCGCTCGCTCTGTCTGTCTCTCTCTCGCTCTGTCTGTCTCTCTCTCGCTCTGTCTGTCTCTCTCTCGCTCTGTCTGTCTCTCTCTCGCTCTGTCTGTCTCTCTCTCGCTCTGTCTGTCTCTCTCTCGCTCTGTCTGTCTCTCTCTCGCTCTGTCTGTCTCTCTCTCGCTCTGTCTGTCTCTCTCTCGCTCTGTCTGTCTCTCTCTCGCTCTGTCTGTCTCTCTCTCGCTCTGTCTGTCTCTCTCTCTCGCTCTGTCTGTCTCTCTCTCGCTCTGTCTGTCTCTCTCTCGCTCTGTCTGTCTCTCTCTCGCTCTGTCTGTCTCTCTCTCGCTCTGTCTGTCTCTCTCTCGCTCTGTCTGTCTCTCTCTCGCTCTGTCTGTCTCTCTCTCGCTCTGTCTGTCTCTCTCTCGCTCTGTCTGTCTCTCTCTCGCTCTGTCTGTCTCTCTCTCGCTCTGTCTGTCTCTCTCTCGCTCTGTCTGTCTCTCTCTCGCTCTGTCTGTCTCTCTCTCGCTCTGTCTGTCTCTCTCTCGCTCTGTCTGTCTCTCTCTCGCTCTGTCTGTCTCTCTCCTCGCTCTGTCTGTCTCTCTCTCGCTCTGTCTGTCTCTCTCTCGCTCTGTCTGTCTCTCTCTCGCTCTGTCTGTCTCTCTCTCGCTCTGTCTGTCTCTCTCTCGCTCTGTCTGTCTCTCTCTCGCTCTGTCTGTCTCTCTCTCGCTCTGTCTGTCTCTCTCTCGCTCTGTCTGTCTCTCTCTCGCTCTGTCTGTCTCTCTCTCGCTCTGTCTGTCTCTCTCTCTCGCTCTGTCTGTCTCTCTCTCGCTCTGTCTGTCTCTCTCTCGCTCTGTCTGTCTCTCTCTCGCTCTGTCTGTCTCTCTCTCGCTCTGTCTGTCTCTCTCTCGCTCTGTCTGTCTCTCTCTCGCTCTGTCTGTCTCTCTCTCGCTCTGTCTGTCTCTCTCTCGCTCTGTCTGTCTCTCTCTCGCTCTGTCTGTCTCTCTCTCGCTCTGTCTGTCTCTCTCTCGCTCGCTCTGTCTGTCTCTCTCTCGCTCTGTCTGTCTCTCTCTCGCTCTGTCTGTCTCTCTCTCGCTCTGTCTGTCTCTCTCTCGCTCTGTCTGTCTCTCTCTCGCTCTGTCTGTCTCTCTCTCGCTCTGTCTGTCTCTCTCTCGCTCTGTCTGTCTCTCTCTCGCTCTGTCTGTCTCTCTCTCGCTCTGTCTGTCTCTCTCTCGCTCTGTCTGTCTCTCTCTCGCTCTGTCTGTCTCTCTCTCGCTCTGTCTGTCTCTCTCTCGCTCTGTCTGTCTCTCTCTCGCTCTGTCTGTCTCTCTCTCGCTCTGTCTGTCTCTCTCTCGCTCTGTCTGTCTCTCTCTCGCTCTGTCTGTCTCTCTCTCGCTCTGTCTGTCTCTCTCTCTCGCTCTGTCTGTCTCTCTCTCGCTCTGTCTGTCTCTCTCTCGCTCTGTCTGTCTCTCTCTCTCGCTCTGTCTGTCTCTCTCGCTCTGTCTGTCTCTCTCTCGCTCTGTCTGTCTCTCTCTCTGTCTCGCTCTGTCTGTCTCTCTCTCGCTCTGTCTGTCTCTCTCTCGCTCTGTCTGTCTCTCTCTCGCTCTGTCTGTCTCTCTCTCGCTCTGTCTGTCTCTCTCTCGCTCTGTCTGTCTCTCTCTCGCTCTGTCTGTCTCTCTCTCGCTCTGTCTGTCTCTCTCCTCGCTCTGTCTGTCTCTCTCTCGCTCTGTCTGTCTCTCTCTCGCTCTGTCTGTCTCTCTCTCGCTCTGTCTGTCTCTCTCTCGCTCTGTCTGTCTCTCTCTCGCTCTGTCTGTCTCTCTCTCGCTCTGTCTGTCTCTCTCTCGCTCTGTCTGTCTCTCTCTCGCTCTGTCTGTCTCTCTCTCGCTCTGTCTGTCTCTCTCTCTCGCTCTGTCTGTCTCTCTCTCTCTCGCTCTGTCTGTCTCTCTCTCTCTCGCCCTGTCTGTCTCTCTCTCTCTCGCCCTGTCTGTCTCTCTCTCTCTCGCCCTGTCTGTCTCTCTCTCTCTCGCCCTGTCTGTCTCTCTCTCTCTCGCCCTGTCTGTCTCTCTCTCTCTCACGCCCTGTCTGTCTCTCTCTCTCTCACGCCCTGTCTGTCTCTCTCTCTCTCACGCCCTGTCTGTCTCTCTCTCTCTCACGCCCTGTCTGTCTCTCTCTCTCTCACGCCCTGTCTGTCTCTCTCTCTCTCACGCCCTGTCTGTCTCTCTCTCTCTCACGCCCTGTCTGTCTCTCTCTCTCTCACGCCCTGTCTGTCTCTCTCTCTCTCACGCCCTGTCTGTCTCTCTCTCTCTCACGCCCTGTCTGTCTCTCTCTCTCTCACGCCCTGTCTGTCTCTCTCTCTCTCACGCCCTGTCTGTCTCTCTCTCTCTCACGCCCTGTCTGTCTCTCTCTCTCTCACGCCCTGTCTGTCTCTCTCTCTCTCACGCCCTGTCTGTCTCTCTCTCTCTCACGCCCTGTCTGTCTCTCTCTCTCTCACGCCCTGTCTGTCTCTCTCTCTCTCACGCCCTGTCTGTCTCTCTCTCTCTCACGCCCTGTCTGTCTCTCTCTCTCTCACGCCCTGTCTGTCTCTCTCTCTCTCACGCCCTGTCTGTCTCTCTCTCTCTCACGCCCTGTCTGTCTCTCTCTCTCTCACGCCCTGTCTGTCTCTCTCTCTCTCACGCCCTGTCTGTCTCTCTCTCTCTCACGCCCTGTCTGTCTCTCTCTCTCTCACGCCCTGTCTGTCTCTCTCTCTCTCACGCCCTGTCTGTCTCTCTCTCTCTCACGCCCTGTCTGTCTCTCTCTCTCTCACGCCCTGTCTGTCTCTCTCTCTCTCACGCCCTGTCTGTCTCTCTCTCTCTCACGCCCTGTCTGTCTCTCTCTCTCTCACGCCCTGTCTGTCTCTCTCTCTCTCACGCCCTGTCTGTCTCTCTCTCTCTCACGCCCTGTCTGTCTCTCTCTCTCTCACGCCCTGTCTGTCTCTCTCTCTCTCACGCCCTGTCTGTCTCTCTCTCTCTCACGCCCTGTCTGTCTCTCTCTCTCTCACGCCCTGTCTGTCTCTCTCTCTCTCACGCCCTGTCTGTCTCTCTCTCTCTCACGCCCTGTCTGTCTCTCTCTCTCTCACGCCCTGTCTGTCTCTCTCTCTCTCACGCCCTGTCTGTCTCTCTCTCTCTCACGCCCTGTCTGTCTCTCTCTCTCTCACGCCCTGTCTGTCTCTCTCTCTCTCACGCCCTGTCTGTCTCTCTCTCTCTCACGCCCTGTCTGTCTCTCTCTCTCTCACGCCCTGTCTGTCTCTCTCTCTCTCACGCCCTGTCTGTCTCTCTCTCTCTCACGCCCTGTCTGTCTCTCTCTCTCTCACGCCCTGTCTGTCTCTCTCTCTCTCACGCCCTGTCTGTCTCTCTCTCTCTCACGCCCTGTCTGTCTCTCTCTCTCTCACGCCCTGTCTGTCTCTCTCTCTCTCACGCCCTGTCTGTCTGTCTCTCTCTCTCACGCACTGTCTGTCTCTCTCTACGCACTGTCTGTCTGTCTGTCTCTCTCGCCCTGTCTGTCTGTCTCTCTCGCCCTGTCTGTCTGTCTCTCTCTCGCCCTGTCTGTCTGTCTGTCTGTCTCTCGCCCTGTCTGTCTGTCTGTCTGTCTCTCGCCCTGTCTGTCTGTCTGTCTGTCTCTCTCTCTTGCTCTGTCTGTCTGTCTGTCTCTCTCTCGCCCTGTCTGTCTGTCTCTCTCTCTCTCGCCCTGTCTGTCTGTCTCTCTCTCACCCTGTCTGTCTCTCTCTCGCCCTGTCTGTCTGTCTGTCTCTCGCCCTGTCTGTCTGTCTGTCTCTCTCTCGCCCTGTCTGTCTGTCTGTCTGTCTCTCTCTCTCGCCCTGTCTGTCTGTCTCTCTCTCACCCTGTCTGTCTGTCTGTCTCTCTCTCGCCCTGTCTGTCTGTCTGTCTGTCTCTCTCTCGCCCTGTCTGTCTGTCTGTCTGTCTCTCGCCCTGTCTGTCTGTCTGTCTGTCTCTCTCTCGCCCTGTCTGTCTGTCTGTCTCTCTCTCGCCCTGTCTGTCTGTCTGTCTCTCTCTCGCCCTGTCTGTCTGTCTGTCTCTCTCTCGCCCTGTCTGTCTCTCTCTCTCTCTCGCCCTGTCTGTCTGTCTGTCTCTCTCTCGCCCTGTCTGTCTGTCTGTCTCTCTCTCGCCCTGTCTGTCTGTCTGTCTCTCTCTCGCCCTGTCTGTCTGTCTGTCTCTCTCTCGCCCTGTCTGTCTGTCTGTCTCTCTCTCGCCCTGTCTGTCTGTCTGTCTCTCTCTCGCCCTGTCTGTCTGTCTGTCTCTCTCTCGCCCTGTCTGTCTGTCTGTCTCTCTCTCGCCCTGTCTGTCTGTCTGTCTCTCTCTCGCCCTGTCTGTCTGTCTGTCTCTCTCTCGCCCTGTCTGTCTGTCTGTCTCTCTCTCGCCCTGTCTGTCTGTCTGTCTCTCTCTCGCCCTGTCTGTCTGTCTGTCTCTCTCTCGCCCTGTCTGTCTGTCTGTCTCTCTCTCGCCCTGTCTGTCTGTCTGTCTCTCTCTCGCCCTGTCTGTCTGTCTGTCTCTCTCACTCTCACTCTCTCACCCTGCCTTGGGCACGCCCTGCCCCCGGTCTCTCTTTAAAAAGGATGAGTGGTTCTAATATTTCTGAGCATGCATTGGTCTGGCCCTTTGAAGGAGAGAAAATTCTGAAGTTATCACCTGATATTGGCACTACGTGACTCTATTCTTAGCTGAAGGTAACGATGCTGGATATGACCCTGTTAAGATTTGTGAGCAATTTATTCACTGCTGCACTGTTTCTGCAGTAGAATGTTATTTTATTCCCCCTCTTTTAAACTTAAGAACTATTGATAGACTGATAACAAAAGACAAACGTGGCTTAATTACCGAACCTATTGAAGTCTTATTATTTGCCCTAGCTTTTGCAACATTCCGCTAATTTTTAGATCTTTTGATCTGGTTCATTTTCTTTAACTCACAGCAGCAGCTCATGATTACTTTTTGAGGGATCAGCGTTCTCCCATGTGCACTCATTTTTCCTTTGCTTTCTGTTCCTTGGGCCATGAGGCTAGGTGAACAAGCTGTTTCCCTACCACCCTGAGGCTCCTTAGCAGCTACTTGTGTGACCTGGCACTATCTCTATCATTTCCCCTCCAACCCCTTTTTGCTGACAGTGTTAGACTTCTCCTAGCACCCACCCACTATGATAATTACAAATACAGTGATTTAGAAACAAGCTTGGTGTGTCCTTCATCAGTTGTTGCATTGAAATCAAGGACCCTGTCAAGTAGGGGATAGAATCTGCAACCATTAGTGGCGTCACGTTGATGTGCCAGCATGATTCACTGCCCCAGTCATTTTATAATGGAAATTGCATCCAATAAACCTTCCTGCCAGAACAAAATGTCTTGTTCTCTTATTAGACAGCGAGGGGATGTGCTTTGAATAGGCCACAATTCTGAAGTGTAATGATACTATGAATGTTAAACATTTATTTTCATCAAATAATTGAGCAGCAAGTTTTTTTTTTGTTCCTGTGTTACACAAGCACAATAGCAGAGACTGTTTACAGTTTATTTAATAAGTATTTTTGTGGCATTCCTCTACTCTGACCCAAAGGTCAAGAATATTTGGTGCTGACTGAGGATGTTAATGGCTGGAAAGCCAGTATCCAAACTATGCAGTGAGTTAGGTGGACTGAATGACATTTATCAATTCTGAAGGTAACTATGAGAATGTCTTTTCAAAATTACTGGTGGATGCTATTGATTCATTATATGATCTTAGCTGTGGGTTAAACTCAATAAATACCTTTTGTTACTCAGGCTTATTGTAGTCCATTTTATATTCTCTTTCTCTTTAGAGTGGGGCAGCACAAAGACTGGTGAGCAGGACAACCTCATCAGCACCACCATGAACTGCGTGCTCCAGGTGCCACAATACATACCTCAGGAACAGAGATTTGACATCCGAGTGTTGGTAAGAAATATGTGATCACTGCAGTGAATGCCACCACAGCTTTTCGGCCCTCCTTAGGTGCCTACAGTGGAAACAAGGAATTTTAGTTACAGGCTAAGACCATTCTTAACTCTAGCTGCCTCTTTCAGTGTAATTAAAATTAACTTAACCTACCTAATAATAGATCCCCACACTCCTTGCCAAACCCCCACACACTGTAAAGGCCAACAATATTCATGCTGTAAATCAGTAATGCATACAGTACAGCAGATCAGACTCCAAATTTTTTCTTGGTCAGTGGCGATATTTGTTTTAAATTAATTTATGAACTGCCTGTGTAGATGCAATACAGTAAATGTATCTCTGTTTGTTGAAGATTTATGCTGGCTTGTTCATTTGCACTGCCCCTAATATTTTTTGGTTTAGAATCACCTTCAACCTTGGAAATCTCTTTGATTAAGATCCAAGTAATCACATGGCTTAGTCTGAGGACAGAGAGGAAGTACATAGTGAGAGTGCAAAAGGTGGGGATCACCAGTAGAAAGCAGAACTTTGGGAGGTGGGCTTGGTTACAAAAGAAATGCTGAGCAGGTTATTCCTGGGAGGGAGATGTTGGGGGACAGGCTCCTAACCTTAAGATTTCATGAGACCCAACCGCACCTGTACACACCTAATCTTGCATTGTACCTGGGAGGCTGGTGATCCATTGTCAACCTGTCGGATGCACACATCCGAATCTGGTTAGTTCAAACAAAATGCATTGCTTGGCCAGATCTTAGTCCCCAAACCCATCACTGAAACACTCTGGGAGCAAGGTGCAGAGTGTCACTGTCAATCTGTGGCCACAAAACACACACTGCCTTAATGTGTGAAGAAAGCTGAGGTTGTCAGCCAGCAGGAGCAAAACATGAGACAAACCATGAACATTGATAAGTAACTAATGTTTTGTTGATTATCACCATGGCGTCATGTGGATTGATGCAGTGAGGTGGACAGTGTTCTTGCATATCAAGAGACCCAGCTCAAGGCTCAGAAACCTGAAAAGTATATCTAGAACTGACATGGAGCCAAGCTGATGAATCAGTATGTTCAGAGGGCTGTTATCACTGTCAGATCTGTTTTGCCTCTGTCCCATTCAGCAGCTCCTTCTGCCTCCAGCACATGACAATCTGTAAACCTACATCAACTATCAGGGCAGAATCAACATTCAAGACCCTAAAGCTTATCAGGTCTTCATTCAGACCAGAGAGACCATATCTGCATCAGCTGCAACAAGTTTCCATCTTCCACCACTCTGCTAATTTTTTTCTTGATACTATTGGGGATATGCAGCATGTTTCAGACTCTGCATGGGAACAATTGTCAGTACACATTTTCAGCATTTGGGTTGTGCTGCGTTGGCAGTTCCACTGTACCCTCAATCGAGTGTCACCCTGCAAGTGCTTGTTACAATTGAAGAAACTCAAAATGTGGCTTTTCATGCCTGGAAGTGGGGTTTGAATGAGATGTTGTAATACTGTCCCTCCATTACTGGGTCACCTTAGAATTCTTCCCTTACCCCACTGTGGAAATACCCATCACCAAAATAGTATACTGATGCTGAATCCACTTGGCCCACCTCATTCCCAAGAACCAGGTCCAGCGGTGTCATCTTTCTCATTGAACTGGAAGCATACTACTGGAGAAAATTCTCATAAATGCACTCTAGGAACACTTGCCTCCCTCTGCCCCTTACTACTACTCCAGTCTATATTCAGATTATTAAATCCCCCATTATAACTACTCTATAATTCTTGCACTTCTCTGTAATTCCTTTGTAGATTTGTTCCTCAGTATCTTTCCCAATAGTTGGAGGCCTAAAGTCTATGTCAAGCAATGTAATTGTGCCTTTACTTGCTCCTTATCTCCAGCTAAATAGATTCTGCCCTTGGCCACTCTGGGCACCCTCTGTCTCGAACACTACAGTATTCTCCTTAATCAATACTGCTACCTCTCCTACACCTTGTATTCAGGAATATTTAATGCCAAGTCCTGCTCTCCTTTGAGTGGGGTCTCCATTATTGCCGCAACATTGTATTTCCATGTGGCTATCTGCAGCTCACCAATCTTATTTATCACACTCCAGGCACTGTAACCCTAATTTAGATTTTATTACTTTTCCACTTAGGCTGAACCTAATACATTACTGTTCCCTACCCCAGTGCTATCTATCTCTCCCAATATTCTTTGCACCTTGGTACTCCTCTCTGATATTACCTCCTGGTTCCCACACCCCTGCCAAATTAGCTTAAACCCTCCCCAAAGCACTAGCAAATCACTCGCAAGGACATTGGTCGCAGCTCTGTTTAGGTGTAACCCGTCCGGCCTGTACAGATCCCATTACCCTGGATCTTATCCCAATGTCCCAGAAATCTGAAGCCCAACCCGCTGCACCATTTCTGCAGCCATGCATTCACCTACTCTATCCCCCTATTTCTCTAAAAACTTGCATGTGGTACCCGCAGTAAACTGGCAATTACTATTTTTGAGGTGTTGCTTGCTACTTCCTAACTCGTTCTCCTGAGTTCTCTCTGGCCCTCTCGTTTCCAAAGTCAAAATGGCATTCTTTTGTATTAACCTCTCATTTCATTTCTAGTCAAAATCATCTTTTCACTGTTTCAAGAATGTTATTGAGATGCTTTTATGTTCACACAAAAGGGTTTCGTACTCTTGTTTGATTTTATCTTTGAACTTTTTATGAGTTTATTGTTTCTCCCAATCCCACTTTGAGCAGGTCTTTTCCACTTCTCTTTGAGAAGCGTCAATTATTTTCTCGCTATGGAGTTTCATAGTTCACTCCAACAGTTCAACTCTTTTGCGTAATCCACGTACTATATCATGCCTCCCCTCTACAGGTTTTAAATAGTCTTTTGCAAACTGTCCACGTGCCTGGATTCCAACTGCTGTCTTTTTGTGTAAATAAGGCTGGCAAGCACCTTTTAAATCAGCGTCTCTGGTCGTTGACCCGGTAGGGTCATTTTGCACTTTCAGTCCTTTTAATTGACAATTCTTAAGTCCCAATTCTGCAGGCATTGCAGTTGCTTTTGCACTGCCCATTACTGAGGTTGATACATCAGTAATATTCCTTGGATAGGTTCTTTGCTCAACTGGAGCACAACTCGGCAAGAAACTTTTATTCACACACACAACTTTGGGACTGTGACACTCCAAACCACCCATCTCCTCTTTCCTTTTCTCTAGTTTGCTTTGAAGTTCCAGCTCATTACTCTTCCCCTGCCGAAGTCCTACCAGTTCATTTGCTTTGGTTTTCAATTCTGCCTTCACAACCAATTGTCTTGATTTACCAACAGTTCCCTTTCCTGTTCAAGACGTTTTCCACGATATTTCATAGTGACTTCTGATGCTTGAAGTTCATCGAGTTTTAACTGAAGATTGGCCTTTAAGTCCTCAGTCAAGTGTTCTACTTTGTGACTGATTCTCAATTGTTCTCACCAAATCTCTTCTTTCATTCGCAAACTCCTCTTTCATGCGTGAAAGTTGGCTTTTCACGTTAATCAGGTTTTCCTTCAATTGCTTGTTACTGGCAATGAGTATTTCATTTTTGACCAGGTTTTCTGAAATTGGTTTAGAACAGCATGATCAGCCGCCTGCTGCAATACAGTCATCACCACACTACTGCCTCCTCAAGCCAAATCATTACCCAGAATGATATTTACCCCTTCAATAGGTGATTTAGGAATAATTCTCACCATAACAATTCCATTGTAAGTTGACTTTACACAAAGAAACAGGTTCATAAATTCCATTAATAACTCTAATTAAAACTTTTTCCTTCAAAAAACTGTCCGGAGCACAAATTGTATCATTAGCCACCATCAATGATTGGTCTGCCCCAGTATCTCTCAAAATTTTAAACTATTTACTTATTTTGTTGGAGGAATAAGGGATCACTTCTCCCTTTGAGACAAAACATCCAGAACCTCTTACAGCCTGACTTCCTACTCTCCAACAAGAGATAATCCAACCATCGCCCCTTGATGTTCAGTGGCATTACCATCACTAAATCCACCAGTATCCTGGGGGTTGCCATTGACCAGAAACTGAACTGGACTAGCCATATAAATACTGTGGCTACGAGAGCAGGTCAGAGGCTAGGAATCCTGCGGCAAGTAACTCACCTCCCAAAGCCTGTCCACCATCTACTAGACACAGGTCAGGGGCCTGGGATGAGTGCAGCTCCCATAACACTCAAGAAGCTTGACATCATTCAGGACAAAGCAGCCCGCTTGATTGGCACCCTGTCCACAAACATTCACTCTCTCCACCACCGACACAGTGGCAGCAGTATATACCATCTACAAGATGCACTGCTTGAACTCACCAAGGCTCCTTAGACAACACCTTCCAAACCCACAACCACGACCATCTGGAAGAGCAGGGGCAGCAGATAGATGGGAACACCACCACCTGGTAGTTCCCCTCCAAGTTACTTACCATCCTGACTTGGTTCATCTGTACTACTGTTACATTTTTAACAACAATTTCCTTTTCTGATGCAACCTTTCCTGAGGATTCCTTAGGTGTTCCTATTCCTGCAATAGGTGTCTACCCTTTAGCCTCCAGCAGTCTACCCAAAAGTGTCCCACCTTGTTACAGTGGAAACACTTGGGCCTTCAAATGTCACTCCAACCCTCAGCACCTTCCTTCCTGGTCTCAGTACAAATTTCCTGGGAATCCCCAGCTGTCCCTTCTGTTCCTTGGCTGCTTGTCTTTCTTTCACCTTCCCACCTTCTACCCTTCTTGGGTTTGTAGGGATGACGGAAAAAGGATTTAGATCAATGGACCAGGTCAAAATTGTCAGCCATCTCTGCTCCCTGTCTAGTCGTTTTAACCCTCCTGGTCTTCAGCATGGATTCTAACTATTGGAGGAAATGAATCTTTAAATTCTTCCAAGAGAATTATTTCCCTAAGGGCTTCATGTGTTGTCTATACCTTTTAATGCCTGTATCCAATGACCAAAATTACCCTGCTTTATCATCTCAGCTCAATACAGGTCTGGCCAGGCTATTTTCTTTTATTCTGAAATTTCTGCCTGTATGCCTCAGGGACCAATTCATATGCACTAAGAATAGCCTTTTTTACTGCATCATAGTCCACAGATATCTTTTCTGACAGTGATGCATAAATCTTGTGAGCTCTACCCACCAACCTACTCTGTAAGAGCAGAGTCCAGATTCCTTTTGGCCAATTCATTTGCTTAGCTCCCTTTCCTCACGCATTGGGAGGGCTTACACAAATTTAAACATCTCCCCACTGGGTTTTGGATTGGAGATGCCATCTTTTAAGCCAGTATTCTTTTTCTCATTCCTTCTGTCTTTCCTCCATTGCTGATTTCTCTTTCTGGAGGTCAAGTTCTCTTGTCTCATCTCGCTCCCTTTCTCTATCCTGCCTTTGTGCTTGCTCCCATTCAAATGTGCTCTCTTTTTTCTTTTGCCTCTAGCCTTTCCAATTCCAATTCTTTTTTTTTCACCTCCAATTCAAGTTTTTTTCATTTGCAACTGAATCTTAGCCAAGTCATTGCCCCACCTCCTGGGGAATGTGGTCTCTCTGGTGTCCTGTCCAGTTTCAAATGCTGTGCTATTACCTCAACTATATCTGCTTTCCTTGCCCCTACGGGTAATTCTAACTCTTCTAGTTTATCCGCCAATTCCGTTAGCTTACTCTTGGTTAATTTCTGTAAACCAGTCTTCCACCTGTAGAAAAGCCTTAGCAACCTCCAAAGCCATTTTGAATTCCAACACACATCATATACCTCACAGCAACTCCAATTCCTACGTCCAGTCCCACAGTACTCATTAAAAGGATTCACAGATCACACCAACGTTCAAGGATTTCCAATCCCACAAGGGATCCCACTTTATAACGATAATCCCAGACGAGCCCCCATTTTATGATCCCATCTGATATAACTACTGGACAAGCCAGACCCCAGGGTGGAACCTGGCTTGTTAGATCCTAACTTTCATTTTTTGTTTAGACATGGGGAGAGTGGCTATTGAACAGTCACCAGAGTCAGCTGATGAAACTGAAACTTATGTTTCCCCTTTTCTTAACACACCAATACAGAAACACATTAAACTTCATTCCTAACACCCACAAATACAAATATAACTAACTTCTCTCATTCATTCTTGTTCTCTCATTTTCTCTGGTTCTCTTGTTCTCGCCCCCTCACGGGCTCTCTTTTCCCCCGCCCAGCTGCCCCAAACTTCACTGAAAAATAATGTGGATCAAAGAAGATTTTTGGGCTTGAGTGAGCATACAGTTGTTTGACCACCACTTTGGGTTAGGTCTGGTCTACCTCCCTAGTCTTCACTGGAGCTTTAATTTAAACTGTCGGCCTGAAAACTGAATGAGCTCTGTGTGATTGGATATTTAAGGTGAATTGACTGGCGTTTGTCTTCTGCAGGGACTCGGTCTGCTGATTAATCTTGTGGAGCATAGTGCTCGCAATAGACATTGTCTTGTCGACATGGAAACACCTTGCTCCTTTGACTCGTTCTGTGCTGTGGATGGAAACGATAGCTTGAGGATGGAAGGGCAGGTGGGAGCGATCGAGGCCTTGGTGCAGGTGGGTGTCAGCTTATATTAGCAATGTGACCCATTTCATATAGTCTAAGGGTCTTCAGGCCTCCTGTCCAACCTGTCTATAAAAATTGAAAATAATGAAAAATTCCTCTGTATTGTGGAGGTAGAGCTTTGTCTGTCTCTAAAGCAATGTACCCTGCCTTCCTCTATAAGAAGATCCAAGTGCCAGCTGGTGAGACCAAGATCTGCTGCCCTTTATTGCAGATTCATGAGCTATGGTTTAGCAATTCCGGGAGAGAGTTTTGGTGAGGGTTTAGCAGCTGCTGATTTACTGACTCAATAGTTGACTGCCTGAGCTGGTCATAGAGCATCTCTGTTATTTCAGCTATATGAACAAGTTCATATTTCAAGCCTTTGTTTCAATGATTAGAAGAAATATAACATTGTGGATTTTGAAAAGTGGACAATTACTGACTGGGCTGATAAATCCCTCCTGAGGCTGGTGGATGTGCTGTCCAATGTTATTTTCCCAGGCTTTAGTCACCTGTTGTCCAAATGGTCCTCTGCTAGAGCGTGAAATGAAGAGGGTTGGGAAGACACGACCATGAAGGATAAACATCATTTGGACCAAATGACCTGTTTCTCTCCTGTCTGTTCTTCATGATGCTCTTCCATATGTTACAGATTGGCTTGTTTCCATTCTGGTTGAACATGCTTAACCTTTGAACTATCTGGGTTTCTTGGTATTAAATAGAGGCAGTGAAGAGTTAATCTCAGAAGAAGAGAATCTAAAATGTTTTGTGCCTGCCTGAGGATCTATTCTCCAGAAACATTCCATGTGTGGTCAGGATGTTATCAAGCCTGAGAGTTTAAAGTCACCCAAGAGTGCAGTGGTAAATTCTTGCTGGACCAGTTGCTTCTCCTTTATTTGCCTGGATACTTTAAAACTCTTCGTTTAACCTTCTGCTGAAGCTTAGGGCGTGTACTCTACGAACACATGACCATCAAGGTTCACTGCAGAGCTGCAATCACATATAGCGGATGCCATTCCCAGAAGTAGAAATGAGGGAGTTTCAGGATTTTGAACCAGCGACAGTGAAGGAATGGCGATATATTTCTAAGTCACTCACTATCCTGGCTTGGAAATATGTCGCCGTTCCTTCACGGTCACTGGGTCAAAATCCTGGAACTCCCTCCCTAACAGCACTGTGGGTGTACCTACATCCCATGGACTACAGTTCAAGAAGGCAGCTCACCACCACCTTCTCAAGGGCAACTAGGGATAGGCAATAAATGCTGGCCCAGCCAGCGGAGCCTGCATCCCCGTGAATGAACTAAAAAAAGGATACCTGGGCAGAATGTTTTGTTTCTATTTCAACTCGCTTTCATTGCTTTGATTTCACCATTTTAAGAAACGAGATAAGTATTGGTACATGTTTGCAGGAACTCAAGCTGTTGCTCTGGAGTGTACCAAATTTCCCCAAATAAGTATCTATACTTGTTTACACTTGGTTTCATGAGAATATGTTTGTTTTTTGCTGACAGCTGTTTCTGCAGCGAGAGCGAGCAGCCCGTCTTGCAGAAACCGAGACCGATGACTTCATTAAAGACACACCAGTGCCACCTCAGGACCAGAGTGGCCAGTGGCAGGAGACTGCTGGGTCACTGGAATGGGTGCAGTCAGAAAACTGCACCAAGAATGAGAATGAAAAGAAGGAGGAGGAGGATGAAGAAATTGACCTGAATAAAGGTATGAAAGAGATGTTTCAGCAATTAAGAGCTTCAAGATAAAATGTAATCCCAGGACTGGAGTTTCTTTATATTCTTGCTGCTTTTAAAGTATTTGCTCGCTATTAATAATTTCCTTGGTATTAAAGCATTGTGCTCACTCAGTTTTCATGCCATCTTTGCTGAGGCTTGTAGTAAATGGCACAGAGAGAATTTCCAGTTCCTTCTCCTAAGCTGTTGGGTTTGTTAAATGGCTGTGGTTACCTGCCTTTGGCCCATGACGACAAAATGATGGCAATATATTACCTGCTGCAATTGGCATTCCATCCATATTTATTGTGCTGCTGGTCTCCAGTAGCCTTCTGTGAGATGGAGGGCTTTACTATCCCATGTTGGGAGATGCACTTGATAGAAAAGAATGAAGTGGGTCTGTGTGTTTTCTTGGGCTGTGCTGTTGAGTAGTGGAATCTCTTAAACTGTCAAAGTTCTTCCTTGTTTGTCCAGGCTCCACATTTGATATTGTTGTCATGCCACAATGAGTGATCATTCTGTACTCTGCTCAGCACAGAATGAGGCCATGAAGTCTGTTAGCAGGTTCATATTGATGGCACAGAAAAAAAAAAATCACATTTGCCACTCGTTATTAACCAGATTCAGGACTTTCAGATGCAGTTCTTGAATTTTTGTCCTTCAAGGTGTTGCTTTCTCAAACTGTATTTTTTAGCTTGTTTTGCATTCTCTGTCCACAACTTGAGTAGAAGCTGGCCAGAGAATGTGATGGAGAATGCTGCAGAAACAAATTGTAGTTCCAACACAAATGGAGGAATTAAACTGATTTGTTCAAGAAGGGAATGTGGCTGGAAGTTTAGAGCATGCAAGATCTGTTTGTTTAACCACAAATCTTGTGCATTTGCTGCTGATAAGTTTCAAAGAAAACTCTGACCACATCTGGAACCTACACATTTTCAGCATTAATCAGACCAGCAGCTTTCTCTGCTTTGCTTGCAGTGGTCGGAGCTACGAGTTCAGTATAATCGCAGATTGCATTGTTACCCTGCTCATGCTTAGCATAAAGGAGCAAATCATCCCTGGCTGCTACTCTCTTTCTGCTCTTCTGACCCCTGTGTACTGTACAAATAGTTTGTGAGGCATTAAGCTAAGGCATTTTATCTGATTTTCCTCCTGTTGGAGCATCTGATCAACATTTTCTTTCTAGTGAGTGCCCCTTTATATTTCCAATAAATATTGGACGCTACTGTCTCTACACTGGACATACACGGTTAATGTTCAATAAATAATTATGCATCTGTCTGCCACTTAAATAAGCACATGCCCGTAGCTGGTATTTCGCTCGGTTTGATTTCTGATACGACCCCAAGATGTTATTTCTGCAACATAAATTTGCTGTCTTTAATGTAATGACGCAATGAACTGTTTTAATAAAATAATATAATAAATATCAATGTAATAATATCAGTTAATCTGCTGAATTTTACAAACTTGTTGTGCCACACTTAAGCATTGTACATTAGCAGAGCTGAATGTGTTTTAGATATTTAAGTGCTGGAGAGAGCAGCATGCAATTCCTGACTGGGTGAGAGCTAGTGAGCTGTGTTTATTTTAATTGTTCCATAGCAGCCAGGGCAGTTGGGAAATGGAGCGTTAAATGAAATTCATCCAAGATTCATTGGCTGCTCAATTTTACTGATGGCAGTCATGGAAAGAGCAAAAGCAAAAACCAGCCCTTAAAGCTCAAATGTTCAAAGCAGGGTAACGACAAATGTTATATTTAAAATGTGTATGAGACAAGGTAGGAATTCTTGTGACCACAGAGCTGTGCTAGCTTAGTTGAAGATGTTGCCATCATCATTTGAAACCTAAGACCCGAACTTTTTTTCTTCCCCTCCCACCCCTCAATATTCCCACCTCCACTTCCCCCAAACCCACCAGCAAAGATGCACTGTTGTTGAAGGTGTGGAAGTAATTTGTAATATCTTTTCCAGCCCTGCAGCATGCTGGAAAGCACATGGAGGACTGCATCGTGGCCTCATACACAGCACTGCTTCTCGGCTGCCTCTGTCAAGAAAGTCCGGTGAGTAAGGGCATCACCTTCTGGAGATGGTTTTGAATCAAAACTTGTTTTATGCTTTATTTAATTTTTTTTTATTTATAAATGAGCAGTCCAGACAGGCAAGTCATGATTTGAGCAGAGCACACAGGAATCTGTACCTTTATTTGGGGGCAGGAGTCTGCAGTTACATTTGGCATCTTGTGTCTGACTGGGGTCCAGTTCCATGGTGTTGCCTGTGTTTCAGTTACCATTTTCTTGCCTGGGCAGTGAGTATCAACGGAATATTCAGTAACGGGGTCTCACTGCCAACACTGACACCTGATGCCCACTGTTTCCAACAGCAGCAGTCAACAGCCTAGCTGAACCTCCTCCCCCTAATTATATTCCATGAGATACTGATAATTAAAATTGTTTTGGTCTTTGGAAGCTGGACGGATAATGTAGTGGTCTTCAGTAATTATCCTTAAATTGCCATTTCCTGAATTGACCCATTGAGATCCTAATAACAATTATCCTGGATGATGTGCTAGATCTGTCCATACCCAACATTACCCTGAATCTTGATGGCTTTTCTGTCCTTTTAGGTGAATGTCACTACTGTGAGGGAGCTTTTACCTGAAGGAGACTTCTCCATTATGACTGAGATGTTACATAAGTTTTTGAATTTCATGAATCTAACGGTAAGTGTGACAGTTACAGGTATTGCAGGTATTCATTTCAGTGGGAAATCAGTGCTCAGCTCTGGTGTGAAGTGTTGTACTTACTTGCTGTGCCATCTTTCTCCATCACTGCTCCACAACAGATATTTTTAACAACACCACAATAGAATCGTGACAGATATTCCTGTTAATCAATGATTGCTTTTCTACTCTCTGAACTTTTTCAATCTATTTCCTTAGCAGAAAAATCATCTTGTCAGACATTTGTAACTGAAGATAATGTGAATGGCACTTTCTGTCAGGAGAGTATTTTGTTGAATGACGACCTCACTAAACCACCTGGGACGGAGGTGTGGTTGGTCAGTCAGTGAGCTGGAAGAGGGTTGGTGTCTCACTCATTCCCACACTGGCCCCCTTCCTCTTCCCCTCGATTTTGCTCACTTTTTATGGGTTTTGATTTGACAACTTTTTAAGCAGAAGCACCTCAGTGAGCAGTGACTGGATTTTGTTTACCTTCTGAAAGATATTACCTTGTTCCGGAGTTATGACCAGTTATCCCAAGAAGTCAAAAAAAAAAGGAAATATTCTAAAACTGGGATTTACAGAGATTTTATTTGAAAAATGTTACTGAGACTAATGCTTATGAACAAAGGCAGAATACTGAAGGCATAAGTGCTTCAGTTCCAGCAGTCAGTACTAGAAACACTTAATGGCATAAACAGTGCACCCAAAGTATTAAATCATTAAATAGAAGGATTTTCAGTTGTGTTCAGCCTCCAGGTATAAACCTACCCTATAGAACTACCCTTGCCTGATGGGCCCTTGTAGCTTTCTTTATACCAGTGTCTCCAGGGCAAAAATTGAAATTGCAACTCAATGAACCTGTACTTGGTGCAGGGTAAAAAGCTTATTGAAAGGGAGACACTGTGTCAGACACATTGGTCAACAACTGGCAGCACACGAAGGGTGAATATACTTTGCTGATGTGTACAAATACATTGCAAATGTAGCCTTTCAGCTGATAGAGCATGGGGACATAAGAAATACGAACAAGAGAAGGTTATTCGGCCCCTCAAGCTTGCTCTGCCATTCAATAAGATGATAATTGAGTATTGCTGAAAAAAGACATTTTGCCGGAGCTTTCCATCTTGCACTCATCAGGACAATCACAAGAATAGCAAAGTCAGGTAAGCAACAATTTTCTTGCTTCCCCTGACATTGACTTTCTTGCGATTGTCCTGATGAGTGCAAGATGAAATGCTTCAGCAAAATGTCTTTTTTCAGCAATGCTCAAGTTCTGTGCTAACAATGACTATAAGATGATGATCTCAACATAGCCTTAATGCACTTTTCTGTCTGCCCCCTATAAACCTTGACTCCCTTATCGATCAACAATCTGAATGAAGTTTGAATATATTCAATGACCCAACCTCCACTGCTCACTGGGGAAGAGAATTCCAAAGTCAAAAGACCCTCTGAGAAGAACTGATAGCTGATGGTGACAACTCTGCCAGCATGACCTTGAAAAGGTTTCAACAAGCTCCTCTCAGTTTACTAATTTCTCAATGCATACAACAAGTGTATGGTGTTAGTTTTACAGCTACAAAATCCTCTTGTTAATTTTTATTTTAAATGTTATACCGTAGGATAAAATTGGTGTATTGTGAAGGTGGGGAGTCTCTTGCAAATACCTACCTATTATTCAGCCATCTGCAGTGGGTCACCATGTGTCTCATGTTTTCTCTCTTCCCTCCAGTGTGCTGTGGGAACGACAGGACAGAAGTCCATTTCTCGCGTGATTGAATACTTGGATCACTGCTAAAGGACAATGAGCTTCTTCTGCGGATAGCTGTGCTCTGTCCCTTGGAGTTAGCCCCTCCCTCATCAACCAACTCATGGAAAAGACCACTCCCACCCCCCAACCCAAATGAGGAAAGCTCCAAAGGAATCTCTCACCCAACTTTGTCAGTGACTTTGCTTCCGAAGGAAGCCATGGCCATTGCACAGTCTGACCAAAACGAGCAGTGCTTGACTGACTGAGCCGAGTCGGTCTGGTTGAGTTAAATGAGGCAAAGGCAGGCCTGAGGCTGAATGGCGTGTGTTTTTTTTAGTTATTAGGACAGACATGATGTTAGTTGTATAGACCTAATTATTCCATACCCACAGGGTTACAATCAGCCCCATTTTTATGTTTGGAGATTCTATCCTGCAACATCAAAATTCAGAATTAAAGCTTATGTGATCCCACAATATTTGAGGTGTTTATTCATTGATCAAATTTATGGTCCTAGTGTGGGTATGGAATAATTTTATGCCACACATGTTCTTGTTATGGTTACAATATTAATGCAGAGATTGTTTATGGTGATCACTGGTCATGAACATGGAGTGTGTGGTGGATTGACAACAAGTTCATCTGGCACCAGAAAAGTCACGTAACCTCGAATGGTTATTTGCTTTACTACAAGCTGAACAGATTGAGCTGTTTACGTTTTGACTCATGGTCTATATATAGAGCTAAATACAGATATATAATTATTATAAAAGTTGATGAGACTTGTTTTAATTCCTCGGGTCCGTTCAGCTTGTATTAAAGGAATAGCTCTTTTAAACTGTCAGTAATAATCTGGATTTGTCATGAATGCTGTAACATCACATACTGGATGAAGTTTTCTTTGGTTCAAGAAACCTTTATCCTAAAGTAAAATCATGTCAGAGTTCAATTGGGAAAGCACATCAGTCATGGCTAATTCCCAGCCTGACTTCGTAATCAGTTACCTGGGATTAATTATCTATGGGACCGAGAATCAATGGGGCTACAGAAAAACGTCTAAGTACAATACTTATTTCAAGATAACTGCTAGAGTGCTGCTGAGATATCAGCTCCTATCCTTCAATACTCATTTGCCAAATTTGGGTTGTGACTAGTCTTTACTTCCACTTTGGATGTGTTGATGCCCTGGTCTGTTTGAGTCTGACTATGTAACATTATTGTGAACCATCCAGAAGCACCAGTGAGTTTGAACGCAGGAACGAAACCATGTCTATTTTCTTCAGAAATCCTTTTCCTAATGCAGGAAATTCCTGTCTGCAGTTGTATCAAGCACAGGAAATAGTCAGAACTGGAGAAGAGAAAGCACTGGTATGTGAAATACAGTCTTACTGAAAAGCTAATTTTCCTCCAGCTGAGTTTTCATGAGAACAGGGCAAGTGTAAATCTGATCTTACTGATGAATACCTTTAAGGTTTTGGAGGAATTTTCACAGCCTGCATCAATAGTTTCAGGATACAGGACAATCCTGCAGAGCAAAGGGGATAGTTGGTAGCATGTGCCTTCTCCACTATCACTCAATTCTCACCTGCTTCTCTCCTAAACTGAGTTAGTGACAAGTTCATAATAACTGTGAAAATTTTGCAGCTACTCCAGGACCCAAGAGACTTGAGAGCATAGAGATGCGCCTTAATTTCCATATCATGCTGATCTAATAAGGAGAGGTGTTGCAGGGTATGCAGTAAAGTTGAATCATTGTATGTGGTAGACCTACCAATAGTCATGTTGAAAATGTTAAACATCTTAAATTCTGAAGTTAATGGTTTTTATCCATAAGATTAAAAACCAAACTCCCACAAGCCCTGAAGGCAGTGATGTTCACCAGTGAGTATTTCCACCTGCAAAGGCCAATGCTCAGCTGCATTTCCGTCCTTAATTTGGGGCTGCCTGAATTGGCAGACATCTCATCTTAACACGTTAAATGTGCTACAAAAGCTGTCTATCCATACTCACCTGACCTGCACAGGATTTTCTGACTGATTTAACCTTCTAGATGGTAACTGGTTTCATTTTGATAATGACAGAAGAAATTTGGACTGTTAAAGAAAGTAAATATGAGGGAAAACTTGGTACAAAAATTAATAAATGATTCCTCCCTGGGGCAGGATTTAGAATGGAAGTAATGCTGTGGAAGATTACCATTTCAGCCTCCAAACACTGCACCTGTCCGCAAGAAACTTTTTCTTTTGTCTGTTGGGCTTGAGATTGCATCTTTCCTTCAACTTTTACCAAATGGATCCATTTTGCCCCTGCTGAATCTGAACATCCACTGCAAAAATGCAAGCTGAGATCTCCATTGGGTCTCAGACTGCAGTGGGAACTGTATTCAATTACTGTTCGAATAGTAAAGGAGCCAAGACATGGAAAATGTGTTAGTGGATGTCAGATTTGTTGGACTGTGTTCTCATCATGAGACTCTACATTGTGATTTACAGCTTGCAGTCTCACCGCCTTTAGCAAATCACAGAATTACAACACAGGAGACCACAATTCTTTGCCTTGCCATTCTAATGCTGCTTATGCTTCTCAATCTGATGGATTTTCCTACTAAAAATGCTAATTTTCCTTGACATCATTGGAAGGAGTTGGCTGCTGGGGATTGTTGAAGCAGGAGTGTGCTCTTGGTCCAGGCTAATTGTGTCCTGTGTGGATGATTACAAGTTATTAATTATTTAATTGTGGAAAACCAATTACTCAAGAATTGAGTATGAAGTATCCTGGCCTTCATGCTAATCAACCCAGTTTCACTCTACCCCATCATAATTTTGTTTTGCTTCTCAAAAAAGTGAGTAGGAATTTTAAGTGCTGCTTTTACTTATTGGGACATGTATCTGTGATTCAACCAGCCTTGCAGTTGCTAGATTTTAATGGAGGTTAATAATTGTTAATCAACACTATTAGCAAAGAAGGCAATTTGTTTTGTAACTTGCTGAGAAGCTGGTATATTTTTCATGCGATATTCACATCCCCTCCCATTGATGCGCTCAAATTTAAAATAAGTGCATATATCGTGAAATAAAAGCTGAAGAGGACCAGGAGGCGACACAATATTTTAACCTCAGGAACCCAACTTCCAACCAAGCCTAGACTGACAGGACAAACATGCAAGACTGGTGTCTCCTGCCATTCAGGATACTGTGTGCATTTTATTTTTAATCGGTGGGTCTCCACAATAGATGTTTGCTGCAAAAAGCTGCTCACAGCTCAGCAGCAAATTGGCTTTGTGTTTGGTCTCTTTGAGGCGATAAAGGAAGTTTGTGGGACCAGTGCAAATGCAGCACTGTGCAGTAAAGTATTTATTTTGAAATTGGAATTAAGGTAAAATAATGGAAGTAGAATGAAGTTTTATTTTGGATTTGCTAAACTGTAGCTGGCCTGACTGTTGTCCATTTTGATGTAGTGTGCCCAAAGTGCTGAAGTGTTCCATTCCCTCCAGTGACATCTTGAAAAACACCAGGGAATGTGGATGGTAGAAATTATAGACCATAATAATCTAGTGTCTGCTTAAATGTCCATCCAAAATTCAGAATCGTCTATTGGAATTATTTGGTAAGACATTGTCACAATTCTGAAATCCTTTACAGATTGAGTCTATGTCTGTGAGCCAGGTCTTGTGTCTGTGCTGTTTAGCCAGTCTTCAGTTTCTGATCATATCTCAGACTGCTGGCTTAGGCTGGCTGCAAAGTTTCACCTCTATGCAGCTGTTGGTCAGGGAAGTTAATTTATTCAGGGCAATAAGAACTATGCAGATAATATATATTACAATAAAATTATGCTCCTTTCTCCATCTCCCATTCTGTTTTGCTCCCTGCTTTATTTTGTGAATCTTCAGTCTCCAGAGCTTGTGTCCTGGGGCTTGTGTCAATCCTGCTTATTATGAAGCATGGGAGATGTATAAAGCATGGTCCAGGAATCCAGCTCTTTCCTCCTGCAGGTAAGTGTCCAGCTTCTGTTCAGTGTCTCATCAACAGGATGTGGACTGAATATGGTGTGCAAGGAATCTTTGCTAAAGGGAACAGATTTTTTGAAGGCAGTTGGATGAGGTGCACTTTTTTATGTCCTCACAATCACACAACAAACTGAAAGCCAGGCTGGTTATGCGCTATAACCTGTCTTCAACTTGTGCATGTTACCATGCCAAGAATCTGTATCATGGAGGAGCAAAGATGCCAGTCCTTGCTCAACTTAATAGCAGTTGGCTGAATCAATCTGCCCTACAGGCCTCCAAGGACAGGCACACGTGGGAATATCTCCACTGGGGGAAGAGGGAACGGGTGCAGAGGCACTTAACTCACTTTTACATTCTTTCCAGTTGAGTACTTTATGTTGCACTGCCAAATTGCAGCCATGTCAGTGATTTGGCCATGAGTAGCCAGTTACTTGCTATTTTTCTTCACTGCTGTTCATGCTTGTGTTCTTGAAAAAAGTAATATTTCTGGGCCTCCCATTTCCCAGGGATACTTTTAATTGTGCTGATCATTGAAAGCTCATGATTTGACCTTGACTAATCTGGTTTTAAGCTGCATAATGCCAGCTTGACAGTTATGGGTACATGGAAATACATCTGTGTGCAAAACGTGTCAGAGATAGTGGAGCTACAGCATATTTAGTGGGTGAATGGCGCATACTATCACAGTATTTGCTGAAGCCGTTTCTGATTTTTTTTCTCCAATTATTGTTTGGAACCTTATTTACCTATTTGGTCGAGATGTCAAACATCCTGTCACTCGAATCTTAGCATGGTCACGTTATCAGATGTTCAGCAGCTACTGTGTTTCTTCCAGGATTCAACATGTGTAGATTACAGTTTTGTTTTTACCGTCCGTTGACCACATTGTGTACCCCACCCAGTTTAGTTGCCCACGTGGAATAAGTTTCCTTAAGTTTAAAAAAGAAAATCATGCTGCATAGATTTAAAGGCTGTTGCTGCAGTTCTCCCAGACTACTCATTAACTGAGGTTCACAGCCTTACTTAGCTTTCAATAACTGACTGAGGTGAAATGTGTGACCAGTTTGAACACAGTTCCAATCATAGTTCTTGACTTCTTGTGGATGTTTGTCTCTCAGCCTCTAAATGTTTTTAAGTTTATAAATATTCTTATCAACTGCAATTGTTCTCAAATCAGAGTCCTGGGTCTAAGATTTTAAAGCCATGTTTTATATCTGTCAAAATGCTTTTAATAGTTTTAATCACTTACAACTTCAGTTTAATTCTGGGTTCTAGTCCACATAGTTTCAACACTGGTTCTTTTAATTAGTGTGCTTCTTATCTGCTATAGCCAAGCTTTGGTTTTAGATAAGTGTTGGAATTCTGTGGTGTGAGGCCCCAGTTACCCGACTCAGTCATTGCCATGGAGGAACCATATTTCCATTGTTCATATTCCAATGAGAATCTGTAAAAGAGATTTCTGATTCAATGTTGTAATGTCCACCCTGCTTCTCAATGAAGTGTTAATCTGTGGGATTGAATGCAAATAGTACAAAATCCAAATATATCCAAGTATGCTACAGTTTTGCAGCATTAATGTATTCTGATCAGCTCCTAACCTGGACGTTGTAGTACTGAGTTAAATGGAGATGTTGAAGGAGACTTTGATAATTTATTGAATTTAAGCCTGTGTTTACAGCTGCACTCCTTCTCGGATTTTTTTTAAACAGAAGTTAGTTGATATCTGGGAAGGAGAGAAGTTCTCTTGGTCGTGTGTAGCTGCCAGTTCAGCTACTTAACTAGTATGATGGGTGTAATTGACTAAATATCTGCATTGCAGCCATTCCTATAGGTTTTCTCTGTCTTCTCTTCTCTCCCCCACAAACCCCTAATTTTTAAATTAGATTATTAAAACCCAGACTATTAAAACTCTGCATTTGAACCTGATGTGTTCATATGGATCCCAGGCAAAAACCGCCTTTTACCATGGGTGGATCATCAACACTTCACTTCTTGGCAGAGTGCAAAATCAAGTAAAGAAGCCAACTTCAAAATGCAGCATTGTCTCGATACTGCAATTGGCCTGATAATGACACAGGCTCAAATCAAAGATTACTGTTCAGAGTTGTATTGAAACTTTTAATTCTACAACCTGTGCTGCTAGGTGATCAGGCATAGTTTGGATTCTCTTGAATTAAAGTAGGTAGAGATGTTCAAAATTTACCCCACATCCGACAAATTAAGATCTCTGAAATCTGCAGTCGAATATTTTCACATTTCCTAACCCAACTGCGTAAAACTATTTTGGTGATGTTTTGGAAATGTGCTTTTACTTTTGGAAATGCTTCTGGAGCTATGCATTCAGTTTGGGAACTGAAATAGATTATGTGGTCTGGATTTTGTCTCCAGGAATGTCTATATCATTTACTACGGAGAAAATGTTTAATTTGGTGACTTTTGTTCGAATTGGAGAATGTCACTGATTATAACGATTATTTCGTGTATTCAAGTTTGTTTTTTACGGGTTTTTTTTTTCTTGCTTCCCCACGGTTCTGTGGATAGCTTGATGAGAAATGATATTTGTGCAAGAGATTCCTTGTTGTCTTGGGATTATCCTTGCAGAGTAATGCTTCATACTGGCCTGTTGGAACGACCCTGAGGTTTTTCAGTCTCCCTTTCAAACTCCTTTCTTTCGATCTCGTTTTGGGAGTGGACAAGCCTCATATTTGTGCTATCAACTTGAAAACAGAAATTTTCAGTAGCCCAGTTAACTCTCTCCTTTTCACCTTTGCATTTAGTCTGGTTTTACATTTGTTGCATCCCATCTCTGCTTAGTTTAGACATTTTTTTAAAAGCTGAACTTACTGTGGGAGATGAGCTCTTTCATTGTTCATTTATTTATAAAAGGATTGGGGCTTTGTAATTACTGTATTGGTGGGGATTTATGAACATAAATGCCTTAATAGATGGGCTTTGGAGTATTTATGTAAATTAGAAATATATTGAATATAAAGTAAACCAAAGTGGAAAGTTTGGGTTTTCAAATCATTCCAGAAAGAAGGGAGGTCAAACTGAAATATTCACAGTGAAAACTTTGTCAGTTAATAAAACTCAATTGAAAGTTTGGTTTTGAATTGGAAGGTATTGGCAGATTCTGGTAAGTGGTGTCTTTAGCTGGTGTCGCCTGCTATGGGGACACCACCACTACAGTTGGCTTCAACAGACAGTGGCTTATAGTTCCACTTGTTGCTCACTTCTGTTTTCTACCAGAGAAACTTGGTGTAGAGAGAGGAATTGAAGTGATTTGTGTAAATTGTGGAACTTTTAAGTTGGAATACCTGAAGATATATGTTTCAACTAAAATGCATCAAAGCAGATGAGGAAAAAGTGTTATTCAAAAACTATAGCGTGATCATGAGTATTCAGCCTCCAATGAGTGGAATCATCCCAATACCCATTTTCCTCAAATGTATCATTTGTTAAAGCTTTACTAAGGGTTCTATTTCAATGGCAACCTCTACTTTGAGTTTCCTGCAAAAATAGCTGTGTTTTTGCTACCAAAATTAACAAGTAGATTGAGGTCCTCAAATATGCACAAACTTTATATGCTGTCGTTGTCATGCCTGTGTTTCTCATTGATTCAGAACCATTTGAAATCAAATTATTCTTTTAACAAAAGGTCTGACCTGTCTACTTGTAGCTCAGGCTTCGACCTTTACTCAATGATCGTGTGTACAACAACTCTGGAAAACCGTTCTGTTTTAATTCTTACCAATCAGCAAACTTGAGAATTCAATTGAAAAATATTAAGCCAGTTATTTTGGAACTCTGGATTGGAATCAAACCGCCCCACTTATCACAATATTCCTGTTTGCGCAAAACCCCTTTATGAATTACAACACATTTACAATGAGTTGTTAACTAAGAAAATGTGTCCAATAAATGTTTCCATTAACCACAAATCCACCAAGGTTTGGCATCAGATGTACTTTTAATCCAAAATAATATGTGCCTATGAATTAAATTCACAAAACTTAAAATTTTGTGAAATAGCCCCACTCTATAGCCTCCTACAGCTTAGAGACTCAGACAGATGCCTCGAAATAAATGCATCTCAAAGATTGAATTACATAATGCCAGATACTTGCCACAGCTATCGTGTAGAATTACTGATCCACCCAAGATTTTTTTCACTGTTTGGTTTTATTGTTTAGCGTGCAGAATGTTTGTTTGTGTGAATTTAATCGTTGCTAGAACAGAAGCAGTTTCCTTTGCTTGCATGAATCCCATTTCAAAACCACTTGCTACTACGTTGACATGCACGCAGTCTAGAAACCCTGAACTTTGCATGGCATTTCTCGGTTAAAGGTAGTAGGTGTTTGGGAACCTGTTATGTGGTGATGGTGCATGTGCTCCAACTCGGAGTTCAGGGGAAGAGGAGAAGTTCGTCTTAAAAATTAAATTTGAGATGTAGCTGATATTTAAAGTCTCCAGCAGTCAGAAATTGAACACAGTTTTGAGTTTGCTTCTCAACCAGTTGACATTCAGCAGAGAAATGCTGTAAAACCTTTGTTTTAATGGGAGGGGCGGTTAAAACTGGGAAAAACTTCAAAGAGTTTATTTCTCGGCCAGGCCATGTTGATTTTGGTCCTGCACAACTCCAATCCTATAATCCAATCCTCCCGAATAATGGAAGTTGGAATGGGAGAAATGGCTATCCTGTAACTGGAGGGTTTTCCTATAGTTTTGTAGACTTCCGATATATCCTATGTATTTAAGCAGCAAATTTCTAATTGATAAATTTCATAAGCTTCTAAATGTGCATTTATCAGGATTCAACTGCCCTTTGGCGTGTTCACATGTTCCAATCTGACAAAATCCCAGTTTGGTTGTAGTTTTGTGAATGAGAGCTGTTGCTGAAGTATTTTTGGGGTGGAGGTTACTTCTGATGCAGTTCCACATGAAATTGCAGCCACTTCCTCCAAGATGCAATGGCAGCACACACTCTGCTCAGATTGTTTTCATTCCATTCACTTGTAATAATCACAATAACTGCAAAGGGTATACGAGGGCATAATCAGAATGAGTTTGAAATAAATTTTAAAAATGACTTTTCTTGTAAATAGTTGTGTAAATATTGGCAATTGGAAATTTAGAATGGTAGAAATACTTTTCAGAATCCGATCCTATTTTTATTTTATACAGTATTTCTCAGTTGCAATCTTTCAGAGTAAAAGCCAAAAGGCAGGAAATAGAGTTTGTACCAGTTTCATGAAGTATGTCTTTGGTTACCTGTAAATAATTTTAACTCAAATAAAAATTGCTACTTTCAGTACAGTTGATGCAGTAACTTGTTTTCTTATGTGTGCACACTTTTTATACGGAATAAACAAACGAAATGCAACCTTTATTCCATTTTGAGCCCAGTGATTTGGGGTCCCCGAGTTGAATATGAAGGTTCCAACTCACAGCAGCTCCATTTTGGTTGTCTTCGGTCAGATAGCTTTATCCTTGGTTTCTCGTTCTCCAGCGAAACAGCCTCTAGCTTTAGCTGACCATGGGAGGGGACCCGGTGCTATAAACATGTTCCTTCTATCAACTCCTACCATCAGTTTGCATCCGACCGTGCCCCCTTATTTAAGTGAGTTCCAGGATCTAGTAAGAACAGATAATTCTACAGAGATGCCGCAGAAAAGATGATCAATTTCGAAAATATTGTCACACAAATGCAAAACCCATCAGTGGTTTGATTCACAATCAATGTCATTACTGCCACTTATTCGGCTTTAACACAATCCAACCTGGTGCCAGTAGTATATATTGAGATTCATGCAACCGGGTTTGAGTCCCAACCCATGAACACTGGCTGCTTTGGTTCTACGCCTCCTTCCCTGTTGGGGGGAGTAGTGTGTGCCCCTCAGACTGGCCAATAACAGTCATCCCCCCACACACTAACGCTTCAAGAAGCAACTCACCACCCTCTCGGGTCAGTGAGGGTTGGACTAGAACCTGAACCACAGAAACATCAGTTCTGAGCCTGACACACTCATCATTACTTATGCAAGTAAAAGCCAACTACGAAATTCCTGAGCAGATAAATGGCAGAAACTGGGGTTTACGCCACCAAAAGAGCTCGCCCGTCACCAGATAACCCCAATATAAAATGCTGCGGCAGTTGGACAGGCGCCAAAAAGTTTTATACCAAACCCTTGGTCAGTGGATCAGCCCTTATTTTAAAAACAGGAATTGATGGTGTTCTGAATCATCTCCGAGTTAAAGCTGCTGAGCTAGCCAGTGGGATAGGAGACCCTTCATATCCTGAGTTGAGAAAGGGATATTCAGGCCAGTGACTCTGCTGGGAGTATACCTGGATGCGGAGTAAGGACAGACCCCAATTCTCCCCGTGAGCCCGCCAGTTGGAGCTGGGGGTCTGTAATATTCTCCTGTCTCGCAGACCGGCAGGTAAATCAACATCTGCTTCCCCCACCCCACCCGTTTCTCCTGCCCCATTTAACCCCTGGTGAACAGTAACTTGGAATAGATCCGTCAACAGCCCAGAAATATCAGTCGCACCGGGAACAGGAAATTTCCAAAGGACTCTCACACGGATCGGAATGATCTTTGCTTGCGGGGGGGGGGGGGGGGGGGGGAGTTACAGGTTGAAGGCGGTGACTTTCTAATTATCTTTATCTCCGTCATTTTCTGCTGGGTGTCTGTCTCCAATCTCACTTCCCGCTCTGAATTTTTAAAATATCCCTGTGGAAGCGCCGGGAATGTTACAAACAGGAGCGATCTCACTGCAGTCAGGGGCAAGAGGGTTTCCCAGACATGGGACTGACTGCACCTGGGACTGATGCAGAGATAAAGCGGGGGGAGGGGGGGGGGGGCGGGGAGAGAAAAGGGGAGGGTAGAAGAGATAAAGGGGGGGTGGAGGAAGAGATAAAGAGGGGGGGTGGAGGAAAAGATAAAGGGGGGGTGGAGGAAGAGATAAGGGGGGCTCGGGGGAAGAGATAAAGGGGGGAGGTGGGGGAAGAGAGCCCATCTCATGATGTTCTGAGTTCGGGATTTAAAGTAGAGTTTTAATGCCCTCGGGCAGCGCTGCGGTTTTAAACATTCCCTCAGCCCCAGCCGCTGGGATCCTGCTGTGCAATATGAAGTTATTGTTTCAATGGCAGCTATCGTGCTGCTGAAAAGTGGAGTCGACTCAAAGGATTCTGCAGCAGCAGCAGACCTGGTGCCCAAAAAGGTTTTATTTATATAAAATAGAAAAATGCTTCTTGTTCCTGTGAGTGGCTGACAGAGAAAATTCAGTTACAGTAAATTCAGGAATTACAAACACGGCGGCGACTCCGCCTGAGAACCTGTTCCAAAAAAGACGACAAAAGTGCAGCTCAGTCCGGAGCAGCTCAGTCCGCATTCCTGGGGCTGGTCACTCACTCAGATCCGCTTCTCCGTCGCTGCGGGAGCCGGGAGGCTGCATCCGCCGCTTCTCCGCTCCGTCCCCGGGCTCGGTGTCCGGGCTGCCCCCGGCCGGGGGGCTCCTGGGGCCGGACCCCCTCCGCAGCTCCTCGCTCAGGGCCCCGATGTAGATTTGAGCCATTTGCAGAGTGTCCGATTTGGACAGCCGTCTCCGGACACCGGGGGATGACACTCCGGAGCAGCTCGAAACCTGCGTTCAAGCCGCGCATCCGCCGCCTTTCCCGGGCGTTGGCGGCCAAACGCCGGCGCTTCTGCTGCGCCCTGGCTGCGCCCGATTCCCGACACTCGGGGCAAGGCCAGCCCGGGGTCCCCGCTCCCTCCCGCCGGCTCTCTGCCATTCTCGGGCGCAATTCCGCCGTTCCGCGCTGGGCCGGGCGCAAAGTTTGGCGAAAGTTGCGGCAAAGTTTGCGGGTTTTTAAAGGTGGTCGCGTGTGAGCGGCCAATGGGAGCGGAGGCGGCATCCCAGTCGCGTGTGAAGAGCCAATCAGGCGGCTCCATTCAGCAGGTCGTTTCACTCGGATTGAAGACTGAATTCCATTGAGGCAAAAGGAACTTTCTGTGGGGATTTTACAAAGAAAGAGTTAAAATTAGAGGCAGCAAACGGGACATGAGCAGCTCAGTGTGAATATGCAGATAGCCGCAGATAACCTTTAACGTGGATCCGCAACCCACTCCCTGAGTGAGGATTCCCAGTTGGAATATCGAATCCAATTGGAAATGGGTCCTACTTTAACCTGGACAATTTCCCAAAATAAAGGAGATGGGTTTTACAATTGAGAGCATCCACTATAAAAGGGGAGCCAATATTGATAAGAATGTGTCCAATTTTGGAAATGGTTTCAATATCACGGAGGGGGATAATTCTGGAGATTGGTGAGAGAAATTTGGATATTTTTTTTTGTAGGGAAAAAGGTTAAGCAGTTGGTCAAAATGAAGTGGGATCTTGAGCAGGGCGTTTGCATTGATGCAAGAAAATGTAGGAAAGCATAAATATATAATAATCTCCAAGAAAAATGAAGGGTAAGTTTAGAGAATTGATAATAGCTATGGAAACAAGCGATCCATATTCGATAAAAAAAAATGAGCAGGTTAGGAATTATCTGATCAATAAACCTGCCAGGCAGCAAAGTTAAAGGTTCAACTGTGAAACACTCACTTCAGTCCTATGATAGTGTCAGAAACAGTTGGATAGATTATGGTTAAAAACTAGATTATGGGATAGATTATGGTTTCCTGTTCTCCAGTCGGTCAAACTTTCTCTCTGTTTAATATGATATTGAGGAAAAACTTCATTCTGAGAAGTGATTTTCAGGTTTCAGTGTAAACTCATGTTTGAGATCTACTACAGGACAGATCTAATGACAATATATATTTTAGTCTACAGGGGAGTCAAAGGTTGAGGCGGGGGGGAATGTGGATGGGGTATGTGGGAGTGTAGTGTGGGTTGTTTGTGGAGGTGTGTGGGGGGGGAGTGTGTGTGTGGGGTGTGTGTGTGTGGGGTGGGGTGTGGGTGGTGTGTGTGTGTGGGGGGGGTGTATGTGGGTATATGCGGGGGTAAGTGGGTGGTGTGTGTGGGGGGGGTGTGGGTGTGGGTGGATATATGGGTGTGTGTGTGGGGGGGTGTGTGGGTGTGGGTGGGTATATGGGGTGTTTGTGGAGGTGTGTGTGTGTGGGGGGTAGTGTGTGTGTGGAGGGTGTGTGGGGGGTATGTGTGGAGCGTGTGTGTGTGTGGAATGTGTGTGTGGGGGGGGGTGTGGGTGGGTATATGCGGGGGTAAGTGGGTGGTGTGTGAGGGGGGTGTGTGTGGATGGGTATATGGGGTGTTTGTGGAGGAGTTGTGTGTGTGTGGGGATGCGTGTGGGGGGGGGGTGTGTGGAGGTGTGTGTGTGTGTGGGGGTGTGCGTGTGTGAGGGGTGTGTGTGGGGGTGTGTGTGGAGGTGTGTGTGTGTGGGGTGTGTGTGTGTGTGTGAGGGGGGTGTGTGTGGGTATATGCGGGGGTAAGTGGGTGGTGTGTGTGGGGGGGGTGTGGGTGTGGGTGGGGTATATGGGGTGTTTGTGGAGGTGTGTGTGTGTGTGTGTGTGGTGTGGGGGGTGTGTGTGTGAGGGTGTGTGTGGAGGTGTGTATGTGTGGGGGGTGTGTGGGGGGTGTGTATGTGTGAGGGGTGTGTATATGTCGGGGGGCTGTGTGTGTGGGGGGGCTGTAGATGGTGTGTGTGAGGGTATATGCGGGGGTAAGTGGGGTGGTGTGTGTGGGGGGGGGTGTGGGTGTGGGTGGGTATATGGGGTGTTTGTGGAGGTGTGTGTGTGTGTGTGTGTGTGTGGGGGGTGTGTGTGAGGGTGTGTGTGGAGGTGTGTATGTGTGGGGGGTGTGTGGGGGGTGTGTATGTGTGAGGGGTGTGTATATGTCGGGGGGCTGTGTGTGTGGGGGGGCTGTAGATGGTGTGTGTGAGGGTATATGCGGGGGTAAGTGGGGTGGTGTGTGAGGGGGGGGTGGGTATATGGGTGTTTGTGGAGGTGTGTGGGGTGTGTGTGGGGGGGGTTGTGTGAGGTATGTGGGTGTGTGTGTGTGTGGGGTGTGTGTGTGGGGGGGTGTGGATTGTGTGTGTGTGGGTATATGCGGGGTAAGTGGGTGGTGTGTGTGGTGGGTGTGTGTGAGGGGTGTGTGGGTGTGGGTGGGTATATGGGGTGTTTGTGGAGGTGTGTGTGGGCGGGAGGTGTGTGTGGGGGGTGTGTGTGGGTGTGTGTGTGGGGGGGGGTGTGTGGATGGTGTATGTGTGGGTATATGCGGGGGTAAGTGGGTGTGTGTGTGGGGGGGGGTGTGAGGGGGTGTGGATGGTGTGTGTGGGGTGGGTGTGGGTGTGGGTGGGTATATGGGTGTGTGTGTAGGGTGGGGGGGGGGGATTCGGGGTGGGGGAGCAGGCGGGAGAGTGGCGTTAAGGCCACAATCAGACCAGCCATGATCTTACTGAATGGCGGGGCAGGCTCGAGGGGGCCGAATGGCCTACTCCTGCTCCGAATCAAATTTCTTTTGAAAAATATATGTTGAGCAAAAGTTATTAATTCTGTTCAAAACACAAGAATGTTCCAGAATATCTCACCTGACAGAAGAAAAGTGGCAGATGCACTTAACCCCAACCTAATCAGTAAAAGTCAGAGTGTGTCATTCTATAATCCTGTGTTAACACTCAGACCTGTACCGAGCTGGGGCCAGAGAGTGGTGCCGGAGAGTCACCCGCGGGACCTCTGGAAAGTTTCTCCCGGACATCGAGAGGAGCTTCCCGCAGTGCCGTCAGCAAGAGAGGGGAAACGGCCGAAAATCATACTCAAAGTTCCATAAAAGCAAATCACTCCCAATATTCCTCAGCGTATTCTGGGACCCGGTGTCGTTGCAGAGAACACTGAGCGTGAAGTGACTCCAGAGAGAGGAGTCAAAACAAAAGGAAACAGACACATAGAGACATACAGAGAGAGACTTAACAATAGCGATAGAGACAGACCGAGAGATGCACAGACACACAAAGAGACGGAGACTCTCAGAAAGAGAGAGGGTAGAGACAAGGACACCGAGACAGCTGCACATACCAAGGGAAAGACAGGCAGCAGTGGACACACACGAAAAGTGGAAGTAGAAAAGGGGAGGCCAAGAGAAAATGGAAAGAGAGACGCAGCAGCTTCAGAACACAACGATATTCATTAGATTCCTTTAATTAGAAGATACCAGTTAAAGAGAAATGACACGGGAAACGTGAAATCGGAGAGAAAGGGGGAGTGACGTGGGGGAGACTCTGAATCTTGAAGGATTTAGCCCAGAATTGGCCCCTGTGTTGCGTGTGGTCACCGGGAGATTTTGAACTGAAATTAACAAATTATTATAAGGCAAAAGCAAACAAAAACTGCGAACGCTGGAAATCCAAAACAAAAATACATATAAAAATACCTGGAAAAGCTCAGCAGGTCTGGCAGCGATCAGCGGAGAGGAATACAGT